>CM019173.2:39945652-40611101 GCA_009739505.2 Apolygus lucorum
GTTTCATCGTATGGTCGATCACGTTAGTACTTACAGGGCAAATACGTATAGGTGGTATTTTAACGGTACTCACCAGGGCCGTAGAACTTGCTTCCTTTCGTCACATCGAACACTTTCCCGTTGATTGCGAGCAACAGTCTCGAACCAGGTACGTGTCCATCGAAGGATTTCAACTCCTCGATGGTAAAGTCTCTCTTTTTCATTTTGGGCAGAGACGGCTCTTCGACCACACGGGGAGCCGCCGGCGTTCTATCGGGCTTGAATATTTTGAATATGAGAATGGTGATGACACCGACCAAAGCTACGTGGAGAGGACTGGTGAAAATTTCTGTCAGAACGGACAGCAGAAAACTACTGTCCGACGATTCAGTTGGTTGAGCTGAAGGTTCTGCGGACATTTTGAGACGGAAGCCAACAAAAACATAAAACTTTGCGTCGCGCTTACAAACTGCGGGGTTTTTTCACTTGAAAATGAAACGCGACGGAATAAATTATCACGGCACTGAGTTGTGATAAAACGATGATGAAGCCAAGTTTACAACTGTCACGATTGAAGGAAGATGCAAGAGGAAGAGGGGCTGCCAAGGAATGCTATCGCATTTCTAAACGTCAGGTTAGCCAACAAAACAAATCATGATATCACCACGTCGAACCGTCGCAATAATAAAAACTCATCTCAAAAACTCTGTAATTTTCAGCTCATATTTCAACTTAAATTAGTCGCAAGTGGAGAAAGAAAAATCATCTTCAAATTATGTAGATAGAATCACCTCAAATTTCATCACCTCGTTACCATTTAAGATTGAAGTTTTAACTAAATGTTAGCAACAATTAATAAAAAATAACAATTTAATAAAATTAAATTAAAGGCCGCTCAAAAAAATAAAAGGGAGTGGAAAATACAATACCTACATATAGAAGGTATTGTACGAACATTACAATTACTTATCCATGTAGACCAAGCGTGACTCCATGTAGAGTTCGTTCTCGATGTTTTAAAAATTGTTCAACTTTGTAGGAGTGCTTAACCCTGTACTTGGCAAGAGTATCCCCATGGCGATTCTTTCTTATTTTCCCCCTAAAGCGTACTTTGGACCCTCAAAAAACATGTTGGATTAAAAAGCTTTTAAAATGTTGAAATTTGAACAAATTTTCAACACATGTGGTATAGTAAGTAAGTACGTTTATATCGTGCACTGCCAAGTCACCGATTAATGAGAATTGTAATTAAATAACATGTAGGTATTTCGTTCTATTTCAAACAGAATAAAAGGAAAAGAAAAAACAAATGGGGAAAAAAGAAGCCATAAATAAAATAATGGAAGAATCGCTAGTAACAATCACTTGCAAGGTATAATTATTATACCTTCTCTAGAAATAACGAGTTTATTATCTAAAATTTTGGTACTTGTCCTTTGGGGATTTGTTTAAATTCTGTCCCTAAAGTGTACTCTTAGCCCTCTAAAACGTGATAAAAATGAAAAAGCTCCCATAATAGTACTCAAACTTTGAACAGAAAACACGTAAAATATATTATACGTTGAGAAGTACAAGGTTAAAGACATTTTGAATTTTATAAATTATAAAAAGGTTTTTCTTAAATTGAGTACGAAGGATTAACCCATCTTACAAAGCCCACTTGCCCCGACAACGTGAATTAAATGAACTTTTTGAGGTATTTTTCTTTTAGGCCGTTAGGTACATGCTAATAAATTGATAGCGTATCATGCAACATCCAAAAAAGGAAGAAAGTGAACATTAGGGTAACATGCAAAGTGGAACTTTAATAATATTAAATATACATAGGTATATTATACCTCAACATATATACCGGTATATTATATACTCAATATATATACAGGTATATTATACCTCAACATATATCACATATTATGTTAAATTATAAGATTAATTTAGATTCTTTCCAATTTAAAAATGCGTTAACATTAAAGAAAAACACGTGAGAATAATACAAAACTTGAAATATGAACGATAAGTTCAGAAAACGTCGATATTTTAAACTATCATAAAGGCAGTGGGGCAAGAGGACTCTGCGGACATTTAGGCCCGTATTCGGCTGTCGAAGCAAGCAAAATATACGCACTTCTTGTCAAAAGCTGTACTAAGGGCCAGTAAAGTGTGGTAGGAGCCAAATTTACCCGGAAAGCGTAACTTGACGAAAGTTCAGCTTCGGTAAAGTGCGGCTAAAGTGACACTTCTTCTAAAGTTTGGTACGTGAATAGCGTTTTCTCTAAAGTACAGCTCTAAGTGGAGCTTTCAGGCTTCACTTAGTAAAAAGCCCCACTTAGTGCATTTTGTGAATACGGCTGTTAAATTCATCTCAAGTTATAGAAATAAATTAGTTATCTAAATAAACTAGAGCACAAGCACAATCATCAGATAGAGATTCAATTAATTTTTTTTACTAAGTAGATCATGAAATTTGACTTAGAAGATGCAAGCCTTCAAATCGACGTTCTGGTTGAAGCGATACATACAGGTAATTAAATCGCCAGTTAGTTATGAATTTATAGGTAATTGTGATTCCTTCTCAACCAAAAAAGTTGAATCCCACTTCGGAAAAGAGAAGTGTGAAAGGCCGCTCTCTACGCTGGTGGGAGAAGAAGGAAGAACAAACAAGGCGGAAGATACCTTTCCCCGATTAGTGGGTTTGCTATATTTACCTAGAAGGGGGAGCCTAATGGGGCGGGATAAGCCTGCCCGGGAGCTAGCGGAGTATGGGGGACACAGCAAAAGTGGGACTTACGAGCGGCCCACGAACTACCCTATTCACTAAAGCTACCCTAAATCCAGTCCTTACAATGAGCCTTAAAACTATCAACCCAGGTAGGTAACGTCTGCGGTACTTACAGCTATTCCTTCAACTTCCTTACGGTAAACGTCCGACGGGGCACCGCGCGAGCGAGATAGACGGACGGACGAATACGGGGACCCGAGCGGGAGCACACACCGTTGTACTGTTCCGGTGCACGAAGTATGGGGGAGCTGAACAACCGGAGTTTTCCGTGACTAAAGGCCAACTTTTCCGGTACACCTTCCAAGCCGAGTCCAAACCTCCGAATGCCCAGCTCCCTTGGACCCACCGGGGTTCAACCCGAGGGCAATCGCAACGAGGTCGAGCACCGTCAGCAATAAACGGTGACAGCTCGCCGCCGAGTTGCACAATCCGGGACTGTTTGTAAATAAACAGCCCCGCATGTCCCCGAACCGTCCGACCGCCAATACCCCGAGGAACCAAGAAATCTACAACTAGGAACTAACTCTAACCCTAACTAACTTTACAACTTAACACTAGCCCTAACTACTAATACTGCCTACCACATCACTCCCCCTTTTCACCAAGGGAGCGACCACAGTCGCTTCCTTCACTATTCCGGCGGAACTGCAAGCCAGCCATGGTGGCGGGGAATTGCGCCAGGACCAAGACCCTTCGACGCAGATCCATTCCCAGGACGGCTAGGAGACACTGACGTTCGCCCCAGAAGCACCTCCTGCAGAGCCACGGAGACAACCAGTACAGGAGCACTGCACCGTTTCCAAATGACCCAGGCGCCCCAGAGAGTCACCCCCATCAAAGCACACAGCATGACCGCGGCACCTGCAATACTCGCGGCAACCACCAGGAAGGCGGATTCTGAGCCCATGCCCAACTCCAGCAAAGAAGGCTCACTGCCACAAGACGATGAAGTAAGTGATGCCCCTCCATGATCGTGCCCCCTGTGGGCAGCAGCTGATGGTCCTCCGTCCTCAGGGCACACTGTGACCTCGGCCATTAGCAGACACTTCCACCTCCTTAGCAGCTTCCCCTGGGCACCGCACCGTGATGACTGTCTTCTCAGGCAGAGCATGCTGCCAACGCTGGCCGCGAGCATCGAACAGCAATTTCGAGGGTCCACTTCCTCCCCTATACAAGTCCCAGAGGCAGGTCCGGGCTCGACGTGGCAACAGCAGAATGGTTGGGCAGGTCAAGACGGGAGCTTGCCGGCAGAGGGACCAGTCAAATGAGACCAGCTCGGCGAACCTTTCAAGGCCTTGACTGACGACGAACCGCCAGAACTCTGTGGAGAGCTTGAGAAAACAATTGTCATTGCGCCAAAAGGTGGCGCCACCACCTCGGTCAGCTCGAACCTAGGGCCCCGAGGCTCTAGAGGGAACACGAGCACAATGTGGATCGGCCTCCCCATGTGCCAACCGGAAACGCGCGCGGATTAACTACCGTTAAGGAAAGTTCTGATACGAATAAAAACAAATAAAATGAAAGTCCCCCCACACAACACCTCCAACCTTAATATTCCAACCTCCAAAACCCTAAAGGCGCTACTTAAACTAAAAATATAATTTACAAACTTATCTAGTAGGGCTACCGTCCTTACCCTGGGCGATATACCTCCTGGTCACCTCAAATGTTCCTAATTTTTCCCATTCTTCCAATCCACCCTAACAAAACTCGCGCCTGGACCTAACATTTCCCAGAGTGCCTACCTATCCCCGAGCTAACACCCTCCCAGACCCCCCTATTACCCATTTATCCATTAATGCTTCCCTGTTCCTCCCAATTAACCCCATGCTACCCTCCTACCGTTTCCCCGTTGACCTTTTCCCTAACTAATTTTTACCTACATGATTGTTAAACCTCACCCCTCTACCCAAACCCTCCTGCCTTGCCCAGAAGAGGTCATCCTCACAGGGCTCCCCCTGAATCCCCCAAGGGACCAGTCTGATCGAACCAATCCACCTGATAATCCTGGAACCTAACGGGCCTCTGTCGCTCCCTACGAGGCCTTGCAAGAGGAGTTACTGGCAGCGTCTGACCATCCCCTTGGGCTGTGGCAGCCCTGGACACATCACCCCCACTCTCCACCCCATGCTCACTTGTGGGCGTTGGCCCCAGAGCTCTGGAATCACGAGCCCAGTAGGGAGTAGGTGGTGTCACTGGGGTTCCAGACAATGGGGTACCAGAAAACTCCAAACCTGGGGGAGTCGACCCTAGGGTGGATGGCATCTCTATCTCTGTCGTCACCTCACTCTCCCGAATCACCGGGGAAGTATCATGAGTCCCCCACGCTTCCATAACTGGAGGTGCCCCCCCACCTACTTCCGGGGTTGAGGTATGCACCTCTGTAGACAACAAGGGCCACTCATAGTCCCATTCATACGTCTGAGTGGGTCTCTGACCCAATACGGTGGCTGCCTCCTCTCCCCCACCCCCCTGACCAACTCCTATCCCCGATGGGGCCACACCCACCTCCTCCTCACTCACATCCATCCCTGATTGTAGAGGGGCAGGCCCAGAAGCCATTTGGGGATGGGCCACATCCTCCTCCTCGCTCTCAGTACCTTCCGAGCTAGAATCACCTCCAAGGTGAGCAGGCTTAAGCCGGTTGAGGTGAATCACCTTCTGGCCGCCTGCGGCCAGCTCGATCCTATAGTCCACTTCCGACAGGCGTTCAACCACCCGATGAGGGCCAGTCCAAGGGCAACGGAGCTTGGCGCCACTCCCTGTCTGCTTGGCTGGCTCATGGAGATACACACGGTCCCCAACCACAAAAGTCTTGGGGGTACGCCTGCGATTGCATCGGTCTGCCCTTCTCTTCCACTGCCTCTCCACACACTCCCTAGCCAACCGACGAGCCTGCACCAGGTCCTCCATCAGAGAGGTAACCCTGCCATCCAAAGGCGGATCCGTATCCGCCCGTGACCAATCCTCCCCAGGGAGCTCCATAGGTTCCCCAAATGTGAGGAAGTGAGGAGTATAGCCTGTGGCTGAGTGAGGGGTGTTGCGGTATGCCATCAGGGCATAGGGGAGCCACCGATCCCAATCCGTCCCTGTTTCCCTAATATAGTGGCGAATCATGACCATCAAGGTTCGGTGGAACCGCTCCAAGACCCCATTACACTCTGGATGATAAGGGGTGGTCCGCAGCTGTTTGACTCCAAGTTCCTGACAGACCTCCTTCATGAGTTGGGACATGAAATTCGTCCCCTGATCCGTTAAAATCCTCCTGGGAGGGCCGTACCTAAGGACTATGTGGTTAACAAAGGCCCTCGCCACCTCCTCAGCAGTCTGACCTTTTAGTGGTATGGCCTCAGCATAGCGGGTGGCATGGTCAATGACTGTGAGAATGTACCGGTTACCAGCCCGCGTGCGGACCCCTGGGTCAACAATATCCAGAGACATTAGGTCAAATGGCGTAACAGGCATAGGGACCTCCTGAATCGGGGCCTTAGTGCCCTCGTTCTTCCAACGGCTACATGACGGGCACTCCTTGACCATACGGTCAACATCAGCCTTCATGCCCATCCAGTAATAACGTGCCCGGAGAGCCATCCAGGTCTTGTCCCGGCCTAGGTGCCCCTTCCAAGGTGGGGCATGAGCCCTGTTGGTCACCTGCTTCCTCCATTCCTTTGGCACTAGCAGGCGCCAGTCCCTTGAAGACTCATTGGTCCCCCCCACCCTATACCATATCCCCCTACGATCCTGCCTAAATCCATCGCCCCTCAGCTGGTCACCCCACTCGGCCTCCTGAAGCTGCGGCAAACGAGCAAGCTGAACAGGGTCAAGCTCACCCCAGGCGTCAGCCTCAGCCCGGGCAACCAGGTGATTCACAGCTGGTCCCCCTGCTGGAGAGTCAGGCGCCGGCATCCGACTGAGGGAGTCCACATTTGTGTGGCGCTTCCCTGGCTTATGGACCACTTCAAAATCGTACTCCTGCAGCCGCAGCGCCCATCGTGTAAGACGGGCCGAAGGGTCCTTCAGACTCATCAACCAGCGCAGTGCGCTGTGGTCTGTGACAAGGGTGAACCTCCGCCCATACAGATAGCAGCGGAACTGCTGCACCGCAAATACTACCGCCCTCAACTCCCTCTCTGTGGCTGAATAGTTCATCTCAGCCTGAGTGAACTGCTTAGAGGCATAGCAAATGGGCCGTTCCTCACCATCCCGTACCTGGGAGAGCACAGCTCCCATCGCTGTGCCCGAAGCATCTGTCGACACCAGAAAGGGGTCCCGGAAGTCAGGATAGATCAGCACCTGCCCTGAGCAGAGCCCATCCTTGAGCCGCTGAAAACTCCTCTCCTGATCCTCCCCCCAAGTGAACTTCTGCCCCTTTTTGAGGAGTTGGGTCAGGCACTGTGCCAGATCCGCGTACCCCGGCTGAAACCTCCTGTAGTAATTGGACAAACCCAAGAAAGACTTCAGCTCCTGAGAATTTCGGGGCCGTGGAAAAGCCTTAACCGCCTCCACCTTCCCAGGGTCAGGCCTAACTCCATCCCGGGTTACCACGTGCCCCAGGTACTGCACCTCCTCATGAAGGAACCGGCACTTTGCCAGGCTCACCTTAAGGTTGGCCGCCTTCAACCGATCCAACACATTCCCTAACCTCCTCAAGTGCTCCTCCACCGTCTCCCCAAAGATGATCACATCGTCGAGGTAGACGAAGCACTCCACCTCCTTGATTGAAGCCAGGAGGCGATCCATCAACCGCTGAAAGGTGGCCGGGGCATTACAGAGCCCAAACGGCATCCTTTCGTACTCATAATGGCCACCTGCCGTAGTGAAGGCGGTCTTTGCCTGATCTGCGGCTGCCACTGGAATCTGGTGGTAGCCACTGGCCAAGTCAAGGGTGGAGAAGTACTTACTCCTCCCAAGCCTCTCCAGAGTCTCGTTGATAGCTGGGAGAGGGTAGGCATCTTTGCGGGTTACATCGTTTAAGCCCCGGAAATCGGTGCAAAAACGATATTTCACTGAACCATCAGGGGTCTTCTTAGGAACCAATACCACTGGTGCCGACCATGGGCTATCACTATGCCGGATGACCCCAGTCTCTAACAGATTGCCGATCTGTTGCCGAATCTCCTCCCTCAACCGCTCTGGCACCGGGTAGGGACGCTTCACCACAGGACCTGAGTTCCCAGTGTCAATTCGATGACACACTGGAAGCCTGCACCCCTCCGGGCCTGGAGCGTCAAAAAGCTCCTCATACTTCATGAGAAGCTTCCAAGCATCTTCCCGCTGCCGCTGGGGAAGATGCCCGAGCTTCTCCCATACCACCTTCTGGTGCCGGCCATCCTCCAGCCCTCTCAGGGCGTACAGCCTTGGCCCCATCACACAGAGGCCCCCAGTCGCGGCCGTGGTTTTCCCTACCACTGTCCGATTATCTAACAGAAGGGGTCCCTGGGTCAGGTTGACCACAGTGGCCCACCCCTTCCCTTCATCCAGATTGGTGAGACAGCGTCCCACCCTCAAACCGATGGTAGTGAGAGGCTCTGGCTCGAGCATCACAGCTCCAGTCACTGGCCCAGCCACCCGTATCTGCACCACCTTCTCACTCCATGGTGGGATGGTAGTGTTCCGAGCCACCACCGCTATTTGAGGCAGAGGCAACTCTCCCAGTTGCCTATCTACTTCCTCTGATCGAGGTCCCTGAGGGACTTTGCTGTCTGACTCCAACTCACTCGAGCCCTCCACCAGTAACTTCCGCGACAGCCGTGCCCCCCTTCTCCTCCTCTTCCTCCTCTGTGAATTCTCGCTGCCTTCCTGTTCCGTCCCCTAGGTGTACAGCCAAGGATTCCTCAAGAACTTTACCCTCCACACGACGGTGGCGGTAAGTAGATTCCAGCTCATCCAGCTGACGTATGGTTTGAAGGATCCAAGCCCCAGGTGGGACCCCTGAGGGTAGGCCTGAAGACATCTGTGCAACTTGGCAGCCAGACTCCACTGTAGTGCCCTGGATCGGCTGCAGACCCAACTGGGACCAAAAGGTGGCCAATGCATGGGGCCCCAGGCGCTCCATGAGGTCCACCCCCAAGATCCCATCCAGCCCTGTAAGACGCACATCGGCAATCAAAAACCGGTGCATGAGGCTGATCCCTCCGTGCCGAATGGGCACATCCTGTTCCCCTTTGGCGTGGAGGTACCCCCCCAAACCCTGGGGCCGGGTGACACAAGGTAACAGAGGTGTACCCGCCACAGGGTGCTGCAACAGGGACAGTTCCGCCCCTGTGTCACCCAACAACCGCAAAACAATCCCCCCCACCTCCATAGTGACCACAGGGCCTCTCACCCGGCGGTTCAGGGTGGTAACCCATCGTTCCTCCCATGCCCTTGTTATTGTTGTGGGACCGGGGACTGGGCCATCCCCGACCCGTTGGCTTTTGGGGAACCCTGCCAATTCCCACCTCGCACCGGGGCTGGTGCCGGACAGTCCCGAGCCTGGTGCCCCACTATCCAACACCGCTCACAAAAGGCCGGGGCCCTTGGTCCCGGTAGAGACTGCGGTCCCTGCAGCATCCCCGAGCTCCCCGGGGGTGGGCAGGGGCACTCCCTTGCAAAGTGACCTATCTGGTGGCACCGGTAGCACTCAGACGTGCCAAAAGGCACCTGAGGGGAAGACTGGCCCCCGTTCCCACCTCTTTGATGAACTCTAGGTGATGGTGTGGCAGGGGTGAAGGTCACCCTCCGCCCCTCAGGCCCACAAGCCATCCCTCAGCCCCGCTGGAACAGCAGCCAACAACGGATCAGCCGGGTCCTCCTCCGTGAGGGCCAGAACAGCCCTACTTGGCTCCCTTTCCACCCCGTTCCAAATAGTCTCCAAGGCCAGAGCCTGCGTTATGGCCAACTCTAGACCTACGGGCTCGCCCTGGGCCACAGCCTTTGCGAGGGATCGGTCCCGGAGGCCCTGGAGGAAGGACTTCTGGGCCCGCTGCCCAAACTCTTCCTCCAGGATCTGCCGCCGAACAGGATCCGCTACAGTAGGCATGGCACGCCGACTAAGCTGCCGCACCTGATCAGCGTAATCGCGGAGGTCCTCCCCCACTTTCTGCCGGATCCGGCGAAGCGCCTCCTCTGCTTCAGCAGCCTCTGCGGGGTTGTGAAACCTCTCCCGCAGGGCCTTTTCTAACTCCTCGTACCTAGTGTGAGGTCCCAGAGTCTGCACGAAAGCGGCGGCCCGCCCCACCAGCTTGGCCTTCCCAAACAGGAGGTAATCCGCCTCCTCCCAGTGTCCCGCTACTCCCACCTCCCTTACCTGTCCCAGGTACACCTCAACCGAGGGGTCGGAGGGGGCCCCGCCCCATTCTCGGATCAAGGAATGGGTATTAGTATTTTTGCGGGGCCGCTCCACCCCCCGCCCCAAACGCAGGGCGTCTGCAATCATCCGAAGGGAGTCTCCATCTCCCTTGCTCTCCCGCACCGCCTCCAATTCCCTCTCCGCCTCCCTCCTCCGGACCTCCTCCTCCTCCAACACCTTCTCAGCCTCCCGCCTTCTAGCCTCTTCCTCTGCCAACTGAACCTTCATGGCCGCCATCTCGGCCAAGAGGCCATCCAGCTCTTCCCTGTCCATGATGGATAGCCACCCGATAGAAAAACCTACTCAACGCCTACCCAATGCAAGAACCCCAACTTAAAAAAAAAAACAAATACAATAATAATACTGAATCAGTAAATATGACTCAATATTCCATACAACCCAAATATTCCATACAACCCGAATGCAATAATAATACTAAATCAATAAATATAACTCAATCTTCCATACCACCCCGAATTTCCCTGAAACGAAATAGCCCTCTCCCGATTCAAATTATAAAATTCCCCCCCCCTTCCCGAAGAAAATATAAATAAAACGAGTAACAGGCAAAAATAAAGTTTCCGAACCTAGTCCGAAAACCTAGGCAGGGGAAGAAAAGAAAACGAAAGGTGCGAAGTTTTGCCTACTCGTTAGGGCCGCGGGGAGCCCGCTCCACTGATTGAGTGGATGGAGGAAAGGGGGTGAACTCCCGCTCTCCTTTCTCGAAATACAGAAAAACAACGGGGAAAAGGGCCGAAACTCCCGTTCCCAATCTCCCTCCAAAACCCACAACCGAATACTCTTCCACCCAGGAAATATATCGCCAGAATTTAGGTCAAATTTTTTTTTTTTCCCCGCTCACCTTAATTATGAACTAATTAGGCTTTCCACCTTGCTAGCTTTCCCTTCCTTCCAGCTCTCGTACTTTCGTACGTTTCCTGCGGCCGGTTCTTGGTACGCTCTTTTCTAGGTTCTACTCGGGAGAATGTCCCGTTTCGAACTTCGAAATTTAATTTGGCGCACCCCACACCTGACACCAGTGTGAAAGGCCGCTCTCTACGCTGGTGGGAGAAGAAGGAAGAACAAACAAGGCGGAAGATACCTTTCCCCGATTAGTGGGTTTGCTATATTTACCTAGAAGGGGGAGCCTAATGGGGCGGGATAAGCCTGCCCGGGAGCTAGCGGAGTATGGGGGACACAGCAAAAGTGGGACTTACGAGCGGCCCACGAACTACCCTATTCACTAAAGCTACCCTAAATCCAGTCCTTACAATGAGCCTTAAAACTATCAACCCAGGTAGGTAACGTCTGCGGTACTTACAGCTATTCCTTCAACTTCCTTACGGTAGACGTCCGACGGGGCACCGCGCGAGCGAGATAGATGGACGGACGAATACGGGGACCCGAGCGGGAGCACACACCGTTGTACTGTTCCGGTGCCCGAAGTATGGGGGAGCTGAACAACCGGAGTTTTCCGTGACTAAAGGCCAACTTTTCCGGTACACCTTCCAAGCCGAGTCCAAACCTCCGAATGCCCAGCTCCCTTGGACCCACCGGGGTTCAACCCGAGGGCAATCGCAACGAGGTCGAGCACCGTCAGCAATAAACGGTGACAGCTCGCCGCCGAGTTGCACAATCCGGGACTGTTTGTAAATAAACAGCCCCGCATGTCCCCGAACCGTCCGACCGCCAATACCCCGAGGAACCAAGAAATCTACAACTAGGAACTAACTCTAACCCAAACTAACTTTACAACTTAACACTAGCCCTAACTACTAATACTGCCTACCACAAGAAGAAAAAAAAATCTACGCCAACTGTGTGTGGCACATAGCTTCATCATGGGAAACAAGCAGGTAGGTGTAAGAAAACGTAATTTTCGCATTTAATAAATTTATTCAACAAAAACTTAGTATATTATGATAAATCGACAAAAATAACTTCCATTTCGACAGTAAATCTGCAAAATCATGTAGTACCCCAATTTCGCATAATTTACAAAAATGTGAACCCCAATTAAGTTCATTTCTATTTTGCTAGAATTTGTATAAGGATTTATTAGAGTAACGGGAGCAATCTGCGTGTGAGGGGGGATCATAATTTTGGTCGTTTTGGAGATTTACTATCGATTTATAAACTTACTTCCTACTTTCGCAATAATATTTTCGAATTATCGTCACAGATTCGGTTAGTAGTGAGGTAATCGCATGTTTACACAATTTTAATTAAGGCCTCTTCTTCAATAACCCAGACGAATTAGACCAAAAATGGGCAAATAGGAGAAATAATTCATAGTGGAGAAATTAGAGTATTTTTGTATTTGCCATTTCGTTTCACACGTATCTACTCCCACACGTGAAAAGTTCCTTGACGCCAAAAGCCAACTTTTGGCGTTTGAAAAAATCGGTCGTCTACAAGAGGGTGTGCTACGTGAGGATAACCTCGGAGTAGATGGAGTTGTTTTTCTTCTTCCATGGACTACTCAAGGCAGAAAACAGCAATCATATCACAACGTTATTGAAGATTGAACTGAAAAGATTTGTTTGTAGGACTACCTACCCACTTCGTCATTAATTTTGAAATTTTTTCAATTCAATTCTCATTATTGTTTCATTTACTGTGGATTCCAACTTTAGGAGAGTTTTTACTTCAGTTTGTAGGTACTACTATACTTCTTTATTTTACTGGTACATATCTATATTTTACTGGTATTACTGATATGCATTTGATTATTGATAAATATTTATAATTTAATATAACTAATAATAAAATAAATGTTTAAAAAAGAAAAATAATATTTATAATATATTATGGATTTCTTATGATATTTACAAGAAATAAAAAAATATTAATTGAATTGAATGATAAAAACTTCGGAAAATTTGATCTGTAAGGGAGTAGGGTGGAGTGGGGTAAATGTGGAAATGGGCAAATGCGGAAATGGTTTTGAAAATGACGCCATTTGAGCGCCTTGCCTCAGAAACCTTCTCAATGTGTACCCAGTTATGTTGGTAACCCTTACCTGTCGGAAAAGGCGGGCTCTCGCCAGTCAGCTGCTTATTCCTAACGTTATCCTGACTCACTAGTAGGGGTGTGTCGGTCCAGGCATTTCCCTGGAACGGTTCCAACGGTTACGGTGACAAAGATGTAACCGTTCCAAATTACCGGTACAGTTCCATTACCGATACAGGCGATCAAATCCCACTCACATGGCATGGATGAAGCAGGCAGTCAAATCCCTATCGTCCTTCTTCCATGCTTATGATCTCAACTTGCAATACAATAGCATCATTTTCCTTGACAATTCGCTAAAAGGAAGGAATTTGAACAAGTGTTACAAAAGAGGCAATTTATTATAACTAATAGTTACCAAACAATTCAAGGAAAGAATTATGACGTTGCAGTTTAAGAACTTAACATGACAATAATAAATTAATAAAACTGGAGACAACTTCCATGCTAACCTGTCCAGAAGATAACTTCCCGCTCAAGAGCCATTCCATGAACCATTCTCAGTCCATGGAAGTAGTAAGGGCGCTTCCAGGTACAACATGGAACAGAACTGAGAACAAGATCCATGCTTACCGGTCCAGAGCCATTGAACCATTCTCTGTGATATCTTATCGGTCCGGTTACATCCTTACCGGTCCAGTTCCATCCTCACCAATCAGATTGATGAGATGATTGATCAGATCATTCTGATTGGTGAGGATGGAACTGGACCGATAGAAAAGATTCTCTTCCCGGTCCAGAGCCATCTTAAGATATCTTATCAGTCCGTGGAACTGGACCGGTAAGGGTCGAGTTTTTGTCACTGCGTGGAACCGTTCCAACCTGATACTCGGTTCCACAGTCCCGGTACAGCTGTACCGACACACCTCTACTCACTAGTGATTAGCTCTTCAGACGAGTGGCGGGTTTTTGCCAAGAAATAAGTTTTCCATGAGGTGCAGTGGGGCAGTAACATCTGTTCTATCTTGAAACTTCTTTACATGAGTCAGTGTAACAGTTTTCATTATGAAATCGTTTATATCACGATCATTTGTAGAAATGATAACATGGGTTGCATTTGCCCCAGCAAAATTGCAGTATGGGGTAAATGCGGAAGTGCAAAATAAGCACCCTATAACAACTATTAGACTGAGTGGCCTTTCTGTTCTAGGACAAAAATTGGAGACGAACCTTTAAAAATACACAATTTCTTCATTTTCCTCTCCCACTTTCGAAATCAGGCCTCAAGGGAAAATTATTCACTCAAGAAAGAGTCATTTGAAAGATAAAGTGCAAACCAGTTGGCGCAGGAAAGTTCATTTTGGTCATAAAAAAGTGGAGGAGAAAAAAATTAAATATAGCGTTCTGTTCGTATTGAAATGGGCTTTGTTTATATTTACCCCATTAATGCAACTAAATGTTTTTAAGGGATTCGCAGGCCGTTTCCGCATTTGCCCCGATTAGTGGGGCAAATGAGGAAGTCGGTCGGAATTTTAAAAAACACAGTTTGGACCATGAGAAGTAAATCTTTTGTACAATTCGAAGAGTGCATCGTAATCTACGTAAAATAAGCTACTCATTAAAAAAAAAAAAAAAAAAAAAAAAAAGTGAAAATAGCGTTTTCAAAGGAAAGTTACAGAGGATCAAAGTTGAACTATTGACATTTTGGGTCGCAATTGCCCCACTCCACCCTACTAGATTGTCCAAGTTGTTATGTTAAATCCTCAAGTCAGTTTTGGTATATCCTGGTGTTTGAAACGAAAGTTGAAACTTCCTTTTTTGCCATGGTCCTCAGTTGAAAACGCCCGAACGTAGAATTTCTGAAATGGGGCGCTTTTGCTCTAGGAGAGACCTAAAATAAACATTGAATACGTGCTCAAGTTCCTCCTCAGTACTCAATACTCAGTACAATGCACTCTGCCATAAGCTCCATCACAACACTCAGCTCATCCACAGCTTCCATCATGATTCTAGGAATATCAAAAACAAAAAATATCCTATCTAAAAGGGGAACAAAATTTGAAATAGACAAGGAGTAAACACCAACAAAGTAACCTTGCCAACTTAATAAATAAGCGTCACGTTAACGTCACCACAGGAGTTCATTTTTCATGATTTCACGGAGGTCTGAAAAAAATTACGTGGAAAGTTAGCATCTACGAGTGCTCGCGCTAGCTGCTCTTTTTCATGTTTCGCATTTTGGCAACACGGGAAGTACAAAAATACTCTAATTCCTCTTCCTTCACACGTGGTTAATCAAACCTCAAAAGTCCCTTAGGGTGGGGTGGGGTGGGAGTGAGCTCAAGGAGGGGGGGAGTATTTTCTCCTTTTTATTCTCAGAATGTGGTCTAGTTTAGATTTAAAATAACAATAAACAGTTTTTCCGACCCATGCACACACCCCATTAGGGTTAATGAATTATTTCTCTAGTTTTATCTAATTCGTCTGGGCTATTATGGACAAGCCAATATCGCTAATCTCACTCATACATTCAGTTCTTCTTATCTAGGTCCACCCATCTGCATCAACAATTATTCATTATTTATACGATCACAATTCACAATGTAAACCAGGCGTTGGCTGAAATTTAAATTCCAAAAAAATTAGTTTCCTAGTATTGAAATTATTTTCAAAATTAAAGCAACATCGTTCGCCACTCATTTCCAAATCTTGGAACCTACGAGAGCCACCTAATTATCTAAATGTTTCGATTTGGTTGACTCTACATACACAATTTTCATTCAGATCAGACGGACGTCTCGTAGATTATGATCTGAACGATTTTCGGTTCTTTCAGTTTGGGTTTGGACATATTTCGCACGATCGTGTCGACAGCATTTTCCCACTGCTTTGGCGACTTGTTGTTGTCGGTCATCGTGATACGTTGAATGAATCTACAAAAACAACAAAATGACTGATTAGAGCGGTTGGAAACTAATAAATAGATACAAGACACGACATAGTGATAATAACTTTCCTTGTTGCGGCGATCTGACAGATCACTTTAAAAAAAAACAAGCATTTTTGAAGGAATTTGATTTTTTTTTCTAAGTAAACTTTATTGTAATGGATTATGGATGTAGGAAGTAGCAGAGAAACAACATTCGTCTTAAATATAATTAAAATTAAGAGGAAAAGGGACAGGAACGTTAAGTTTGCTTTCTTCGTGGTAGATAACCTCTTTTTTCATTATTTCTCAACGTTTTAGCGAATTTTCAAGAAAAATGAAGCTATTGCAATAGACTCAAAATTTTTAGCATGGACTTTTTTGATTTTTTTCACTGAAATTTGTAGAAAAAGGAACATAAAGGGTGTTTCATAAACATGGAAAAATTTGATGTTGTAAAAACTTTTATTAAAAACTTATTTTTTACAATTCTCTGTCAATAAAATACAAGGTGGTATCCTCCCATTTAAGTATGAAAAACAACATCGGGCATATGGGCACCACGACTTCGGCGACAGGCGTTTACACGATCGAAGAAGTTTGTGATGACTCGCGCACAGGTGACCGCATCAACTTCTGAGACTTTGTCCCGAATTTCTTCCTTCAATTCTTCAATCGTTCGAGGCTTATTCTGGTAAACTCGAGCTTTGAGGTGACCCCAAAGAAAGAAGTCTAGTGGTGTAAGATCACATGACCGGAGAGGCCAGTTTTGGTCACCGTTTCTTGAGAGAATGTGGCCTTGGAATTTTTCTCTCAACAAGGTCAGGGTGTCGCGAGCGGTGTGGCAGGTAGCGCCATCCTGTTGGAACCACATTTCTTGGACATCAATGTTATTCAATTCAGGCCACAAAAAATCGGTGATCATGCGTCTGTAACGCTCTCCTGTGACAGTCACTGCATTTCCTTCATTATCCTAAAAAAAATGCGGTCCAATTACCCCTCCGCTCCAGAACCCGCACCACACAGTAACACGCAACGGATGCATTTGTGTTTCTTGGATTGTGATCATGTGATCTTACACCACTAGACTTCTTTCTTTGGGGTCACCTCAAAGCTCGAGTTTACCAGAATAAGCCTCGAACGATTGAAGAATTGAAGGAAGAAATTCGGGACAAAGTCTCAGAAGTTGATGCGGTCACCTGTGCGCGAGTCATCACAAACTTCTTCGATCGTGTAAACGCCTGTCGCCGAAGTCGTGGTGCCCATATGCCCGATGTTGTTTTTCATACTTAAATGGGAGGATACCACCTTGTATTTTATTGACAGAGAATTGTAAAAAATAAGTTTTTAATAAAAGTTTTTACAACATCAAATTTTTCCATGTTTATGAAACACCAACAACACGAGTCACCAAACAAAAGACGAGTTCGTTAGCCAGGAATTTTGGACAATCCTAACGAGTCCAAATTTCAAAATATAAGTAGGCCAAACAAATTTTTTTTTTGTTGATATTTTCATCATAATTATAGAAATATGTGGTATATTCGGATTCAGCACAAAAATTCTGATAGGTATAGGTATAATTTCAAACAATGAAATTGTCCAAATATTATAAATATACAGGGTGTTACATTTTAAAACGGTAACAGGCCAAGAATCGATTTTAGAGCTCATTTCCAATAAAAATTGTTTCTTGGTAATTTTTGAAAAAATGCTTCGTTTTCGAGTTATTTTACTTTTAAGATTTTTTTCGTGTTTTCGACCTTATCTTAGTAAAACGGCTATAACTCCCCGAATTTTCATGAAAATGTAGCACCGTTGGTAAAATTTTCTATCTCCTTTTTCAATTCGGAAAAACGGGTGAAAATTGGACCTGAAACGAAAAAATTGTTTTTTTTTCAGAAAAAGTTTTTTTTTAAAGAAAAACGTTTTTTCAAACGCTCATTATAGGTTCTGTAATCCGGCAAGTGAATTTATGCCAGTAGGCTTAAAAGATGCGCCAAAATCTCAGCTTTCCAACGGTCTAGTCATTTTCATTTTTAAAGTGGGATTTATCACAGAAATTTGTGTTTGAACGCGGAAAAACGTGGATGTTTTCAACGGAATCAGCGCTCTGGCTGAGACGATCAGAGGGGTTCGCCGCTGGGTGGGGAGGGCTGGAGGCCCAGGAGACAGCGAGGCCTCCCAAAACCCCTCAGATCGCCTTAGGAGAGCTGATTCTGTAGACAAAAATTCACGTTTTTCCGCGTTCAAACGCAAATTGAGTGTGTACTTCATGAGTTCATGGAGACGAGTACAACGTGAATAAGGACTCCTAACATATTCAAAACATACCCTGTGCATGCAGTATGTTGGTATGGAATACCGAAAATCGAAAAAACAACAATATACGATTGTTGAACAATATAGTACGTGTGGGTACTCTAGTTTGGGGTGACGAGAAGAGTGATTTTTGAGGTTTTTAAAAAATAATTTACCAATAGGTTGATCGTATAATTTTAACGAGTCGTGTTATGTGCCACACCCACAAGGCAGAGTATTCTGTCTCATAGCTAATATTTCGATTTTCTTAAGCATAGCTTTCAAGATTTCTTTGAAAATTCGCTCATTAACTCATGCTGCACGAATAGACTCATTTTCTTTGTATGAACTCACATACTTATAACATAACTGAGACCAAAAACGTTTCACCTTGAAAAGATACATGGATCACAGTGACATAAAAACTTTGACCACCAATTAGTGTCTCCGTGGAATGCTAATATAAACTATCCAAAAATGTTAAGTCAGTCATAAAAGTGCTTGGATTCAAAATAAAAGTAATAAAAAAACAATAAATGTATAAACTCAATCTGAGAGATCGTAGGCGTTAATTCCACCAATAACCAAAATTGTACTTCGAATAAAATAACCTGAATGAAAAAAAGAAGAAAAAGAAAAGAAAATCCGCCAAACGACCACAAGGGTTGCACACAGGTCAAAAAGGCACCAATCTCACCGCCGTCATCCTTGGAAAAGCTACTGGGAACATTTAAGAAGTGATGCCAACCCTAAGGGTTCCCTAAGGAAAATCGACCAAGATCTACCAGATCGCTCGCGACTAATGGAAGGTAATACACATAATATAGCCCTTTTCCCGTTCGTTCGAGTAGATAATACGGGAAAAACAGAATCCAGAAAAAAGAGAAAGAGAACTAACTCGTTTTGGAGGGATGCGATTTCAGTTGCGGAGCCGCCAGCTTCTGCAAGTTTCCTGAGTGCTTCCGCGAGAGCTTGAATCCTCTTCCAAGACTTGGCGTATTCGTTGCGGACGATTTCGATGATGGTCGACGTCATTCCAAGGCCGATCAGGATGTAGACGGTGCACAGCAGCATGTACTCCGGCTTTTCTGTGAATTAGGAGAAAAATTGAAATTTTCTGGGCGTAGAACCGGGAAATAATAACTGCTGGGGAGTCTGAGAGTTGAGAGTCCATTTCTAGACCAGTAGGTACTGTGATGCTCTCTTCCGAGACCTCAGAAGGGGGAACTAGAGAGTTCCTAGTAGGGTTGATACGGCGCCGTTGGAACCGGATCGTCCACCATGTTTTCAATACGGCACGCTGGATTGCCTCCGAGTGACGTGTTCTGCCGTAATATTACGGCACCGGATCAGATATGGCGCCGGATTGAGAGTGTGTGTGTAACAATATGGCACCAGATTGAGAGTGTGTGTGTAATACATCACACCGTATCTAAACCGAACCAAACCTACTAGGAACTCTCTACTAAAGGGGAAGAAAGAGGGCAAGTGGAGGGATTTTAACCTGCAACAGTTAGTCCACTTTAAGGGTGGCCCCGCACTTGCGATTTCTGGTCGCGAGATTAAAAACTGCTGAAATGAAACACACAAAAGTCAATCAGAGAACTCGCACCTGTGACAGAAAAATCGCCACGATTAAAAAGTCACAGCATGTTCTATTTCTTGGGTGAACGATTGTTGCGGGGGAAAATGTGAAACACAGAATCGAATGACCTCGCCTGCACCTGCGACATTCAGTCGCGTAACTTTTTCCCACTCGTGTTTAGGGGTGTTGGTTCAGGTATTTCCCTGGAACGGTTCCAATTGTTACAGTGACAAAGATGTAACTGTTCCAAATTACCGGTACAGTTTCATTACTGGTACTGCCTACCAGGGCAGTCAAATCCCACTCTCAATCAATCAGTATCAACACTAGAAGTAGGTCAAAGCTTCTTGGACTTAGCCGATAATAATAAAAAAAACTTGACCGGGTACTAAATCAAATCCCTGTGGATCTTATGGAATTGCCCCACCGCCTCTCTTTGGGGTACAATTGGATGCACACATATCCTTCTCTTAGATTTCCCATCCAGCTGCCATTTTTTTTATCTTAAGCCAACGCCAATAAACAGGTTGCTTCTAGGTCGTCCATTGTCGCACTGCTTTTAGTCGCAGGTGCATGGATGGTACTGACAAGCTGCAACTGTGACTAAAATCGCACTGCGGGGCTGCCTCAAGCGAAAACTGATTGCCGTTGGCTACCTTCATATTCAAACTATCAATTGTGTAAGAATACGTAGTAGTTAAAACTCAATAACTCAAAGAAGAAACGGAGTAATTCTCGAGATGACACACGAGACTGAAATAGGGCCTTTGAGGAACCTTCTACCCTGATTTTTAGTCCGTGTAGGCTATTAGTTGGGTTTCCTCGTCAGAGATGGCGCCACCGTCTAAAGCAGACCCATCGATGAAGTGAACCTTCTCCGCCTTATTCCTTGGTTCTGTACTTTATGAGAAATAACTGACCCCAACATCCTACCAAGGATTTTTACAAGTTTCCTTCCTCTACTCCAACAAAATTGGATTTACATACAGATTTTTTTTTTGTTTTTAGATAGATAGATATGTTTATTTGGCGCCATTTTGTACACTTTTACAAGAAGATAAATTCATGATGTGATGCGATTTGCTCGGATTTCCTACCCGACGTTAGGCTTGGCCTGTGTTGTAGGGTAAATAAAATAGTAAATAAATTGATATTTACTATATAAGTACATTACAGTAATAAGTAAATTACAAAATTTCTGGACTCAAATTGTCCTTTTAATCGAGGCAATCTGCTCACATGCTGAAATAGCCCAACACTCTGAAGATAACTTAGGCAATGCACACTTAGGGCCGGGGGTACAATACCCGTTTAAACGTCACTCATCGATTAAACTACTGTTTAAACGGAGAATGCAGTTTAGGGCAGGGGTACAAGTTCCTAAACTACGCTTTTAGTTCCTGATAAGAGCTAAACTAAGACTAAAGTTAAACGGTCGCTGATGGCCGTTTAAGCTGAGCTTAGTGGGTAATAACGAGAAATATTGTTACCAATGTGGTGAAGTATTTTGGTTGAGGTTGAATTTTATTAAATATATTGTAGTAGCTGCTCAACTATGTTACATTATTCACTGACGATTTTAGTGTAGAAGTTAGTCTGTACAAATATTCATTAAATTTAAGGAATACCTAGTTGGAAAAAGCATTCAAAAATTTGAACATTAAAATAGGAAAATATTCCAGCGTTTTATTCAAATTTCAATGAACTGAAGATAGTTTTTAAGAACGGAAGATTTTAAGAACGGAATCAAGATTTTAAGAACGGAATCAAGAGAGGTAAAGTCACAAAAATTATAAGAAAGGTACATTTGTGTATTTTTCGGAAAAAATATACAGAATATCTCAAAACATTATTGATTTGTGATAGGTACAGTCATTTAATTAATAAATATCAGTCAGGTCCTTTACTCAGCTACACAATAATTGATACCTACAGAATAATATTGTATTGATAAAATAAAATGGGAAAGTAGGAGGAAACGACCATTAGGAATAGGGCAGCTCCCTTCGTAGGAGACGTATCTTCAGTTGAACATGGTAATCACCTGAAAAAAAGGAATGGGGTGTGATGAAAAGAGTTGTGAAGTAGGTAAGTAACTATGAAGAAGACGTGAGAAAGTACTTAAAAGAATGCATTATAGTATTACGAGCAATTTGAGCTACATGAGTTGCTGTAGGTACCTACCTACTTGCTGGTTTTGTAGGAGTGCTTTTTGGTAATACATTCTATCAGGTATTCTACCGATCGTTATGATTATTTACGTAGGTACATCAACCAATATTCGGAACAAAGTTGCTTGCTAGTGAAAGAAATAGTAGTTATCACTACTCACTTTCACATTATCGTCGGAAGTATTTGGCATGCAAAATTTCTTTTAATGATAAGAAATAGGATAAAATTAATATGTCGAAAGTACTCACCACATCTTCGAAAAACCGGTTCTTGGACGAGAAGACTCTTTCTTGAATAACCGATTTTTGGGTCGATCATGAAAGTTAATACGTCGTTTTCATCGTTGGTTTGTTTTTATTTATTTTCGACACTCCTTTCTTTCAACACTAGCGTATTACAATAAATAGAAACGCTAAAATGAAGGTTTTTGAGCCGATTGAAGTAAAAGTCGTCTGCACTTTTATTCTAGCAAAACTCACATTGAGGTTATAGGTTATCCTGATTAACGTGAAGTTGATGTTTATTCCAACTTCTGCATTGAAATTCATCAAAAATTTGCAGTTACGAACATGGAACCTTTATAGTTCCATGCCGTTTTGTTCTCTTCCTCTTCGTCTTCGTCGTCTCTGGATTCCTAAACTCCAGTTTCTTAAACCGAGCTGATAAGGACTTGTACACCCGCCAAACGGGATCTGCAGTTTAAACGGTGTTTCAAAATTAAGCTAAGCTTAGCTATGTCCCCGTTTAAACGGTGACTTGTACCCCCGGCCCTTAGTATCTTCAATCACTAATTTATTTGACTGCTACCATTGGTTATCATTGGTAGACTGCTACCAAGCCAGCAAAGGGGTCTTGGAAAGGGTGCAACACAATTCCCAATGGCTCACAGTGTTACCCTCAACTGCAGACGGCCTGGATCTGTCACCAGCACAATTCAGGGATGCCCTGGCCCTACGCTATGGGCACACCCCTCTCGAGCTTCCTGACAAGTGCGATGGTTGTGGAGCACATATGGATCTGAGCCATGCGCTCAACTGCAAGAAGGGAGGCCTCGTAAAAAGGGGTCATGATGAAGTTAGGGACGAGTGTGCCAGACTGGCAGGTCTTGCATGGGGTGGTGCTACATTGGAACCAGTGCTCCAAGAATCCAACGAGAGAAGCCCGATGTTAGTGGCTGATATCAAAGTCCAAGGAGTTTGGGAAAGTGCGAAGCCGGTGTTTTTCGACACATGCATCATTAATGCTGACGCCGCCTCGTACCTTTCCCAAACGTGGGACTCCACAGCACAGACAGCCGCCGGGCAAAAACACGCCAAGTATGACAGAGCAGCTGAACATCTTCGAGGATCGTTTACACCTCTCGTCTGTTCCTGTGACGGCGCCCTTCATCGGGAATATGAAGTGTTCTTGAAGAGGCTGGCTTCCACACTGGCAGAAAAATGGAGCAGGCCCTACTCCCACGTGTTAGGGTGGGTGAAGGTCCGGACCCAGGTGTCGATAATCAGAGCCGTGTCCCTTCGACTGAGGGGCACGAGGAAGACTATCCATTCCCTGGGTCTGGAGGATGGTGCAGCAGTAGGTACTCCAGATAGAAGAGTGAAACAACGATCGAAATTCCATCTCAATCCACAAATGGGGTTTTCCGAAAGCATGAAAGCGCGTCACAAACTTGAAAAAAAAAATTTGATATCTCACAAAAAAAAAATTATTTGATATTTAAAGAGGTAGGGTCGTCTTTTACAAAGAATAACTTTCCTCTCTTTGAAGTGTTTGAAATAGGGTCATGCAGTACCTATGGAGCCCCCAGGTGGAGAATAATGAATTTGAAAACTGAAAATCTGCCAACCGACAGCTGAGATACCTAATTGTACATAACTATTGTTATCTTTCCTCGCAGAGAGCAATCAACTTACGTGGCACTAAATCACCGAATCCAATAGTCGTCATCGTGATGAAGCAAAAGTAAAAGCTCTCGAAGAACGACCACTCGCCTTCCAGGAACATGAAGAGGAGAGCACCGACGGATATGTAGAGGAGGAGAAGAAGCAGAGCCACCAGAGCTGACAGCAATGATTTTACTGTAGTCGATACCTTCAAAAGACAATAATATTGCTATCAGGTTGACAGGTCCCTCAAAGTGTACAAAATACAACAAGTTTCTAAAAATATGTCTCATAAATAATTATAATCCTTGGTGTTCAAGGTCCGCCGGTCCACTATGCGTCGCATGGTGCCCCAGGTGAGGTACCCAGCTCGTTTTAGGGATCGGGACGCCACCGTGGTGGGTGGACCCCCGGCTCTGCATAGCTCACCGCTGCATCCGTGCCCCCACACCCTAATAATTTCATACTATATTTATACGTACCTATATAATAGATTTATGCCTATAAAGCATTTTCACCTTGTAAAAAGGAAATTGGATAAAGATATTATTACTATTATAGTATAGTGAAGGTCGACCTACAAGATGGAAGGATATCAATTTGATTGAGAACGGCATCCAATGAAACTCAATATTTCGAGAGATTCACTTCCATATTTAGGGCTAAACCCACGAAATACGTGGTTTCTGGTGTCCTGGCACCATGGTGGCACCACTATTTTGTTCCATTGTGGCACGAAGAATAATTCATGAAAATCCGGAGGTATTTTGATAATATTCCCTGAATTTCAAAGCTTAGGTATGTACAATGGGGTATTTCGGTGGGTCGGAAATTCAGGTTTTTGACCTCAAATTTGGATTCAGCACCCTTGAAAACCTATATACTCCAACTTTAACCTTCCGGTACCCGCGCCATTTCGCTTTTCAATTCACACCGCGTGGCGGCACCCATGCCGCCCATGAAAATGAAGTTTTAACTGCCCAAAGTCATTATTGTAAAGGTTGTTAACAGCTGTGTCAATATGCTAGGTAAACCACCTGAATCAAACTTACTATAATTTTATAGTTTGTATGCTCATAAACCAAATAAATAGGTACCTACCTAAAATCATAAACAGCCAACTTTTTCCTCAACCAAATTATCGATATCGCAGTACAGATGGGTTCTATATTCATTAGCACTCCCAGGGAGGGAGGAGGGAGCAAGTAAAAAAAGCCAATCAATTTATATATTTATATATTCTACTGCGCACTAGCCAGATTGCAACTGATAACGCTGGCGCGACGTTTGACTCGGCAAGGTGAAACCAGCGTGATCTCTGGATAAATATGGTAACTAACAAATAGCAGTAGATCCCGCCGTCCGGGAATCAAGAATGCGCGTGTAAATACAAAAACTAAGGTCGAGGCGGCACGGGTGCCGCCAACGCGTGTACCGGAAGGTTAAGCCCAATGATACTATAACATGTGGTAGAAAAATTAATTAAAGAGATCACACGTTTGAAAAAAAGGCGGGCCTCCCTTAACACACACACACTTATGCCGCGCGCGTGTGTGAGTAGTATTTTGTAGTATCCAAGAGGTCCTCCAAGGGTTTCTTCACTTCTCTGTGCATGGATACTTTTTTCAAAGACAGTTTTGGCTAGCTACGTCACACCATTCAAATCTTCAACTTTCCTTAGCTTCTCTGATTTTTTTAAAACATTTTCTCGACGAACAGACCCGATTACCGTTATTCCTGAGCCAAAATCTTTTGAAAAAAAAATTTAAAAAAAATTGACTGAAATACTCCATTAGTAAGCTATAAAAGAGCCGAAATATAATATAGTTCATTTTGTGAATATTATACCCCTACTTGCCCCCTCCCTATGCTAATTTCGATACTCTGGTGAAATAGTGTGCAACTATGAAGTTATCTGAGTCGAACTTAAAAAGAAACACTCAAATCGGTTGGAAATTGAGGCCGGGGTAGACTACCCAAGATGATGAACGGAAACCGACGCTTTTTAAGCATTAACCCCCCTCCTCCCTCCTTTAAAAGGCAAAATTATAAATTCCGGCGACGTAGTGCACAACCAGATAATTTTCTCGCCGAACAAAAAAGAACCACGAAAATCGATCAAAAACTAAGTCCTGGGCAGACGAAAAAGGTTTTGTCTCACACACAGACAGACATTCACCTATGGGTTTTTTTTCTCGCGAATTTGGATTCAGAATGGTCTAAAACTGATTAGTACGTGGTTATTTTTTTCTGTTGAGTGTTGACCTCCTTCACCCCAGATTAATCGCATTAAGGACCCCCTAGTCATGGGACGTCCTAAAAAGAGACCACGTTTTGAGAGTCATCAATTATACAGATCGAATATTGAAGAATCACTGCTGTTCGTCGCAGAATTTATCAGGGCACCTTCTTCACAATGGAAAATAATGGATACAACTTGCTACAACTCAAAAAGCCCGATATTTTCGACATGCTATAATTCAATGGAACTGTCTTTGTGGTTTTCAAGCGGCGATTTAAGGGGGAGATCCTAACCATTTTTCTCAGATATCTCCGTATTAGATAACCCTATAGGGACAACATTTTGTAATTCTTCATCTTATTAGTCAAGAAATAGAACACCGAGCATAGATTTTAGATTTTTAAATTTTATCATATAGTTTTATTAGTATCATAAATATGAAAAAATTAAAAACTCCCAATATCTCCACGGAGATCTGTTAGAAATAACCTCCTGAGTGTTCCCTAAAAATCTCAGAATTTTCGGTTCATCCGTTTATCCATGGTTTGGGAAATACTTTTGACTTGAGCCATATGAATAAGGGCTCCAAGAAGAGAGGAAGTTAGGATTGTAGTTCAACCCCGAACACAGAGATGTCTCTGTAATAGGCGGCTCCTTCCCACGGCAGAAATAGTTCATACTTCGAGGTTCCTGACCCACCCTAACTTAGATGTGAAGGTGTCTACCTGGCCTTCCGGTTTCTCAGGTAACCTACCTCAGTAAGGTGGAAGCACGATTGGGGAATTTGGTCACTATTCGGGAATAGTTTAAAGCACTATTGGAGACGGGCGGTTTTGGCTTTCGGCACAATCGGGATTTTAACTGATTTGTGATTTTATTTTTTCTTGAATGTTCATAGAAATGTACGTCCAAAAATTGAGTGGAATCGAAAGATTTTCTTTCCCTAATAATATTCAGAAGCATCTCATAATTGGGACTTTGTTTATAAGCGTAGGAAAAATAATTAAAAATTGGAGATCATTCAGTTCAATTTATTATTTTCAAAAAACAATATATTCCTCAACTAAGTATTCAACTTTTTCGCGTTTTTAGAGCAAGTTGATTAAAAATCCAGAATCAAACGAAATTGTCCATTGGGGAATAGGAAAAGGTATGTATGTCATTGTGCAATATAATAGTGAAGCGTATATTTATACAGAGTCCACGATCCCAAGGCGCTCACCATCGAATTATACAATGTTTACATTCCCTCATTGGTTCCCCAAGTGTTGTTTTCGCGAGCCCAATCGTGTTGCCTTTACTCGCTCTATAGGGCTCCTCATCCCCAATCGTGCTCTCCCCCTCAGTAAATGGTATTCCGAACATTGCTCTGTAGTATATAATTCAGGATGAACTTAAGATTTCCTATCAAAATTTCTTAAAAACAGAGTAATAATGCTTCAAAAATGGCTTAAAATTCTTAAACATATTTCTTTGAAAATGCTTTCATACTCTCATTTTGCACCAATGGGATTTTTTCGACTTAGTTCTTGTGTGCAACGCAAACAAATATGCACACTTTATCAATTACTACGCAATTTCTGGATTTGATTCAGAAGAAAGTTCATGTGCTTTCAATAGAAAATTGATTCAAAAATCTCGCAACTCTTTTTGAGCTAGTTGGTAACTATCTTCAATTTCTACAAACATTTTGCTAAAATGAAAGAAAGAATGAATGAGCCCAATGGAATGAGCTTCGAAAATAATGTTGACTTCAAAAAGTCTCTGGAAAAGTTTTTACACAGGAAGGTCGACAATGACTACCAGCGTATCAAGACTAATGACGTTAACAATAGCAAGGGTCTTGAAGGAGGCAGGTAGCGTACCTAAAGTCGGCCAAGATTGGAGGATTTGAGAGAGAGAATGACTGTTAGGCTCTCTATCTAGTCGGAATGGTTCGATGGAAATCCGTCGAAAAACGACACTAGCGATTTGACGTTTTTCTGGTCAACCGTGATCGCCCCCTTAATAACAATTACTGATGCTTCCAAAGAGATTTTTAGCGCTACTAATTGAGGAAAACCTAGTGTACAATTATCAAGCAAAAAACAAAGGAATCATTCGCAAATTGTACCCGAACATTCTATTACTCCTTTTCATGGAAACAAACGAAAAAATAACACACATAACGCATAACTCATAACGAATATATTCGCTAATCAATCTGGTTTCATCAAGGAGCGAAGGCGGATGAGTCCCAAAATCCGCTTTTACCACCACAATATTTTTCTCAACTCACCTCGCCAAGTCGCTACTTATTCCGTGGACAATCACCATAGAACAAAAGACAACGTGAGTTTTTAAATTAATCACAGTATCGATGAAATATATTTGTATACAATAACAAAGTCTCAGTGAAAAAGACATCGTTTAAAAAACCTTTTTTTAAAAAGAGGCTTTTATTATTTGTTAACGCTAATTGGACCCTGGTACTACTAGTGACACCGAAAAGATCTCAGAACACCACAGAAATACCAAAGTGTCATCGATGTAACCAAAATTAAATTGCAATTTTTTGGTCAGCAAAATTTTTGTGGGTTATTGGAAGTCTCAAAATTGAGTTATGAAAAAAGAATTCCGAAAAAATCGATGAAAACATTTTCAAAATTTTTGTCATAACATCATTTTTTGACTTGTATTAACTTACAAAAATTTTTTTTGTTTAAATCAGCTCTGTCCATTAATGTTTTTTAAATCTAGTTAATCTGGTGACACCTTGGGGCAGCAGTGGAATTTCCAAGATGTTTTCGGTGACACTAGTGACACCATGGTCCAATTAGGGTTAATAATCAGTTCTATGTCATAATAATATGGCATCTTCATTCGATTTATACAAACAGGATTTCAGGGATAACAAAGGTGATTCTACTTTTGCGAATCACCTAAGAGAGTCCAATCATAACTTTAGTTTTGATCTAGCAAACGGACAGTATATAGAATTTCCTCATTTTTGCCCAAAGGGAGGTATGTTGGATGTGCTTGAAAAGTTCGAGATTCTTAAGAGTGATAGGTCTGGTAAATGTCTGAATGAGGTGGTCCCTCTACATGTTTCACCGTTGATAGGTTCTTTCCTACAATAGCTTGGTCTCCCCTTCACAATGTTACCATCACCAATGTTTGAGCTCCCTTTCACTTCGTCTGCCTTGATTGGCATTTTATGATCCTCCCAGGTCCCTTCACTTCTCTGAGCCAATAGGATTCTCTTTCACTTATCTGATTGGGTATGACTTTCACTTTCGCGACCAATGGGATTCAGGCTCCCTTTCACTTGTGACTATATAAGCTATGCTCTCTATGATGTACCTTCAGTTATTGTTTGTTACTGATGATGACCTAACCGTCGAAATTGATTTAACTTTTAACTCATTATTTTCGTGGAAATAGACAACTTTCTACTTAACTCCGTTTTTAATATACAAACATGCAAAATTTCACCTCAATTGGAAACTGGGAAGTGGAATCAAATTCAACTTGCAAGATTTGATTACAGAACGACAGACAACGAAAGGCGAAACTAAATTAAAGCTTGTATAAAATGGTGTAGTTTTCAAGATGTAGTTAACAAGTACCGACTAGTTCCTACCTAGTAATTATTGTATTATTTTTAGTATTAATACGAACATGAAAGGTGAATCAGCAAAGAATGAATTATGAAAATCCTAAATAATTTAAACTGAAAGGTAATGCGAGGGGAAAGGGGCGAGGATATGCAATACACGCAACGTCGTTTCGTGATGTTGGTTAGCCTAATACATCTTCAGTAGGTTCTCCAGCTTCTACAGAGTAAAAACGCTGCAAACTATTACACAAAGGTTTATTTTTCAGTATAGATCACTCGTCTGCAAAGAACACGGATTTGCCATTGTCACCATCAACCAACCATAGATACTACCTACCACATACCTACTTTATCAATCAAGTTTATTTGGAAATTCGATTACTGGTTTGCTAAGCACGCAAAACTGAGTAAGTACAACTCGAAGAAACAAACAGCGGTCGCATTTAGGTCAGCTAAAATTTGAACGGAGATTAGGCCTTTTGCGATTCACACTCTTGTTTCTGATTTATCATATCCGAAGCTTCGAGGCTTATCAATCCCCCAAATAGAGCCCGAAAACCATATTTCATCAAAATCGGTCCATGGTAACCACAGAGTACTTGAGACGAAATTAACAGAGGAGAAAGCTAACGTTAAAATGGCGTGCAAGCGTTTTTGAGGCTGCCTCAGTTGCGCCATCTACTTTCAGCTGAAGAACTACTACAGAAACTGAAGTGGTGGGAGGATGCCACATTCTTTCATTTCTTTTCAAATCCTTTCGAATGACCAGAAAATATCAATTTAATTGATTAACTTTTCATTTCATCGTCATTTAGGTTTGCAAAAATTACTTAGAAAAACCAATCGAGGCGACCTTATGTTCCAAGTTGCCCTGACAATCGTTGTTGTCCCTATTGCCAGTAGTTCAAATGTTCAATCGACAACTGCCACCCATAGAAACGTTTTAAACCCAGAGTATTATTGAAAATCGCTCAATTTTTCATACATATCGAGAATAAAACTAAATGTTATCAAATTAATTACATAGATGCGGCCGGTAACGCCCCAAGGAGAAAAATATGTGTTAAAAAAGGTTACTTGTTGCGATGAGGTTGGGAACAAGCGATCTATTGCACTCATCTAGAACTACGTCCTGGAGATCCACAAATCAGAACGCTTCTAGGGCTCCCAGCTTCAGCTTTCAGCCCAGTGATGGTAACTAAGGAAAGTGCTGCGTACGGACGGAAGGCCAAATTTTCATTCGATTTTTGGATTCTACGTACCTTGAAACGTAAAACATCAAATTTTGAGGGGGGGGGGGGGGAGAGAGAGAGTTGAAAAATTTTTCTTGGTCGATTCCAATGGTTCGTTATTGACAATAATAAACCAAAAGGACATTTTCCTTGGAACAAGAGAATTCCTCTGATGTGAATTTCCACACAGTGCTCAAATAAGAATCATATTTTACTACTGATTGCCAAGAGGGTTGGAAATGTGAAGAAAAAACTCCCAGTACTAAACAGAGATGGGCAAAATCATACTCATGAATATGATTAAGATTTGTAATCACAGGAATACGTCTGTGTGATTATGAATAAGATTAAGTTCGTATTCTCAATTAAGAGTAAGTTTAAAATAACAACTGAATCACAGAACTCTACGACAGAACCGGACACAGATTTCTATGAATTATCACTATTTGTTATAATTAATCAGAATCCTATAATTAACCCTTAATTTCCCTGTTAAAAAAATTGTTTTTTCGGATATTTTTCAAGATTTTGATCCATTTTGACCAACCAAATGTCATAGATTGCTAGTTGTGATTGGGATGTATGTGAATTTTTTCAATTTGATGAAAACTGGATGGTGTATTTCAAGTGGAGGGGGGAGGGTAATCATTATTTTAAAAATAGATACTTAAAATACGAGTACGTTCTATCCAATTTTAACTTGACGGAACCAGCAGCTTTTTATTCTAAATCAAAGAAATAAACGAGACGACACAACTAAAATTGCTATCCCAATAAGACCTCCCCCTTCAGTAATATCTTAATGGAATATTGAAGCAGTGCCCCCCCCCCCCCATATCCTGAGGTTTCCATTAATACACCATCCGACCCCTCAGCTCCTAAGACACCATTGAAAAATCGAAATTTTCTGCTAAGCTTGGATATTTCCAGCCACAACTTTCAGTTCCTCAACAATTTGGGTTGTTTTTCTGTAATATTTAAAATTTATTCTGGCAGAATAGTTGTTATACCTACCTGTTATATGAGTATCTGAACTAATTCACGACGCTGACTTTTACAGTCCCCCTGTTCATGGTAGAGGCAGGTCTGATCTTAACACGATATTATCTCAAAGATGTTTTTTCCGGGTTTTTTACACAACAGTTGAAGAAGGTAGCTAAATGATATAGGTTTTGACTTAAAAGTGGTAGAACACTGTTGCAGAATGCTTAAAAAATCGGACTTCCGAAAAGATATTTCAGGACATTAATGGTTAATCATAATTTTTAAAATGATTAATCCTATTGTTCCTGCGATTAAGAATGTGCTGTTAGTCAAACTCCGTGATTATGATTTTATTCATACTCTTAGTGTGTGAATACGAATTTAATCTTAATCATAATAATAGAAACATATTCCTGAGATTAAAAAACTTGATCGTATTCATGAGTATGTGGCGTCATTTGTTTAATATTTGATTCATATTTAGGTTACTCAAAATTCCAAATTATTATTCACCTGTTGATTCACCTGTTCCAAATTCCCTCACCTGTTGATTTGTTTGTTCAAAATATACTCACTCGCTATTGTTCCGTTCATGAATCTACATGCAACTTCATTTAATTTATTGTAACTTAACACGCGTAATTCACAGTACAACAAACATAAATTAATACGAATACAGATAGCAGACAACACCTTCAACATCAAAACTTCGTCGCTACAAGTATGATTTTGCCCAACTCTGATACAAAAATTGTACGGGGCGGAGTGAAGAATAACTATGGCCCACTTCGGTGAACAAATTAAAGGAATGCGTATCATGAAAAATCACCTTTTCGAGCCAGGAAGGCAGGCCGGTGAATCTATTGGCGACGATGCTGCCGAGGTCTGCAATTACGCTGACGCAGAGAGGAATCCCAATGAGGGCGAACAGCAAGCAGAAAGTCCGTCCTCCGGTAGTCACAGGCACTATGTTCCCGTACCCTTCAAAAGCAGAAATTGAATTAAAAAGTTATAAATAAATATTTTTAAAAATTCCACTCGCGTTTTACGTTTCAGACCTTCTCGAACAATTTTGGTTTCGTGTCTGTCTGTCTGTCATGAAATCCTTGCCACAGCCATAACTTCTACATTTCTCATCAGATTTCGATGAAATTTTCAGGAATTGTGCGGATTGGCGTGTAGATGGTCCCCTATGAAAATCATCGCCCCCCAGACTGATAGTAGCCGCTGCGCATGCGCAAACGTATATTTCCCTCTTATGGCCATAACTTCTAGATTTCCCATCAGATTTCGATGAAATTTTCGAGAATTATGAGAGCTGGGGTAGAGATGAAATTCTCGATCCTCAAATTGAAAGTATTTTTGTGCGCAAGCGCAAACTTTAAATCATTGTAACAGCCATAACTTCTACATTTTCCAACGATATTCAGAGATTGCGCGGGTTGATGTGTAGAGTTCCCTATGAGGGTAGTGCAAGAGAGAGTGTACTTGAAGATTGATGTTATGAGATAAGCTGCTATACATCGGTTCATCTATACAATCGGGTTAGGCCGGCCACACACTGCAGCAAACAATCATCCTCAAACGAAACATTTTGTTTGAGGCAGCCAGAAAAGTCGAGGAATACGTTGAAGTAGTGGGTGGGTCCGCATACCTAGCCGGGTATCAGGTTGCCAAACGTTTTGCCCGCCAGTCAATAGAGTTTTTGGTGCCAGAATCTGACTGTTAGGAGGAGACTACCGCGAGCAACAGAAGAGGCTACCCAGTTGAAGGAGGAAGCCCATTAACTTTGGACAGGGAGGGAAGGGAGGGGCTTGTGACGGTGGGCCTCTAGGAACGGGTGACTGTTGGGGGGCACCCTTTCATCATCGCCCGCTGTTGTCGGGAGACAAATTCATCGTCACCGGCGAACTCCGAGCTTTGTGAAGAGGTTCCATGGGCCCGTTAGTGGTTGCCAAAAACTCTCTATTGTTTGTCGGTGTTTGCTGCCTTTTCGTACAATCTCGTTATTTTTCCCTACATTTTTGCTAACTAATCCATTTCGCTTGATTTTTCGGCGTATTTATCAACTTAACAATATTAGGTACCTTCTCGTAGTGTCGTGCAACTATAGTTTTTGGTTTTGATCCTAACGTAATTAATTTTTTATTATTAAGATTGTGACGCAGGAAAATTGATTTCTGCCATTGAATCACGGCCAGTAATTTTCAATTTTACCCTCAAGGAGTACAAAAATAGAAATTTGGTCGACAAAGCGTGGGAGGAAGTAGATTCTGAAATGAATGTTTCTTTCAATTAATTTTTCTCTAGGTGAAACCGCCTTTCGGAACGTGGTATCCTGCTTTGTAATGTCTTAGGGGTGTGTCGGTCCAGCAATTTCCTTGGAACGGTTCCAACGGTTACGGTGACAAAGATGTAACCGTTCCAAATTACCGGTACAGGCGATCAAATCCCACTCACATGGCATGGATGAAGCAGGCAGTCAAATCCCTATCGTCCTTCTTCCATGCTTATGATCTCAACTTGCAATACAAAAGCATTATTTTCCTTGACAATTCGCTAAAAGAAAGGAATTTTGAACAAGTGTTACAAAAGAGGCAATTTATTATAAATAATAGTTACCAAACAATTCAAGGAAAGAATAATGACGTTGCAGTTCAAGAACTTAACATAACAATAATAAATTAATAAAACTGGAGACAACTTCCATGCTAACCTGTCCATAAGATAACTTCCCGCTCAAGAGCCATTCCATGAACCATTCTCAGTCCATGGAAGTAGTAAGGGCGCTTCCAGGTACAACATGGAACATAACTGAGAACAAGATCCATGCTTACCGGTCCAGAGCCATTGAACCGTTCTCTATGATATCTTATCGGTCCGGTTCCAACCTTACCGGTCCAGTTCCATCCTCACCAATCAGAATGATCAGATTGATGAGATGATTGATCAGATCATTCTGATTGGTGAGGATGGAACTGGACCGATGGAAAAGATTCTCTTCCCGGTCCAGAGACATTTCAAGATATCTTATCAGTCCGTGGAACTGGACCGGTAAGGGTCGAGTTTTTGTCACTGCGTGGAACCGTTCCAACCTCATACTCGGTTCCACAGTCCCGGTACAGCTGTACCGACACACCTCTATAATGTCTTCGCCCAACAAAAAATCAAAACTTTCGACAGACATTCGCGTGAAATTCTTATATTCGTCTGCGAAATACCTCAATTAAGAAATAAATTTCTTCAAAGAATCACTTCTAGTTCTATGTTCAATAAATGGATGAACCCATTATCTGTTGTTTAAATTTTTAAATAATTTGCCACAAAGTGGGAATGACTTCATCTATTTCCTCGTCAGATGACATTTGAATCGGAATGAAACATTGAAATGGAATGGAGAGGAGTACGAAGAGTGAGTGCTAATCCCCCCCGAGAATGTTAGTGGAACTCGCCTTTCTTCCAAGAATGTTTCGTCGTGTTTGACCAAGTGTGCGGAGAGAATGAGGGCAAACAGTCGTGATTGGTTTGGTTGCAACCATTTTGTATCGTTTGCAAACGTTTTGTTTGCTACAGCGTGCAGCCGGCCTTATGGAAACGGGGAAGCTATGTGCCACACCCACTTGGCAGTCGCTTTTTACCTGCTACGCGAATACGAAGCTAACCTATTTAGGATGGCGAGGAAGCAAAAACAACAAATTTGTTACCTACCGATCGTAGTGAGAACAGTTGAAGCGAAGAAGATGGCCTGGAGATTGTTCCATCGCGCCAGATCAGCCGGTTGGCGCCCTTCTGTGATCGGTACGAGCAATCCCCCTCTGGCTGCATTTTGTACTGCTTGCTTCATAACAGCAGTTGGGTAAACATGGGAACATAAATACATAAATATTATTAGATGATAGCAACTTCACAACGACGACTCATTGCACGATTGAAGAAAAAACTTCGTCCAAATGGCTCGAGATCTTAATAAAACTCGGCCCTTCAGGCGCCTTACTGCTTAGAGCCTTTGGGCCAAATTCAAGAAACATGGAACATGCTTTAGCCGCGCTTTTCAGCGGAGTAGTGATGAGGTGGTCCTCCACGTAACGTTTTTGGGCGGTTAGTCCAAGGCTAAAGCATGTTCCATGCTAAAATAACAGGAACTCGGTCGAACCAATTCCACGCTTATTAGAATGCTACGAAAAATTGTGAACGGTAAAATTCTCTACCTCCAGTTCCAGGCGATGTGAAATATGGTTGATTTGGAACCACAGGAAGTGAATGGGTTGAACTCCAGTTCTTTTACGGACAATGAACTTGGCAAACTATAATTAAGCGGTTATTTCAGCAGACTAAACAACCAAAATCTGCGAAAATTTAGATCATACCTCAATATATTTGGATTTCAAACAATACCTTGCGTTTGAGTCGAGTCCAGAGTGTAAAAGGTACCTCCTGAACCCTCCTCACGGTGGTCACCCCTTATCCGTTCGAGTCACGGGATTTTGAATTCATCCCGGTACTACAAATTACCTCAATTTGTACCTCCCACCTTGAACAGGAACGATGAACCCCGTGCTTTCACGTCAGTAGTTGACAATCGCAGCACAACTTCCTACAAGCCACTTTGAATTCAACGTCTAGACGGCGAAGAAGTCATACATGTGCGTCTGCCAAAACTGATCATTCTTTTCCTTCTTCCAGTTTATTTTGGGATTTTCCTTATAAAGTTCCTTGAATCCAACATCATAACTTGAAAAGCCCATAACCTCCTTGTATCCCTTAACACGATTGCTTAGATGATCTGATCTCAATCTTCCAAGTACCCTTCAAATTTTATGGAAACATTAATAGACGTTAGGAGTGCACTTTTTCGCATGAATTCGGGAGCCTTGACATTTTTTAGTGGACCATCTAGACCCCAATCTGAATGAACCATAAAAAATTGCATTAAAATCGGATTGTAACTTCGTACAGTTTTGCCCTTTACAAGGATCAGACAAGACTGTCTTTGGACTCCCTGATCAAACCTTGACAATATCATCAAAGTGGGACCTCAATTTCCGGTAGTTAAGATAATCCTACGCCCAAAAACTGACCATAGACAGACCAAAGTTGTCCAAGAAGGTCTAAAACATCAAGTGCTCAATAGATACTCGATTTTCACGATTACTTTGACAGTTTTTCCAAGACGACAAACAGCAACGCAATTGTGAACTCGTTCTACTACCCTATTAAAATCCTTACAATTTAATGAAAATAGGGCCGCAATTTCCGGTAGTTAAGATAATCCTACGCCCAAAGATTGACCACAGAAAGACCAAAGTTTTTTTTAAATTAAATTTTATTTCCGTAAATAGTACATACAATCATAAAAAACAATACATAATAAGGAAAAGAAGACATTAATTTTTCGCAAATTACCTTATTTGCTTAGTTTTGGAAATTAATCCCCAATAAAGGCTTAATGCCCGTGATAGGGGATGAGCTGCCGTGGCTACATAAGAATAATATTGCTACTCGGCGAACTTGCACTGTGTGTGCATGTACAATAACATTATACTACGATGATTAACATGCTATTTGTAGTGAAGCGATACAGAAGGACTTGCAAATTATTAATGAAAATGAAAAATGGGGTAGGTAAGTATCTATATTGTTGGCAACTTGTTGTAATAAAAGTTTTTCAGAAGTAATGCCACATTAGTTTTTCCATCATTTAACTTATTGAACAGGGTGCATTTAAATTCTTTAGGGTAGTTATAAATAATGGCTATAGCAGAATGTTCAAAGTAGTGTTGCGTCTTAGTCGTTGAAGAAGAGGGAACAACAAGATTACAGTTTTTCTTAAATCTAGTGAGAATGTCATGGGCAGGGAAATTGAATTGTGTATGGTTCAGAAAGCGTTTAACAGTAAGAAACTCCCTTAACATGTTGAATGGAAGAACATTCAAGATCCTAAAAAGTGGCGCAGAATGATCTCTAAATTTGGGCCGCGTCCCCCCCCCCCCCCCCCCCCCCCCCCCGACAAGCCGGAAGACAATAACCAAGGACAGACTGCACCAGGACGAAGTAAACAGTTATCAACAGTTTTAAACTTAGTACAGCACGTAAGCGTGCAAACAGGTACATTTGTTTACGCAGGATCTGGGTAACTTTATCTATATGTTTCCCCCATCGAAGGTGCTCATCGAAAATGACCCCTAAATATTTCAACGAAGAACACCTTTCCGGTGTTCTGAAGGCAGTCGCTGCTACAACACGTCCGGGCACAGGTCTTGATATGCAAAGATATGCCTCCTTCTAATGGGAGTCCTATTGTGTTATTGGCGAACGCTATATACTCTGTTTTACCTACATTCAAGCTCAATTTGTTGTTATTTAACCAGTTGACGACCAGTGTTTGCTGCCTGGAAGGTTTCAGCCCAAGGTTTTGCTCTAAAATACAACACAGTATCGTCGGCGAAGAATATCTGATTACCAGGCGTATTCAATTTATCCAACTCGTTCACATATATGAGGAAAAGCACCGGACCCAAAACCGTCCACTGGGGCACTCCCCATTCTCCCAGAGTCAGCTCATTACTTGTTACATTGTTTAGCTTTACAATTTACTCTCTTTTGCTAAGGTAACTCTTGAACCAGGCCACAGCGTGAGTCGAGATACCCATCCTAGACATTTTATCATACAAGAGTTGTCCAAGAAGGTCTAAAACATCAGATGCTCAATAGATACTCGATTTTCACGATTACTTTGACAGTTTTTCCAAGACGACAAACAGCAACACAATTGTAAACTCGTTCGTAGGGCTACCCTATTAAAATCCTTACTATTTCATGAAAATAGGACCGCAATTTCCGGTATTTATGCGGAAGGATTGACCACAGACAGAGCAAAGTTGTTGTCCAGGAAGGTTTGAAACGTCAAGTCACCATGCGATACTCGATTTTCACGATTGCGTTGATAGTTTATCCGAGACGTATTTCGAAATGTTTTTCGCGATATAATGCCATATTTCTTTCAAATGATGCAGCTTTTCTGAACAACCTGATGAATGAGGAATTTCACCATGTCGGAATTTCCTATTTTTGACCCCAAAATCGGATTCAGCACCTCTAAAAACCCCCTAAGGCAAACTTTCAGCCCGAACTTCCTAATTTACGAATAAACAAAACAGTGTAGAAAAATCGAATGTTTAAAAAAAACCGGGAAAATTACGTCATCCTGGAATAGTTCATTTATGGCCGCTTGAAGCGCTGAGATCGAGAAATCTATAGTCCCCAGATGCAAAATTTCACGAAACAGTAAAGTTCGAAATCGAAAAACTGAAGAAAAAAATAGAAAAAGCAAGATGGGGAAAATTAGGTTTCCCCTGTTTTTGTTTGATAACTTTTCTCTTAGAAAACACGATTTCGTCGTCCCAATGGGCAACACTGGGAGGAGACGGCGATCCGAACAGCCCAATCAGCGAGCGTTCCCACTGCACGTCCGTTTTCCCGGTTAGTTTTGAAATCAAAAATTTTGATAGTCTCCCAAAAATAACAGGAGACTTACTTTCCGAAATCAGCCCGATTTTCATCTATCCCACACCATTAACTATTCAGGAAAAATGCAAACAGAATTCGGTGAAATTCCTCATTGTCTTCTTTTTCATTGATCAGTACAAAATAAAAAGTTATTTTCAACAATTCTCGGAAATAAACTGTTAGATCCCCCCTCAACACCAAAAACATTAATAGTGAATTAAAAGTGTCTAGTTTAGTTGTTTCCATGCACTACATTTAGTATTCGATCGAAAATTTGAAAAGTCTTGAAGAAGATGAATCGTTACCGCAAGAATTTCCAAGTAGGTAAATACAGTTTTTTCACGTTTCAGTTCAGTCTGCCGCTAGAAAGCAACGAAATACCGAAGGCAGACTGTGTTACAAAGTTTTTACTTACTTGCTAGTACCACATGCCAAAATTGCAACTTTCCCAAAATACATAAATTTTAACCCTCAAATTTGAATTTTTGACATTTTCATGTCTTTCATATGGCACATAAAAAAAAAATCGTCACGAAATTTGTTGCGACGAAATTTGCTAACGAAATTTGCTAACGAAATTTGTCCCAAGTCGCCACAATGATGATTATGACCATCAGAAGTGAAGTTGTTAGGTACTTTACAGGTAGGTACTTTACAGTTTGATATTACCAGATCAGCTGAGTCGAAAATTGAGCTCCCAGATCAGCTGAGTCGAAAATTGAGCTCCCAGATCAGCTGAGTCGAAAATCGAGCTCCCAGATCAGCTGAGTCGAAAATCGAGCTCCCAGATCAGCTGAGTCGAAAATCGAGCTCCCAGATCAGCTGAGTCGAAAATCGAGCTCCCAGATCAGCTGAGTCGAAAATCGAGCTCCCAGATCAGCTGAGTCGAAAATCGAGCTTCCAGATCAGCTGAGTCGAAAATCGAGCTCCCAGATCAGCTGAGTCGAAAATCGAGCTCCCAGATCAGCTGAGTCGAAAATCGAGCTTCCAGATCAGCTGAGTCGAAAATCGAGCTCCCAGATCTGCTGAGTCGAATTAGTTGTTTATGGGAGGTATGTAGTTCATGTGTCGGGAGGGGAGGAGGGGGGGGGGCATGAAAATGTTTCAATGTGTTGCAGACTCGTATGCAAGCGTTTTTCTTCTAACTACCTATAGGACAGTTTCAATGATTTTTTGCTTCCTCACTACCGAAGGTAGGGAAGCTTTGTATTCGTGAAAGAATTGAAAAAAAAATGTCCTCCAAAATCAAAATTTCCACTTGCTTTTTGCGTTTTAGAGCTTCCCGAACAATTTTGCTTCCGTGTCTGTCTGTCTGTCGGTCTGTCTGTCTGTCGGTCTGTCTGTCTGTCGGTCTGTCTGTGGTCAATCCTTGTCCCGGGCAAAACTATACTAACCTGTGGTCCGATTTTGATGAAATTTTCAGGGATTGTGCGGGTTAGGTCCTAGACGGTCCCCTATCAATTTCAGCACCTTCGGACCAATAGGAGCGAGTGCGCATGCGCAAACGTGAATTTCCTGGAACCTCGGTTTCTCGGTTTCTAATGAACCGATTTTGCTCAAATTTGGAGGTTAGTTAGGAACTAACTTCTAAGAGACACCCTATAAGTTTCAATCAAATTGGTCAAGCAATAGCCGCTGCGCATGCGCGAACTTTAAATTTATTGTTACAACCAAAACTCCGCAACTATTCAACCAATTTCGATGAAATTTTCAGGGATTGTGTGGGTTAGGTCCTAGACGGTGGACCGCTAAATAAAGAATCATAATTTTTTCGCCAACTGATTCTATACGTCCATGTTACAATGAGTGAGGAAGCTATACTGCCCACCCAACTTGGCAGACGTTTTTTTTTTCAATTTTAGTCTGCCTTATATAAGCAATGGGTTACTGAAGGCAGACCCCGCTGCTTGAGTTTTAATAAAGTAGTACAGTATTGAGCAAAAATTTGGATTATCCCAAAATCAACAAATTTTCATCAATAAATTGACAATTTTTGAATTTGATTCTGCCACTAGAAGACAGCGGGCTATCCAAGGCAGACCATGCTCTATTGTTTACATACCACTCATACTTCAACGTGTTAAAATGTGAATCATCCCAAAATTGTCTGAATTTTAAATCAAATTTGACAATTTTTCAATTTAACTCTGCCAGGACTTTACAGCTGCTTAGGTTTGGCAGACAAGTCTCAAACCCGTGAGTAGACTTTTAAACTACAGCTGTAAAAATTTGGGACGTCCCAAACATTGTGGATTTTTGCACAAAAAGTGTACAATTTTTAAAATTGAGTCTGCCGAGGGTTAATAGCCGTTAAAGAGTGGCAGACTGATGAAAACATCCATGATTGGACCTAATCTATCATTCACGGAGTTTTATCCATCCCGGAGATATGATGATTTTTCGCCATTTTTGAAAGCAACCGTTTTGGAATGGCAGACAATTTTCTCTCTCAGAATGGACAAGATTTTCATAATTTGTCGTCAAATCGTATCCCTAAATGAAGTGCGATTTTCGGCCTCGGCTCCAGGACTAGATTGTGAAGTCGTTCACAGAAGACTGTCTCCAGACTAACCTCTTCAAACCCTTACAATTACTACGCAAAATAGGATCTCAATTTCCGGTAGTTATGCCCAAAGAATGACCACAGACAGACCAAAGTTGTCCATAAGGTCTAAAACGTAAAATGCGAGTGGAAATTTTGAACGTATCGTGTTTTATACTCGGAAATAATTCTACAAACAATGTTTTTCGAGAATCCCGTAAAATTACAATTAATGTACCTACATATCGTTAGGATTTATTGCAAAATGACAAAGTTCCTGGCAAAAAATATAACCACACAGTAAGTCAATTACTCGTAAATAATAAGAAAACAATCAATAATAAGATATTTAATAAGCGATTTGGAGAATATTAAAGAAATTGAGATTTATATCCTCTCACTTCGTACGTGTTAAGCTGTTTGTCCAGGAAGGTGAGAAACTCTCGTTCAGAAGCCTCGCGATTCTTGGAGATCGATTTCAAAAAGTCACTTCTGCACTCCTTCACCAGAGCCTCGTGTTCTTCCAAAGTGGCGACCTCTGTGGGGTGCTCCAACGCCTTGAAAACCTGTTCAATAATAACGATATGATTATGAGAGAGAAAAGTGATAACTTATCTAACTTATTTTACAGGTAATTTTACAGTAAGCCCACCAATTCCCAGCCAAACTAAGAAGCCGAAGGCCTATCCTGAGCTATAGATGCACATGATGAGTATCTTGTGGAAAATATTCCAAAATGTCTCGGATTTTGTATGATCAAATTACTGTTACTGGCATAAATGACTGCCTACTGAATCGACGGGTCTTGAGTGAGATAGGTGGTCAAATGATAACACAAATAAGTCTGCTAAGTGGGTGTGGCACATAGCTTCCTCGTATCCATAACCCGATTGTATAGATAATCCGATGCATTGCAGATAATCTCAAAACATCAATCTTCAAGTACCTTGCGTTACCCTCTCACGGAATGCAATCCGCCAAACATGTCAATCCGCTAAATTCCTGAAAATTTTATCGAATTCGGATGGAAAATGCTGAAATTATGGCTGTTACATGGATTTTATGTTTGCGCATGCGTGGAGGCTACAGTCACTCCGGGAGCGATGATTTTCGTAGGAGACCATCTACAGCCCAATCCGCATAATCCTTGAAAGTTACATCGAAATCGGATCGAAAATGTAGAAGTTGAGGGTGTTACAAGGAAATTCACGTTTGCGCATGCGCAGCAGCTAATATCTATCTGGGGGCGATGATTTTCATGAGGTACCATCTTCACGTCAATCCGCACAATCCCTGAATATTTCTTCGCAATCGGACAATAACTTCGTACAGTTTTGGCCGCTACAAGGATTTCATGACAGACCCTCACAGACAGACAAACACAGACCCAAAAATTATTCAAGAAGGTCTAAAACATAAAACGCGAGTGGAAATTTTGATTTTGGAGAAGTGTTTTACAACTAGTACCTTGAAAAGTAAAAACATGCTTCCGCTACCTTGGTAGACTCGAAAGCAAAAAAGGTTTAATTAAATATGAAAAAGATTTAAATAAAAGGTAAAATACTATAATACCAAATTATGAAATCCAAAACACTAGAATTAAAAGCTGGACAAAGTTGCTCACTCATCAGCGCTTATAACTACATCTAGCAGGTTTAGTTGTGCACTCTCTTTGAATCTCTTCTCAATGGAAACCGAAGAAACTGATTTCCAACGTACGATTTTCATATCTCGTTCCGTCGCGTGTCGCGTCACGATCATACATTGTAATTAGGAGTTGAGTAATTAGATCCCTGTAGGTTTTACTCTACTAGATTCAATTACCAGTTTTCTGTGCTTGTTTACGCCCGAGTTCAGGGTTTTGCTTTCATCTTGAGTGTGTTGTGTTTGTGAGAGAACATTGCATCGGAAACAAGCGGTTACGGTCAGCTTCGAGCACTTTTCATAGGATGGAGGAGAATCAATGAACATTCACCAATATCTTGAGGTTGGTATGTTCCTACCAAATTAAGACGTAACTTCTATTGAGAAATACATAAAAATTAATATTTTGAGGAATTCGTGCCACTACTTCCTGCACGCAATGACACAATTCATGACACATACGACTCGTAGCTTCCTCATATTCATAACCCACCTGTACAGATAATCCGAGGCATTGTACAATTTTCAAAACGACAATCTCTAAGTACATTCCACTGCCCAAATAGTTGACGATCTACTCTCCAATCCGTATGATCAATGAAAGTTTCATCGAATTCGGATAGAAAATGTAAAAATTTGGAAATCGGACAATAACTTCGTGTAGTTTTGTCCGTTACAAGGATTTCATGCCAGACAGACACGAAAACAAAATTTATTGTTCAGATAGACCTAAAACGAAAACATATTGGTAAGTAATGCATGTATTCCAGGGGACGTCCCATTGGATAAGCGGTAGATCAATGTAAACCAGTTGGTAAGCGATAAAACTGTTTCACTCGATGTCATTTATTTAGTATTTCAGGCAAGAAATAGTGGTCTAATACTAAATGTGCGTTTTTGAGCATTAACCCCCCCTTTCCCCCCTTAAAAGGCACATTTCGAAATTCCGGCGACGTAGTGCACAACTAGATAGATTTCCGCGTCGAATAGAAAAAGAACCACGAAAATCGGTTGGAAATTGAGGCCTGAGTAGAGTACACAAGATTATGCCCGAAAACGCACGTTTTTGAGCATTAATCCCCCCTTTCCCCTCCTTAAAAGGCAAAATTCGAAATTCCGGCGACGTAGTGCACAACTAGATAGTTTTCCGCGTCAATTAAAAAAAGAACCACGAAAATCGGTTGAAAACTAAGTCCTGTGCAGACGACACAAGATTTTGTCACACACACACATACACACACACACCTACACACACACACACAGACATACACCTATGGTTTTTTTTTCGCGGATTTGGATTCAGAATGGTCTAAAACGGATTACTGTGTGGTTATTTTTTTTCTTCTGTTGAGTGTTGTCCAACTTTACCCCAGATCGATCCTAAAAAATGGGTGGAAATATTGATTTTGGAGAACATTTTTTTTCAACCTTCAAAGAGAATGCTTCCTCTACCTTGGTAGACTCGGAAGCAAAAGGCAAGAGTAATAGTTTTATACTATAATTTGTGTCCCTTAGCATTCTACTGACAAACTGACTCATATGGTTGACACGAAGAGGATGAACATTAGAAGTGATTGCCAATAACCAAAATCTTCGGTACACAACTTTGATGCAATGAAAATATTGTTTCTTGTTTAATTTCACAATTCATTGGAACGTTGGAGATACCGTTGCTTTCCAGAGGACCATTTTTTGAACGTTGCCTACGAATTAATATAAATACTCGTACCTACCTCTACCGCTTCTGATAAAGGAAGCACGTATTGTGGAAGGTATGTTGCCTCCAGCGCGACCTATTTATCTCCACATCTTGGAACGTCGATGCAAATATGTAAGTTATAAATACCACCGGCTTGAAGAAGTCTGCTCATCTATCACGGGTTCAGAATTAGAAACAGCATGAAACCGATAAGAGCCGTCCGGATCGACCAAGTTCACTTCTGAGTCAGTGGAAACCCCCAACGATTTTCGGAAAAGGACGAAGAAAAATTTGTTTCAAAACATCTACCCGAATTGTGATATCACACTTATTCAGTAGTCTACCAAGGTGGCGGAAGCTTTATTTTCACTTTTCAAGGTTGAAAAAAAATTCTCCAAAATCAAAATTTCCACTCGCGTTTTACGTTTCAGACCTTCTTGAACAATTTTGGTTCCGTGTCTGTCTGTCATGAATTCCTTACCGCAGCCATAAATTCTACAATTTTCAACGAATTTCTATGACATTTTCAGGGATTATGCGAGTAGGCGTGTAGATGGTCCCCTATGAAAATCATCACCCCCGGACTGATAGTAGCCGCTGCGCATGCGCAAACGTGAATTCCTTGCCGCAGCCATAACTTCTACAAGTCTCATCCGATTCCGATGAAATTGGTATGCGGGTTGGCATATAGAGTAGGTACCCTATGAGGGTACTGCAAGGTACTTAGAGATTGATGTTTTGAGATTAACTACTACGCATCGGATTATCTATACAATCGGGTTATGGAAACGAGGGAGCTATGTATCACATCCACTTTGCAGACGTTTTGGTTTATTATTTTCAATAATAAGCCTTTTGAATAGAGCAAGAAAAAAATTCCCCCCCCCCCTCAATTTTTGATGTTTTACGTTTCAAGGTACGTAGAATCCGAAAATCCCGGGACCGATTTGGTTAAAATTTGGCATATGGGCTCCATTTGGGGTCTAGTTGTGCCGCGAAGCTTTTGGTGGATGTCAGTCACTTCTAAGAGATGAAAATTGAAGGTTGAAATTGTCAAGAGTGCCCTAGCTCGAAAACTCTCGAAATGAAGGTATCGTTTTTTCACCAATTCTAAATAGTATTGAATTTTTAGAAAATTTTGAGACTACCCGGAGCTCTGCAGGACAAATACTACCTACTAGGGCATTTTTGAAAATTTCAACCCTTCATTTCCATTTGGTTGGTGGTTGGGATTGAAATTTTCAAAAATGCCCTAGTAGGTAGGTAGTAGGTCACTAAGTTTGGTAGGGAGGGATCTATACAGGGTTCCTTCCTTGTTGACTTAACTAATTTTTGCCCTCTGCCTTGAAAATATTGTCCCGATCATTTGCGGAAAGCTTTATCTTTTCGATAGATAACAAATTGGGAGTCGAGGACTCAGTTGTTGTACCCTGTTCAACCGAGAAAGGGTTCGAAAAGTACTATTTGTTTGTCGAGGAGATCGGAAAGTGTTACCATTCGATTCAGCGTCAAAAAGTACGTAAAATTTCTTGTCAAATGATTTATTAAGTTGAAATCATTTCTGGTGAAAAACGCCGATTTACAACCGAAAATGAACGTATTCTGCTCCACAAACGTAATTTTCTAACTGAATAAGAGGTGTTTTTAAAAAAATGACTACACCGTTAGAAAGCTGGGATTCACATGCAACTTTTAGGCTTACAGCATGGAAATTTCCATTCACGAAGTTTCGAGAAACAAACTTTGAAAAAGTGAAAATTTTCGAAACTTTACCAATTTTTTACTTTTGGTGTATTTTACACCCGTTCGTTTCATTTGAAATTTTCTAAAACCCCATCAAGGAGATAGGAAATTTGACGCTCTTTCCAATGATATAATAAAATTTGAATTTACTCCATCAATTAAAGGAGTTATAGCCATTTTAGTGATGTAAGGTCGAAAACACGAAAAAAAAAATCTTAAATGTGAAATAAGTCGAAAACGAAGCCTCTAAAACAAAATTGCTAAGAGACATTTTTTGTTGCAAATTAGTAGTAGAATCGAACCCTGCCCGGTGGTGCGCCCGTAAGGGTGACACCCTGTACAGAAGGGTGATCTATACAGAAAATAATCTATACAGAAAATAATAAACCTTTGGACAATGATTTGCAGCGTTTTTAAATTCATAGAAGAGAAAACCTGCTTTCACTACCTTGTTAGGCTCAAACCAATCATTCTCACTCGATTCCAGAATGAATATTTTAATTTACATCGAAAATTTGTACCTCATTAGCTCATCAAATTTCAGAGAATCGTCCTTTTGGTTTACTACTTCCAATAACAAACCTTCAGAATCGACCAAGAAATTTTTTAAAAATCAAGTTTACGTTTCAATGTACGTAGGTTCCAAAAATCGAATAAACAAAGCTTCTGCTACCTTGGGAGACTCGGAAGCAAAATTTCCTTTGTTCCCATGGACAGATTTTGATGAAATTTGGTCCATAAGCTCCATTTGAGGTCTAGTTGTGCCCCAAAGCTTTTGGTTGATTTCAGTCACTTCTAAGGGGTGAAAAATAGGTATTGTAATTTTCAAATCGCACTAGCTAGAAAACTCTCGATCTAAAGGGGTGTCAATTTTTTTTTTTTTTTTTTTTTTTTTTTTTTTTCAAAAGAGTATGGCTTAGAAATAACGGTAATCGGGTCTGTTCGTCGTGAAAATATTGATAAGGAATTACTTAATACTATTATATATTATAATAAAAGTTGAAAATTTGAAAGATGGCAGCAGGGTGTGACGTTGCAGCAGGTTGCCCGCCTTGAATTTGATAAGAGTAACGTCGAAACAACAAACGAGTCGAACAGAAAACAGAACTGACTGCCCGATTAAAGCTAAAGTAACGTTATCCGAATTGAGAATCTCTTGGATACTACAAATTACTACACACTCGCCCGCGGCGCAAGTATGTGTGCGTTCATGGAGGCCCGCCTTTTTTTAGGACGTCCCACAGTAAGACTTGGGCGTCCTTATGCGATCGATCTGGGGTGAAGGAGGACAACACTCAGCAGAAAAAAATAACCACACAGTAATCCGTTTTAGACCATTCTGAATCCAAATCTGCGAAAAAACCATAGGTGTATGTCTGTGTGTGTGTGTGTATGTCTGTGTGTGTGACAAAATCTTGTGTACTCTGCCCAGGCCTTAGTTCTCAACCGATTTTCGTGGTTCTTTTTTTGACCGACGCGGAAAACTATCTAGTTGTGCACTACGTCGCTGGAATTCCGAATTTTGCCTTTAAAGGGGGGGAAGGGGGGGTTCATGCTCAAAAAACGTGCGTTTTTGGGCATAATCTTGTGTCGTCTGCACAGGCCTCAATTTCCAGCCGATTTTCGTGGTTCTTTTTAGGACGTCCCACAGTAAGACTTGGGCGTCCTTATGCGATCGATCTGGGGTGAAGTTGGACAACACTCAACAGAAAAAAAAATAGCCACACAGTAATCCGTTTTAGACCATTCTGAATCCAAATCCGCGAAAAAAACCATAGGTGTATGTCTGTGTGTGTAACAAAATCTTGTGTACTCTGCACAGGCCTTAGTTCTCAAACGATTTTCGTGGTTCTTTTTTCGTTTGACGCGGAATACTATCTAGTTGTGCACTACGGCGCCGGAATTTCGAATTTTTCCTTTTCAGAGGGGGAAAGGGGGGGTTAATGCTTAAAAAACGTGCGTTTGCGTGCATAATCTTGTAAACTCTGCCCAGGCCTCAATTTCGAACCGATTTGCGTGTTTCTTTTTTTGTTTGACTCAAATAACTTCCGAGTTGTACATGATTTTACCAGAGTACCAAAATTCGCAAGGGGAGGAGGTGAGTGGGGGGATAATATTCACAAAATATCCGATTTTTCAATATTTCGGTTCCTTTACTGCTTACTAATTGTACCCAAGCTTTGAAATTGAGGAAAAATTCTCATTATACCTCCGGATTTTCATGAATTATTCTCTGTACCGCCATGGAACTAATAGTGGTGCCACCATGGTGCCAGGACATGGTGCCATGATGCCATAAACCTCTTATTTCGTGTTTTTTTTTTGTGTTTCACCTTGAATACGGATGTGAACTTCGACGGACTGCCTACCAAAACTAACAGATGAAAGTTCAATGTTACGACGTATTTCCGCTTTGGTGCCAGACCGGCACCATTGGATGAGGGGGGGGGGGGGGGTGTACTCGAATTCGCATGTTGGGTATCGTAGATCATGAATTTTAAAATGCTCTTCAGATTCTTGGCTCCCATGCCGCTAGAAATGTTATGGTGGATAATGGCGGGGGGGGGGGGGGGTTTAATGCTCAAAAAACGTGCGTTTGCGGGCATAATCCTGTAAAATCTGCCCAGGCCTCAATTTCCAACCGTTTTGAGAGTTCTTTTTTTTTTGTTCCACTCATAAATCTTCCAAATTGCGCACTATTCCACCAGAGTATCGAAATTCGCAAGAGGAGTGGATGAGTGGGGGGATAATATTCACAAAATATCCGATTTTTCAATACTTCGGTTCCTTTAATGCTTACTAATTGTATCCAAGCTTTGAAGTTGAGGAAAAACTCTCATTATGCCTCCGGATTTTCATGAATTATTCTCTGTCCCACCATGGAACTATTAGTGGTGTCACCATGGTGCCAGAACACCACCATTTCATGGTTTTTTTTTTTTTTTTTTTGTGTGTGTGTTTCACCTTGAATACGGAAATGAACTGACTGCCGGACAGACTGCCTACCAAAACAAATTGATGAAAGTTCAACGTTAAGACGTATTTCCGCTTTGGTGCCAGACTGGCACCTTTGGTGAGGGGAGGGGGGGGGGGGGGGTGAACTCGAATTTGCATGTTGGGTGTCGTAGATCATGGTTTTAAAAATGCTCTTCAAATTCGAGGCTCCCATGCCGCTAGACATGTTATGGTGGATAAGAGTGAAGAGAGAGAGGGGGTGGGGGTGGAGGATCACTATTTCTTGCCTGAAATACTTGATAAATTACATCGAGTGAACAGTTTTTTCGCTTACCAACTGGTTAAACTGATCTAATGCTTATCCAATGGGACGGCCCCTGGAATGCATGCATTGCTAAACAATATGTTTCAAACGTGTGATCACTTCAATTAATTTTCCTACCACATTTTATCAGAAACAACATTGGGCAAAAAGTTGGAGTATAGAGGTTTTCAATGGTGCTGAATCCAAATTGGAGGTCAAAAACCTGAATTCCCGACCCACCGAAATACCCCATTGGCGATCATACAGTGAAATAATAAACCATTGTGTAATAATTTGCAGCGATTTGGTTTCTCACGGGAGCTTTCCTAGAATTTTAATGAATTGAAGAGACTTCCTCTCTCGCCATCACTCAAGGTTTTCTTCTTTTTTACGTTTCACGGTTGTCTCAGAAGAAGCCAACATACGCCGATCTATCTCTCAGACCTCTCGTTAATTGCGACTCGAATTAATTTAATTCCCGTCTGTCGCGGCGCTTGCACGGCCTCTCCTTTTCCCAATTTGAGATCGTAACAATGAAAGGGAGGAAGAGACATCCGCCTGAGAGATGGCTACAGATTCTATCCTGGCATCGAGTCAAAATTTCGATGAGTGCACCGCGAATATCGCGAATAGTTTACGGCCCTTTCCGATGACACATGTTCGGTCGTTCCTCTCATTTACAAAAACACCGCTGATACGCGAGATTTCATATATTAGGCAATAAATCAAGAGGCCACAGTTTCTCGTAATAACTACCGATTATCCCAGTTTTGAGCGAAAATATTCAAGGAGAATTTTTCATCATAAGGTTACAAATTTTCAACTGCCGGAATTTACTACAAAATATAGGTTTATTCTCTTTTCGAAAGGTTCGCATTTATTATGCTCCTTGGAAGAAAGGGAGCGCACAATGGCGAGAAATACGGACGGGAGGAAGGACTACAAGGCTGGTGGCAAACATTTCAGACGTGGAAGGACAGAAAATATGGAAAAGTGAACTTCTTCGCAGGATATGGACTGATAGCGAAATTTCAAGGAAAATTAAGCTATTGCAATGGACACGACATTTTTAGAATGGACTTTTTCGAAAAATGTCTACTGAAATCCGTTTTGGAACCTTCTGAAACGATCCCTGAAGGTTTTTTGGTTATGACCTTCACAATAAGGATTCAGCACAAAATTTTTGAAACCGATGCACTTTAAAAAACGCTGCAAATCTTTGCCCAAAGGTTTATTATTTTCTGTATAGATCACCCTTCTGTATAGATCCCTCCCTACCAACCGTAGGTACCAACTACCTACTAGGGCATTTTTGAAAATTTCAACCCCAACCACCATCCAAATGGAAATGAAGGGAAATGAATTTTCAAAAATGCCCTAGTAGGTAGTAGGTACCTACGGTTGGTAGGGAGGGATCTATACAGAAGGGTGATCTATACAGAAAATAATAAACCTTTGGGCAATAATTTGCAGCGTTTTTTTCTTTTACCTACCAACTTTTTTTTTAACCTACCAACCATTGGTAGGTACTACCTACCACACCATACTGCCTTCACACCTTCACAATCAAGTTTATTAGTGATTGTGAACTAAACGCTTCACACTCGATTCGAAAAATAGGGAGCTTCATATGGAAATTTGATTTCTGGTTGATTTTTGATTTGATTACTTGAACTGTGATTAGACCTCTTTGGTGATTCTGTTTTATCGAAGGAAAACCCTTAAGGCTAAATGTGACACGGTTTTAGTGAGATTCTGAAATAAGAGATGGCAGCACCATCGGGGCCAAATTTCGTTTGCTTCTCATTTGAGAACGGATCGAGATATTTTAATTCCGCAAACGGATTTCTCTTCAGAATCACCATAGAATTGCGGGTAATTGATAGAAAGTGTGCCTATTTGCAAAAAATTTAAATTAATTTTTTGATTAATTATTTAAATGATAAGACTTTTATTGATATATTTTTAATGTTAATATTTATAATTCTTGATTAATGGAGTTTTTATTTGGTTTGCGAAATCATTTGTGGGTTAATTTGGAGTATTGATACTTTGAGCCGATATTATCGAAGTATCGATATCTAATAATATCGGTATCGAAAAGATATCGAGTATCGATACTTCTTGAGAAATATCGTATCGAAAGAATTATTGATACTTTGGAGTATCAATTTGAGTCCCTACCCATGTGATAGATTCATGTTTGTAGATATACCTACCACACATGAATAGGGTCCTGATCCAGGACGGAAACGTCGAGTAGATAAAAACACAACAACCTGAAGACTAGCTTGGTCATTTCTCTACCTCCATATTTATATATATATATATATATATATATATATATGTAAAATTAAATCGTGTGTATATTTGTTGTACCCAGAAATGCAGTAGCCGTGTGGGTACTCTAAGAGTTCGTAGAGACGAGTAGAACATGAATATGGACACCTAAGATCTTCAAAGCATACCCAGTGCATACAGTGTGTTGGTATGGCATACTGAAAATCGAAAAAACCAACAATAGCCGTGTGGGTACTCTATGAGTTCGTGAAGACGAGTAGAACGCGAATATGGACTCCTTTCTTCATAGCATACAATATGTTGGTATGGTATACTGAAAATCGAAAAAACCTAGAATCGTGTGAAAAAAACTTTCTAAAAGAAATTGCAACACCATTGATCCTTTTCTTAACCATACCTTCAACTGAAAGATATCTTTGAAAATTCGCTATGAATTCATGCTGTGTGTGAGCTAAAGCTAAAATAGCAGAGCGGGTAGCTAAGTAGAGAAAAACTTCAGCTAACACATTACAGAATTGGTTTATTGAAAATAGTCAAAAAAATAGAAAATTAAATTTTATTCCTAGGTTTTCTTACCTATAAGGGCCCTTAGTATTACAAATTAGAAAATATAAATAGAGATTTGAGTCTCTTAAAGGTAAAAAAAATGTAATGCTTTGGCCTGGATTCGAACAGGGGGTCCGCTGGTTGGACTCGCTGGGTAGTGGGACGATCCAGACACGAGGTTAGTCCAAGTGGTGAAGGCGGCGAGATTCAAAATCAAACCGCATTCAAAACCAAGAGATTAGGCTGCCTCTTGATGTCCTGTAAACATAATTATGGTCGAGGAGATGAGCCATTGGTCATGAGAGGCATGATTGGTGTGGGTAGTGGAAGGTAGACATCCATAAACTCACCGGAGGTTGTCCACAGATCTGCAGGCACATACGATCGTGTATACTGATGGGATACTGCGACCCAGATGGTAGGTACCACGAGAACTTGATTTCAGGTAGAATGCTGCGATCTACTCGGAAATGCTGGTAGAAATAGCAGTGCGCACTTCTGTCTGCGTAGTTGGCGTGTGACTGGGCTGAGAAATGGGCGACTGAACCCCTACCACTACCAGGCAAAATGCAGGATTGGAATTGCAAGCTGGAGTAAAATAGAGGGGTCTTGATGGGGCGGCGAAGTGTCGAAGCGTCGTCCAGAGTTCAATTGCGATAAGAAGCGACGAGGAGGCCCGAATAAAAATAGAACATAACTTCTAATAAAAAAAACGAAAACAATAATCACCTACCTATCTCCAACATGCCGCCCACCAAATTTGGGCAAAGGCAAATTTTGGATCATTGGTTAGGATAAGGATTGGTGGAGAGATGAGGCAGTGGCACGAGTTTGGTAACATGTCTGCGGAGTGAAGAGTTGCCCCGCAGCACTGTCACAACCCTGACAACATCGTCACTGCCTGGATGAAGTGCTGTCACTCTGGCAAGCTTCCATTGGAGAGGAGGGGAGTTCTCTTTGAGTAAGACGAGGTCGCCAAGTTCCAGGTTCTTCTTCATCTGGGTCCACTTGGGACGTCGCTGCAGAGTAGCCAGATATTCAGAGCTCCAACGTTGCCAAAACTGCTCACTCATTCTGGTAACAAGCTGCCACTTGCTCAAGAGGTTTTCCTTGGTGTCCAGCAGTGATGGTTCTGGTGCAGCAACAAGAGGACCGCCCACCAAGAAGTGCCCAGGTGACAGGTAATTATTTTCGTCAGGATCTGTAGAAAGCGGGCAGAGCGGCCTTGAATTCAAAACTGCTTCAATCCTGGCAAACCAAGTGGATATCTCTTCATAAGTTAGCTTCACATCAGAACCTATGAGCCGCAGATATCTTTTGACTGATTTGACACCAGCTTCCCAGATGCCTCCCATATGAGGTGTATGAGGAGGGTTGAAGTGCCAGGTGATTGACGTATCCAAGGCATACTGTAGGAGATCCTGCTTAGTGTCCTGAGAGGAGAACCAGCGATACAGCTCTTTGAGGTAATTAGCTGCTCCCAAAAAGTTGCTGCCATTGTCACTATAGACGTTTGACGGGATCCCTCTGCGAGATGTGAATCTATGGAATGAAGCAAGGAAGGCTTCCGTAGTAAGCTTGGTTACTGGCTCCAAATGGAGGGCTTTGGTAGCCATGCAGACATATAGGCATAGGTAAACCTTTCCGATCGAAGCATTGCGTCTACTCGACTCCTTCAGTGGGAATGGACCAGCAAAATCTATGCCTACATGTTGGAAAGCCCGTCCACCATTAACCCTGTAGCTTGGCAGGTCTCCCATAAGCGGCATGAATGCAGGTGGTCTTGACTTGTAGCATATAGTGCAATGGAAGCCTCTAAATCTTATTAGACGGCGAAGCGATGGTATCCAAAATCTGGTCTGGATGACAGCTTGAAGAGTTGTTGGGCCAGGATGCAAGTAGATTTTATGGTAATAATCTACAAGAAGAATAGATAAATGTGCATCATATGGCAGCAGGATTGGATGTTTCTTTGATTCTGTGAATGAAGAATGGCGTAACCTTCCACCTACACGCCAGAGGCCAGAAGCATCAATGTAAGGCCTCAAGTCAGCAAACTTCTTCATGGTCTGTTGATGGTTATGGAAGTAGTAGGCTTGTACACCCTTGATACACATTGTCAAACCCTCTTCGAACTCTGACTTCCTCAGAGGTCCAGTTGGACAAGCACAGCAACAGCACTTCATATGCTTGAGGTTGAACATCCAACGTCTCAACCAACCAGCAGCTCTTATCAAGGTCAAATATGACGAGCTCCTAGACATCCATTTGATCAAGAAGTCTGGTGGGTTGACAGAGGAAAGTGCATTGGTCTCTGCTAATTTCATCTCTGGGATCTCTGATGGCAGTTCTGTCACAGTGCTTGGCCACTCAGAGGGATGAAGAGAGACCCATGGAGGTCCTGACCACCAGAGCTTGTGCGTTGGAAGTAGAGATGGCATGATTCCTCGTGAAGCAACGTCGCAGGGATTTTCTTCAGAGATGACGTGGTTCCAAGATGATGAAGGTGTTAGCTCTTGCACCTTGACGACTCGATTGGCAACAAAGACCTTTAGCTTGAAAGCTGGAGTGTTGATCCATGCCAAGACAATTGAAGAGTCTGTAAAGAAGGCTGGTGGAAGGATAAGTAGATCCAATGTTTGGATCTGTGGTAGAATGGCAGAGTAAAGTTCTGCTAGTAGTAATGCTCCTGAAAGTTCCAGTCGAGGTATGGATTGACTCTTCGTTGGAGCGAGTTTCGATTTAGAAGTGAGTAAGAAGACCTCACAACTATGAGGTTTGATGACTCGCAGGTAAATTACGGCTGCATAGCCTTTACTGGAAGCATCTGAAAAACCAACCACTTGACATGATGTGGCTTCATTGGTAGTTCCAATGAAACGAGGGATTCGTAGTTCAGACAGTAATGGCAATTGTTCAATCACCGCCTTCCATGACTCTGCTAGTTCTGGAGTCAAAGGTTGATCCCAGTCTAACTTCTTGATCCAAAGATCTTGGATGAATCCTTTCATGAGAAACGTAGTTGGTGTGAGGAATCCAAGAGGATCGTAGAGGCGAGCCACAGTCGAAAGAATTCCTCTTTTGGTGTGGCTTTGATTGGGTTCTCCAATAGAGAAGGAGAAACAATCTGATCGAGGATCCCACTGTAGACCAAGGATCTTGATCCATTGATCTTCTGAAGAGGATAAGTCCACAGGATCTTCCTTAGATGCTGAGGTTAAGGTCTTGAGGAGTTCGGTGGAGTTGCTACTCCACTTGCTCAGCTGGAACCCACCACGCTTCAGAAGTTGGATGAGCTCGTCTTGGAGTGCTAGAGCTTCAGGAAGTGATGGTGCTCCAGTTAGAATATCGTCCACATATGAATCTCTCAGCAAAACATCAGCTGCTAGAGGAAATTCATCTCCATGGTCTATGGTCAACTGCTTGAGGACTCGTTGGGCTTGATAGGGTGCACAAACGAGCCCATAGATCACAGTATTAAGCTCATAGCGTTCTACTGGCTTGCTATGGTCGAACCGCCAATAAATCTGCATATATTGTCGATCCTCTGGTGAGACTTCTATCATCCTGAACATCTTCACGATATCCGTAGTAAACACAAAGCTGTGGTATCGGAAGCGGAGGATTACGTCTCTAATGTCATTTTGTAGTTTGCAGCCTGTTAAGAGGTGGTCATTTAGAGATCCACCTGGAGTATCAGCACTGGCATCGAAGACTACCTTCAACTTCTGTTCTTCTGGGGTTTTCTTCAAGATACAGTGATGTGGAATCATGAATTTTGCTGGTGAAGATGCTGGAGACATGTGTCTTAGCTCTTGGTACTCTGTGAGGAAGTTATGGTACTTTTCTTGCATGGCAGCATTATTCTTCAGCTTCTTCTCCAAACTATAGAACCGTCGAAGGGCAATGGAGGATGAATTGCCAACCAAAGGATCTTCATTGCGAAAGGGTAAGCGTACCCCATATCTGCCACAGTCCAGACGATAGTGAGTTTGGTTGAAGTGCTCTTCACATTGCTGATCTTCTGGATTCATGATACGTTTGGTCAGAACAGGTTCCTCTTGCTCCCAGAATCTTTCCAGTTGGAAGTTGACGTTATTAGAACTGTCTGCCATGAGAAGTGAAGCTGTTGAAGAAGTGCTTGAAGTACCTATCTTTCCAATTACAATGAAGCCAAATATGGATGACAAGAGTTTGGGACCTTCTGCACCAGTCTCTTTGATTACACCTGTCCAAATTTCAGTGAAAAGATCTGCTCCCAGAAGAAAGTCCACAGAGCCAGGCTTCCAGAAAGTAGGGTCTGCAAGTTGAAGTCCTCGACACTTGTCTATTATTGATTGGGGCAATAGAGTTGAGGGTAGGTGTGTCGTGATAGTCGAGACCACTATTGCCTCAGTAGTGATTTGGACAGAGGCTTCGTCCTTAGGTCTGATTGTGCAGACAACCTTGCCCTTGGCTCCCTCAAAGAGGGTCTGTCCAATCCCAGATATGACTCTCTTGGTTCTTGACATTTCTAGCCCAAGACGATTTAGGCATCGGTGAGTAATAAACGAGCTCTGGCTTCCAGAATCAATCACCATCCTGATAGTCTGAAAGCTACCTCTTCCATCAAGAATCCTGGCAATAGCTGTACCTAGTATGACGTGATCTTCATTGACCTTGGCTGCTGAGAGGCTGGTTGACTGAAAGGCTAGATGGCATCCTGTTGCATTGCTGGTAACATCAGTGGTGCTTGGGTGTATAGATGCATGGTGGCGTTCTGGACAGAAGCGACAATGCCACTTAGAAGTGCAGTCCTGAACCTGATGCTTGTGAGACAAACAGTTAATACAGCCAGCCCAGTTCTTGAGAAGGTTACGGCGTTCTTGGCCAGAAGTCTCATTGAACACAGAACAATTCAAAAGGTGATGAGGTTCTCCTTTGCAGGCCACGCAGCTAGAAACATTGGAAGGATTCGATTGCTGATTATTCTTGGGCGGCGAAGACTTGTTGGTGATGAGAGATGTCTTGATCTTAGGAGGTCGGGATGTCCTAGGATTGGAAAAGGAACCTGATGGACGAGATCCCTCTAACATAGGGTTGCTGGTGCCAGCCAACTGGAGGGCCATTGCTCGCTCACGGACGAACTTTGTAAGAGCCGTGAAAGTTGGGAAACTGTCCTTTGTTTGTTTCATCTCAAACAGTTCCCTCGTGTGATGATCCAGACAACGTATTGTTAGATGGAATAGGATGAATTGAGATTCCTCTCTTATGTTAAGGAGATTAAAGGCTGCAACATTGTCTGATACTGAAGACAAGAATTTGTTAAGAGCCTCAGGGGTAGCTCGACCCTGAAGGGGTTTAAAGTTCAAGAGCTGGTCCAAATAGGCAGAGGCCAGCATCCTCTGGTTGTCATATGTGTCTAGCACGGCCTGCCACGCTAGAGCATAGTTAGCTTCCTCGACCTTGAAGGCAGAAATAACACTGAGGGCTGGACCCTTGAGGCATGCTCTCAAATATTGGAACTTCTCTATCACCGATAATTTCTCTGTATGTACCATGGATAAGAAGGAGTCCCTAAATTTCGGCCACTGTAATAACTGGCCATCAAAGGTCGGGAGGTTAAGCTTTGGAAGATTTTTTGCAGGCCTCATCTCCGTGAGAGTTACGTTAGCTGGGTCCTGTCTTTCTGAATGATCAGATTTAATTATTTCAATTTTCCCATTGATTGTGTAGTAATCACTCCTAACTTTTCCTCTCTGTTTTTTATCATCCTCTGTGGGAAATTCCGAACTCTTTTTGTTGAGATCATGAAGTTTTCCTAACTGCGCCCATAGATCTTCATATTTACGCATATGAATGTCCATATTACCCTGCATACCCTTCAAATAAGACTTTGCACTAAGAGATGCATTAGCTGGTTCATGAACATTTTTCTTAGCATAACTATAGACAAAATCTATTTCATCCGCTGTGTCTCCCATTTGACGACGAATAGCTATAACTTGATCCTCAAAAGATGCAGTAGAATCGTCAATAGCTATGACAGTTTCATCACCGGAGTCAGGCATATTTGTAAACCAAGGGTAGGTAGGTAACTAGGACTCAACAAGGTAAGGAATAAATAATAGGAGTAGGTTAGGAAAATTCAAGGGTTGATCCAAATTACAACAATTAAAGGCTATTATTTCTGGTCAGAAGTAGACCTGTAGGAAAATCAGGTTGAGATATAAAAAAATCAATAGGTATTAATATACTCCTATTGAAATAATAGTGGTAGGTGAAGGTCAGAAATAGAGTCAATAATCTTAATATCGATTATAGGACCTTAAAAATTCGAGAAATGCAGTGGAAGACGTGCTGAGATATTTTTAGCAATGTTTTAAACAATGAAAGAATTTAGGTAGGTATCTGTTTGCCTATATGAATTTTTTCATTCATGTACCTACCTACAAATTAATCAATAAACCACGCTCTGCTACCAAAAAATGTGTGAGCTAAAGCTAAAATAGCAGAGCGGGTAGCTAAGTAGAGAAAAACTTCAGCTAACACATTACAGAATTGGTTTATTGAAAATAGTCAAAAAAATAGAAAATTAAATTTTATTCCTAGGTTTTCTTACCTATAAGGGCCCTTAGTATTACAAATTAGAAAATATAAATAGAGATTTGAGTCTCTTAAAGGTAAAAAAAATGTAATGCTTTGGCCTGGATTCGAACAGGGGGTCCGCTGGTTGGACTCGCTGGGTAGTGGGACGATCCAGACACGAGGTTAGTCCAAGTGGTGAAGGCGGCGAGATTCAAAATCAAACCGCATTCAAAACCAAGAGATTAGGCTGCCTCTTGATGTCCTGTAAACATAATTATGGTCGAGGAGATGAGCCATTGGTCATGAGAGGCATGATTGGTGTGGGTAGTGGAAGGTAGACATCCATAAACTCACCGGAGGTTGTCCACAGATCTGCAGGCACATACGATCGTGTATACTGATGGGATACTGCGACCCAGATGGTAGGTACCACGAGAACTTGATTTCAGGTAGAATGCTGCGATCTACTCGGAAATGCTGGTAGAAATAGCAGTGCGCACTTCTGTCTGCGTAGTTGGCGTGTGACTGGGCTGAGAAATGGGCGACTGAACCCCTACCACTACCAGGCAAAATGCAGGATTGGAATTGCAAGCTGGAGTAAAATAGAGGGGTCTTGATGGGGCGGCGAAGTGTCGAAGCGTCGTCCAGAGTTCAATTGCGATAAGAAGCGACGAGGAGGCCCGAATAAAAATAGAACATAACTTCTAATAAAAAAAACGAAAACAATAATCACCTACCTATCTCCAACATGCTGCATGAATGGACTTTTTTATCCCTACCTCCTTGAAATGGGAAAGGAACGTTGCACTACAAAGCTTCTTTGGATGTACAAAATGGGCGAAATCAGCTGCAAGCAGAACTGGTGTCAAGCAAATGTTGGTCTAGGGTTTGATTGTATGTATTGATGTAAACTCTTCGTTTACATTCAAAATTTTATTTTCCTCAGAGTTTTACCTCTTTTACTAAAAATTTACTTTTATTGCGTTCAACCCACACTTTTTTTTTAATGAATGAGTAATTTTTATGTAAAAAATGTTCTTTTTTATTTATAAAATTATTTTATTTAACAGAGTTTTACCTCCTTTTCTTAGAGGTTTACTTTTATTGCGTTCAACCCACACTTTTTTTATTGAGTGAAAAATTTTTTATTGAAAAATGCTTATAATTTTTATAAAAAATTTTATTTTATTTAACAGAGTTTTACCTCCTTTTTTTAAAGGATTACTTTTATTGCGTTCAACCCACACTTTTTTTTTATTGAGTGAGAAAAGAGTTGATTGAGAGAGTTGAGTCTTCATGCAGGATATAAGGGGTTTAAATGGGTTTGGTAGAATTGACTACACGGTTTTACTTACCTGGTCTGTTTTGTCCTGCATCGTGTCAAACGAAAATTTCGGCGTGATCCTTTGATCTTGCATTTTTGCCTTATTTTGATAGATCTCAATCTAGGGTAACGTGAAAAAAACGAAAGCAGAGCCCAAACAATTTGTTATTCTTGGTAAGCGACGGCTAGTTTATTTCAAGACTTACAAGACCACCAAACACTGTGTAGGCGATGAGGAGGAGAAACAGGCCGGTGTGGCCGAGGAATTTCGTCAGCCTTTTCCTCCAGGATCGGTCGGTTTTCGTGTCGAGGAGCGTCTCCGTTTCGATGCCCATGACGAACGAACTGCGGACATCATCCGAGAACAACTCGACTGGCCCTACAATAGAACCGATCGCGGGTTCGACATGACAGGCGAGAGGGGAGCGAGGGTAAAAATAGACGAGGATCGGGGGAGAGGGACCTCTGAGCATTCCCTGCCAATGTTGATGGGCGATGAAACCGTTTCAGGTTGTTGTTTCCTCCAGAATTGCCTGTTCCGAACGAAATAGGCTCCTATTGTGGTCGTTCGAAAGAAAAATTAGAAAGCGAAGTGCCGAGCACTGAAGATCTGAGGAATCAGTAAGATGACTTTGTGGCATCATCAATGAGGAATTTCACCATGTCGGAATTTCCTATTTTTGACCCCAAAATCGGATTCAGCACCTCGAAAAACCCCCTAAGGCAAACTTTTAGCCCGAACTTCCTAATTTACGAACAAAACAGCGTAGAAAATACGAATGTTTAAAAAAACCGGGGAAATGACGTCATCCTGGAATAGTTTATTTATGGCCGCTTGAAGCGCTGAGATCGAGAAATCTATAGTCCCCCAGATGCAAAATTTCACGAAACAGTAAAGTTCGACATCGAAAAACTGAAGAAAAAAATAGAAAAAGCAAGATGGGAAAAATTAGGTTTTCCCTATTTTTGTTTGATAACTTTTCTCTTAGAAAGCACGATTTCGTCGTCCCAATGGGCAACACTGGGAGGAGACGGCGATCCGAACAGCCCAATCAGCGAGCGTTCCCGCTGCACGTTCGTTTTCCCGGTTAGTTTTGAAATCAAAAATTTTGATTGTCTCCCAAAAATAACAGGAGACTTATTTTCCAAAATCAAACCGATTATCATCTATCCCACACCATTAACTATTTAGGAAAAATGCATACAGAATTCGGTGAAATTCCTCATTAAATAGCGAGAAATCATCACTCGTGTCACCATCAAGCTTATGTCACCACGAATTGCTTATATGGATAAAGAAGAAAGACCAAAACACCGCAAACTGGACAAGGGAAAAACTGTGAAATTATTAGAGGAAGGAAGCAAAATTCTGTCATGTTCAGAAAGCCTGCCTCATTCATCTGCCTCAATTTTAGATTCTGGAATTTCAAGTCAAATCCTATAATAGGGCCCTAGAATAACGTTTAACAACAGGATAACCCAACGGAAAAAAATTACTGTAGGAGAAAATGCCTAAACGAGTGAAGCGGTGTCAAAAAACACTACAAAGATGGAGGGAAACTGATGACGTCACTCCCGACAGTTCCTCCCACAAAATTAGAGAGTTCCTAGCGGCTTTGGTTTGGCTTAGATACGGCGTGACGTATTACACACACACTCTCAATCCAATGCCATATTGTTACACACACACTCTCAATCCAGGACCGTATCCGATCCGGCGCTGTAACATTATGGCAGAATACCTACATCACTCGGAGGCAATCTGGCGCGCCGTATTGAAAACGTGGCGGACGATCCAGTTCCAGCAGCGCCGTACCGACCCTACTAGGAACTCTCTATTGTGCTCTGGCGAAGTGTAAAAGGAGTTTTGGCAAATAGTGTCAGAGTTTGTCAACAGGTGGAGTCGTAGGCGCCCTCGTGACCACATGAAACGACCCACTCAAATAATGTGATTCAAATATCAAAACTAACTAATATAGAAACTAAGGGTCGGTTTATCAGTCACCAAAGTTAACGGGGGTTTACGTATACCACTGTTAACTTTAACGGTGGTATAAATTATGGATACTATAAAGGTACTGTTTATCAGTGCGAAATTAACCCACTGGTAACTATTAACTGGCTGGTAAAATTAACTGTCTGTTAGGCCGAATAATCGATTATGCATGGAAGAAATACTTCTTCCATGTAATAAAATCGAGCTTCCTCCACATAAAAAAATCGTTTTCGCAGTGTGTTTTGCATCAGAAAAAAGAATAAATTAGAAGAGGATGCAGCAATGTTCTTTGTTTTGGTGTTTTCTTTCCTAGATCTCGGTACCTATTTCCTTCTTGGTACGGCAGTAACTATTGTTCTTTGTTGAAAATTGTCTGTTCATGACAAGATCCCCGTCCACCGAGCCACTATGTCAAGAATTTTCAAATTTTCAGACGAAATAGTTCGTACGTTAATTAAGAAGTAGGTACCCTTTTCTATTTCGAAAATTTTCGGCGTGTGACCCTCCTGGCGAATGAATTTTTACATGCGTGCAGTCCATAGCACCTACAGCTCCAGGAAACCTGGCTTTTTTGTTTTTTAAATAAAATTCCATCCGAGATTGAAATAATACTTCCTCGGTTCCTGGTATTCTGATAAATTGGGTGGATAGCCTGGCAGTTCCCAGGGACACCTGCTTGACAATTTTACAGGCAGAGCTTTTACTGACGCCACTAAAGTCGCCGACAGACACCAACATACCAACATGGTTTTTTATACTTTTATCCAATCAAAATCTCATAAAAAAATCGCAATCGTCCCACTTCTCCAAATGGTCAATCCGCGATCAAACTATGTTGCCGCCTTTCTTCCCCACTGCAGGAATTCGACCATAAACACACATCTTCGTCGCTGCTGTCTGAAAAAGAGCCCCACACATCCATTTTCGATTGTAGCATAATTGACTAACAATCAACAACGCAATTTGCAAAAACGAACGTTCTGGGAAACAAAAACACGAGGAGTGACTCTCTTTGAGGTTAAAAAGCCTTGCATAAATCGAGTTACCCCCCCGTAACTTTTTATCCGGTCCTCGGACGACCAGTTAACTTTAAACTACGGATAACGGCTATCTGGGGACTGATAAACGCGTACGATTGAGTTATCCGATGACCGTCGGATAAATCTGCTTTACCGGGTGGTAAAATGTGACTGATATACCGGCCCTAAATAAGAGAAGGTGAAAACATGCTTGATAAACTAGTAGGTAGAATCGTATCGTAAAAAAGAGTGAGTAAAACTGCTTCTTTTCGTCACTTGTCGTCGCCATGTCTGGGTCCTTTCTGCCAGTTTGCAGCGCACTCGTGTGTTCGATCATGTAAGCTAGTTGTATCATGTGCGCTATCAGAGGTAGCGCTGCTGTCGTACGGGGAAACTCGTCACGTCACAAACTCCCAGTACATTTAGAATTTCCACCTTCCTTAAATTCTCTAAATTTTTGACAGTTTATGTCTTTACTTTGGCACATAAACGAAAAACGTCACGAGAATGGGGTATTTCAGTCAATTAAAAAAAAAAAAGCAGGTAAAAATTGAGGCTCCAGAACGTTGATCTTCCTCTTCTTTTCCGTCATATTTAAAACGAAATGACGACACAGTGGGCTGGGGGGTCCCGCCCAGGTGGGAGGGGCGCGTGACGTCATAAATATTCAAACTTTGAAAATCATAGAAAAAGATCTACTCGTCCAAAAAGAGAACGTCAAAATTCAATTCTCGTGCTGGTGTCAAAATTCTCAGGATGAGGTCTACTTTCGATTAAAAATTAAAAAAAAAAATACCTGTGTGAAATGGGCCATAGACGCCCAGCCATAGATTTAAGGCGCGCCTAGACTAACCCGCAACACTTCCCGAGCCGCGCGGCCACATCATTCCGTTACAACAGAACTTCTTATTCGCCCAACTTCTCGAATCCATCAAAAAACGAATCTTCACTGAAATTTTCTTGAAGTTCTGAATTGAATGAAGCCTGTAGAACTATGGACAACCATTTTCAACAGCATTAATTCGTGCATTCAACAAGATAGGTAATAGGTAGGTACAATAGTACGCAGAGTTGAACATACTGTTAACTAGATTACTTTTTTAAATCGAAATTCCCACCCACCATTTTTTAGTATAATGTTGAGGATATAATACTCTAACATTCACTAGAGTTTGGAGACATTTGAAGATGACTATTTTTTGTAAAGTGCGAAAGTGTTCGAAAATTCTACTGAAATCAGCTATCACCCAAAATCGGGCGTTCATAACTTTTCTCCTATCGATCCGGAATCGACCAAATTGCAGTATATTATCCACCAGTTATATAAGAAACATATCCCAGAATTTCGTGCATGCAGCTCAGTTGTAAGTACCCAGCCATAGATGATTTGTGCGAGAAAACGTGTGTTGCGGCGTCAGAACAGGTGGCACACCAACTTCATACATCCATTACTTTTTAAAATCAAAATTCCCACCCACCATTTTTTGGTATAATGTTGAGGATTCGTTACTCTAACATCCACCAGAGTTTGGAGAGATTTGAAGATGACTATTTTCTGTAAAGTGCGAAAGTGTTCGAAAATTCTACTGAAATCAGCTATCACCCAAAATTGGGCGTTCATAACTTTTCTCCTATCGATCCGGAATCGACCAAATTTCAGTATATTATCCACCAGTTATATAAGAAACATATCCCAGAATTTCATGGATGTAGCTCAGTCGTAAGTACCCAGCCATAGATGATTGGTGCGAGAAAACGTGTGTTGCGGTATCAGAACAGGTGGCACACCAAATTCTTACATCCATTACTTTTTTTAAACGAAATTCCCACCCACCATATTTTAGTCTAATGTTGAGGATATGTTACTCGAACAAACACCAGAGTTTGGAGAGATTTGAAGATGACTATTTTTTGTAAAGTGCGAACATGTAGTTCTGTAGTAGTTATGATTACAGAACCACCGCAACTTCCAAGACCGATTACTTTTTTTAATCGAAATTCCCACCAACCATTTTTTAGTATAATGTTGAGGATATGTTACTGTAACATCCACCAGAGTTTGGAGAGATTTTAAGATGACTATTTTCTGTAAAGTGCGAAAGTGTTCGAAAATTCTACTGAAATCAGCTATCACCCAAAATCGGGCGTTCATAACTTTTCTCCTATTGATCCGAAATCTACCAAATTTCAGTATAATATCCACCAGTTATATAAGAAACATATCCCAGATTCTCGTGCATGTAGCTCAGTCGTAAGTACCCAGCCATAGATTTAAGGCGCGCCTAGACTAACCCGCAACACTTACCGGCGTCAGAACGGGTGGCACACGAACTTCATACATCCATTACTTTTTAAAATCAAAATTCCCACCCACCATTTTGCGGTATATTGTTGAGGATTCGTTACTCTAACATCCACTAGAGTTTGGAGAGATTTGAAGATGACTATTTTTTGTAAAGTGCGAACATGTAGTTCTGTAGTAGTTATGATTACAGAACCTCCGCAACTTCCAAGACCGATTACTTTTTCTATTCGAAATTCCCACCCACCATTTTTTAGTATATGGTTGAGGATATGTTACTCCAACATCCACCAGAGTTTGGAGAGATTTGAAGATTACTCTTCATGTAAAGTGCGAAAGTGTTCGACATTTCTACTGAAATCAGCTATTACCCAGAATCGGGAGTTCATAACTTTTCTCCCATTGATCCATACTAAAAAATGATGGGTGGGTATATCGAATAAAAAGAGTAATGGATGTATGAAGTTTGTGTGCCACCTGTTCTGACGCCACAACACACGTTTTCTCGCACAAATCATCTATGGCTGGGTACTTACGACTGAGCTACATCCATGAAATTCTGGGATACGTTTCTTATATAACTGGTGGACATTATACTGAAATTTGGTAGATTCCGGATCAATAGGAGAAAAGTTATGAACGCCCGATTCTGGGTGATAGCTGATGTCACTAGAAATTTCGAACATTTTCGCACTTTACAGAAAATAGTCATCTTCAAATCTCTCCAAACTCTGGTGGATGTTACAGTAACATATCCTCAACCATATACTAAAAAATGGTGGGTGGGAATTTTGAATAGAAAAAGTAATCGGTCTTGGAAGTTGCGGAGGTTCTGTAATCACAACTACTACAGAACCACATTTTCGCACTTTACAAAAAATAGTCATCTTCAAATCTCTCCAAACTCTGGTGGATGTTAGAGTAACGAATCCTCAACATTATACCAAAAAATGGTGGGTGGGAATATAGATTTTAAAAAGTAATGGATGTATGAAGTTGGTGTGCCACCTGTTCTGACGCCGCAACACACGTTTTCTCGCACAAATCATCTATGGCTGGGTACTTACGACTGAGCTACATGCACGAAATTCTGTGATATGTTTCTTATATAACTGGTGGATAATACACTGAAATTTGGTTGATTCCGGATCGATAGGAGAAAAGTTATGAACGACCGATTCAAGGTGATGGCTGATTTCAGTAGAATTTTCGAACACTTTCGCACTATACAGAAAATAGTCATCTTCAAATCTCTTCAAACTCTGGTGGATGTTACAGTAACATATCCTCAACCATATACTAAAAAATGGTGGGTGGGAATTTTGAATAGAAAAAGTAATCGGTCTTGGAAGTTGCGGAGGTTCTGTAATCACAACTACTACAGAACAACTTGTTCGCACTTCACAAAAAATAGTCATCTTCAAATCTCTCCAAACTCTGGTGGATGTTAGAGTAACGAATCCTCAACATTATACCAAAAAATGGTGGGTGGGAATTTTGATTTTAAAAAGTAATGGATGTATGAAGTTGGTGTGCCACCTGTTCTGACGCCGCAACACACGTTTTCTCGCACAAATCATCTATGGCTGGGTACTTACAACTGAGCTGCATGCACGAAATTCTGGGATATGTTTGTTATATAACTGGTGGATAATATACTGAAATTTGGTCGATCCCGGATCGATAGGAGAAAAGGTATGAACGACCGATTCTGGGTGATAGCTGATTTCAGTAGAATTTTCGAACACTTTCGCACTTTACAGAAAATAGTCATCTTCAAATCTCTTCAAACTCTGGTAGATGTTACAGTAACATATCCTCAACCATATACTAAAAAATGGTGGGTGGGAATTTCGAATAGAAAAAGTAATCGGTCTTGGAAGTTGCGGAGGTTCTGTAATCACAACTACTACAGAACCACATGTTCGCACTTTACAAAAAATAGTCATCTTCAAATCTCTCCAAACTCTAGTGGATGTTAGAGTAACGAATCCTCAACAATATACCGCAAAATGGTGGGTGGGAATTTTGATTTTAAAAAGTAATGGATGTATGAAGTTTGTGTGCCACCCGTTCTGACGCCGGTAAGTGTTGCGGGTTAGTCTAGGCGCGCCTTAAATCTATGGCTGGGTACTTACGACTGAGCTACATGCACGAAATTCTGGGATATGTTTCTTATATAACTGGTGGATAATACACTGAAATTTGGTCGATTCCGGATCTATAGGAGAAAAGTTATGAACGCCCGTTTTTGGGTGATAGCTGATTTCAGTAGAATTTTCGAACACTTTCGCACTTTACAAAACATAGTCACCTTCAAATAGCTCTGAACTCTGGTGGATGTTAGAGTAACATATCCTCAACATTATACTAAAAAATGGTGGGTGGGAATTTCGATTTAAAAAAGTAATCTAGTTAACAGTATGTTCAACTCTGCGTACTATTGTACCTACCTATTACTTATCTTGTCAAAAGCACGAACTAATACCGTTGAAAATGGTCGTGTATTTTTCTACAGGCTACAATCATGTCAGAACTTCAAGAAAATTTCAGTGGAGATTCGTTTATTGATGGATTCGAGAAGTTGGGCGAATAAGAAGTTCTGTTGTAACGGAATGATGTGGCCGCGCGGCTCGGGAAGTGTTGCGGGGCAGTCTAGGCGCGCCTTAAATCTATGGCTGGGCGTCTATGGCCCATTTCACACAGGTAAAAAAAATCAGGCGCAAACCCCATTCTACGTATATTGAAGTAATAGTGAGAGAAAGGGGTCCCTTCACAAGGCCTGCCAATAACATTAGACTAGGAACGATTGAATCTGGAGAGTTGATGGATGGAGGGCCACTATTATGCTTTATTGCTCTTACTCCACTGATCGGCAAAATTACAGTGGAACCAACAAACTTAACTCCTATTCTGAAGTGGTTGTAACAGCACTGCAGTGGTTGTAGCACTAGAATTGCCACGCCCCCTGGACTCAAAGCGAGCACTCAATCGAGACTCAGGGTCACTGGGCTGAAAGCTGAAGCTGGGAGCCCTAGAAGCATTCTGATTGGTGGAGCTCCAGGACGTAGTTCTAGATGAGTGCAACAGATCGCATTCATGATCACTTGTTCCCAACCTCATCACAACAAGTCACACATATTTTTCTCCTTGGTGCGTTACTGGCCACATCTAAGTAATTAATTTGATAACATTTAGTTATATTCTCGATATGTATGAAAAAATCTAGCGATTTTCAATAATACACTGGGTTTCAAACGTTTCTATGGGAGGCAGTTGTTGATTGAACATTTGAACTACTGGCAATAGGCACAACAACAATAATTGTTGTAAGGGCAACTTTGAAAATACCTTTCGCCTCGATTGGTTTTTCGAAGTAATTCTAGCAAATCTAAATGTCGATGAAATTAAAAGTTATCAATTTCTGGTCATTCGAAAGGATTTGAAAAGGAGGTGGCATGAAGAGAGTGTGGCCTCCCCCCACCACTTCAGTTTTCGCAGTAGTTCTTCAGCTGAAAGTAGATGGCGCAACTGAGGCAGCCTCTAAAATACTTGCACGCCATTTTAACATTGGCTTTCTCCTCTGTTAACTTGTCTCCAGGACTCTGTGCTCAAAAACAGCATCCAAGGCTGATGACAGATGGGATATCTCACCGACTCAGGAGCACTAGATATACAGGCAACAGCTAGGAACGCTTACATCCGAGATTCTCATCAGCCAAGTTCGAAAGACCATAAAAATATAATATTATTCCCTGTCACAGAGACCGAACAAGAGGTGGGAGTCGCTGTAACGTAAGTCGTGTCACCTGTCACTAACTTGTTCCATCACATCTTCATCAAGTTGACAAACAACATTATTGAATTTCGTCAAGTCCAGAGTTGCGCCACTAAGCTGAAAATTGGTTTAACTACTTAGTTTAGAACTAAAGATGACACTTACGCCGAAAGGTAGTAATTGATTGACAATAGATCTGGAGGAATACCTGGATCGTCCGACATGATCAGAAGAAAATCGTTCGCAAAATTTCGCGATCAAACGGGCAAAATTAAAAGTCAAATCGCACTTGATCGTCTAGAAACATCAAAATTTCCGACGCACGTCACTAAAAAATTGGAGTCACCACTTGAGTAGGTAGGGGATTACTCTACATGATCCCACGAATATAACGTGTTGTATAAAAAATTCTATGCACTAGAATGTTGTACGAAACGGAAAACTATAATGGAAACGTGAGGCAAAATTCGTATTAAATTAAACTCTGAAAAAATACCTAACTGAAATCTGTCAAGCTGTGAAGAACTAGGAAATCAGACCGGGTTGTAACAATCCTTCGGCATCTTGATATTCGACGGAACGAATGTGACTTTAGCCACTCCTATGGTGCATGGAAGGATGGATGAAATACTGATCTATGGATGGAGGACTGCTGAATGACATGGAAGTTCATTAACTTTCAGAGTTTAGGGAAGAAAGCATTGGAAAGTAACTTTGAAGCAGAGCATTGAAGGAAGTTACCTACGTAGAAATTTTACGTATATTACGTATATAGCTCTGAGAACCTCCTTGAGAAGAAGGTCTCAATCGGTCGAGCGTTCCAAGTAAGTACTTCCCCGAATTGAAAAACTTCAAAATTTTCCAAAAAAACCCACTTTAAAATTTTGAAATTTTAAAGGATTTTTAAAATTCATTAGGAATTTAAAAACTGAAATATTGCCGCTGGAATTATCAAAATCAAACAATAATTGCCGGTGAAAAATGGAAAAAAAACTTAACTGAATAAACAGTTTTTCCCATTTTTCTTTGGCAATTATTGTTCGATTTTGATAATTCCAGCGGCAATATTTCAGTTTCTCAATTCCCTGGACTGTTGCACTAATAAATTTCAAAAATCCTTGAAAATTTCAAATTTAACCCTAATTGGACCATGGTGTCACCAAAAACCATTTTTGTAAGTTGTTGGGAGTCAAAAATGATGTGACCAAAATTTTGATATTTTTGTCGTCGATTTTTGTGTGGAAATTTTTGTCTTAATTCTAATTTGAGACTTCCAATAACCCACAAAAAATTTTGCTGTACCTACATTAAATTCAAAATTGGAATTTAATTTTGGTTACTCCGATGACACCTTTGGAGTTCCTGAGATGTTTATGGTGACACTAGTGATACCATGGTTCAATTAGGGTTAAGTACAACTTAAGTTCGAGCGCCGGTAATTTCGGGAAATACTGACTCAGAAAGCTCGACCGTCTGAGACCCCCTTAACTTCTTCTCAAGAAGATTCTCAGAGCTATATTATATGTAACTTTCTTCAATGAATTTCGAAAATCCTTGAAAACTTCAAATTTAGGTACAACTTTTAAAGTTTGAGCGCCTGAAATTTAGGGAAATACTGACCCGGAACGAACGGCGACCACTTGAGACCCCCTTAACTATTATAGCTCACCCTGCTGATCTGATTTCCCTCCCAATCACATTTGGTAGTCCCCTACAGGTTATGTGCCAACTTTGCAACCTCTAGCTCAAATGGGATAATGGGGTATTTCAGTCAATTTTTAAAAATTATATGTATGGCTCAGGAATAACGGTAATCGGGTCTGTTCGTTGAGAAAATGTTTTAAAAAAATCAGAGAATCTAAGGAAAGTTGAAGATTTGAATGGTGTGACGTAGCTAGCCAATCGTGATGTAGCTAGCCAACTGTCTTTGAAAAAAGTATCCATTCACAGAGAAGAGATGGAACTCTTGGAGGATCTCTTGGATACTACAAAATACTACTCACACACACGCGGCATAGTGTGTGTGCATTTATGGCGGCCCGCCTTTTTTTCAAACGTGTGATCTCTTTAATTAATTTTTCTACCACATGTTATAGTATCATTGGGCTTAACGTTGGAGTATATAGGTTTTCAAGGGTGCTGAATCCAAATTTGAGATCAAAAACCTGAATTTCCGACCCATCTAAATACCCCATTATGCTTTATTGCCCTAACTACACTGATTTGATCAGCTCTCAATAGGCTGTTTATTAACCTTCTGAGCTCAGGGACGAGCATTGAAGAAAATTGCATATTAGCTCGAAGAATCTCCTTGAAAAATTAAGAAAGTTACCTCATTCGTTCACACAGCTGATCTGTGTCCCATCGATCCAGAGGTTCCAAAAGGACAACAATTTGATTGTGTTCACCATAATGGAGTTCAACAGTCTAGGATACAATAAATCAATCAGACACGATGCAATTTTTGATGGGTTTCTTTATTGTAAGAGAACGATGTTTACTTCATTGAGTCAGAAGACAAAGAACAGGTCCCTCATTATCTGTCCGTAGTGAAACTTATGACATCGGAAACTGCAAAGGAGCTTACAAAACGTTCTAATTGTCGACTATACAATGTTCAACACTCTGGAAAACTGGTACAAATCCCTAGTAAGGAGGCTACAAGATGTCTAAACAACGAAACGCTCTACGAAAATACAAGTTAAGTAAGTACTATAAATTAATAGTAGCAACGTACAGACCAGTAAGTATTAAGAACAAGTTCACAAAATAATTGTCTATTCTAGGCAACGGAATTCAGGATAATAATAATCACGAGTAGAAAAATTAAAACATCGTACGGCAAAACTATACAACAATACTTATTTATTAACAAAATAAAAAGGTAATAACTTTAAATTTAATAAGAGAAAACGGAAGCCAGTTCGTGATTAATTGTTATAGTATTCTGTAACATTTTGTAAATTTTATATACTTGGAAAATCAACAGGGGGCTCTTAATTACAACACTTTGATTGTCCTTGATCGATACTTTTGTTTATATTCATGGAGTTTAAAATAGTATGAATAACAATCAAAAGTAAGAACTAGGAGTTTGGATTTCTTGGCTGGCTTCAGTGGTGGCACAAGATTTGGCAACGTTGCGCTCTTGTTTCCTGTTCAGGCTAGCTACTAAAGGAGTGGTAATCAAGCTGAAACGATTATCTCGAGTTATTTGTTTTGAGCGATGTATCAAATAATATTGAAAACAATCGTGGTGTATTCTATTGTATCTATTTACGTAGGTACTTTAAGGGTCAATATTGAAGATAGTTTGAAATTCCCGCCCGTTTTACCAAACAGTGTTTTCAAAGTAACCGCCCAACACAGTTCCAAATCCCGCCTACAGAGGTCATTGTCACACCGGAATATAACCGGAATATAAGAACCAATACGAAACAAGTTCATTTCCCTGAAAGTACTAAATCAGAGCGTTGTTTCGCCCCAGTTTGCCCCGTTCCGCCATCTTACCTCAATCCATACTCGATTGTACAACCGTTCCCCCTGTTTACTTTTGGTGCAGCTTATTCCAGTTAATTACCGCTGTAATCCAGTATATTATACCCGTCTTATACCGATTATCTGCCACGATTATCTCCTGTATCCCGAAGTGTAGGTAATCAAAGATGTTAGAGATACCTACTGAGTTGGAAAAAGTAAACAAATTGAGTCTTCCAAAATCAAATTTTTCTCTCTCATTTTTAGTTTTTGAGTTTTGTAAACAATGTTGGTCTTCTATGTCTCCCTAATAGATAAGTGTTGGAGATGTACTGCCCACCCAGCTGTATTGGTCTGACTTGCGACGTTGCCAATTCTCCACTGCCACAGCCTTCTGAAGCCCTTGAATGTTCCCAAAACTATATATGGCATTGAAAATGCATTCAACTCAACTTTTATTCTCTATCCTTCAGTAACACGCTTCTTACAAATTCTCGACAACAATGCTTTCAATATTTATAAAAAATATATCATCTACATATTTTCAACTGCGATATTCTCTTATACAAAGAGATTTCACCGGATCTTAACAATTATATATTTTTCTTCACGAGACCAGCAAATCGATCATGAATAACAAATCACTTATGTCCTTTAGCTCATTCGTTCAGTATAAAAATTTGGTTCAACACAGTATTAAAGAATAAATAGGCGTTAAAGTTGCGTTTTGATTTTGAAAATCTACTCGAGGATGATACAGACCCAAAATTGACACGAATGTCAGGAAGATCGGATGGTCAGATCCAGAAGGTTTTGGAAAAACGCATAGTCCACAGACTGAAAGGATCTTTTCCTAGGAATCTATACGACTGGCTAAGGGCATTCATTACCTGGCAAATATGGTAATTAGGGACATCTTGAAGAGAGAAGGAGTTTGTAGGAAGAAGTTGTTGTAACAGGAATTCTTGAGATAGAAGTTGTTGGAGGGGAAACCACGCAAAGTTGATGGGTTTCAGCTACCCAAGTTCCTACTAGTAAGTGCCTTAAGCTCAAGTAAAATGGGGAATTCATCCTTTCAATCTCCAGACTAAAGGAGAATCTGCCTTAAACCGCAAGTCGAGTAGAGAAGATGATCGATGTAAACATCATTAGGTCATCAAGAGTACTGTCACGGTTCTATTTTATAACGTTTGAGTGATAGGCAAGTGAAGGGATTAGAAAGCCCCCCTTCTCGGCTGAGTGATAGGGGAGGGAAGGGATTAGACATGCCCCTCCTCATCTGTGAAAGGGAATAGAAGGGATAAGAAAGGCCCCTTCTAAGCTGAGTGAATAAGGAGATGAATGGATGAGGAAGGTTCCCTTCTTGGCTGGGTGAAAGGGAATAGAAGGCATTAGAAAGTGGCTGGGTGTGTTTCTAAGCTGTGTGACATGGAATAGAAGGGATTAGAAAGGCCTCTTCTCAGCTGTGTGAAAGGGATCAGAAAGGCCCCTTCTCAGCTGCATGAAAGGAAATAGAAGGGGTTAGAAAGGCCCCTTCTAAGCTGTGTGAAAGGGAATAGACGGGATTGAAAAGGCCCTTCTAAGCCGCGTGAAAGGGAATAGACGGGATTAGAAAGGTCCTTCTTAGCTGGGTGAAAGGGAATAGAAGGGATTAGAAAGGCCATTTCTAAGCTGTGTGAAATGGAATAGAAGGCATTAGAAAGGCCCTTTCTAAGCTGTGTGAAATGTAATAGAAGGGATTAGAAAAGCCTCTTCTCAGCTGTGTGAAAGGGATCAGAAAGGCCCCTTCTCAGCTGCGAGAAAGGGAATAGAAGGGGTTAGAAAGGCCCCTTCTAAGCTGTGTGAAAGGGAATAGAAGGAATTAGAAATGCCCCTTCTAAGCTGTGTGAAAGGGAATAGAAGGGATTAGAAAGGCCCCTTCTAAGCTGTGTGAAAGGGAATAGATGGGATTAGAAAGGCCCTTCTCAGCTGTGTGAAAGGGAATAGAAGGGATTAGAAAGGCCCCTTCTAAGCTGTGTGAAAGGGATTAGAAGTGATTAGGGAGGCCCCTTCTAAGCTGTTTGAAATGGAATAGAAGGGATTAGAAAGGCCCCTTCTAAGCTGAGTGAATAAAGAGATGAGAAAGGTTCCCTCCTTGGCTGGGTGAAAGGGAAGGGAAGGGATTAGACATGCCCCTTCTCAGCTGTGTAAAAGGGAATAGAAAGGCTTAGAAAGGCTCCTTCTTAGCAGGGTGGAAGGGAAGGAAAGATATTAGAAAGGGCCTTCTAAGATGGGTGAATAAGGGGGTGGTTGGAGTAGAAAGGTCCACTTCTCAGCTGGGTGAAGGGGGCCTTTCTAATTCCTTCGCCCAGACGTTATAAATAGGAACTACCTGAATGATCTGAATGACCTGTAGTCCTTACGTCGAAAGAACCCGCCTCCTGTACTCAACTTACTGGTTACGGCGGATTCTCCAATACAGTACGTTAAAAAAAACATTGAATTCTTATAACTAGCAGAACATAAATTGGAAACTAAAAACCACTTTGCACAAACCTACCATTTAAAAGGAGCTCATAAATTTGTAACTTCAATTAATGTTCATCACAGTAATATTTTGTATTTTCATGTAATTAATATTCCGTTAAATATCTTTATTCTCAACAATAATATACACTACTCTCAATAATTAAGATTTTATCTTGCAAGAAGAACACGATTAGTAAATTTTAAAGCATTTCCTATCAATCTTCAATTACCTATTTCAATTTGATCTTTGCTCCGTCTAGAAAACTACTAACAGACATAATAATTATTAACAAAAATCATCAATCAAGCAATAATTAGTTTTCTTGTTCAAATTTTAAGCTGAACTGAGTACCTTCCAGGGATATTGTAAAACAATGAACTTTAAAGACTAAATCTAAGGAAACCATTTCTCCTTCTCGATTTGGAGCTACATTTTCAAACATGGTATTTTCAAACTTAATTTGGTTTCAGAATTAATTCATTTCAAATGTATCCAAATTTGAAAAAAAAAAAACAATATGAACTATAGGTAGTACGTAAATAAATAGAGGATTCATATGAACTAGACGTATTGTTAGGAGAAATGGAATCCCAAAAGTCCAAAATAACTAGGTAATAACATACAGTTTGAGAGTATGAAACAGGAATATAGTCAGGTCTTAAGACCTAAATTGAAGTGTATTCTAAAAATATCTTCGTACACAATATTACGGTACTTTTAAGAAATGTACAATAATAACCCTCGTCAAAATAACTTTTTCGATCGTAGAAACGCAAAATTACTAGGTACGTACTAAGAATATTAAGCACCGAATACTTATACTAGTAAATTCTATTCCAAGACGCTCTTTCCAGTGCTTTTCAACGTCTGCAGGCTTTATTTATCGTCGGTTAGAACTTCCCGAACATCGTCTTATCACATACAATCGTTCTACATCGAAACGAAACGTACAAATAATTAATCTCACTAATAAATAATTCAGAGTTGCACTCTTAAATAAAATTAATTCATAAATAAACAAAAAAATCGACTATATTTTCCACATCCAACTAGATTTCGCCTCGTAGGCCTTTTTTGTCGTCTTACGATCAATAACTAGGAAGTATGGTACGAAGTCAGTGGAACTTTCGAGCTCTACGGCCAAAATTCGTAGAGTCGCTCTCCATTCAACGTAGAATTTGATAATTTTCAATTTAAGTAACTTCGTTGAATTCAAATTTGAATTCCAGCGTATTGAGGCTGTAAACACCTGAGGTTGTAGTATCTCAAAATACCACCGAAATTCCTCTAATACCTTAAAAGTCTCAACGGGACATGACGAAACTAAGTCGAGCAATTCTCAGTCAAATGGCACTAGTTTCCCATGATTAAATAATAATGATAATAATGAACAAGTTTTCAGACAGAACGGAACATTTCGAACTATCTTGGAGATGTTTGCAAAGACAGTAGACTGGGGGGGGGGGGGGGGGGTGAATTACGTTCCAAAACAGGTATTACTGGAATACCGTCGATAAAAGGCGCTTTCCCCAGTAGGTAGGTAGGTACCTTGGATCGAAAAAATTGTGAATTTATCTAAATAAATTCTACCTTTACACTGAACATCCAGTAAAAGCAATTTTCCCTTAAAATGGGAATTTGTAAACAAAATTCGAATTAAAGTTCTCTATTTTGTAAACACAATTTTTTCAAACAAAAATCTCTTAAAAAATTTCAAATTAAAATTTTTGTTGAATTTTATATAGAAAGAGGCTTAAGGGGGTCTCAGTCGGTCCCCGTTCGTTCCTCTTTCCGGGTCAGTATTTCGCAAAATTGAAGGGGCAAAACGTAAAAAGTTGTATCTAAATTTGAAATTTTAAAGGATTTTAATAATTTGAGCGTTCCGTTTTAATAAGGTCTAGCGTTCCGGGTCAGTATTTCGCAAAATTGAAGGGGCAAAACGTAAAAAGTTGTATCTAAATTTGAAATTATAAGGATTTTGATATTTTGAGCGTTCCGTTTTAATAAGGTCTAGCGTTCCGGGTCAGTATTTCGCAAAATTGAAGGGGGAAAACGTAAAAAGTTGTATCTAAATTTGAAATTTTAAAGGATTTTGATATTTTGAGCGTTCTTTTTTAATAAGGTCTAGCGTTCCGGGTCAGTATTTTGCAAAATTGAAGGAGCAAAATTAAAAAAGTTGTATCTAAATTTGAAATTTTAAAGAATTTTAATAATTCGAGCGTTCCGTTTTAATAAGGTCTAGCGTTCCGGGTCAGTATTTCGCAAAATTGAAGGGGCAAAACGTAAAAAGTTGTATCTAAATTTGAAATTTTAAAGGATTTTGATATTTTGAGCGTTCTTTTTTAATAAGGTCTAGCGTTCCGGGTCAGTATTTCGCAAAATTGAAGGGGCAAAACGTAAAAAGTTGTATCTAAATTTGAAATTTTAAAGGATTTTGATATTTTGAGCGTTCCGTTTTAATAAGGTCTAGCGTTCCGGGTCAGTATTTCGCAAAATTGAAGGGGCAAAATTCAAAAAGTTGTATCTAAATTTGAAATTTTAAAGAATTTTAATAATTCGAGCGTTCCGTTTTAATAAGGTCTAGCGTTCCGGGTCAGTATTTCGCAAAATTAAAAAAGTTGTATCTAAATTTGAAATTTTAAAGAATTTTAATAATTCGAGCGTTCCGTTTTAATGAGGTCTAGCGTTCCGGGTCAGTATTTCGCAAAATTGAAGGGGCAAAACGTAAAAAGTTGTATCTAAATTTGAAATTATAAGGATTTTGATATTTTGAGCGTTCCGTTTTAATAAGGTCTAGCGTTCCGGGTCAGTATTTCGCAAAATTGAAGGGGGAAAACGTAAAAAGTTGTATCTAAATTTGAAATTTTAAAGGATTTTGATATTTTGAGCGTTCCGTTTTAATAAGGTCTAGCGTTCCGGGTCAGTATTTTGCAAAATTGAAGAGGCAACACTTAAAAAGTTGTATCTAAATTTGAAATTTTAAAGGATTTTAATGATTTAAGAGTTCCGGGACAGTGTTTCCTCGAATTAAAAAACTTATAATTTTTTAAAATTTTCCAAAAAACCCCTACCTACTTTAAAATTTTGAAATTTTAAAGGATTTTTGAAATTCATGCTACAGTCTAGGGAATTGAAAAATTGAAATATTGCCGCTGGAATTATCAAAATCGAACAATTATTGTCGAAGAAAAATGGGAAAACCTTGACTGTTTAACTGCAGTTTTCCCATTTTTCTCTGGCAATTATTGTTCGTTTTTGATGATTCCAGCGGCAATATTTCAATTTTTCAATTCCCTAGACTGTAGCATGAATTTCGAAAATCCTTGAAAATTTAAACTTTAAGTACGACTAAAAGTTTGAGCGCCGGTAATTTCGGGAAATACTGACCCAAAACGCTCGACCGACTGAGACTGTATATCTGAATTTGAAATAGACTTAGAAACTTAAGAGAGACATAGGAAGAGGCTTGACGCAAATTAAAATTTCAAAGAGTTTGAAAGGAGGCTTAATGCAAATTTGAAATAAACTTAATAGGCTCAAAGCAATCTGAATCTGAAAGACTTAGCAGGAGGCCTGAAGAACATCTGGAGTTGTAGGAGACTTAAGAAGAGAGGTTCCACCACTAAACCTTATTTAAATACTCACCTATATAATACATTTACTTAGGAAAATGCGACCTTCTTGCAATTCCGTGGACCAAAGCCTTCCTACATTAAATTTAAGGCAAATCTGAATTTAAAAGATGCTCAGGTTAGACAAAATACATTCCTACAGATACAATGACTTAAGACATTGTATTCGTATTAGTACCTGTGGGAAAATGGCTTTTATGATGAGAAACACCAAGTTTCTTCAAGCTAACGCACTTGAAATCGATACGAAAGAAGCGGAGTACGAATTGATATTCTGAGCTCACAAAACTCGAGGAGCATCGGTTTAGAGGTCGATTGGAATTAGTCAGTGACTTGACCTGGAAAGAAGGCCATTTTCGGTCTCGGTTCCCAAAAATCATCCAGAAAGGTGGTTTCGAAGGCTCTAAACGTGAGTTGTTGATCGTAAATTATAGCTCAATCCGCATAACCGAAATGCGGTGTCTAATAACTGCCAATTTCAGGTCGGATATTAGAGTACAGGCACCTCATTTAATGGCGTTGTTTTTATTCGTCGTTTTGAAATAATATTTTCCTGATCTCTAATAGGAACAGGGAGAAATGGCTTTGCATCAAGTTTGAAGGAGAGCGACTCGACCAGAAGGTCATAGTTTTTTTCAATTGAACTTCATCGCAGGCTTTCGACGCTTCCTACATTTTACCGCTAGGATCGTAAAAAAACGCCTTCCTAGTTGCTTCCCACTTCAGGGTCCACAAAGGGTCCAGTTTTTTCTCGCTGGACGGTGAATTTTCTGGCCGCAGGCAAAAAACGACGATCGTACCCAAAATATTTCTGCTCTTTTCTTCAATTTCTTAGAGAGTAAAGAAGTAAAAAGTAATAAATCTTTGGAATGGTAAAAAGGAGGACTTTTAGACGCGATCAGGTCAGCATCCGTTTCGCAGGTTGGCACTTGAGATCTCGTTGCACTCCATCCACCTGGAAAATAAAACGGATTATTCGTGGATTAGGATCGTCTGTGATGTTAGAACGAAACGGTATCAAAATCGGTTCAGCCATTTAGAGGGTTGCCGTAGATACACATAGAAGATATTCAAAGAAATGTTACAGCTTCCAGACGATTTATGTTGATATCCTGTGGGTTATGGGTGGTTCAAACTTCATTTTCCACATCATAGAGAACTAGATGATCATCTAGTTACATTGCTTGTTACACAGTCAAGTTACAGTAGTTGAGTTACATAAACTAGTTACAGTATGTAGTTTAGCTGTTGTAGATGAGTTTCTTATAGTAAATTGCGGTAGAGTCCTTACAGTTGGCTAGAAACACAAGTCACACAGTTAGTCACAATAGTCTAGTGACAGTCAAATTGCTACGGTATTCTACGAGTAGTAATAGTAGTTTGGTTATAGCAGTCTAGGTATGGTAGTTTAGTTACAGTAAATTGGATAAGTACAGCAGTCTAGCTACAAAAGTCTAGTTACAGTACATTAGTTAGGTACAGTAGTTAAGTTACTTAAACTGTTACAGTACATATGCAGTCTAGATATTGTAGGTCTGTTTCTTTCAGTAAACTACGGTAGAGCCCTTACAGTTGGCTAGTTACATAGATAGTCACACAAAGCTTTGGTTACAGCAATCTAAATGTAGTAGTTTAGTTGCAGCAGTCGGTTACAGAAGGCTAGTACAGAACGTTAGTTACAGTATTCAAGTTACATGAAATAGTTACAGTAGTTAAGTTACATAAAATAGTTACAGTACCTACTTAAGTTACAGTAGTTAAGTTACATAAACTAGTTACAGTAGTTGAGTTACATAAAATAGTTACAGTAGTTAAGTAACATAAAGTAGTTACAGTAGTTAAGTTACATATTATAGTTTCAGTACGTTAGTTACTTTAGTTAAGTTACATAAAATAGAGTACGTTAGTTATATTTGTTAAGTTACTTAAAATAGTTACAGTAGTTAAGTTACATAAATTAGTTACAGTACGGTAGTTAAATACAATAGTTACAGTACTTAAGTAACGTAAAATAGTTACAGTAGTAAGTTACATATTATAGGTTTAATACTTTAGTTACAGTAGTTAACTTACATAAAATAGTTACAGTAGGTACGTTAGTTACGTAGTTAAGTTATATAAAATAGTTACAGTAGTTAAATTACATATTATAGTTTTAGTACGTTAGATACAGTAGTTAAGTTACATTAATAGTTACAGTACGTTAGTTATATTTGTTAAGTTACTTAAAATAGATACAGTAGTTAAGTTACATATTATAGTTTCAGTACGTTAGTTACAGTAGTTAAGTTACATATTATGGTTTCAGTACGTTAGTTACAATAGTTAAGTTACATTAAAAAAGTACAGTACGTTAGTTATATTAAATATATTAAATATATATTAGTTATATTAAATACTGTATCTATTTTAAGTAACTTAACAAATTTTGTTAAGTTACTTAAATAGATACAGTAGTTAAGTTACATATAACAGTTACAGTAGTTAAGTTACATATTATGGTTTCAGTACGTTAGTTACAATAGTTAAATTACATTAAAAAGTTACAGTACGTTAGTTATATTTGTTAAGTTACTTAAAATAGATACAGTAGTTAAGTTACATTAAAAAGTTACAGTACGTTAGTTATATTTGTTAAGTTATTTAAAATAGATACAGTAGTTAAGTTACATAAATTAGTTACAGTACGTTAGTTACATAAAATAGTTACAGTACGTTAGTTACAGTAGTTAAGTTACATACAATAGTATAGTACTTTAGTTACAGTAGTTGAGATACATTAATAGTTACTTACGATAGTTACAATAGTTAAGTTACATTACTAGTTACAGTACGTTAGTTATAGTAGTTAAGTTACTTAAAACAGTAACAGTATGTAGTCTAGTTGTAGAAGATCTGTTCGTTTTAGTAAGTTACAGTAGAGTCCTTACTGTTGGATAAATACATAGCTAGTCACATAGTCGATTTGCTACGGTAGTCTTGTAACGGTAGATTAGTTTCAGCAATCTACAGTAGATCAGTTACAATACCTGAGTTACTCTAACTATAGTTACAATAGTCTAATAATATTTGTGATCTGCGTGTAGTCGAGTGAGGGCGATGGTCCTCTCGATGCGCTGGTCGCGATGGTCCTCTCGATGTTCCTAGCCTGAATCCTACTCAACAGAGAGATTGATTCCTAAAGCCTAGGGCTTTAGCACACCATCCACGGCGCCTCGCGGCCTACCATCCAGATAAGTGCTTCTAAGATCTATCCGCTAACCTCGGCGTCTGATGACAGACCTACCAGCGGGAGGCGGAACATTTACCTAGTGAGGCCTACTGTTCTGAAGAGGTCCCTAAGGGGAGCTAGAGGTTCGGCGCCTTTATGGGACAAACCGTACCGTCGGAAGAACTGGGCTGTAGGTAAGACAAGAAATGATAAGTCGGATAGATGAGGTACGAATGCATGTAGGAAGACCCCTCAGTGCGGCTTATATACTCAAGTTAGTATGGTGAGGGGAGAGTGGAAAAGATTACGTGTTCTTTCCCTTCCTCGCCTCGCCTGTGTTGGTGATGACTCATGCCACTCTGGGTTTTCCTACACGTCACTTTATTGGAGAACTACTGAATATAGATGTATGAAATTACAACAGTAGTTTAGTTAGAGTCAATTTTTGTTTCAGTAGAATAGTTACAATAGTCTAGTCACAGTAGTCATGCTATGATGTCTAGTCTTGCAGTATCCTATGGTCAGTTATTGGCTGAAGTCACATAGATGCATACATGTTTTCTTCATTGTGGACATATCGATAAGTTAAACCTATAAAAGATACTGGATACATCAAAATGTCTTGCAGTAATGGTAGGTAGTGTTCTCAGTTTGCTTTGATTGCTATCAGTTGGAACCTTGTCGAACTAAAATTACTACTCACCTGAGGAGGTCGAGTGGGATTTCGGGCTTGGAATGGCCAGCTTCCGGCCCTCCTGGACACTTCTCCGTCGACATGAGGTTCCTCATGATGTCCTCGACGTCGACGTTGAGCACTCTCTGCTTGCAGATGGCGATCGCTCGCACGAATTCGTCACCTGGTGAAATGAACCTGTGTTCCATGTAGATGTTACTCGAGTCCCAGTAAATCACCTGCGAAGAAAACCAAAATAGACATTTTGAGAATTTGAGATGGTAGGTATAACAGGGATGTATTGGATTTGTTCAGGGTACTCCTCGAAATTTTAGAAAGAGAATTGAGATTCTGAGATTGAGGTGAAATATTCAGATTCAGGGAATTCAAAGAGCGAAAATCCATATTGAAGCTCTCATACGCCAGTCCCCGAGTACCGATTTTGATCAAATTTGGTATATCGGCTCTGTTGCGCCAAATACAATCATGGATATTTTCGTCTGCCATTCTTCAACGGCTGTTAACCCTCGGCAGACTCAATTTTAAACATTGTACACTTTTTGTGCAAAAATCCAAATTTTTACAGCTGGATTTTAAAAGTCTACTAACGGGTTAGAGACTTGTCTGCCAATCCTGTGCAGCTGTTAAGTCCTGGCAGAATTAAATTGAAAAATTGTCAAATTTGATTTAAAATTCAGACAATGTTTGGATGATTCACATTTTAACGCGTTGAAGTATGAGTGGTATGTAAACAATAGAGCATGGTCTGCCTTGGATAGCCCGCTGTCTTCTAGTGGCAGAATGAAACTCAAAATTGTCAATTTTTTGATGAAAATTTGTTGATTTTGGGATACTTCAAATGCTAACTGCAGTGCATGGTAACAACTAAACATGGTACCTTTAATTCAGTATTAATTTTTTTGTGTTGTTTCACGTTTCAGTTCAGTCTGCCGCTAGAAATCAACGAAATACCGATGGCAGACTGTGTTACAAAGTTTTTGACATTTTATGTCTTTACTATGGCACATAAATGAAAAATCGTCACGCGGGGATCGTCACGCGGGGAGCGTTATGAGGAGAGCGTTACGAGGGGAGCGTTACCCGGAAATTTCTGATGATTTTCACGTACAACCAATCGTTCCTAGGGAAAACTAACTTCCTCATTTTCCACCCCACAAAAATCGTTCACCACTCATTGGAAAGCTCTCAATTTATTAAACATAAGACATAAAATGTCTCTCGTGGTTGCGTACTTGTACGAAAGCTGTATCCACCGTTTGTGTTTTAAACGTACTACCTCCTTCTCAAGCTCAAAAAAAAATCGTCTCAGACGTGCTGTTATACTTACTTTCGTGCTAGTACCACATACCAAAATTGCAACTTTCCCAAAATACATAAATTTTAACCCTCAAATTTGCATTTTTTCAATTTTAGTCTGCCTTATATAAGGCAATGGGTTACTGAAGGCAGACCATGCTGCTTGAGTTTCAATAAAGTAGTACAGCATTGAGAAAAAATTTGGAGTATCCCAAAATGAAGTGCGATTTTCGGCCTCGGCTCCAGGACTATTGGGAAATGCTTATGATTTTTCAACGCAATCGTCCTCGAACAAAACTAACAGCTGGAAAAAAACCTGAGTGATCTTAGTGAAAAAAGCTTGTTTTCGAAATTTGTCAAGATCTTTAACGCAAGTGAGTAAGCATGAAAATTGCTGTAAACCAATTGACGTTCATTTTCTAGTTGCAAAGACCTGGGAGTACTTTTTGCTGTAAACCATTTGACGTTCATTTTCTAGTTGCAAAGTCCTGGGAGTAGGTACTTTTTGCTGTGACCTACTTTTTGCTGTGACCTTCGAAGTAACATTTTTTTTCCGTCAACTACTCGGAGTGGGTTCACAGCGCACGGATTATTACCAACACAAAGGTGCACGTTATGATGGAGATTGTGAGGAAAAAATATACCAGGTAGGTTGGTTCGCTTATTTTTAGGTCGTCCCACAGTAAGACTTGGGCGTCCTTGTGCGATTGATCTGGGATAAATTTGGACAACAGTCAACAGAAAAAATAAATAAATAAATAACCACACAGTAATCCGTTTTAGACCATTCGGAATCCTAATACAGTCGGACCCCCACATTCGCGGGGGGTCGGGACCGTGAAAATACCGCGAATGTTGAATCCGCGGATGTTGAGTCTATTAACCTGTGTTGAAAAGGCGGTTCGGGACCACAGAAACCGAAGAATACGAAGAAGCAACGTGTAATAAAGTAAACTCTTTAAATGTAATAAAGTAAACTCTTTGTAAATACATAAAAAACCTCAATCAATAAAACTCTTCAATTTATTTTGGAAAAGTAAGAGGTAATTCTTTTCTGTTGGGCTCCAACCGTCAAAGTTGTTTGGAGATCGCGGTATTGAAGGGAGGCCAAGCGAATTTGGTCGCGAAACTGAACGGCTCTGTCCAGATCTGGGTCTTCGTCAATGGCTATGTTAATAGCCTCTTCTAAATTTGATAGCAAGTTGTTCACCGTCTGTAGAAAGAAAGACGAAAAAATTTAGAAGGAAATTTAAAAAAAAGATTAAGTTTCCTGACAAATTTGCATAAAATTAAATTTCTTGGAACGATTGCAAAAAGAAGAAATTCTTACCTGGAGGTTCATTTTCTTTTTCGACTCCTCTTCATCCAATTCCGCATGCTCATCTTGATCAATCAGCTCGATAAGCTGTTCCACCCCGCGAATGTTGGGACCCTACCCCGCGAATGTGGAAGCCAGGTAGCTATTTTTTCACCCGCGAATGTTGAATCCGCGGATGTCGGAACCGCGAATGTGGGGGTCCGACTGTACGCGAAAAAAACACCATAGGTGTATGTCTGTGTGTGTGACTCTGCCCAGGCCTTAGTATTCAACCGATTTTATTGGTTCCTTTTTTGTTCGACGCAGAAAACTATCTAGTAATGGACTAGGTCGTCGGAATTTCGAATTTTGCCTTTTAAGGGAACAAGGCCTCAGCCCAGGCTTCAATTTCCAACCGATTTGCGTTTTTCTTTTTTTTTTTTGTTCGACTCCGAAATCTTCCGAATTGCACACTATTTCACCAGAGTATCAAAATTAGCTTGGGGAGGATAACAGAGGGGGGATAAAATAGCACTTACAAGTCAAATTCACCCTTTTACAAGTCAAATTCACCCTTCTACAAATCAATTTAGCCTCTTCGAGTAATGCGAGAAATGCGGGGGTGGCAAATAAATAGGATTAGTGGCTTTCCTTTTTCGTGAATATACCTACCCTAGTATTCCTTCTCTCTGTGTAGTATTCCTTCTGTGTGTTGACGATAACCTTTGTCGACGTTTCTCAGTAGTGGAAGTGAATATTATTTTGGTTCAGTATCATAATAATTAGATATGAGTCAGTCAGAATCGTTCAGAAGCAGATGTAGCAATGAGAGTGAGGCTTTCCGATTGCGTTCCTCTCGCAGGAATGTACGCCCGAGGGGTGATATTATTACATCGTCATCCAAAGAGGACGAAGCCCCGCCACGAGTTGCAACTGTTCAGCGCCGATAAAATAAGATACCTACAGCCCAAAAAACGTTATTAATACGTTTGATAAACGAGGGTCACATTATATAGGATGCTGCCCTGAATGTTAACATCAATTATCACACCGCAAAATGGATTTTTCGGCGGTACTCAAATAATGACTGTACTTTGCCACAAAACCTGAGGGGGGGGGGGGGGGGGTTGTCGAACTAAGAAACTAACGCCTTCAGTTCAAATTCAAAATTGAAATTCAAATTTTTTCAAATTCGAAAGTTTTTGTTTTGCATATCCTACAGGCAGTGCAAACGTCAATAAAATTACAAAACGCTGCAAATCATTGCTCAAAGGTTTATTATTTTCTGTATAGATCACCCTTCTGTATAGATCACTGGTTTTCCATCAATAGCACCTACCACCATCTGTATTCTCCCTTGACCTTCCCTCTCAAATTTCAGCTTCAATAGGATTGACAATGACTTCGGAGCTCACTCAGCTGATCAGTGATCTGAAGAGTGAAGAAGATCTCCTCGAATGCTGAAGACGCCTGGAAGAGCACTTCCATTCAATAGGATTGAAAATGGCTTCGGAGCTCACTCAGCTGATCAGTGATCTGAGGAGTGAAGAAGATCTCCTCGAATGCTGGAGACGCCTGGAAGAGCACTTCCATTCAATAGGATTGAAAATGGCTTTCGAGCTCACTCAGCTGATCAGTGATGTGAGGAGTGAAGAAGATCTCCTCGAATGCTGGAGACGCCTGGAAGAGCACTTTCATTCAATAGGATTGAAAATGGCTTCGGAGCTCACTCAGCTGATCAGTGATCTGAAGAATGAAGAAGCTTTTGAGCAATGATTTGCAGCGTTTTTTACCCACCAACATTTTTTTTACCTACCAACTTTTTTTTACCTACCAGCTAGGTACTACCTACCCCACACCATACTGGCTTCACACCTTCACAATCAAGTTTATTAGAAAGAACTAAACGCTTCACACTCGATTGGAAAAATAGAAAGCTCATATTGAAATTTGATTACTGGTTACGCAGAAGGCAAAACTGTATACAAATCGAAGAAATGAACAGCGATCGCATTTTAGTCCGATAAAATTTGAATGGAGATTAGACCTCTTTTGCGATTCACACTCATGATTCTGTTTTATCGAAGGAAAACCTTCAAGTACTCGTAGGGACCGAACGGTTTGTCCTACAGAGCTCCGGGTGGTCTCAAACAATTTTTTAAATTCAATACTATTTAAAATTGGTGAAAAAACAATACCTTTATTTCGAGAGTTTTCGAGCTAGGGCACTCTTGAAAATTTCAACCCTTAATTTTCACCCCTTAGAAGTGACCTACATCAACCAAAAGCTTCGCGGCACAACTAGACCCCAAATGGAGCCCATACACCAAATTTGAACCAAATCGGTCCAGTGTTGCTAAGAAAAGTGCCGCGTACGGCGTACGGCGGACGGACGGAAATTTTTTTATTCGATTTTCGGATTCTACGTACCTTGAAACGTAAAACATCAAATTTTGAGGGGGGGTTAAAATTTTTTTTTCTTGCTCGATTCCAAAGGCTTATTATTGAAAATAGTAAACCAAAATTGAACTTTTTAGCTTGAAAAATACAAGTTATACCTAAGAAAAATATAAATTCTAATGATCATTTATTTCAACGAATTTGCTTGAAATGCAATATTTCTGGTTAAGAGATCACAATTTCAGTCTTCCAGTATAGACAGACTTATGTAGGTAATCGAGCAAAACTTTCTGCAAGTAAAGAAATATTGAAGGACAATAAACAATAAACGAATGACTTAACAAAATCACAGAAAAAGTCTGTTTCACATTCGATAACTTTCGAATGAATTGCAATGGTAAATTTCAAAGTTAACCCACGAGTAAATAATATTGTAAATCACAACTTATGAGACCAAAGCACGTTTATGTTCATATCATAATGCAGGTGTTCAGTTGTAAAGTTTCGGTAGGGGCGCGTACCAAGCTTTATCTCATTTCTTCTCCCCACCTCTAACTTCTGACATGAGAAACACTAGAAACCTTACATTCAACACTGCAAAAATTATAAAACTCAAATATTTTTCGAGATTAAATAAGAAAAATATGAGTGAAGCTACCTTTACCTCAACCTTTATAGTGGAGTAAAGATACCCGGTTTTTGGAGTAAAGTTACCATCAAATTTTTGGTAAACAAAGGCATAACTAAGAAAACACTTTTTTGAGAATTTGATTAGTGTATTTTGTTCAGAATAAGATATTGAAAGTGATATGATGAGGGCTTGCCTGGTAAATCCACTCCAAACACCTGATATGGAAGAAATTTTGGAGCACGAGAAACAGGACAAAAACAGCTGAACAGGAAACTATGACTGATATCAGCTGATAACATGGATAAAGGCGCCATCACAAGCCACATCGATTCTCTGGGATGTGGAGAATAACGAAAACACAACAGCTAACTTTTATCTAAGTCCTACCACGTTTACGTCACAATTGAAGATTCTCTTTTTTGGGGGTAAAGTTACCCCTGGTGGGGTAAAGTTTGACGGTTTTACGGTACTCTGTGAATTGACCTAATGCTTATTCAATGGAACGTCCCCAGGAATACATGCAATTAACAATGTGTTTTACTGTGCGATGTCTTTGAAAGTACGTAAGGCTAACTAGTTGCGTTCTGGTACACTTGAGGAACGAAGAACGAGGGTTACGTAAACCCGCACAGGTTGATGATTGAGAGGTTTCTTTGCTCGTAGCTGTAAAGTTTGTGAGTAACTCTAATCTCTCGGATTAAGAGTTTTTGAAAGAAATTGTTATGTGCCGAGCAAAGGAACTCGCGGTAGAGAATGGTATTGGCTAATATGGAACCCTTTTCTCACAGTCTCAACTCCATAAAAACTAGTCGTGGCTGTCATTCCTCAGTAACTACGACCCTTTTTACTCCCTGCTTGATACATAAATCAGGTGCGAGAATATTTCTCAATTCAAGTTGCGGCCACATGACCAAATCGTGCCCTAAGCTGTTGGCTCACTTAGGACCTTAGCACGCCAACTTTTGCCTTGGCCTCCGGATGAATGGAACCTGGACATCCTTTCAAACGATTCCTATCTTCTCAGGCAAATAGAGTGTCTATTTCGAAATTCAGAAACTCCACGTACGTACCTTTGAGGACAAAAAGCCGTAAACCGGGCTTACTTGAATACAAATCTGAAGTTTTTTCAGACGTTCGGCTCTTTGAAGACTGTCAGCTCCGATATGTTACACAGGATGTCTACCAATGGGATGGACCAAATTTCAAACATCTAATTTGCAACAAAAAATATCTCATAGCTATTTTTCTTTAACCCACACAACTGTGTAACGGTGTATTCCAAATACACCGGAGAAAAGAGCGTTAAATTACCTATCCGTTTAGTGGAAAACCCAATTTTGGTTTATTATTTTCAATAATGAACCATTGGAACTGACCAAGAAAAAATTTTTCAACACATTCTAAAATTTGTTGGTTTACGTTTCAAGGTACGTAGAATCCAAAAATTGAATAAAAATTTGGCCGTCCGTTCGCCGTACGCGGCACTTTCCCCACTTGGCCTTGACCGATTTTGATGAAATTTGGTATGTAGGTAGGCTTCATTTGGGGTCTAGTTGTGCCCCGAAGATTTTGGTTGATGTAGGTCACTTCTAAGGGTTGAAAAATGAATTAAAAATTTTTGAAAACGCCCCAACTCAAAAAATTTTGATATAAAGGTATTGTTTTTCCATCAATTTAAGATAATGTAGAATTTTTAGAATTTTTTGAGACCACGCGGAGCCCTGTAGGACAAACTGTACAAACGACCGGACAAACGGACGATAAATCAGAAACACGAGTGTGAATCTCGAAAGAGGCCTAATCTCCGTTCAAATGTTAGCTGACCGAAATGCGATCGATGTTTTTCTTCATGTTGGATGGTTGGTGGCTTTGCAGGCGAGTGATCTATAGCATTTCCAAGCCAAATGAAACCTTTTCAAGTCGAATGAAACCTTTTCCAAGCCAAATGAAACCTTTTCCAAACCAAATGAAACTTTTTCCATATCAATTGAAACCTATTGAGAAAATGAGTGAAATGAGGTACCTAGATAGGTAGATACTCGGCAAATTTCAGATCGATGCAATTGTACCTATCGTACAAAGAAGTTGCCAAAATGAAAATTCAATGAATTTTAGACATAGGATTATCGAAGTAGATCTCACCTTAGTAAAATAGGAAACAAGTAAGTTTGAGAAATTTCTGACTGTTGAATGTGAGTGGGCACCTACTCGCCACGCTCACACGGAGAAACCGATAATTAAGGGGAGTCACCAATACTTACATTGACTAATTGAACCTCTAAGACTGAATTTCTGAAATTTTGTAATATATTATTCATCTACGATTGTTTACTTTACAGAAATACACTGTTTGGAAAAAGTTTCATTTGATTTGGAAAAAGTTTCATTTGGTTTGGAAAAGGTTTCATTTGACGTGGAAAAGGTTTCATTTGACTTGGAAAAGGTTTCATTTGGTTTGGAAATGCTGTATATAGAAAAATAATAAACCATTGTGTAATAATTTGCAGCGTTTGGTTTATTATTTTCAATAATGACCCCCTCAAAATTTGATGTTTTACGTATATTGAGTAAAAAAAGTTTTTAAATTGTATTTTCTTTGTTCTAATAAATTAAGTTAAAATCAACCAACTACCATCGGTAGTGAGGGATCAACCAAACTAGGAGTTTTGACGCATGAGATATAGGAAGTAAGTGGGTAGTAAATTGCGTTTCAAAACACCTCAGCTCTACATATGAGGAGAGAACCGTGTTTTTGCAAGGGAGTTCCATTTCATCACCCGACGGCGAGTCGTTCTGTACAAATTATACAGGTTATCGAGACCCCTTGAAAAATCTCGTGAGGCCAACGTTCGAGGTCCAGCTTGACCTTTCTCACCCAAATTTCAAAAGTCCTCGGATCGAAAGCAGAAAGAGAACGCTCCTAGCCAAACGGGTTTCGCTTCCTCACAAACTGAAGATAGATTAGTCCGAAAATTAGGCAAAAACTACGAAGAATATTTTGACTGAACGAATTATCTACTCAGCACAGCGCTAGGGATGGGTATCGTCGATATTTTAAAATATCGGGTATCGATACCCAGCCCTACACAGTGCAGTAAACGACAGATCCGAGAATGGCAGCTCGGTGAACATCAGTTCTATATTATTTACATAATTGATATACAGGGTGCCCCATATGTTATCCATCAAACTTCGGGAGTAGTTTCTACAAATAATTTGCAACAAAAATTGTCTCTTAGCAATTTTTTCAACCCTCTTAAAATCCGACTTTTTTTACTTTTAACATTTTTTTCGTGTTTTCGACCTTACACCTTTAAAACGGTCATAACTCCCTTAAATTGCACTCAAAAATTAAAAATAAGGATACCGTTGGAAAGAGCGTGAAATTTCTCAATAGATGAGCCTTTGACAAATTGAGAAAACTGAACGCTAGAGTAGTTTTTTACCTCAAACTTTAAAATTTGTCAATTTCTGTTTTTTCCAAAAATTTTGATGATTTTTCCCCCATGGAAAGAAGGTATTTGCCAGGGAGGCTCAAAAGCTTAGAAACTTCTCCATTTCATCAGCTTTTCAACGGTCACCCAATTTTTAGTATTACTGTGGAATTAGAGGGAGAAAATAGTATTTCAATGCGAAAAAACGTGCATTTTTTTCAACGAAATTGGCGGTTGGACGGGAGGAATCCGGGGTCTGCTCCGCCGCCCCTCCTCCACGTCCCCACGTCAAACCGTCGATTTCGTTGAAAATAATACAAGTTTTTTCGCATTGAAACACCATTTTCTCCCTCTAATTCCACAGTGAAACTAAACATTGGTGACCGTTTCGAAATTGGTGATGAAATGGAGCAGTTTTTAAGCTTTTGAGCCTCTCTGGCAAATACCTTGTTTCAATGAGGAAAAATCATCAACATTTCCACCAAAAACAGAAATTGACTATTTTTCAAGTTTGAGGTTTAAATACTACTCTAGCGTTTTGTTTTTCTCGACTGGTTAACGGCTCATGTATTGAGAAATTTTACGCTCTTTCCAACGATATCCTTATTTTTAATTTTTGAGTCTAATTTAAGGGAGTTACGACCGTTTGAACGGTGTAAGGTCAAAAACACAAAAAAAATCTTAAAAGTCAAAAAAGTCTGATTTTAAGGGGGTTAAAAGAAAATTGCTAGAAGAGACTTTTTGTTGCAAATAGTTGTAGAAACTACTCCCGAAGTTTGGTGGATAACATATGGGACACCCTGTATAGGTAGGTCCTACGCGGTACCAAAAAAATAGGATAAAAAAGATTAAAAATGTTCGATCTATAACCCATTTGAGGGAGTACATTGAGTAAGAAGTAGTTCGAGTATTGTACGGACCAAGTATTGAGTCATATATGACCTGATTTTACAATATTGGTGGTTATCACATATTCTTGGGGTTATTCACATGGGTTCTATGGGTAGAATATTGAGCAATATTCTACCCATCTTGGTGAAATAATTACCAATATTGGTATCGTAGGAGGGGGATTATTTGTTCCTGGTGCTGTTGAGATTTCATACAGCGAGTGCGTATGAAAATCATCAAAACCGGGTAAATACAGTGAAAACCCTCAATAATGAACACGGGGTCAAAAGAAGTGTCGACTATAATAGAGGGTTTAGAAATTTTTTTGACTTGTTCAGACCTTTCTGAACAATTTTGGTTCCGTGTCTGTCTGTCTGTGTGTCTGTCATGAAATCCTTGTAACCGGCATAACTACGAAGTTATTGTCCGATTTTGATGAAATTTTCAGGGATTGTGCGGGTTGGTGTGTAGACGGTCCCCTATGAAAATCATCATCCCCGGACTGATAGTAGCCGCTGCGCATGCGCAAACGTGAATTCCTTGTAACAATTTTTCCACATTTTCTATCCGATTTCGATGAATTCTTCAGGAATTATTTAGATTAGATTGCAGATGGTCCCTAATGAAAATCAAGGTCTTAAAATCGACAGTAGCTCCTGCCCATGCGCAAACGTACAATCCTTGTAGCATCCTAAACTTCTACATTTTTCATCCGAATTTGATGAAATTTTCTAGGAATGTTCATATTGGCGTGTAGATGGTCCCCTATGAAAATCATTACCTCCGGACTGATAGTAGCCGCTGCGCATGCGCATACGTGAATTCGTTCCAACAGCCATAACTTCTACATTTCCCATCCGATTTCGACCGTTCAGATTAGCGTGTAGATGGTTAACTTTTAACTAGTATGTATCGGATCATCTATACAATAAGTTTACAATGAAAGTTTTTTTTTAAGAAAAAAAATTCTGTTTATTCATAGAAACAATGGGCATATCTATTTTTCTAAGAAAACTACAAATAAGTGAAATAAATTAAGGATCTATGAGCTTATTTTTACGACCAATTATTGCTTCCGAGTCTACCAAGGTAGCGGAAGCTTTGTTTTCACTTTTCAAGGACGTAAAAAAAAGTTCTCCAAAATCAAAATTTTCACTCGCGTTTTACGTTTTAGACCTTTCTGAACAATTTTGCTTCCGTGTCTGTGTGTCTGTCTGTCTGTCATGAATTCCTTGTAACGCGCATAACTATACGAAGTTATTGTCCGATTTCAATGAAATTTTCAGGGATTGTGCGGGTCGGTGTGTAGACGGTCCCCTATGAAAATCATCATCCTCGGACTGATAGAAGCGACTGCGCATGCGCAAACGTGAATTCCTTGTAACGGCCATAACTTCTACATTTTCCATCCGATTTCAATGAAATTTTCAGGAATGTTACAGATTAGTATTTAGATGGTCCCCTATGAAAATCATCAACTTCGGACTGATAGTAGCTACTGCGCATGCGCAAACGTGAATTTCCTTGTAACGGCCATAACTTCCACTTTTTCAACCCGATTTCGATGAAATTTTCAGGGATTATGCGGATTAGGTTGTAGATGGTCCCCAATGAAAATCGTTATCCTCGGACTGATAGAAGCGACTGCGCATGCGCAAACGTGAATTCCTTGTAACGGCCATAACTTCTACATTTTCCATCCGATTTCAATGAATTTTTCAGGAATGTTTCAGATTAGTATTTAAATGGTTCCCTATGAAAATCATCACCTTCGAAATGATAGTAGTCACTGCGCATGCGCAAACGTGAATTTCCTTGTAACAGCCATAACTTCCACCTTTTCTACCCGATTTCGATGAAATTTTCAGGGATTATGTGGATTAGGTTGTAAATGGTCCCCTATGAAAATCATCACCTTCGGACTGATAGTAGTCACTGCGCATGCGCAAACGTGAATTCCTTCTAACGGCCATAACTTCTACATTTTCCATCCGATGTCAATGAAATTTTCAGGGATGTTACAGAATAACTTGTTTTGATGTTTTGAGATTAACTTCTATGCATCGGATCATCTATACAATCGGGTTATGGATACGAGGAAGCTATGTGCCACACCCACTTGGCAGACGTTTTGTTATTGTTTTTGAGTCGCGTAAGAGTGCAATCTACGAGTAGAAAGTGAATAGACGAAAAGACAATTATAAGGAACAGCGACTCAATCGTCCAAAAACAATAGATTTAACCATCAACAGATCCATTTCCGAGTTCGGATCGGCGAAAGCCATCTTTGACTTTGAGAAAGAGCTTTCTCTGTCTCCTTTCGTGAGATAAGCTCGTCGGTTACGACTCGTCAGACGGATGACAGTGAATTGCGTGGTGAGATAATATTTCAAAATTAAGTTTTCAAAACAAGGAAAAACGATGATGCGGTTGAAATGACATCACGGACATCGTTGCTGACACGAGAGAGAAATATGATTGACCTCTGGATTACAAATGAGGAACTATTAAGTAATAGAAGAAGAAAACTTACTTAGTCGGAGGAAAAATTGAACGTGTATTCACTAACATTCAAAAATTGTAGTTAGGAACAATAATAAACGTCTGCCAAGTGTGGCACATAGCTTCCTCGTATCTTTAACCCGTTGTATACATGATCCGATGCTATGTAGCTATTCTCAAAAAATAGAGGACCATTTACACGACAGCCCATACGATTCCAGAAAATGGTGGGAAAATGTAGAATTTATGGCGTTTATAAGGTTTTTAAGTTTGCGCATGCGCAGTGGCTACTATTGATCCAGGAGCCACAAAATCCCTGACAATTTCATCAAATTGGGTAGAAAATGTCAAAGTTATATTGTGTAGATATCCTCGAAATCGGACAATATTTTTTTAAATTGTTTTGCCCGTCGTTCATTTCATGACAAACGGAAAAAAATTTCATCTCGTGGTCAGTTCACGTTCGGGACGATGAAAACACGTGGACTCTGAGGTTATTGTAATTAGGATTAATTAAGATTATCCAGTTAATTTTTGTACAGTTCTATAGTCTGGGATTGGTAGATTGAGGGAAGAGATAATTGGGTGCGTGGAAAATTCCTCTTCTATCACGGATCATCTCGAATTCTTCTAACGTGCGAGATAACCAGGTCCATCAGCTTCGTTCAAGGCCAAAATGCCGATGAGCCATATACCTTGGCAGAGGTAGGTGCTCTTATACGGCAAAAATCCACAGATGTGGACAATGAAAATAATCTTGGGGTCCTCCAAAGTCAAAATATTCTTGGAGTCCTCCAAAATCAAAATAATCTTGGGGTCCTTCAAAATCAAAATAATCTTGGGGTCCTAAAAAATCAAAATAATCTTGGGGTCCTCCAAAATCAAAATAATCTTGATGTCCTCCAAAATCAAAATAATTTTGGGGTCCTAAAAAATCAAAATAATCTTGGGGTCCTCCAAAATCAAAATAATCTTGGGGTCCTAAAAAATCAAAATAATCTTGGGGTTCTCCAAAATCAAAATAGTCTAGGGGTCCTCCAAAATCAAAATAATCTTGGGGTCCTAAAAAATCAAAATTATCTTGGGGTCCTAAAAAGTCAAAATAACCTTGGGGTCCTCCAAAATCTATATATATACTATCTATACCAAAATAATCTTGGGGTTCTCCAAAATCAAAATAATCTTGGAGTCCTCCAAAATCAAAACAATCTTGGAGTCCTCCAAAATCAAAATAATCTTGATGTCCTCCAAAATCAAAATAATTTTGGGGTCCTAAAAAATTAAAATAATCTTGGGGTCCTCCAAAATCAAAATAATTTTTGGGTCCTAAAAAATCAAAATAATCTTGGGGTCCTCCAAAATCAAAATAATTTTGGGGTCCTAAAAAATCAAAATAATCTTGGGGTCCTCCAAAATCAAAATAATCTTGGGGTCCTAAAAAATCAAAATAATCTTGGGGTCCTAAAAAGTCAAAATAACCTTGGGGTCCTCTAAAATCAAAATAATCTTGGGGTCCTACAAAATCAAAATAATCTTGGAGTCCTCCAAAATCAAATAAATCTTGGGGTTCTCAAAAATCAAAATAATCTTGGAGTCCTCCAAAGTCAAAATAATCATGGGGTCCTCCAAATTCAAAATAATCTTGGGGTTCTCCGAAATCAAAATAATCTTGGAGTCCTCCGAAATCAAAATAATCTTGGGGTCCTCCAAAATCAAAATAATCTTGGGTCCTCCAAAATCAAAACAATCTTGGGGTCTTCCAGAATAAAAAACGCTGCAAATCATTGCTCAAAGGTTTATTATTTTCTGTATAGATCACCCTTCTGTATAGATCACTGGTTCTCCATCAATAGCACCTACCACCATCTGTATTCTCCCTTGACCTTCCCTCTCAAATTTCAGCTTCCTGCGTTCAATAGGAGTGAAATTGACTTCGGAGCTCACTCAGCTGATCAGTGATCTGAAGAGTGAAGAAGATCTCCTCGAATGCTGGAGACGCCTGGAAGAGCACTTCCATTCAATAGGATTGAAATTGACTTCGGAGCTCACTCAGCTGATCAGTGATCTGAAGAGTGAAGAAGATCTCCTCGAATGCTGGAGACGCCTGGAAGAGCACTTCCATTCAATAGGATTGAAAATGGGTTTGGAGCTCACTCAGCTGATCAGTGATCTGAAGAGTGAAGAAGATCTCCTCGAATGCTGGAGACGCCTGGAAGAGCACTTCCATTCAAAAGGATTGAAAATGGCTTCGGAGCTCACTCAGCTGATCAGTGATCTGAAGAGTGAAGAAGCCTTTGAGCAATGATTTGCAGCGTTTTTTACCCACCAACATTTTTTTTACCTACCAGCTAGGTACTACCTACCACACCATACTGGCTTCACACCTTCACAATCAAGTTTATTAGAAAGAACTAAACGCTTCACACTCGATTCGAAAAATAGAAAGCTTCATTTGGAAATTTGATTACTGGTTACGCAGAAGGCAAAACTGTATACAAATCGAAGAAATGAACAGTGATCGCATTTTAGTCCGATAAAATTTGAATGGAGATTGGACCTCTTTTGCGATTCACACTCATGATTCTGTTTTATCGAAGGAAAACCTTCAAGTACTCGTAGGGACCGAACGGTTTGTCCTACAGAGCTCCGGGTGGTCTCAAAAATTTTTAAGAATTCAATACTATTTAAAATTGGTGAAAAAACGATACCTTTATTTCGAGAGTTTTCGAGCTAGGGCACTCTTGAAAATCTCAACCCTTAATTTGCACCCCTTAGAAGTGACCTACATCAACCAAAAGCTTCGCGGCACAACTAGACCCCAAATGGAGCCCATATACCAAATTTGAACCAAATCGGTCCAGTGTTGCTAAGAAAAGTGCCGCGTACGGCGTACGGCGTACGGCGGACGGACGGAAATTTTTTTATTCGATTTTCGGATTCTACGTACCTTGAAACGTAAAACATCAAATTTTGAGGAGGGGTTAAAATTTTTTTTTTTTGAAAATAATAAACCAAAATCTCGGAGTCCTCTAAAATCAAATCTTCCCATTTTTACATGTGAATAAATTATTATACTACCCACCCTAGGTATGTGTATCGATACCCAATATTTTAAAATATCGATACTTCCATACCAAAAATCAATATTTTAGTATCGATACTGATCTATTCGATATTTTCGGATATCGATACTTTGGTTCCGATATTTCTAAATGTCGAATATCGATACGGTTCTTGGGGACAATTCAACGTAATGGCTACAAAATGAAAACATTACAAAGATAAAATTAATTAATATTATGGAGAAAATTGTCAATAATATATTCATAGTTATTATTAATTAACGGTATGTTGTGTAAATAAACTCAACTGCGACTGCAATATTTTCCTTGAGAATATTGGACGATATTGATATTTTGTGACCCTGAAATATCGACACTCGATGTTTTAAATATCGATACTCATGCCAGTAGATACTAGGGATATCAATACTCGAATACGATACAGTATTGATACAAAATAATATCAATCGACTAATAATATCACTAATAAGGTTTTGCTGGCGGTTCAAGACTTGATTTCTGAACCATTAGCTTTCATTTTTAATCTCATATTCTCGACTGGCGTATACCCTGATAAATTTAAATCTACCGTTGTGATTCCGCTCTTCAAATCTGGTGATAAGTTCGATATGAATAATTATAGACCTATCACTCTTACACTGTCATTATCAAAGATTCTTGAGAAATGTCTCAAGAGTAGAATTGTTGAATTTTTGGAGTTAACTAATGCCATCTCTAAGAATCAATTTGGGTTCCAGAAGGGATTGAGTACGGAGCTGGCTGCTTTTAAATTAAATAACTTGATAAGCGAAAAATGTGACCAAGGGTTTCATGTGCTAGGTATTTTTCTCGATGTCAAGAAAGCCTTTGATTCCGTCCAGCATCAAACTCTACTGACTAAACTTAATGATTGTGGAGTTCGTGGAGTCCCATTGAAATTGATCGAAAGCTATTTATCGAATCGTCCCCAATGCACGAGAGTGGATGGCGTTGTTGGTAACTCAGTTATTGTAAACTGCGGTGTGCCGCAGGGTACAGTACTGGGGCCAGTGCTATTTTTGATTTATATCAATGATCTCATGAATATTGATTTGATGGGAAAAGTTTTTGGCTTTGCGGACGATACCGCATTAGTTTTCTGGCACAAGAACCATGACGATTTGATTAGAATAGCCAGCTCAGAGCTCTTTGTGGTTCGTAAATGGTTTGACTTAAACTACCTAAGACTAAACATTGCTAAGACATCAGTGATTCGTTTTTCATTATCAAAAACTTACACTAACAGTAATATTCTGGTCAAGTACCATGATTATTGCTGCACTAGCTCATCCCTAAACTGTAATTGTGAGTCTTTGCCTTATAAAAAAAATTGTAAATACTTAGGCATTGTTTTTGATGAAAATTTAAAATTTAAAACACATATACAGACTCTAATGAACAGGCTACGTAAGTTGTTTTTTGTATTCAAAACAGTTAGAAATTTTTTGACTGAAAGACAGCTGCGTTCTGTATATTTTGGTTTGGCTTTTTCTCTTATTAAGTATGGAATAACGGTGTGGGGAGGTTCTTGTAAAACCCATCTTAATCAACTACAGACAGTTCAAAACGCATTATTAAAAATATTATACAACAAACCCTTCAGATACCCTACTACAAAATTGTATTCGGACTTTAATGTTTGTAAAGTAAATGATATTTTTCTAATTGAATCATGTGTGCAAGTTTTTAGGTCTGGTATCAATAGTGATCACATATCCCGGTTATCGAGCTCTAGAACAACAGCTATGTCGAATATTTCGCTGCCACGATGCCATACTGAATTTTTTCGGCGAAATTCATATGTTCGAGCATTGAAATTTTTATATGACCACAAAATTAATCCCTTTGACTTTCGCTCCGCTGATTCTCTTAAGAAACATTTATTCCATATTTTGCGAAAGGACGTATAATTTTTATGTTTACGTAATTTTAAGAAGTGGGTATAATTTTAATCTTAATTTTATGTTCTTCATGCGTGATTTATTTTGGCGAAAAGCTTAATTGTTGAGGTATAAGCGACGTCAGGACTCCACCTGGGAACTCAAGTTCATCTGAACTTAAACCTAGGTGGGCAAAAAGTAATTTTGAATTTTTAAATTAATTCTTTATTTAATTCTGTATTTCAAATTTAATTCTGTATTTAATTCTTACTTTACTAATGCACATTTTCTTTTCTCATTTTGTACATGTGACTAAAGTTTTATATTTTTTGCCAATAAATAAATAAATAAATAAAATATCGATACTTTTATAACGATACCCATCCCTAGCCCACCCGGATTGGTGGACTTTTTTAACCATCACGTAAACCTTCTTAAATATATCCTACAGTAGTTAATTTCCCATTGAGATTCAAGGTGGAAAAAGGTCGTTATCAATATCACGAAACAAGTTATATTCAAAATTGAAGAGAGGGGAGGGTTGGTTGAACGCTTCAGCAAAATTTACATTCGCATCTCATTTTCCACTCGCCGATTCTGAACATTTTTCGGAAAGTTTTTCTCAGATTGCGTGATGCGTAATGACCGGTTATTGATAAGTGTTGGAAAAAGGATGAAAATTATTCCACCGGGTTTGGAATATTCCGTCGGAAATACGACCTTCAGTATTGTGGAAAAAAAAGTTTGAATCTCGGAATGGGCGTATATTCCTGTTTCTTACGTTGGTTGATGAATATAATACGAGGTTGGTTTAGCTGTGGAGGCTATTTGAGTGTTGACCTCCGAAAACAAGACACGGCATACCATAATAGTGTGAATAACACACTTCATACTTTATTATTTTTGTTGAATATTGAATAATTATTGTAGCTCCAACTCTGTTTACCTACTTACTTTGTTCATTGTAAATAGTATACACAGGTAAGAAGAAAGGTCTCTAAGGAACCTTTACCCCTTTTTGATTTTTCCCCCCATGAATCGATTTTTGTCACACGTTTGTCGCTGGGGAAAGGGAAGAAGGAAGATTTCGGCGTAGAAAGCGAAGAATAGAAAAACGCTGCAAATTATTATTCAATGGATTTAGATCGCGAAGAATAGCTTTTCTATTATCAGTACTTACCAAAACATCGTTATCCGAGAGCTGTAAGTATCCTGATATTCTTAACTAAATTTGATCTTTGTTGCTAAGGAACTTCACACAAAGGAAAAAAAGTGCTGAAATTTGCCTCATTTCCGACAGTGAAAGTTCATAGGCGATTCACGCTCGTGTTTTAATATCAAAAGAACAAAAGTGACAAGAACCTCCATATAATCATTTCTAAAACGCTGCAAATTATTACACAAAGGTTTATTTTGGTGTACAGGGTGTCCCATATGTTATCCACCAAAATTCGTGAGTAGTTTCTACAACTAATTTGCAACAAAAAGTCTCTTCTAGCAATTTTCCTTTAACCCCCTTAAAATCCGACTTTTTTTACTTTTTAGATTTTTTTCGTGTTTTCGACCTTACACCATTCAAACGGTCATAACTCCCTTAAATTAGACTCAACAATTGAACATGAGGATATCGTTGGAAAGAGCGTAAAATTTCTCAATACATGAGCCGTTGACCAGTCGGGAAAAACAAAACGCTAGAGTAGTATCTTTACCTCAAACTTGAAAAATACTCAATTTCTGTTTTTGGTGAAAATGTTGATGATTTTTCCTCATTGAAACAAGGTATTTGCCAGAGGGGCTCAAAAGCTTAAAAACTGCTCCATTTCATCACCAATTTCGAAACGGTCACCAATTTTTAGTTTAACTGTGGAATTTGAGGGAGAAAATGGTGTTTCAATGCAAAAAAAAACGTGTTCCGAATTCCAACCGTCAATTTGGTTGAAAAAAAATGCACGTTTTTTAGCATTGAAACACCATTTTCTCCCTCAAATTCCACAGTGAAATTAAAAATTGGATGACCGTTGAAAAGCTGATGAAATGGAGACTTTTTGAGCTTTTGAGCCTCTCTGGCAAATACCTTGTTTCCATGGGGAAAAATCATCAAAATTTTTGGAAAAAACAGAAATTGACAAATTTTAAAGTTTGAGGTAAAAAACTACTCTAGCGTTCAGTTTTCTCAATTTGTCAAAGGCTCATCTATTGAGAAATTTCACGCTCTTTCCAACGGTATCCTTATTTTTAATTTTTGAGTCTAATTTAAGGGAGTTACGACCGTTTGAACGGTGTAAGGTCGAAAACACGAAAAAAATCTTAAAAGTAAAAAAAGTCGGATTTTAAGGGGGTTAAAAGAAAATTGCTAGGAGACACTTTTTGTTGCAAATTAGTTGTAGAAACTACTCCCGAAGCTTGGTGGATAATATAATATGTATAGAAATTTGATATTATATCAGGCCTCTTTTGCGATTCACACTCGTGTTTCTGATTCAACGTAAATTGAACAGCCTGAAAGGGACCTATTTTTGTAAACCAATGTTATAAACTGGATGTGTAATTAAGTAACACGATGTAAGAATGTGTTTGAAAATTAATACACTTTTTCATCTATTGAAAGGAACCTCTTGGAAACACTTTCCAGTTCGTACATTGCTTTCGACACAACATTTTATATAGTTTATATCAAGTCTACTCAATCAATAATTCAGCTATGGGTCCAAATTTTCAAACTCGTTGGTAAATTTTTGAAAATGTCTCCATTGACATCTATTTTACTAAAGACTCATTCGTGAAGCATGAGTAAATGAGCAAATTTTCTAAGAAACATTTTGATTAATTTTCAATATTTTTTTCAGATTTTCAAATTTTTTAAGAAATATTTTAACCGATTTTAATTATTTTATTTCAGTAGGTATAAGGGGGATATTTTTTTAAAAATAGGAAATTGACGCTGATCCCGAAAATGCCGCATATAGTAGTAATAAATGCAGCATCTTCCTCCAAAACCCTCCAAATTTAGTCAAGTCGTGCTCGTAGACTCAAGGAGTACCAACCTCAAAGGGAGCTTCTTTAGTTGTCAAGAATGTAAATGATTTCGGAGTAAACAACGACAATAGCGAACAATTAAGTAGGTATAATGTCAAGAAAAGGTGTCTCAAATGAAGCTAAGTGGTGACGATGTGGTTTGCCTAGTTCGTCGATGAAGTAATTTCCGCGGTGCATTTCCGCCCAAAACGTCGTTCGCTGGAGATAATTAGCAGGTGCTAGAATAAACCGTAAACCGTCTTTCTTCTGTTATGAAGGAAAACATCTTGATATTAGCTAGTTTGCATGCGTTCTTGAGAAGTTGTGCAATGGAATAATTATAAAGTCTAAGAATGAACCGCCGTAACTTCTGCACCGTAGATTAAAATGGTGGAAGCAACTTTTTTCAATGATGACTTCTGAGTGATGTTCATAGAGACGTTTTCATTTTGTATTACTTAGAAATAGTTCTGCTCTGTTGGTTTTTGGTGACCATTTCAGAATTGAAACTTTTCGATATAGGTAAAGATCGCCTGATCCAAGGATTGGTGCTGACCAGGGACATTTCAGCAGCTACCTATATCAGTTCATCATACTTCTCCTTGTATCCTGGCTAACGACGAACTGGAGCCCCAAATGGCTCTCAGTATCCCATCAAATCGACATCAGCTAATTGCTCTCTGTCTTGGTGAATTTGGCGAGTGATTCCTTCAAAACTCCAAGCCTGGATTTGCAGTTCAGAGGTGTAATGATCTCCAGTCGGGGATCTAATTACTTGGAATTAGGGGAGAAATAAGACACGTAATCTGACGGGAATAAAGGAGGTGTATTCAATAATAATTTAGGTGAAGCGGGTCGGACTTGGGGAACAGGGACGTTGAGCTGCGATCGTGATAATACTGTCTTATCGCATCACCTCAACCCCTCTCTTCCCCTACTCAGGAAGTGTCATCTGCCCTCGAGTGATTGTATCATCACACTCTCCCCCTGGTGAGGAAATTTGGGGTCATATAGGGGACTGGTGACGGCAAATTTTAATTGGTGTTGAATTGTGGGAGGCATCCCTGGGGAAACCATTCTGGCCCACCTGTTGCGCTCTGCAGTTGTCAGTTAACATTTGGCTTGTCTGTGGGAGCCGTGCTTTTGCTTAATAGTGATCTGCAGGGTGGCAATCAGTGTGGACGAAGTGAGTGAAAACCCCAGGGGAATTGGTGTTTAATTTTTGCCTCCTTGTTTCAAGTTGTGGGGTTTAGGGACTGAGACCAGGGGGGTGGGAGTCGTCAAGCCGCTTTCGCGATAATACTGTCTTATCGCATTACCTTGACCCCTCTCTTCCCCTACCCAGGAAGTGTCATCCGTCCTTGAGTGATTGAATCATCACAGAGGCATTGTTTTTCCTGCTTTTTCTCCGTCCTCTCTGCTCCAAGCTGTCTTCTTGGTCCTACTAAAGGATACCCACGTCCATTTTGAAGAAATCACTCCTTGGAGACTTGGGAACCCAAGCCAGCACAGGGACATTATCATTTCATATTGGGTACAAATTCCGGCCAGAAAATTAAATTTTCCCCCAAGTTTTGTGCATTTCAACAATCCTATGAGCTTCAGTTTAAAAGTCCTTCTAGGATGGAAGAGCTAATTTTTCTAAAAATTCGTAGTTTCGACAAGAAGGTACGTAGAAATTGATGTTTTGAGTTTAACTACTATGCATCGGATCATCTATACAATCGGGTTATGGATATGAGGAAGCTATGTATGAGGATTCTAGTATGAGGGGAACCCAACACCTTACAAAGGCACCATTACCTCATCCTAGTTTCGAATCCTGATCAGAACATTTAATCTTTTTTCCAAGTTTTGAACATTTTCACAATCTAATCCCAACTTATTTAACCCTAAGTGAACCAAAAAATGTTTTCATCGATTTCTTTGGAAGTTTTTGTGATTACTTAATTTTTAGACTTACAATATTTCACAATAAATCCAGCTCTGTTCATTAAATAAAAAGATTGCAATTTAAATTCAGTTACTATAATATTTAGCTTCTTATTAGATCTCCAGGCAAAGACACTCACTGAGAAGCAGTAACTGCCAAGGTGCCATGTTTTACCAACTTTCTACAGCTCCCTGGGCGTAACTGTCATTCCAATATAAAATTCAATCATTTCACACTTGCAAACTTTCTGTACCTTGGGGTGACGTCATACTGGATGTTCACCAAATTCGATTTCGAAAACCAAGCGATTGCTTATAGACTTTCTTCCAGAAAAACGTACACCCGATAATTATCTCTTTTATGGGGAGTTGACGAGGATGTACGTCTGTATTGTGACAAACAGTGACGTAGGCTCGTCTTGAAGCAGCACTTAAACCGACCATCGGCCTGGAAACCGGTGCTCGTTGTATCGGAAACGCGTCAGCGATGGCTATTAATTGCTGCAACCAAATCTTCAATTTCATCACTCGATAGACGTTCGTAATTCACGCCACATCTACGACATTCGGCTCAAGTGTTGATAGAGAATATTTGTCAAAATTTTGTTTGATTATATTGAATTTTCGACCACGCATGAAACGCTTCTTTTTTTGAAACGTATGAAAGTCTGTTGGTTTTAAGATAATAATACGAGTATTATGATGGACAATAATCACAGGGTCGCGGGTTAGACCGATCAATGTAAATTTTTTTGACAAAATGAGATATTCATGCCATCTAGTAGCTTGTTTCAGTACCAATCGTTGCATGAATCGTAACCGGGGAAAAGATCACGATGTTGAGAAAATAGTGATTAAATTACATGATAGAATTATTGAATGAATAAATGACAGTATAGTCCAGGCTCCAGGAATATGTAGGCTCGGCTGGCTTCAGTTGAAGGCCGCGGCAATAGGTAATTGGCAACGTAGAACATCAGGCCTGCATAGGGACGGCACGATACTCCTTTCTATTGCTCTTATCCGTGTGACGTCACACAGAATGAATGTATCGATTCTTCGACTAATCGAACGGTTATTCGAATCTTGCTGAAAGGCGGCCATGTTCCCACTGTTGTAAACAAAGATTGTATGGAAGGTTTTTCGTTATGCCAATCTTTGCGGTTATTAGTTGCTCTTCTCGTCCCTGAAGCGGTATTTAATTTTTTGGTTTGCCAGAAGTGATTAGAAACAGTGTGGAAAGACAAGAGAACTTTCCGAAGAAAAGAAGAATATCAGCCTTTTAGCGTCGCTGCTTCCCAGCGTTCCTGACAACCATGATTTTCAATGAACTGACACTTTTATAACCAACTTCAAATGATCTAGTTCCACTTGTGTTGTCGTTCGACTCCCGTATCGTGTGTTGAGGTTCTCTTCAGCTTTCATTTGTTTCCCAGTTCGTTTCCCCTGGAAATATCACGTTGTTCACCTCTCAAAACCAGTGTCTAGTTCCACTTGTGTTTTGTGCTGTCGTTCAACTCTCCTATCCCGAGTTGTGCTGATCGGGTCAGCTGAGAAGGTTAGGTTTTGTAAGTCGGGGGTGGAGACAGCAAAGCAAGCGACATCTAGGAGAAGCAATACATGTTCTTAACAGTAATTTGTGATCTGACTCGTCTACGTTTCTTGTTCCCAATTCACCAAGGTGTCATTTTGTAGGGACGTTTTTTGCTAGCTAGATTTCGCTACCTTGGACTCCTTCTGAGTACATTCGGCTAGGTCGATTCACCATAGCCAACCAAAGCAAGCAAAACAACAAGCTTACAGTTTGATACTGAAAATAATCGATTATTGAGTCTCGCGGATAACAGCAATACGATATTTCTCAGGAAGTATCGATACCTGATATCTTTCGATACCGACATTATTGGATATCGATACTTAGATAATATCGGCTCTAAGTATCGATACTATAGATATTTCAAATTAACACCTATTTCGTAAACCAAATTAAAACTACATTAATCAAGAATTATAAATATATTAATAAAAGTCAATGATTTAAAATGTAGTTATAGTCAGTGGTAATTTAAAATGTTATAAAAGTCAAACATTTAAAATTTATTAAAAATGAATGATCATTCCATTTTATATTTATTCGAATTCTTATTTGCAAGAATTCTCCGTTCAATGAAATTATTTTTTCATCCACTACAAATGAAAAGGATCAAGTAATAAATCAGTTACATTACAAAATTTGTATTATTTAATAATATTCATTATCAAATCATAAAAATCAAATATTTGGCGTATAGTTGAATGAATTGCTACACTTGAATTTGTAAATAAGTCAATCAAAAATAAATGGGGTATTTCGGTGGGTCGGAAATTCAGGTTTTTAACCTCAAATTTGGATTCAGCATCCTTGAAAACCTATATACTCCAACTGTCCTAATTCCTTCAGTATCATCCTGTCAAGTCCATGAATCGTTTTGTCAAATCTCTTTGAACTGCTTTCTTGAATGCCATACAACTCAATAGAAATGGAAAATTTGAATGTTTTTCCTTCCACAAGGGTAAACCCTTTGCCAGCCCCTAGGAATTTTATTACGAGTATTGCAAATGCAAATCTCTCTGAAGCATCTAATTCTCAAGATATAATGTTTCGATTTCATTCACACTTGAAGGATGTTTACTGGAGTCTTCAGCGTGCTGATGGATTTCGGTAGTATCCACGGAAAATTAAAAAAAAAAGTGTCGATTTAGAACTTTCAATTGTTGGTCAATAATTTAAGATCATTTCTGGTCGGTACCTCGATAGTTGTTACGCGCAAACGTATTTTGACTTGACAAGTATGGAAGGTTAGCCAGATCATCCGAAAGAAAAAAGTGGCAAATTTATATGATAGTTTTTACGAAAAAAAAAAATTATAATAAATAAAACAACGGCTTCGACGTTAGTAAAAATGTTGTTCTCCACAGAAAAGAAAAGAATTCGATTCATCTCCGGTTTCTCAACTCCCATTTCTCCTTCTTAATCAAGCCCACCCGCGGTTTCTAATCTCGGCATCAAAAGAGCAACAGTACACAAGAGAGTGACTAACAAACATTGATTCCACGATTCACACAAACTCAACAAACATTGGCGAAGAGCCAGGCTCTATAATTTATGATTTTCGAGACCAAAGCTGAGAAAAAAACTTAGTAAGTAGTGTAATTTAGTTAATTTACATTAATAACAACCAGCTAAGTCCGGACTGCCCATATTTCATCAGTGGATTTCAGCGCTTACAGTTTTAGTAGTTCATAAACTTTGCGTTCATTTGACTTCGTTTGAAATTGGAGGGCAGTTGCTTATTGAAAGAGGAATTTAGAGAACGCGATGGACGCCGGATGGTCCCTTATAAATACCATTGTTCAGTGTAGCAAATGTGCTCCCTTCAAACCACAATACCTCACCACCAAATTCAAACTAGGGGAGAACCCAGATTGCGTCTGACTGGTGATCGAATTAGGAACGTCAGAGACAGGGAAAGCGAATCAGACCTTGAAAACTAGGAAGGAACAGAAACTTCGTAAATTAGTTGCGATCCGTAGAAGCGGGTTGAGGTCTCAACAATCGACGCGTTGTAAGCTAGGAACTAATTTCTGTACCTTTTCAACTCTGCCCGTGAAGTTGTCAGGTAACTTGAAGTACCTATTCAACCAAAATAGTTTAGAAGATAAAATTTTGCTGCGTAGACGTACACACCTACCTCATCAAAATAAGAACTACAGGAATTGAGGGAACCTGAGTAGGTAGAGAGAAAGTAGGTAAAGAGTACTATTAGAAAATAATAACAAAACAGAAATTGGCTCTTTCAGATGTTCTCTTTTGGTACAGCTGTCTGATCGTTTCTTAGTGTTATACGAGAAATCTAAGCATCAATTACCAACCAATAAATACCAAGAATCTGTCAGATTCTACACGAATCAAGAAAAACTGCATCGATGCAAGTTATATACCGATCGCTTACTGATGATTTGTACATGAGTTAGGTATAACCTCAACAATAACTTCAGTGTGTATCAGGGTTACCAAAAGGCGTTATTTGAACTAACACAAGGGAATTTGTAGTTGAGAAAACCTTTAAAAATGCTGATTAATTGAATTACATTAGTTTTTTCTTCTTATACGTTTTCTGTTTCTGTGAGGGGAATCACATTCTGATCCGGAAGTATTTCCCCTTCAGTTCCCCTTCGTACCCCTCCCTGGTAAGTCCGTTTCTCTCAATTATATTACTGATCTCATTTGCCTCGAGGATGTTTCTACATTCCCCTTTTCCCTCCTTTTGCCAATGGAATATTAATCTCGAGTATTATCGTTAAGTATCTTTCATTTATTTATTTCTTCGTTAAATTTACTGCATTAAAAAAAAGCTGAATACGGAATGTGGGCGTTCCTTGTGGTATTTACGATTATTGCTTTATTTTCCCCACTCCCACTGGTACCGTGGGTATTACCACATCTCACTTACAACGATAAAAAATGTGCCCCTATTTTTTGGTTTATTTTCAATTTTGGATGCTCAAAGCTCCTCATAAGCCACTGATGGACAACACTGGTCCCAATTGCAATTTATACTCAGATATATTAAATACTATTTCCCCAAGGGAAGGAACTGATTCATTACTCTCTTTTTCTCAAAGGAGTCTCGTATATCAACAAAAAACTGTTTTACTTGCCTCTCTGCTCTTAATATTATTTGGTGCACTTAGACATAGAACTGAAGACGCCATTCCTCAAGTTTTACAAACTTAAGTAATATGTGCACTTTAAGTACATGTAAAGTTGCAACAATGTTGTTATGTTTGAGTGTCGTCGAGTGAAGGAGATGACCTTCTCGATGCGGCGTTTGTGTTTTCTTTAACCGCTACTTAACGAAGAGAGAAAAGTCCCTATCCTAGCGACTGCACTTTCGCACCGGCGGCTAAAAGCCCGACTGACGTGCGGAGTGCAGGGAGTTCAGGCTAGCCCGACAGCCCCGGCGTTTCATAAGAAACCAACCAACGGGATGCGGGAGATTTACCTATTTGAGCCTAGTAGTTCGAGGAGATCCCTTATTGAAAGAGAAGGTAGAGAGCGAAATGAACAAGACGATTGACTGGACTAGAAGGCATACTGGAGCATCCCTGAGTGAGCTTATATACTCGGCGAGATTAGGTGAGGGAGAGAGAGGTGGAAGGGTGACGTCATGTGACGTGTTCTCCCCGTTCCTCCTCCCTCTTTTGTGGGTGGTGGCTCACTCAGGGATCCTCTTGTACTTCTTTATTTAAGAACTATTTGAATGTTGAAATGTGGGTCATAACAAATGTCATGTTCACGCCTCCCTAAAGGGGGTTGCATTGGAGATCGGTGGTGAAGAAATATTTAGATCCATTATGGCACTCTGGCATCAAAAGCGCCAACCCCAACAAGAGCACAACTGGCAATCGCCCCAACCCTACGACTATACTTGATGTCGCTCAGCTCAAGTTCAATAAGACTGTTTTTTTTCCAGTTTTGAGGGAAGTTTTCGAATTTTATGCGAAGGTTCAACGAGACGGTTCTCCTAAACAAGCTCTACAAAGAACTTGATTCTTAGATGAAGCTTCATTCCGTAAGCTGAGCGCGTGGGATTGAATGGACTCTGTTTGCTCTTCAAGCTTCGTGATAAGTTGCTTGGCGTAAATGAGCGTTCTCTGTATAACTTTGAAGAAAGTGAGAGTATTGTTAACTGGGAGCAGAAAACAAGTACAAGGAACGGATTACTGAGACTGACATGTTTTACATTTCTTATGCTCAAGTCTTATGGCTTTCGGTTGTTATCTCTCGGGATTAGGGAACCGGTTTAGCAAAAGTGAAAAAGGTTGGTTCTGCGTGGTTGACTTCTGTAGTCGAGCTAGGAAGTGTCATAGTGGAACACAGTGGATCTTGTGGACCATTTAATTTATAATATCCGAGAATTTAGAGAAATTCAAGTCCAATTTTATTTTTACATTAACACTAGATATAGAAGAGGGGTTCATAGGGCCCCAAGCGCTCAGTCAAGAGCGACCTGTGCTTAGTCAATTATGAGACTAGGTGAGAGTTTTTAGGTTTTGGTTTATTATTTTCAATAATGAACCTTTGGAATCGACCAAGAAAAAAAAATTTTAACACCCCCTCAAAATTTGATGGTTTACGTTTCAAGGTACGTAGAATCCAAAAATCGAATAAAAATTTGGCCGTCCGTCCGCCGTACGCGGCACTTTTGCCACTTAGCATTGACCGATTTTGATGAAATTTGGTATGTAGGCTCCATTTGGGGTCTAGTTGTGCCCCGAAGCTTTTGGTTGATGTAGGTCACTTCTAAGGGTTCCAAAATCAATTTTGAAATTTTGAAAACGCCCTAACTCAAAAAATTTCGATATAAAGGTATTGTTTTTCCTTCAATTTTGGATTCTATAGAATTTTTAGAATTTTTTGAGACCACTTGGAGCTCTGTAGGACAAACCGTTCGCTCCCTACAAAAATTTAAGTGTTTATATTGAAATATATATATATATATATATAAATCAAAACACGAGTGTGAATCGCAAAAGAGGCCTAATCTCCGTTCAAATTAGAGCTGACCGAAATGCGATCAATGGTTGGTGATTTTGATTTTTTTTTTGATTTTTTTTAAAAAATTTTTTTTTTTCATATTGGATGGTTGGTTATTTTGTAGACGAGTGATCTATATAGAAAAATAATAAACCATTGTGTAATAATTTGCAGCGTTTTTAATCAATCGGTCGTATTGGAGGTCTCGGAGGCTTGCAAGTGCTGGGCACTCGAAGATTATGTAGGATGCTTTATCCTCCTCACAGTCCGCACATCAGGGTGGATGTTTATGTTGCCTCTTCTTATAATTGGGAGGAGGAGCAGCTTTTTCAGGTCATCTCCCTTGATTCTATTTAGGTATGTTTTACCGTACGATGTTATCGATTTCTATGTTTTTATACAATGTAAATACCTTGCCCTCACGCGCATTCAATGAAGTGTTTTCCCCCGGTACAGCATCACTACAAACTGCTTTTAGACGGCAATAAAGGCGTTTTTTACCGGAAAGGACTGCATATTCAGAAAGTACACCTCAAAATCCTACAGGTGCCTTTGAAGTAAAGTTGTGATATATTATTCTTCCTCTTCTTCTTTACAAACACTCATAACACTTCGTTATTAGGTTGAACATTTTTATTCTTATACTCTGAACTTTTTTATCTTACTAGTGAAAACACAATGACAACCAATTTATATAATCACATGAAAATTAATTTAGGGCCAAAATTATCGCAAGAAGAAATTAAACCTTAAAATTTGAGTATTAAATTTTGATGCCAAAAATTGTTTGAATATATTGAAGTATCGCTTTCGCGACACTCCAGCGCAAGGAAGTGTCCTCAAGTCGCTTGTTGAAAAATTGTGGAAAGGTTCCCTTTTTTCGCCTCTTCCAATCCAGATGATGGTTTTTCTGCATTTTTATCCAATTTTGAGTTTCTCTCGTCTGTTGTTTTTCTTCGTTGACCCTCCACCTTCCGAAAACACACCTGGCTTTCCCATTAATACTGAATATAAGGTCCTCCAACGTTAATGATGATTGTGATTTTTACACCCTTCGTGAAATCTTTCTTCTTTGGCGTTGCCTGCAACTTCGTTCGTGCTGTTTCCATTGCTATCCTTGTTGTTGTAGCTGAAGTTGTACTGTGAACCAATTTGTCACTCACACTTTCAATATTTTGTTTCGTGGTGTTAATTTCCTGAAATGTGTTATTAGAACTATGTTTTGTATCTAGGATTCCCATGTTTTGCCTTTTGGAAATTGAAGTGTTACTGGAAAATCCAGTTTCGATAGAAACACCTCTTGTGGGTCCTAATTTCATCGATTGTTTTAACTTATTTGTACACCCTTGCGATGACTTTTTCAACTCAGCTTGTCTTGAAAATAGTGGTTCTTCGTCGAACAGTTCTGACAAGTCTCCCTTTTCACTCCACAAGTCCAAGCCATAACACTCTTCCCGCCAACGTTGATGTTCTAATAACATTTTCACTTGAAGTTCTTCTTTTTTGCGTTCTATTTCTGCTCTCTTCCTCTTGATAAATTTTTGTTTGATGGTTTGGTCATAATCTTGGTTGTTTGGTTCAAACGTTCGTTGTCTAAGGCCCACTTTCACCAAACATTGTTCTAACGACGTTTAGCTGAACTCATTTATAGTTAACCGAGACAGTTAAACCGGGCGACAGGGCGGGCGTCTTTCACCAACTGATACCATCGTTAAACTCCGTCACAAACAACGGAGTTTAGTTAATCTTCAAATGTTGAGCGGAATGAACATTGGACAATGAAAATTGGACATCAAGACGTGTTGAGACAATAGAAGCGTTGAACAATAACCACCACCGCGCTTGTTATTAGTAGATTCCTGCCTCTTATCTTGAAGAGAGGCCTGATCTTCGATTGTTGTGGAGTTTTTTTCGCACCCGCGGGCAGTGATTTTGGTGGAGTTTTTCCGGATATTAACACAGAATGTGTTTTTGCGATGACCTACCGAAAAAAAATCGTCACGAAAAAGCGACAGAAAAAACCGTTACGCGCCTTTTATAATGATTTTCACGTGCAACCAAGCCGTTGGTAAGGAAATAGAACTCCCGCAGTGTTCATTGCACAGAAATTGTTCACCATTCGTTGGAAAGCTCTCAATTTATGTAGTATTTTTCTTGTAGTTACATATTTATTTATATAATATTTATAGGGTTTTAGACCAAATAAAATGTCTAACAATTATTTATTTTATTATTGCCAAAGACTCCACATTTATTATTGTTGTTTTTTATTTAACGGATGACTAGCATCGCAAAAACACATTCAGTGTTCCTATGATTTCATACAGAGTATGGAAAAAGAAATAAACCGGGGGGTGCATGGGGGCGGAGCCCCCGCCGAGGCGCAAAGCGCCGAGTTTTTATTGCTTTTTTCTTGCTCCGGTTTGTGGTAAGTAATACTTCTTTTTATTACCTTTGTTAAGCATCATCACATTGAGCTGCTACGAGCGCATTACTTGAATCATGATGAATCCTAGTGAAACACAATGACTGCCGCCTTGTTGTTGACAGTAGGCATGTAAAAATACTTCGATATTTTAAATTATTGCAGATGGATACAAAGAAGAGAGCCCCCAATTTTACGGCCACAGAAAAACTAATTTTGGCGGAGCTCGTGGGAAGGGAATCTTGTATATTAGAGTCCAAAATCATTTGTCGAAAATAATTTGCAATGGCAAATTCATTTGGTAAACACTCGAGAAACAACATCACGTCAAATAAAAAACTAATATCACTTGGTATCAGTGCGCGGCCATATTGAATATGAATTTAACGGAGATTAACTAGTTTATTTGGGCGATTTTCGACCGTTTAAACGCGAACCCCCCGAGATGGCGTTTAAACTCGTAAATCGCTCTGGTGAAAGACGTGGATGGCTTAACGGCGGTTACCTCTTATCTTATCTCGCCTCTTTTGGTTTAAACGTGTTTCAAAGTTTTGGTGAAAGTGGGCCTAATTCACTTTCGTACTGGTTTACCATTTTTTCGAGAAATTCGATGCTCTTGAATCGTATTTGGATTTCTAGTTTGTATATATTCATGTTTTCTCCAATTCGTTTTTTCTTATTCTCACCTTCTTCGTAGCCGTGAATCGAACCACGCTCTTTCTACCACTGAAGTAAAGTTGTGATATATTATTCTTCCTCCTCTTCTTCTTTACAAACACTCATAACACTTCGTTATTAGGTTGAACATTTTTATTCTTATACTCTGAACTTTTTTTTATCTTACTAGTAAAAACACAATGACAACCAATTTATATAATCACATGAAAATTAATTTAGAGCCAAAATTATCGCAAGAAGAAATTAAACCTTAAAATTTGAGTATTAAATTTTGATGCCAAAAATTGTTTGAATATATTGAAGTATCGCTTTCGCGACAGCCTTTGCTAACTCATTTTCAACCTCGGTGATGTTGGGGTTTTTTCCCTGTACCCTTCATATGTAAGTGAATGAATACCAATGTGAATGAATAGTGAACGTATTCAAATTGCTATGTATAGTAAATGTCGTGCCTCCAAGGAATTTTGTGTCGTATTTTCACAAATAAAGCTAACGGTCCCTTTTCCACAGGAATGAGGTCACAACGGCCGGTCACCCAACGGCCGAATTGTCCCTCCCCCGGGAGGACTAGAACCTCCCGGAGTAGGGGAACGGTATATAAGGGCCATTCCTATGGAAAAGCGATATACCACTTGTAAACTCTCAAAGCGATCTTATCTCTTCAACAACCCATACCAAATCTCAAACCTAAAAACACTTAGGAAACTAAACCTCAGTAGCAATCCGGTTTTGTGCAGACTGGGCCTACACTTCAACATCCTCCACATTTCATTAACTTCATTTGGTGAGCTGGGTTCTACACAGACCAGAAGCCGTTTTCCCTAACAATTTAGTAACCCCGTTTTGTGCAGACAGGAAGCTAAATTGTTCAAAAACGTCCCTTCAAAATTAAACAGACAAATTTCTTCTTCCAAATTATAGAGTATAAACTTCCCGTATTTTTCAGTCATTTCATACAACAATTTGGAGTCAGTAAATTCACGCATTCAGAACACAACTTTGGTGACCAAAATCGTTACAGTCCAACCGAATCTAAAAATCATAACAGTGGTGACCCGCCAAGTACAAATCATAACAGTAAATATGTATGTTGGACTCACCTTAGATTGGATGTGGTAAATGGAGAAGAGCGGAATGAATTTTCTATATCTGATGGTGGAGGAGCCCTGACAAACTGAACCACCTTTCGATCGAATAGCGCCGTAGAGGCCCGTCCTCTGATAAAAGTCCGCCCGGGCGAAATCTATCTCTCTGAGGAACCTGGCGTTGTTCATGTGCGTCAACAAGTGGTCAACGTCAGTCGTCAGGCATATCCCTGCAATCAGAACAGAACTTACTGTAAGACGGAATTATACATTATAAGTAAGTACTTATATGTATTATTGCTTCCAATAGCATGTAACTTTGTTGCAATTACAAGTGTTCAAGAAAAAAAATCGGGAAGAAAAAAACACGGGAGGAGGTGCCATCCATTGTTAATACTTCTAGTGATCTCAGGACAGGTTTGAGGATCGTGAAAACACATCCGGAGACTCGAGCCAAACAACAAATGGGCACTAACTAGTAATGACCACGAAAAATTACCCGAACCCGACAAGTAGAACCACACCACTTAATGAACAAGATATCTGAGGAAGAGGCCCAAAATAATAGGAAAATACATTGAAATGCGAAAACAATCTAGAAGTATGTGTGTACATACTGGGCCGGGACATTGAAAAACGCGAATATCATTGAGATAGTTAAGTACCTACCAGTAAACACATCTTGGTATTGAAAACATTTTTTCACGATTCCAAAGGTAAACACTCACGACGATCGAGTTACATGGAGCAGAGATACTGATGAACACGAAAAACATTGAGAAGAAAGCGGTAGGTACAATCGAACACACCATCGAGGTAAAAATGTTTACTTACAGGGTAGAGACATTGAAAAACGTGAATATCATTGAGATAGTTAGGTACCTACCAGTAAACACATCTAAGTAATGTAAATATTTTTTCTGGATTCCAAAGGTACCTAAAAGGTAAATACTCACGACGATCAAGTTACATGGAGCAGAGATACTGATGAACACGAAAAACATTGAGAAGAAAGCGATAGGTACCAGCGAAGACACCATCGAGGTAAAACTTTTCTACGAGTATGTATACCAATGTAAACCTTTTCATAAACGAACGCTCGATTGTCGTTGAAACCCGATTCCAAAGGTATGTATGCAGATAGGTACCAAAAGAAGGTATGAAACAAGGGAATTTGAATATTGATAAACTTGAAAATCATAGTGATGAGAGCGGTAGGTAGTAGTAACACATCAAGGAGGTATTACTCATCTATGTATCCCAATAGTAACCTACTCCCAAACGTTCCGACTTGAATATTGATAAACTTGAAAATCATAGTGATGAGAGCGGTAGGTAGTAGTAACACATCAAGGAGGTATTACTCATCTATGTATCCCAATAGTAACCTACTCCCAAACGTTCCGACTTGAATATTGATAAACTTGAAAATCATAGTGATGAGAGCGGTAGGTAGTAGTAACACATCAAGGAGGTATTACTTATCTATGTATCCCAATAGAAACCTACTCCCAAACGTTCCGACTTGAATATTGATAAACTTGAAAATCATAGTGATGAGAGCGGTAGGTAGTAGTAACACATCAAGGAGGTATTACTTATCTATGTATCCCAATAGAAACCTACTCCCAAACGTTCCGACTTGAATATTGATAAACTTGAAAATCATAGTGATGAGAGCGGTAGGTAGTAGTAACACATCAAGGAGGTATTACTTATCTATGTATCCCAATAGTAACCTACTCCCAAACGTTCCGACTTGAATATTGATAAACTTGAAAATCATAGTGATGAGAGCGGTAGGTAGTAGTAACATATCAAGGAGGTATTACTTATCTATGTATCCCAATAGTAACCTACTCCCAAACGTTCCGACTTGAATATTGATAAACTAGAAAATCATAGTGATGAGAGCGGTAGGTAGTAGTAACACATCAAGGAGGTATTACTTATCTATGTATCCCAATAGAAACCTACTCCCAAACGTTCCGACTTGAATATTGATAAACTTGAAAATCATAGTGATGAGAGCGGTAGGTAGTAGTAACACATCAAGGAGGTATTACTTATCTATGTATCCCAATAGTAACCTACTCCCAAACGTTCCGACTTGAATATTGATAAACTTGAAAATCATAGTGATGAGAGCGGTAGGTAGTAGTAACACATCAAGGAGGTATTACTTATCTATGTATCCCAATAGAAACCTACTCCCAAACGTTCCGACTTGAATATTGATAAACTTGAAAATCATAGTGATGAGAGCGGTAGGTAGTAGTAACACATCAAGGAGGTATTACTTATCTATGTATCCCAATAGTAACCTACTCCCAAACGTTCCGACTTGAATATTGATAAACTTGAAAATCATAGTGATGAGAGCGGTAGGTAGTAGTAACACATCAAGGAGGTATTACTTATCTATGTATCCCAATAGAAACCTACTCCCAAACGTTCCGACTTGAATATTGATAAACTTGAAAATCATAGTGATGAGAGCGGTAGGTAGTAGTAACACATCAAGGAGGTATTACTTATCTATGTATCCCAATAGTAACCTACTCCCAAACGTTCCGACTTGAATATTGATAAACTTGAAAATCATAGTGATGAGAGCGGTAGGTAGTAGTAACACATCAAGGAGGTATTACTTATCTATGTATCCCAATAGAAACCTACTCCCAAACGTTCCGACTTGAATATTGATAAACTTGAAAATCATAGTGATGAGAGCGGTAGGTAGTAGAACACATCAAGGAGGTATAACTTATCAATGAATCCCAATAGAAACCTACTCCCAAACGTTCCGACTTGAATATTGATAAACTTGAAAATCATAGTGATGAGAGCAGTAGGTAGTAGTAACACATCAAGGAGGTATTACTTATCTATGTATCCCAATAGTAACCTACTCCCAAACGTTCCGACTTGAATATTGATAAACTTGAAAGTCATAGTGATGAGAGTGGTAGGTAGTAGTAACACATCAAGGAGGTATTACTTATCTATGTATCCCAATAGTAACCTACTCCCAAACGTTCCAACTTGAATATTGATAAACTTGAAAATCATAGTGATGAGAGCGGTAGGTAGTATGTAGTAACACATCAAGGAGGTATTACTTATCTATGTATCCCAATAGTAACCTAATCCCAAACGTTCCGACTTGAATATTGATAAACTTGAAAATCATAGTGATGAGAGCAGTAGGTAGTAGTAACACATCAAGGAGGTATTACTTATCTATGTATCCCAATAGTAACCTACTCCCAAACGTTCCGACTTGAATATTGATAAACTTGAAAATCATAGTGATGAGAGCGGTAGGTAGTAGTAACACATCAAGGATGTATTACTTATCTATGTATCCCAATAGTAACCTACTCCCAAATGTTCCGACTTGAATATTGATAAACTAGAAAATCATAGTGATGAGAGCGGTAGGTAGTAGTAACACATCAAGGAGGTATTACTTATGTATGTATCCCAATAGAAACCTACTCCCAAACGTTCCGACTTGAATATTGATAAACTTGAAAATCATAGTGATGAGAGCGGTAGGTAGTAGTAACACATCAAGGAGGTATTACTTATCTATGTATCCCAATAGTAACCTACTCCCAAACGTTCCGACTTGAATATTGATAAACTTGAAAATCATAGTGATGAGAGCGGTAGATAGTAGTAACACATCAAGGAGGTATTACTTATCTATGTATCCCAATAGAAACCTACTCCCAAACGTTCCGACTTGAATATTGATAAACTTGAAAATCGTAGTGATGAGAGCGGTAGGTAGTAGTAACACATCAAGGAGGTATTACTTATCTATGTATCCCAATAGTAACCTACTCCCAAACGTTCCGACTTGAATATTGATAAACTTGAAAATCATAGTGATGAGAGCGGTAGGTAGTAGTAACACATCAAGGAGGTATTACTTATCTATGTATCCCAATAGAAACCTACTCCCAAACGTTCCGACTTGAATATTGATAAACTTGAAAATCATAGTGATGAGAGCGGTAGGTAGTAGAACACATCAAGGAGGTATAACTTATCTATGAATCCCAATAGAAACCTACTCCCAAACGTTCCGACTTGAATATTGATAAACTTGAAAATCATAGTGATGAGAGCGGTAGGTAGTAGTAACACATCAAGGAGGTATTACTTATCTATGTATCCCAATAGAATCCTACTCCCAAACGTTCCGACTTGAATATTTATAAACTTGAAAATCATAGTGATGAGAGCGGTAGGTAGTAGTAACACATCAAGGAGGTATTACTTATCTATGTATCCCAATAGAAACCTACTCCCAAACGTTCCGATTTGAACATTGATAAACTTGATAATCATAGTGATGAGAGCGGTAGGTAGTAGTAACACATCAAGGAGGTATTACTTATCTATGTATCCCAATAGAAACCTACTCCCAAACGTTCCGACTTGAATATTGATAAACTTGAAAATCATAGTGATGAGAGCGGTAGGTAGTAGTAACACATCAAGGAGGTATTACTTATCTATGTATCCCAATAGTAACCTACTCCCAAACGTTCCGACTTGAATATTGATAAACTTGAAAATCATAGTGATGAGAGCGGTAGGTAGTAGTAACACATCAAGGAGGTATTACTTATCTATGTATCCCAATAGTAACCTACTCCCAAACGTTCCGACTTGAATATTGATAAACTTGAAAATCATAGTGATGAGAGCGGTAGGTAGTAGTAACACATCAAGGAGGTATTACTTATCTATGTATCCCAATAGAAACCTACTCCCAAACGTTCCGACTTGAATATTGATAAACTTGAAAATCATAGTGATGAGAGCGGTAGGTAGTAGAACACATCAAGGAGGTATAACTTATCTATGAATCCCAATAGAAACCTACTCCCAAACGTTCCGACTTGAATATTGATAAACTTGAAAATCATAGTGATGAGAGCGGTAGGTAGTAGTAACACATCAAGGAGGTATTACTTATCTATGTATCCCAACAGAAACCTACTCCCAAACGTTCCGACTTGAATATTGATAAACTTGAAAATCATAGTGATGAGAGCGGTAGGTAGTAGTAACACATCAAGGAGGTATTACTTATCTATGTATCCCAATAGAAACCTACTCCCAAACGTTCCGACTTGAATATTGATAAACTTGAAAATCATAGTGATGAGAGCGGTAGGTAGTAGTAACACATCAAGGAGGTATTACTTATCTATGTATCCCAATAGAAACCTACTCCCAAACGTTCCGATTTGAACATTGATAAACTTGAAAATCATAGTGATGAGAGCGGTAGGTAGTAGTAACACATCAAGAAGGTATTACTTGTCTATGTATCCCAATAGAAACCTACTCCCAAACGTTCCGACTTGAATATTGATAAACTTGAAGATCATAGTGATGAGAGCGGTAGGTAGTAGTAACACATCAAGGAGGTATTACTTATCTATGTATCCCAATAGTAACCTACTCCCAAACGTTCCGACTTGAATATTGATAAACTTGAAAATCATAGTGATGAGAGCGGTAGGTAGTAGTAACACATCAAGGAGGTATTACTTATCTATGTATCCCAATAGAAACCTACTCCCAAACGTTCCGACTTGAATATTGATAAACTTGAAAATCATAGTGATGAGAGCGGTAGGTAGTAGAACACATCAAGGAGGTATAACTTATCAATGAATCCCAATAGAAACCTACTCCCAAACGTTCCGACTTGAATATTGATAAACTTGAAAATCATAGTGATGAGAGCAGTAGGTAGTAGTAACACATCAAGGAGGTATTACTTATCTATGTATCCCAATAGTAACCTACTCCCAAACGTTCCGACTTGAATATTGATAAACTTGAAAGTCATAGTGATGAGAGTGGTAGGTAGTAGTAACACATCAAGGAGGTATTACTTATCTATGTATCCCAATAGTAACCTACTCCCAAACGTTCCGACTTGAATATTGATAAACTTGAAAATCATAGTGATGAGAGCGGTAGGTAGTATGTAGTAACACATCAAGGAGGTATTACTTATCTATGTATCCCAATAGTAACCTAATCCCAAACGTTCCGACTTGAATATTGATAAACTTGAAAATCATAGTGATGAGAGCAGTAGGTAGTAGTAACACATCAAGGAGGTATTACTTATCTATGTATCCCAATAGTAACCTACTCCCAAACGTTCCGACTTGAATATTGATAAACTTGAAAATCATAGTGATGAGAGCGGTAGGTAGTAGTAACACATCAAGGATGTATTACTTATCTATGTATCCCAATAGTAACCTACTCCCAAATGTTCCGACTTGAATATTGATAAACTAGAAAATCATAGTGATGAGAGCGGTAGGTAGTAGTAACACATCAAGTAGGTATTACTTATGTATGTATCCCAATAGAAACCTACTCCCAAACGTTCCGACTTGAATATTGATAAACTTGAAAATCATAGTGATGAGAGCGGTAGGTAGTAGTAACACATCAAGGAGGTATTACTTATCTATGTATCCCAATAGTAACCTACTCCCAAACGTTCCGACTTGAATATTGATAAACTTGAAAATCATAGTGATGAGAGCGGTAGGTAGTAGTAACACATCAAGGAGGTATTACTTATCTATGTATCCCAATAGAAACCTACTCCCAAACGTTCCGACTTGAATATTGATAAACTTGAAAATCGTAGTGATGAGAGCGGTAGGTAGTAGTAACACATCAAGGAGGAATTACTTATCTATGTATCCCAATAGAAACCTACTCCCAAACGTTCCGACTTGAATATTGATAAACTTGAAAATCATAGTGATGAGAGCGGTAGGTAGTAGAACACATCAAGGAGGTATAACTTATCTATGAATCCCAATAGAAACCTACTCCCAAACGTTCCGACTTGAATATTGATAAACTTGAAAATCATAGTGATGAGAGCGGTAGGTAGTAGTAACACATCAAGGAGGTATTACTTATCTATGTATCCCAATAGAATCCTACTCCCAAACGTTCCGACTTGAATATTGATAAACTTGAAAATCATAGTGATGAGAGCGGTAGGTAGTAGTAACACATCAAGGAGGTATTACTTATCTATGTATCCCAATAGAAACCTACTCCCAAACGTTCCGATTTGAACATTGATAAACTTGATAATCATAGTGATGAGAGCGGTAGGTAGTAGTAACACATCAAGGAGGTATTACTTATCTATGTATCCCAATAGAAACCTACTCCCAAACGTTCCGACTTGAATATTGATAAACTTGAAAATCATAGTGATGAGAGCGGTAGGTAGTAGTAACACATCAAGGAGGTATTACTTATCTATGTATCCCAATAGTAACCTACTCCCAAACGTTCCGACTTGAATATTGATAAACTTGAAAATCATAGTGATGAGAGCGGTAGGTAGTAGTAACACATCAAGGAGGTATTACTTATCTATGTATCCCAATAGTAACCTACTCCCAAACGTTCCGACTTGAATATTGATAAACTTGAAAATCATAGTGATGAGAGCGGTAGGTAGTAGTAACACATCAAGGAGGTATTACTTATCTATGTATCCCAATAGAAACCTACTCCCAAACGTTCCGACTTGAATATTGATAAACTTGAAAATCATAGTGATGAGAGCGGTAGGTAGTAGAACACATCAAGGAGGTATAACTTATCTATGAATCCCAATAGAAACCTACTCCCAAACGTTCCGACTTGAATATTGATAAACTTGAAAATCATAGTGATGAGAGCGGTAGGTAGTAGTAACACATCAAGGAGGTATTACTTATCTATGTATCCCAACAGAAACCTACTCCCAAACGTTCCGACTTGAATATTGATAAACTTGAAAATCATAGTGATGAGAGCGGTAGGTAGTAGTAACACATCAAGGAGGTATTACTTATCTATGTATCCCAATAGAAACCTACTCCCAAACGTTCCGACTTGAATATTGATAAACTTGAAAATCATAGTGATGAGAGCGGTAGGTAGTAGTAACACATCAAGGAGGTATTACTTATCTATGTATCCCAATAGAAACCTACTCCCAAACGTTCCGATTTGAACATTGATAAACTTGATAATCATAGTGATGAGAGCGGTAGGTAGTAGTAACACATCAAGGAGGTATTACTTATCTATGTATCCCAATAGAAACCTACTCCCAAACGTTCCGACTTGAATATTGATAAACTTGAAAATCATAGTGATGAGAGCGGTAGGTAGTAGTAACACATCAAGGATGTATTACTTATCTATGTATCCCAATAGAAACCTACTCCCAAACGTTCCGACTTGAATATTGATAAACTTGAAAATCATAGTGATGAGAGCGGTAGGTAGTAGTAACACATCAAGGATGTATTACTTATCTATGTATCCCAATAGAAACCTACTCCCAAACGTTCCGACTTGAATATTGATAAACTTGAAAATCATAGTGATGAGAGCGGTAGGTAGTAGTAACACATCAAGAAGGTATTACTTGTCTATGTATCCCAATAGAAACCTACTCCCAAACGTTCCGACTTGAATATTGATAAACTTGAAGATCATAGTGATGAGAGCGGTAGGTAGTAGTAACACATCAAGGATGTATTACTTATCTATGTATCCCAATAGTAACCTACTCCCAAACGTTCCGACTTGAATATTGATAAACTTGAAAATCATAGTGATGAGAGCGGTAGGTAGTAGTAACACATCAAGAAGGTATTACTTGTCTATGTATCCCAATAGAAACCTACTCCCAAACGTTCCGACTTGAATATTGATAAACTTGAAGATCATAGTGATGAGAGCGGTAGGTAGTAGTAACACATCAAGGAGGTATTACTTATCTATGTATCCCAATAGAAACCTACTCCCAAACGTTCCGACTTGAATATTGGTAAACTTGAAGATCATAGTGATGAGAGCGGTAGGTAGTAGTAACACATCAAGGAGGTATTACTTATCTATGTATCCCAATAGAAACCTACTCCCTAACGTTCCGACTTTTATTGAAACTCGGTCCCAAAGGTTCATTATAGAAAAATCGTTCTTATTCGATTTTCGTTGTTTGTGAATAAATTGTTCTCCTCATTATCTTCTTCGTATGGCGATGCCGTACATTAACTGAAATGGCTGAATTAGTCAACGGTACGATACAATAGAAATCAACATCAAATCAAGAGGTAAGAGAGTTCATTTTAAAGAGGTACCTACTAAGGTATTGTTTTAATAACATTAAACATACTTTTGATAACATTAATCGAGATTAGGCCCTTCACTCAATAAACTTTGAATCATTCCAGAATCAATTTTTTTTCCAACTAAATCATTCGATTTCGCTCTGATTTGAAGGGTAGAAACTCTGGATAGTTGGAGATCTGACGTTTTCAGTCACACATAGTTTTATTTCGTATTTCTACAGGGGACCGGTTTCGGACGTCATGCCATCATCAGCCTCTGCAAGTAACAAATGAGGCTGTCAAAATACTTATGGTAATAATGGTAACAATATATTATTTACAGTGGTAGAAAAGAAACAATTGTGATGCACGTAAATAGTGGTTAAAATGAATGTTATAAATGTTATGAATGTTTAAATTGCAAGATATGGTAGCAGGAGGCTATGAAAATGTATGGTAAAGAAAGACTATGGTAAAAAGGTGTGAATACAAATTTTTGAATTAGAAGAACCGAAACAATGGGGTATTTCGGTCAATTTTTAAAATTTTTTTTTTCAAAAGAGTATGGCTCAGGAATAACGGTAATCGGGTCTGTTCGTCGAGAAAATGTTTTTAAAAAATCAGAGAAGCTAAGGAAAGTTGAAGATTTGAATGGTGTGACGTAGCTAGCCAATCGTGACGTAGCTAGCCAACTGTCTTGGAAAAAAGTATCCATGCACGGAAACCCTTGAAAGACCTCTTGGATACTACAAAATAGTACTCACACACGCGCGCGGCGTAGTCCGCGGTGTAGTCCTTGCCTGGTGTGTGTGCATTTATAGCGGCCCGCCTTTTTCAAACGTGTGATCTCTTTAATTAATTTTTCTACCACATGTTATAGTATCATTGGGCTTAAAGTTGTAGTCTATAGGTTTTCAAGGGTGCTGAATCCGAATTTGAGGTCAAAAACCTGAATTTCCGACCCACCGAAATACCCCATTGTTATGCAAGTAAATAGTGATTAACATGAATGAATATGAATGTTTAAATTGCAAGGTATGGTAGCAGAAGGCTATTAAAAATGTATGGTAAACTAAGGCTATGGTAAAAAGGGCGTGAATACAAATTTTTGAGTGTTAGAAAAGTACAATAGGTAGATAATGAATTTGCTTACTGGGAGAAAATTGACGAATCGCACGTTCGCACTGTGTATGATGTTCGCACTGAATATGTACTGTGAGGGGCAGTCTTATGACAGTGGGTTTTTAAGCGAAACAGCCAGACGGGGAGAAAGGAGCTTTGGAAGAATTGGGAATTTTCGCGATCCAAAATCATCGTGATCATCGTGATCGTGATCATTCGTGATCCAAAATCACACAACGTCTGGACATCTCAACTCAACTGACGTGTTGATCCCCCATGAATTTGCATGATCGGACTAACCCTCCGCTGGTACTGCGCATGCGCGAATGTAAATTACCTCCGCACTTGACTTACGTTGTTTCTGTAGTGTTCTCCTCATTATCTTCATTATTCACCCCATTTGGTGATTCCGCTGATGCACTAAATGGCTAAATTTAAAAATGGGTCATGTTTTATGTTGTTGACTACCTTGTTTGCCTGGCTTTTGGTTTATTATTTTCAATAATGAAACCTTTGGAATCGACCAAGAAAATATTTTTTCAAACACCCCCTCAAAATTTGATGGTTTACGTTTCAAGGTACGTAGAATCCAAAAATCGAACACAAATTTGGCCGTCCGTCCGCCGTACGCGGCACTTTTGCCACTTAGCATAGACCGATTTTGATGAAATTTGGTATGTAGGCTCCATTTGGGGTGCTAGTTGTGCCCCGAAGATTTTGGTTGATGTAGGTCACTTCTAAGGGTTCAAAAATGAATTTTGAAATTTTGAAAACGCTCTAACTCAAAAAATTTAGATATAAAGGTATTGTTTTTCCTCCAATTTAAGATTCTATAGAATTTTTTGAGACCACCGGAGCTCTATAGGACAAACTGTTCGCTCACTACGAGAATTTAAGGTTTGGACGTACGATAAATCAGAAACACGAGTGTGAATCGCAAAAGAGGCCTAATATCCGTTCAAATGTTAGCTGACCGAAATACGATCGATGTTTTTCTTCATGTTGGATGGTTGGTGGCTTTGCAGACGAGTGATCTATAGAAAAATAATAAACCATTGTGTAATAATTTGCAGCGGTTTTTTTTTCATAAGGGTAAGGTGAACAACAAGATGTTCAATAAAATTGCACGGATCTAACGAGTAGTGAACGATTTTCGGTGAAAAATCGCGAATATAAAGTTCCGTAGCAACAAAAAACCAAAGAAGCTCTGATCGTGCATCCAGTCTGGTCTTGCCATCCTACAGACACGAAACATGTCAAAATGGAAACCAATTTTAAATTAAGACTCGATCATTCGAAAATCATTTTTGAACAACCTAATCGTCCGATTTCTCTCTGACGTTGAGGGTAGTTAGGGATTCAAGTTCAAAAAATCGAGTATGAACATCAGCCTGATCTGTAGGTCCTGAGCATGCACTGTAAATTTCCCCCAAACACAATCTTCTTACTTCCAACCACGTAGCTGACCGATTCCGTTCAAACTGGGAACGAGACCTGTTCAAACCTAATCGCCGTTTCAGAACCCTCCTAGTTCACGGCCGGGCGTATACCTTCCCGATGTTATCTCTACCCGATAGATGGAGTTTTCAGATAGGTCAGGTGGGCATCAACATCTAATTAACATCTACCTAACGACATCGTTAACTCGGCTGCTCTACGTAAACTCTCGTGCCACCCATTCTACAGATCCGATTGATGTGGAAGATTCAGAGCTACCGGTGAAAACAGCTCATCAGAGTGATAATACGTGTTATCCCGTGTTAAATACAACAACTATTATGTCATTCAATTAGGAGGGAAACCTTCCTATTCAAAAAACGTTTTGGAAACGCTCATTTTGAACCTAGGCTGCTATCACAGTTAAAAACATATTAAGGGTGAGCGATTTTACCGTTTTCTAGTTTCCATAAGGACTTTTTTCACTTCTTGAACCTAATTAATATACTGTTCACCAGGACCATGGATAACAGGAACTTTTCGTAACAACGAGGTTATTTTGACGGAATGTGCCCTTAAGATTGCCTCGAAAACAACTCAATTACTACTTCCTGGTTGAAAATTGATGTGGAGAGTATCAATCCAATCAACACTACTGTTGATTGCGACTAATTGTACATTGTATCACCTAAACTTTCGACCAATGACGCTGAAAACTGAGAGACCTTCTTCTTCTTCTAGTTTTCGGCTATTCTGAAGTCGGTCAAAAAGAAATTTCTCGAGTTAGCACAGATAAGTTTCGAAATTTCTCCATGTTTTAAACGTCACTTTTAGCCCAGTCAAAGTTTTTCACAGGAAAGTTTTACGGCGTTTTTACTTTCTTCGATACATGTTTTTTGGTGAGCTGAATCCGAATCTGAGGTTTGCCACCGAAATTTCGAGACGGGACATTTTTTAAAAACTCAAAAATAGGCGAAAAAAGTTATTTTTTGGTGTTTTTTTGTGTGCCTATAACTCAAAAAAGACCAACTTTTGGCAGAAAACTACTACATGCAAAATGCACGTTAAATTTGCTATGAATTCAATACCGTAAGTTTGTTGGTAAGACGAACCGTTTAGGCCCCAGAGCTGGTTGAAAATATGAGTCTTTCAGCTGTCACCCCAAACATCACCTTTTCTCTAATCGGAAACTTTGATTTAGTCACTCAAGTATTACTGAGAACTCAGTTACGAATCCTGAAAATGCCAAGTCATTGAAAAAATTCGCAAAAAAAAATGTATACCTACCTTTAATAATACTTCATTCATAAAAAAAATAACCAAATACATGGAATTTTGAGAAACTTTACATAGGCCCTGTTGAGGAATGCGCCGGGTTGAAGATGAAATGAATACACACACTTTTACGGAACCTTGTATATTAATGAATAATAGACATGTGATACAAGAGACTTACAAAACGCGACTGACTGTACTGTCCTTACCGACCACCCACCGTTCCACCCTTCTCTTCTCAATTCCTCTGCGCAGGCGCGGCAAGATCAGCTGAGCTCCTCCATTCATAGCCATCCCAAAATCCAACAGGCCCGCATACTTCACATGTATAATATATATTATGTATATTATACATAATATATGTATAATATACATTATACATATTATGTATGTATATTATACAGTCATAGATCACCTAACTACCAGAGATAGGATAATACCGATTAATACCAATGCGCAACATACAACCTTTATTTATTATAACTAGTTACGTACATAATATGTACTCTAATACTATACTGTAATACTGTAATAATGTGCTGTAATACTGTAATAATGTGCTGTAATACCGTAATAATGTGCTGTAATACCGTAATAATGTGCTGTAATACTGTAATAATATACTGTAATACTGTAATGATGTGCTGTAATACTGTAATAATGTACTGTCATACTGTGATAATGTACTGTAATACTGTAATAATGTGATGTACTACTGTAATAATGTACTCTAATACTGTAATAATGTACTGTAATACTGTAGTACTTTATACTGTGATAATGTACTTTAATACTGTAATAATGTACAGTAGTACTGTAATAATGTACTGTAATACTGTGATAATGTACTGTAATACTGTAATAATGTGATGTACTACTGTAATAATGTACTCTAATACTGTAATAATGTACTGTAATACTGTAGTACCGTAATACTGTATACTGTGATAATGTACTTTAATACTGTAATAATGTACAGTAGTACTGTAATAATGTACTGTAATACTGTAATAATGTGCTGTAATACTGTAATAATGTACTGTAATACTGTGATAATGTACTGTAATAATGTGATGTACTACTGTAATGATGTACTCTAATATTGTAATAATGTCCTGTAATACAGTAGTACTGTAATACTGTAGTACTGTATACAGTGATAATGTACTATAATAATGTACAGTAGTACTGTAATAAGGTACTGTAATACTGTAACAATGTACTGTAATATGCACATAATATCTACTGTAATATTATTACAGTTTTGATTGGGAAAACGTGATTTTCTCGATTACAGCGGAATTACGATTAGTTTCAACCAGAGCTGGGGCCTGGTTCGTCCAACAAAACAAAAAAAATCGTACGAAATTTGTAGCAAATTTAACGTGTTTTCAGTTTGCATTCAGTAGTTTTCTGCCATGAGATTCACTGATTCGAATCCGGTCCACAAAACATAACGATGGCATCACATGATAACCTCGTATCTCAAAATTATAGAATTGTTCAGGAGAGACAAAAAACTGTTTAGCTCTATCGGCAATAATGATTTTAATTTCCCCAAGTCGTCAATTTATTATTTCAAGTTCATGTAACTCAAAACACTGTCTAATAAAGCAAAATCATTGGAAATATGTTTTAGCAATCAGTTACGAGGTTATCATTTTACGAGAAACCGGATATACGAGGTTTTCACATAACTTTTAAGAGGCTCGACCATCGTCGGGAAAAGAACTCTAAATGAAATTAGTAAATACCTACCCCTTAATTTCTAATTCAGGCTCACACTGTGGCACTGAAGATGTAAACCTTCAATAACCATTAAGTTTCCTTTTTTTGGTGACTTTAGTGGGACAGGCAATGTGGCAAGAGAAGAGCCAGCAGGAAATCTCAAATAGATGGAAAAATTGCCAGAACAATACAAATAGTTTATTAATTTTTAGCACGCTTGAAGTCTATGAAAATGGCAGGATCTCAGTATAAGGTAGGTTACGAAGAATTAAGGTAAATACCAAGTATTCTGAAACAATACTCTTGATATTAGACAACGTCTTATCAAATAGGACTTAAATACGACTTTAAAGAATAAATTATAAACATCACAAAACTTTGAGTATCATGACTTTAGTAAGATGAGGAAATTGAGAGTAATTCCTCCAGAAGATATCACTTTGAGAAACCCACAATATTTTAAAATAGGACTTGAATACGACTTTAAAGAATTATATACAACACAAAATTTTGAGTATAACTACCAAGATTGTGTACTAATTATCAAGAGCAATTTCTCCAGAAAATATCACTTTCAGAAACCTGCAATCTTCATGTAAATTCCTAAGAAATCGCCCTTCTCAAGTGCTAGGAATATTATGGAATAAATTTTTTTAAACACAAAAACGAACATTATGGTGCCTAGAGGGGGGCGAATTCCAGTCTTCTGAGTTACGGGTATTATGAATCAGTCTAAAAGGTTTGGAACACAAAAAACGTTGCAAATGATTTAACAAAGGTTTATTATTTTTCTGTAAAATCCCTCGTCTGCAAAGATCACTGCTTTGCCATTGTCACTATTTTTTATTTTTTTTTTTACCTACCAACCATAAGTACCTACTACCTAATTTCAACCCTTCATTTCCATTTGGTTGGTGGTTGGGGTCGAAATTTTCAAAAATGCCCTAGTAGGTAGGTAAAAAATAAATAAATTGTGACAATGGCAAAACTGTGATCTTTGCAGAAAAGTGATCTATACAGGATAATAATAAACCTTTGTAAAATAATTTGCAGCGTTTTTTCTATTACCTACTAATTTTTTTTTACCTACCAACTATTGGTAGGTACTACCAACCACACCATACTGCCTTCACACTTTCACAATCAAGTTTATTAGAAAGAAATAAACGCTAAAACATTCAATTAGTGGTTGCTAAGGAAGCAATACTGAATACAACTCGAAGAAATGAATAACGATCGGATTTTAGTCAGCTAAAATTTCATCGGAGTTTAGACCTCTATGGTGATTCACACTCGTGTTTCTGATTTATCGTAATTCAACCCTTAAGTTCTCGTAGGGAGCAAAGGGTTTGACCTACAGTGCTCTATTTTTAGAAAATTAAAAAAAAATCAATACTATTTTAAATTGGTGAAAAAACAATACCTTTATTTCGAGAGTTTTTGAACTAAGGCACTATTGAAAATTCCATCCCTTATTTTTCAACCCTTAGAAGTGACTGACATCAAGCAAAAGCCACAACTAGACCCCAATTGAGACCACAATTGAGCCCATGTACCAAATTTCAACATTTTTCAAATTTTTTTATTCGGTTTTCGAATTATACGTACTTTGAAACGTAAAACATCAAATTTGAGGGGGGCTAGAATTTTTTTTCTTGCAATGGTTCATTTTTGAAAATAATGAACTAATAGGAGTATAAACTTAGCGAACCCCCAAATTTAAAATACTATGCTTTCGGGAGGCTATCATAAAAGTGGTTAGCGTCTTTAGGAATGACTTCTTTGAGGTCTTTAAATTTTGATGCTCTTATAAAAAGTCTTTCTGAATAGAGAGGAGATGGAGAGTTGTCGTCGACGATCGCAAATATTCGCTGTGGCAATTGTCAATACTCCTGACTAAAATCAGTCTTCACAGGAATACTTACTGAATCCTGATACTGAAATAATACTGATGGGGCTGTATTTCGCTCCCGTCGTCCCGAAAACAAAACTTTGAGGGTTTATTCTACAACTATTTTGCAACGACTTTGTTAAAAAGTTAAAAAACAGGGTTTTATGGGGTTTTGAGCCTGATACAAACTGTACACATGATACGAGGTTATCATTCTAGTGAAACCACTCCATAAACGCATTTATGGAGCTGCTGGGTCTTGGTTTTAGTTCTTTTCAATCCAAAAACTAATTATGAGCTCCAATATACAAGTTCAAAGAAGTACTTTCCCAATGGAAGAAGGAAATTCGCCAAAATAAGCCAAGGCACTACACACTGGTCTGAGTAAACTATTACAATGATAACCTCGTATCTTTTTTTTAGCGATAAGATGCGAGGTTATCAGTGACGCTCAGCCCACGTGATCAAAACCGAGGTTATCATTTAGGGCGCTAGAGAGCAGAAAATGTAATTCCCGCTAAAAATTGAATTACAGGTGGGTGAGATACGAGGTTTTCATTAAGAAAATCCAAAAAACAATTTTGGCCAAAAATTGAGATACGAGGTTATCATATGATGCCATCGATAAGGAATCGAAGAAATCTAAAAACCCCTCGAATCTTTTCCAGCGACGATTCGTTTTGAACACATTTTGACTGGACTACTTATAGTTTTGGATAAAGGACGAATTTCGCGAGTATTCTAACTAATGAACCGTCTTGTTTCAAATTTAATGAACATTTTCTTAAATAGGTTACGTTGTGAAAAAATACACTCTAGAGGATGAAAGGGAACGTGGGTGGGATCGACGAAGTATGAAAAAGCTCCAGGCCAGAGGACCCTCATCTCTTGAACTGCGGTGCTGACCTTCCTTTCCCTTGAAGGTTCATTCAACCTGTTCATTCACTTTCAGTGTCGGAAGTTTTTTGATTTTCAAACCATCGCACGGAAGACGCAATTCAAGTCGAAGAAATCACCTGTCATGGATTTCTCCTGTAAACTAGTTCGTAAAACAGATCCTCAGTAACATTTTTCTTCTTCTTAATGGCACTACAGCTCATTGAGGGCCTTGGCCTGCTCGCAAATCCGCCTCCAGACTGCTCTGTCTTGTGTCTTCCTCCGCCACAGCCTTATGCCCATCTCGTTCAGGTCCTCAGTAACATAATAATATGAAAAAAGTTCCATTTTGGTTTATTATGTTACGTAATTTTTCATCAATATTCACTAAAAACCCCATAAAAAGACACTTTTAGATTCTATTTTTAAAAATTTGAACTCCATATAGTTGTCCAAAAATCCTGGCGAACGAAACTTGGACTTTTTTCTAATGATGATAAATAATTTTTTTCCAATGATAATTTTGGTTTATTATTTTCAATAATAAGCCTTTAGAATCGAGCGAGAAAAAATTTTTAACCCCCCCCCCTCAAAATTTGATATTTAACCTTTCAAGGCACTTAGAATCCGAAAATCGAATAAAAAATTTTCCGTCCATCCGCGGCACTTTTCTTAGCAACCGATTTGGTTCAAATGTGGTATATGGGCTCCATTTGGGGTCTAGTTGTGCCGCGAAATTTTCAAGAGTGCCATAGTAGGTAGTAGGTACCTATGGTTGGTAGGGAGGGATCTATACAGAAGAGTGATCTATACAGAAAATAATAAACCTTTGGGCAATGATTTGCAGCGTTTTTTCTAAAATACCTGTCGATTGAGATTTACCACTGCTATGTCGATAGGATAATATCTTATCGACATAGCAGTGGTAAATCTCAATCGACAGGTATTTTAAAAACATATTATGTTTTTCGATATTTTGAAGTTAGCAACTCTGTTTAGGAGGTTGTATTGTAGTTGATGACAACTCAATAACCCTCGAGCCAAACTCCAGTGTTCAGTAGTCTGTGGTGCCGAAAAGTGAATTACAACTACATGGTTGCCTACATGGTTACAAAATAAATTGTAATCCTTAGAACCAGGAACTACCCCACATCAAAGAACGCAGTTCTGTGTAAAGTAGGTGGCCATTGTAGGTAAAGATTGTAACTTTGTACAGGCAAAGCTGTGAGTCAAACTAGCCAAACTAGTCCAATTGTGAACCAAACTGTGAGTCAAGCTGCGTCACAAACTAGCCCAACTCTTACTACTTTTAAAATTTTCTTCACGAGGCCGTCTGATTATGAAGCCTCGACGCTTTATTAATGAATGAATAAGATTAGGTATAAGGGATGTAAGATCTTTATAAATATTAATGATATATTATTTTTACTAATTATGAATATGCATTTTAAAAACATATTGTTTAGTAATGCATGCATTCCAGGGGACGTCCCATTGGATAAGCATTAGATCAGTTTAACCAGTTGTTAAGTGATAAAACTGTTTCACTCGATGTAATTTATTTATTACTTTAGGCAAGAAATACTGACCCCCCCCCACCATTATCCACCTTAACATTTCTAGCGGCATGGGAGCCTCGAATCTGAAGAGCATTTTAAAATCCATGATCTACGATACCCAACATGCAAATTCGAGTTCACACCCCCCCCCCCAACCAACCCCCCCCCCCCCCCCCCCACCACCTCCCCAACGCCAACAATGGTGCCAGTCTGGCCACCAAAGCGGAAATACGTCGTAACATTGAACTTTCATCTGTTAGTTTTGGTAGGCAGTCCGTCGAAGTTCACATCCGTATTCAAGGTGAAACAAAAAAAAAAAAACACGAAATAAGCGGTTTATGGCATCATGGCACCATATCCTGGCACCATGGTGGTACAGAGAATAATTCATGAAAATTCGGAGGTATAATGAGAATTTTTCCTCAATTTCAAAGCTTGGGTACAATTAGTAAGCAGTAAAGGAACCAAAATATTGAAAAATCGGATATTTTGTGAATATTATCCCCCCCACTCACCCCCTCCCCTTGCGAATTTTGGTACTCTGGTAAAATCTTGTTCAACTCGGAAGTTATTTGAGTCAAACAAAAAAAGAAACACGCAAATCGGTTGGAAATTGAGGCCTGGGCAGAGTTTAAAGATTATGCACGCAAACGCACGTTTTTTAAGCATTAACCCCCCCTTTCCCCCTCTTAAAAAGCAAAATCCAAAATTCCGGCTCCGTAGTGCACAACTAGATAGTATTTCGCGTCAAACGAAAAAAGAACCACAAAAATCGTTTGAGAACTAAGGCCTGGGCAGAGTACACAAGATTATGCCCAAAAACGCACGTTTTTCGAGCATTAACCCCCCCTTTCCCCCCCTTAAAAGGCAAAATTCGAAATTCCGGCGACGTAGTGCACAACTAGATAGTTTTCCGCGACGAACAAAAAAAGAACCAAGAAAATCGGTTGAGAACTAAGGCCTGTGCAGAGTACACAAGATTTTGTTACACACACACACACACACACACATACACACACACACACACACACACACACACACACACACACACACAGACATACACCTATGGTTTTTTTCGCGGATTTGGATTCAGAATGGTCTGAAACGGATTACTGTGTGGTTATTTTTTTTTTCTGTTGAGTGTTGTCCTCCTTCACCCCAGATCGATCGCATAAGGACGCCCAAGTCTTACTGTGGGACGTCCTAAAAATGGGTTTGGAAATTATGAGCTTATATGAGATATTAACAAAGTTACACTAATATTTTTGTCAAATTGATAGAAAATGTGATTAATAACTTAATTAAATGAAAAATAATGTACCTATTATTTGTGCTAGATAAAATTTAGAGAATTTTTTTCAAGGGGGAGAAGTGTACCTTATTCGTAGTTAGCGCTCCTAGTAGCGAACATGGAACTACTACGTACATTGAAATGCCTAGGTACCTATAATAAGGATGGCTGTGTAGTGGTGACGTACCTATGTATCCGACATCTTGTATCGTGTAATGTCTGCCTTCCTAGCTCTCTAGAAAATATACTTAACGTTGTGTCATATCTCCGGATTCTCTATTATCCCGATATATTACAAGCTAAAATGGAAGCTTTTTATTCGGTTGAAAAAAATTTCAAGTTTACAGATCTGCTAAGTTAAAAATTTTGAAAAATCGTGCTCTCAGGAAGGAGTACCTACGATAAATACCTACTTTCCATAGATATCCACTGAACAAACGAAAGACCAAACAACCATTCAAAACAAACTATTTTCAAGAAACTCCGAAAAAAAAAGTTTGGCTTTTGGGCATAGCAACGTGGGCCTTTCCTATTCTGAAGACGTCTTATGAACCACTTGAAATTCGTCGGAAGGCCAAGGTCAGGAAACTTGGCGACCCGGTCGAGGAAGCGAATATATTGCGGTATATCAAGAAGAAACCGGACGGCCTTACATGCGGAAGACATCGGACTCCTACGTGATGCTCAGGCTGCCACAAAGGAGGTATTCATTTCTTTTCTTTCGTTTCGGACAACGCTCTTGAACTAACAAGGCGCTAAAAGGGATTACTTCGTAGTAACAAAGGATCATCTGGAGTGGTACTTGGTACTTCAAAGTACTAAGTACCTGACTGAACATTTTTTTATCAACCGACTTCCTAGATGAATAGGAATGTAAATCAATGCAAAATAAAGTATTTCCTGGTTGTTTTAGTGATGAAATCAAGCACTTCCCACAGTCTAAAGGTAACAGTGTAGGTTGGTACCCTACTTACTAATAATAAAGCACGAGATTGACACCAGCGACTCCTCTTTCCAACCGCATTCAATTAGAAGTACTACTGCTCAATTAGTACAGAAATTTAAAGAATGTGACACATCGGAGTTCCTTCTCTCTGTCCAGTGCTCAGATAATTTTAAACTATACAGTACATTGAGAGATGGGTTCGTTAGAAGGAGTACAGGTCTGAGTAAAGCGCTCAAATTTCTGGTAAAGGTGAGGTGCAAACAGCTTAATCTAAACTAGGGTTGTGGACGCGAAGAAAGCAGGAGGCTCAATGGTCGCTTTGTAATCTGGGCATGGAAGAGGACATTTTTCATTTTTTATGCAAATGCCCTATATTTTCAAAAATGACAAAATTGCGCAGCACGCATTTGCCCCATGATAAACTTTGTTTTTTCAAATGGAAACCCCCATTTTTTATTGCAGATTCGAATTCTGCGTCAAATTTCTTGAACATTTTACTTCAACAACTTTTTTTTGGACTTTTTTTTTTTACTTAGTGATGTCCCTTTCTTGATTTGATTTCACTTTACCTTATTTACAGTCGAAAAAGTCACTGTTTGAGGAGGAAATCATTGACTTTCTTATGAAGGGTAATGAATCATCCCAATGAAGTGTAAAAAAACTGTAAGATTTATAAAATTGTGTCAGAGAAGAAATAATTTGTGAAGGAAACGATACTCCAGAAAATTCCACGGAAATTCGATGGTTTCCTCCTCAAAAATTGACTTTTTTGGCTGTAAATGAGGTAAAATGAAATCAAATCAAGAAAGGGATATCACCACGCGATTCAGCGTGGAAAAACACTGCTAAGTAAAAAAAAAGTTGTCGATGTAAAATGTTCATAAAATTTGACGTAGAATTCGAATCTTCAATGAAAAATGGGAGTTCCCATTTGAAAAAACAAAGTTGATCATGGTTGCGCACGATTGCGCAATTGCGTACTGCGTAATTTTGTCTTTTTTGAATTTACGCAAAAAATTATGAAGAATAGCGTTTGTCCGATTCTTTTTTCTCACACAATTAAAGAAAATAAGTGGGGGGAGCGTAGTTACTTGGACACCCTGTATAGGACGAGATATTCGAAACTTTTAAAATATAGATATAAGAAATTATTTAAATTTCTTAAATGTTCGCTTTGTAATCTGGGCATGGAAGTGGACATTTTTAATTTTTTATGCAAATGCCCTATAATTTCGGAATTTAGAGTTCGGCATTTGCGAAAAAAATATTTAGAGGGTTATGAGGTGGTGGCCATGTTAGACAGCGCCAACGTTGAGGTCTTAAGGAATTTGTATAATTGTTTTATTGAGGCCATCAAATACAAAAACTATTTGGTAGAGCAATTTATTTTTTTAAATTCGTACCTAATAATTTCTTAATTTTATATATTAAGGAAAAATTAAGTTTATACTAAAGTTGATTTACACAGGACGAGATATTCAAAACTTTTAAAATTTAGATATTCGAAATTATTAAAATCTTTTAATTTTTTTCTCTAATTTTTATTCTATGAATTTTTGTACATTTAGTAGGTATTTAAGTAAGTAATAGCAGTAAGTAATACTTGAAACTCCCTAAATAATCATCTTTATTGTAGGGGGAGTAGGTGTTGATCCTTTGTCGATACTATACAGCAGTGCATTTGATGTAGGATCTCATGGAGGAAGGGAAGACGTAAGAAGAAGAGGAAGCAGTAAGTTAAATATAAGTTATAACTAACGGATAAAGTGCGCAGACACGATTGACCTATTTTTATTCTTTTATTTGAATAAACATATGTTTATTCTTCTACTAATAATACCAAGGTTGTGGGTGCACAACGAAGCTTATCCGTGGATGACACGCTAGGCGAGGCACCTTTTCGCATCAAAGGATAACTGTATTGCTAAGCGTATAATAATCATGGTAAACAAAGAGTTTACAACGTTCAGACAAGGGTTATTCAGTTGTAGAAACAAGAACTATTTGTAATTTGAATGACGATAAATAATACACCGTATTAAAGTATAATGCAACAGGAAGTGAGATATCAAAATACAAATATGAATTTTATAGGGTATAATATATGACAGATGCTGTTTAAGTACTTATCCATCAATCATGGTTTTTGTGAAATTTCTCTTGAATTCACAAACGTGCTCCACCAATATCTAAGTGTTGAGAAATTTTAGCTGTTATACCGTTCGTTCAGTAAAAAGCTTCTATATAAAAGAGAAGCAACCCGAATACGTCGACACCCATCTTGCGCCACTCAGGAAGGTCCTCCTTCTTTCCTAATGACGTCAACCTAACCTAAACGAACTTTTGAAATGGAAATTGGTGGAGACGGGTCTTCCAGTTGGATCCGAATTTGAGTTTGAAAATGTGACACCACCTGGTTTTTCTTGTACGAGTGCACAAGCATCATGCGTTTCACCTGAAGGGTCACGGGGAAAAAGGATCAAACTCCTCTTTTCCTAATTCCGAGAAAATCGAAAAACAAAGTTTGAAGTCGTCCCAGACACACGCTATGCATAAAAAAAGTGAACTGTATGGGCCACCTGACCGGGAACTTGTCAAGTGACAAGAAAGAAAATTAAGTAGATCGAAGATAATTTCCAGAAATAATTAGAAATTTCAAACAAGGTAAAGACTTTGATCTTTTTTCCCCACAAATATTCGCGTTTCAGTCACCATAATACCTAAAATCATATCACCATGTTACCTATTGTTTATTCCAATCTCGTAATTCACTCAAGTAAATTAGTAAATTTACAGTTTATTAGTAAATTTACCTACAAACCCTTACTAGGGTTTGTGACAGTAAGGTACCTACAAACCCTTACTAGGGTTTGTAGGTACCTTACTGTCACCTCCAGAAAAATGTTGGGCAAAAAGTGGCTTTATTTTCCAAATTAGGTATAGTTTTGTTCAAAATATTAATCGCAAAAAGGCAAAAAAATCAATAAGTAAATTATTCATCCAAAGGATCGTCGCAATATGAAACTCCTACATTCCCCAACCTGTTGGACAGTGACTCAGAAAATGTCAGCATCGGGGTTGACGAGAAACTGACACAAGCGTTTCTTTTGATTTTGCTGGTTTTGATGGGTATGGGGCCGTTGTGAAGGTTCCCTAATGTTACAGCTGCTTTTGGTACTGAAGTCTTCTTCTTCGAGGTAGAAGGGATTGCGAAAGCTGTCTGGTATCATCAGAAGTAGGAGCTTTTGTGCTTGATGAATCTTTGGTGTGATGCCGTACAACTCATGCAGAGGCGAGGGAAGGGGTCTTTAAAGCCCCGATTACACGACGCGTCCCCGACCGCCCTCCCGTTCATGGTCCCGATCTCCCTGCCGTCGGGTGGAAATCTCTCCCGACCTCCCTGCATGGTCGCCTCCCCAAAACGTGACCAGCAGCATGGGTTTTCACCATCGGATTTCAGGGCCGACGGTGATCGGGCCCGATTTAGGGTCCCGAAATCAGGTCGTGAAATCCCCGCTTAGATCGGACACTGATCTTTCTTCCCTGCGAGCGCACGGAATCTGATCCTTTTTCCCCGGAGCCCCGTATTTGTTTTAGCTTTAAACAAAATGAATGCGATCTTTCTTCCACAAAGTGAAGCAACCTTTCGGTTCTACTCCTCCCAAGCTACACGATGGCGTGCCTATCTCAATTCGGCCAAAAAATGGAGTTTGATCCTTTTTCCCCGTGACCCTTCACCTCTAAGAACGAGTCTGTGCAGGGTGTCCCAGGATCAATGATCCTTGCTTCAGGGACTAATTCTACGACTAATTTGCAACAATTTTTTAAAAATATATATTAAATATATCAAAAATACGGATTAAAAAAAATGGGTTGGATGCTGTTTTTGGTAAATTTTACAAAAAACAGCATCCAACCCATTTTTTTAAAATTTGTATTTTTGATCTCAATTTGTAAAAATGACTATAACTCCACTTGATCCCAATACAACACAATGTGTTGTAATTTACATGTCATGTAAATTCAAATTTGATGGTACCAGTGGAAAGAGCAACAACTTTCTTATCAGTTCACTACGCAATCAAAAATTACGCTGAGTACGTACAACATTACGCCAAATTGATAATTTTTTTCAGCAACTTTCCAAGGGTGTTCAAAATTGTTTTTAATCTGCGTAAGTTTTCATGAAAAAAGTGATGTTAATGAAAAATTTTCACAGGCGTAATTTTTTACGTACTTTACGAAAGGAAATTTATTCCCTTCCCATTGGTATCCCTACATTTTGATTTACTTTTATTTTATGGAGTTTTCGGTAATTTCTAGGAATTAAGATTGAAAACACGAAAAATTACAATTAAATGCAAAAAATTCAGATTGGGTGGGGGTTTCGAACGAAAGTTGTTGCAAATCAAAGATTCAGTCCCTGAAGTTTGAATCTTTAGTTCTGGGACACCCTGTAGAGTTGGAATTATGTGCGCAGAGAAGTGAAAATTGGTGGAAGAGTTTTCAAGTTGGATCCGAATTGGAGTTAGAAATTGTGAAATCACGGCACCTTAATTTTCCGAAGGCCAAAAATGCTCGAATTTTCTTGTATGGTCCTACGTGAGAGTAATATACTTCGAATGGCCGAGATAAGTAACACAATCCAAACAGAGAACGACAATACCATTGAAAAGGGTGGGAGGCTCAGCAGGAATATGACCGATTAAAAACTGCCATGATGGGGATAATATTTTGAGTACAATATTATCGAAGAAATTTCTTGAAGAATATAGCTGTAATTAGCAGCTCACAACGTTGGAGTGCCGTTTATAAAAATTGAGAGGAGAATGGGATGCAAAATAGAACCTTGAAGGACCTCTACCAGGAGTTATTATGTAATAACGCGAATTTTTTCGGAGTGGAAAAGTAAATGGGTATAAATGTTTACATCACGCGGGTAAAGTTTATTGAGTAAGAAAAAGTCTGCCAAGTGGGTGTGGCACATAGCTTCCTCGTATCCTTAACCCGATTGTATAGTAGTTAATCTCAGAACATCAATCTCTAAGTACCTTGCAGTACCCTCATAGGGAACTCTACACGTCACACAATCTCTGAATATTGTTGGAAAATGTAGAAGTTATGGCCGCTACAAGGATTTCACGTTTGCGCACGCGCACAAAATACATTCAATTTGGAGGTCATGATTTTCGTAGGGGGCCATCTCCTCCCCAACTCGCATAGTTCCTGAAAATGTCATCGAAATCGCATGAGAAATGTAGAAGTTATGGGTGTGGCAAGGATTTCACGACAGACAGACAGACACGGAACCAAAATTATTCAGAAAGGTTTGAAACGTAAAACGCGAGTGGAAATTTTGATTTTGGAGAACATTTTTTTAACCTTGAAAAGTGAAAACAAAGCTTCCACTACCTTGGTAGACTCGGAAGCAAAATAAGCACTATATTAATTTGATCATTAAGGGTTGAAATGGGTACCTACGTGAGCTAACGTGTGGCCCTTTTCAATGTGATGCCCTCCATTCTATTTCGAATACTGACCTCGGAAAGGGCTTATCAAGTTTCCCGTTTTAGTTTCCCAGCCGAGTCCATCGATCCACAGAAGTTATTCAACATTCTATAGGATGAAAGGGGAAACTGCGAACTGAAACTACTCCAAGGTTTATCACGTAACGTATCTTCCTAATGAGTAAATCCAACTAGAGGGACTGTTATAGATTCAGAGAAGTTCAAAATAACGCATTCAAGTTGCTGATGAAGAGTCTTGCGTCAAAAGTTGTACCGACACAGGTTCTCAGGTTACTCACTATTAATCATCAAAACTGTCCGAATATTTGCTGTCTTTACTAACTCTTCAAACGTTGTGGCAAACAGATCAGAAATCGTAGAATGTCCCCAAAAAATGCATTACGATGATCTAAATGTAAAATATTCCACTTTGAGCTCTTTTGGTTTCTTTTGAATCAAAACCCAAAACCTATACAAATACTCGCAATACAGCAGGGAACTTCAGGGTTCTTCAGAAAAACACACCTACATTTATTTACTTGATGACGCTTTATTGATAGAATGATTATAAGACTTCTCCTGTGCGACATGTAATTTCACACAAGGGCTTCGTTGTAGCTACCTTACGGAGAGCTACCTTAGGTACAGTCGAAAAAGTAAAAAAGTTCCTCAGACTATAAATCACTAAATGAGGAAAGAAATGCTTGCATACGAGTCTGCAACACATTGGGACATTTTAATGTACTCAAAACCGTCAAACTTTACCCCAAGATTTACTCCAAAACATTTCCAAATACAATTTCTCCCACTCGAAATGGGTTAAATTGATTTTTTTATTAAGTGAATTGATCTTCAGGGCTTCCTGAACATTTTGAGTGGTCGAGCTCATTGATCAGATAATTGTAACCCCCAGATTTAATTGTTTAAATGTTAGAGTAAAGTCACCCACGAGTGCGTCTATCTTTACTCCACTCTGAAAAACTCACGGTTATCGCTACAGAAACGGGCAGTGGTGCAATGTTACTAGTCGGGATTGAATTCATTACCCCAGAAATACTTGATAATATCAAGTATTTATAATATTATTATAAAATATATTCTGAAAAATTGAACTTTTTAGCTTGAAAAATACAAGTTATACCTAAGAAAAACATAAATTCAAATGATCATTTATTTAAACGAATTTGCTTGAAATGCAATATTTCTGGTTAAGAGATCACAATTTCAGTCTTCCAATATAGACAGACTTATGTTGGTTATCGAGCAAAACTTTCTACAAGTAAAGAAATATTAAAGGAAAATAAACGATAAACGAATGACTTAACAAAATCACAGAAAAAGTCTGTTTCACATTCGATAACATTCAAATGAATTGCAATGGTAAATTTCAAATTTAACCCACGAGTAAATAATATTGTAAATCACAACTTATGAGACCAAAGCACGTTTATGTTCATATCATTGTTGTAACGTTTCGGTAGGGGCGCGTACCAAGCTTTTTCTCATTTCTTCTCCCCATCTCTTACTTCTGCAACATGAGATACACTAGAAACCTTACATTCAACACGGCGAAAATTATAAAACTCAAATATTTTTCGAGATTAAATAAGAAAAATATGAGTGAGGCTACCTTTATCCCAAAACACTTTTTTGAGAATTTGATTAGTGTACTTTGTTCAAAATAAGATATTGAAAGTGATATGATGAGGACTTGCCTGGTAAATCCACTCCAAACACCTGATATTAGGGATGGGATATCGATATCCGATATTACCAAAATATCGATATTGGGCTGTCAATACTCGATATCTCGGTATCGATACCGTCAAAGCCGATATTATCGATATATCGATATCCTTTAATCGATATGGATATCGGTATCGGTATAGGTAGTATGTAAAGAAGAACCCACTGAAATATTGGATTGAGAACAGGAACGTTTTTCCAGAGCTTAGCTTTTTTTCCGTCGCTGTGAGATATTTATCATCAGTTTCAACGTCTGTCCCGTCAGAAAGACTCTTTTCCAAAGCAGGGAATATAATGACACCTGACCGCAACAGATTAAAAGGTGAGGCTCTCTCCAAACTTTTATTTTTGGAGAGCTTGGACGAGGATTACTTTTTTTGATTCATTGTATAATACAAGTATGTGATGGATTGATGAAAACGAAGACTGAAACCCTGATTGAACCAGATTGAACGTTTTCCATTTCACTTGCATTATCATCAGATTTACTGACATTGTTATTTTAAACAATTTTTATTATTTGAAACTCGAAAACACAGTAGTGTCGCCACAAGCTGCTCGTAAATCCCCTCGTGACAGGTTTTGAAACTATTGAGAGAAGAGAGGGGGCACCTGTTAAGCCCTCCTTCAGTTCTGCCCGAACAGTTATCGTTGTAGCCCGCTTGAGTGTGAACCTTTGAGGTGTCATGTGATCATTTTGATATCAAATTTGTAGTAAATACTGTCCGAGGGGGAGTATCGCTAACTCGAGTTCCGTTTCTGAAATAGTACAGTTTCGTCAGGTAATAAAATTAGTTTACAATTCGGAAGTGTTGTTCCTTTGCAAATACCATGTCTTCCGACGAAGAGGAAGGTCAGCTTCGGGAAGAGGAACCCACCATAACATCAGAAGATGGGATAAACAACTTACGTGCCAGATTTAGTGAAAATCGTGAATTCAATAGTGGCTCTGTGAACAATTATTTCGTGAAAACGTCGGAAACGCTCGGGATGTTTGTGAAAACTTCGGTCATTCAAGTCTACGTCCGCCATTTTCAGGACGAGTCGAAAATACCTCGAGGGGGAAAACCCTCCACCGGACCAGAGAGGATGGACGAGGCGAGGGGGGGTACACCCTTCCAAGATCACGCACTTCCGAACGCGATGTTGCCGAATTTTTACGAGTGCTGACGAAACACGAGTGGAGATCGTCGGAGACCTCCTGTTCCTCCACCCCCCTCACCATACGCTCATGACAAGTATTATTTCAGGAATGAATTACACAATTTATTATTTGAACAAGCGAGAGTTATGAAAGAAATGGCTGACAAAATCTCTTTGAATCAAGAATTACCTCTTCAAAACGCTGCCCAAATGATTAAACCTCTTTTTTCTCATCTCCTCAAAACTTCAATCTTCGCTGTGGGCATTGTCAACGAACTGAACACAAAGTTTTTGAGCGTCACACATGTTTGAGACTACCTCAGCAAGTCACCTATCAAAGCAACCCATCACCAATGCAATTATTACTTGCTTTGCCTGCAACCAAGGAGGATACATCGCACCGAACTGTCCCAAGAAGAAGCAGTTATCAAGACCAGGCCCGGGAGAATACAGAAGTCTGATGCCCAAGCCAGCAGAGAAGCACGTTGGCCTATGCGTTGCTAATCCAGAAGGCACTTTTACTTACCGAGGTGATGTATTCCACTATTTTTGGTTTATAATTTTCAATAATGAACCTCTGGAATCGACCAAGATTAAAACAATTTCTAACCCCCTCCTCAAAATTTGTTGGTTTACATAGAATCCAAAAATTGAATAAAAATTTGGCCGTCCGCGGCATTTTTTTTTTTAGTTTCCATTGACTGATTTTGATGAAATTTAGTATATGGACTCAATTTGGGGTCTAGTTGTGCCCCTAAGATTTTGGTTGATGTCGGTCACTTCTAAGGGTTAAAATTTTGAAAACGCCCTAGCTCAAAAAAAAAAAAAAAAATTTGGTATAAAGGTATTGTTTTTCCTTCAATTTAAGACAGTATCGAATTTTTGAGACCACACGGAGCTCTGTAGGACAAACCGTTCATTCCCTATGAGAACCTAAGGGTTGGACTTAAGATGAATCAGAAACACGAGTGATCTATGTAGAAAATTTATAAACCTTTATGTAATCATATTCAGCGTTTTTCGTCTCAGGATCAGAATGCTCTCTCCTTCGTATGTCCATTAGTTCTAAATTACAAGGCACTTCCTTTAACAATATAGTTCATTTGCATGGAATAGGATCTGCAGTAACCATTTCTAAATGCCAAAAACGAGTTTTAATTACCACCAATGGTCGTGATACCATGTTTTGTTTCACATAGTGGCAGATAGAGCTGTCTTCCAGTGCCCATAATTTTGGGGCGAGAAATTCTTGTGACAGATTATTATATGGTGATTATCCCAAATACGTGCAAATTGAGGAAGGACATCCTCCTATCATGTCTTCTACTACTGAGAATATTTTACTGGACACTACTGGACTTTTATGAATGAAATTCGTGTTAAATCGAGGACACAATTCTTGGAATTGAGTCAAAAGTTTTATTGGATAATGATATTAAGAGAGAGATAAGCATTCTGGAACTGATAACACTTGCAAATCTAATTATGAATTTTCTGATTTTTGATAGATCGATGTTCTCTGGATCGGTTTACAAAGGATGTGGTTGTGTTGTTCAGTGAGATCCCAGGCTGTCACACCATAACCGTTCCATTCTTTGATTTACCCACACATACAGACTCATTATCAGAAAATCGTCAAGTTTCACCAGTAAATGATGTGAATTTCAACGAATTACACACAGATATTCCTATTAGTCAAAAATCAAAACTCGTTAATATTTTACAAAAATATTCAAAATTCTTCATCACAGGAGTTCTAACCACACGCATTACCACTGGAACATTTAAAATTCTTCTCATTGATTCAACTAAAACAGTACAACAACGTCCTTACAGACTCAGTCCTGTTCCTGTACAATGTGAATTAGTTCGAGAGCACATAAAAGAACTTGAAGATGCAAAAGTAATTTGTCCTAGCTCATCCCCTTTTTAGTCCAATAGGTACTTCTTGTTCAGAAAAAGACTGGAGGTTTTCGGATGACTGTTGATTTTCGTTCCTTGGATTTGAACACAGTCCCAGAACATTTTCCTTTGCCGTTGATTACTGATCAAATTGCTCGATTTAGTGGATGCTGCCTGTGGATTTTATTAAATTCCTGTTCAGGAAGACTCCATTGAAAAACTGTCTTTTGTAACACCAGATGGACAGTGGGAATTTTTGGTTTTACCTTTTGGGGTACGTAACGGACCAAGTGTCTATCAACGAGCTATCATGAAAGCTTTAGGAGTCTTAGCACATGATTATGTCACATGCAACATGTACGATAATTATGTTGATTTCTGCTAGCACTCCGAGTGAGGCATTAGAACGCTTAGATTGTATTCTGGGAATATTAACAGCTGCTGGTTTCTCATCCAATTTCTCTAAATGCTCATTTGTTGTAACTAAAATCAAATATGTAGGTTATGAGATAGAGAACGGAGAGTTGCGACCCAATAAAACTAAAGTTGAAGCTCTCACAAATTGCGACCCTCCCACAACTCTTTGTACACTTCGCCAATTTCTTGGTCTAGCTTCAAATTTTAGACAATTTGTGCATAATTTTGCACAGTTAGCAACCCCTTTGTTCCAATTGATGACAACAAAGGATGGAAGATCATGAAAAGGTTAGACAACATTTTATTGGCCTCCTAATTGCAGAGCCAATGTTAACCATTTTCAACCCTTCTTATCCAATTGAATTGCATATTGATGAAAGTTCTTTAGGTTTTGGATCAATACTGATTAACATCATTGATGAAAGCCAAGACCTGTTGCATACTACAGCTGTTAGTGTCGTCTCCTCCGCTGTTTCAGTGGTTAGGCTTGACTTATTTTTGCGCCTACTTGTGAATTAAAATTATTTGCAGTAAATCTCTTATGTCCTGCCTAGGTACTAAGTTTCCTAACAATCCTAGCTGGGGATTGGGTAAGCTGAAGTTTAAAGACGTATGACTGACCTGGCGATCCTCTTGGGTCCAGATAATCTTTAGAGATTTGTCCCATACGAAACTTTGTCAGCATGTGCGTCTGACAATAGCAAAAGAACCACTCTATCAGAATCACGTTACTGAAGGGTTTTTATTGAATTAATGGGAACAAGAACTTGTAGAAAAACTATTTATTCAAATAACGAAAGGTACGAGAGCGGTAAGTATGACTAGGCAGATAACGGACAACAAAACTAGTAATTAGAGTGGGGGAAACTTCTTCTTGTTCACTTTCAAATGTTTATTCACCCGAACAACAGTTACCACTCTTAAGAGCTGAAGACCCTTGTTGTGGTTTATGCCGCAATTCATTCTCATAACTATTTACAAAGCTACCAATTCATTGTAGTAACTGACTGTGCTTCGCTTCGTGCAACACAGAATAAACAAGAACTAATACCACGAGTCCAAAGAAGGTGGTCCTTTTTGCAAGGTTTGAAAACCCATTGATGACAATAATGATAGTACTGTAACTTCGGAGCCAATTATTGAAAATCCAAATGCAAATTCTTTGTTAATCAGCACCCTCATAGAGCAGCAACACCAAAAACTAAGACCTCATGGAAAACATCGTATATTGATCCTGATATTCAAAACACTTATGAAATTCATGGAAGAATTTTGTGTAGGAAAGTACAGAGACATACACGCCCAAGATATCTTCACATTGTACAACATTCACTACGTTATGCTGTTGTCAACAATGTACAAGAGTCTCTTTTCCATTTTGGATATGAAAAAACCTTAGAAGCATTCTATTCACTAGCACACATGAATTTCGAGATACTGCTACTCGATTGATGCATAAGTCGATTTGACAGCATAAAGCTTGAGGAAAACGATTTGGTTTTTGCACAGATGGAGGTGAGGAATCTAATCATATTGGATAACGCTTATCGAGTACCGTTTAAATTGTTAAAGTTTTACCAAATGACCGCTACTTATTGCAGTATGTTTCTGGAGGATCAAGGAAGTACTTGAAATACCCTCACGAACAGTTGCGCAAGGCTCCTAATTTTGATGGCTCTAGCACTATCCCTGATGATAGCAGGGATTTATCGAAGTAATTTTGACTTTCTTGACTGTTTTTGTTCATAGTGGACTACCCACTGCTCTTCCAAGGTGACTGTGGATTCGCCCAGTCTTGTTATTTTGTTGAATGTGGATTATTCCACCTATGTTGACTTTGGATCCCCAAGTCTTCTCAGTGATCATCATGTTGAATGTGGACTATCCCACCTATGTTGACTTTGGATCCCCAAGTCTTCTCAGTGATCATCATAATCATTTTCTCAGTCAAGTATGAGTCTAATTTTGGAATGTGGGCTGGAGTCTACCTTGCTTGGCACCCTTACGTTGGCTGCGTCATAGTTGGACCCTTGTTCTATGTCCTTCCCTTTACGTGGTCTACGTCTTACAGTCATTACTTTTCTGATAGTGTGACTGTCAAGCCCAAGTGAGATAGACAACCTTCCCAAGCAGTTCTTTTGAATGAGTTCCTTTTGAACGAGTTGCTTTTAATGATTCCTAACGACTGGATTCACCTGGCTCGAATATATTGATCAAAGGATAATTCCTGTACCTCCTTGCACAATTTGTTTGTTACTTGGAATTGTTTGTTCATTGAAATTTTCCTCGTGCCTCCAACCTCCACTGTGCATGTGCATTAATTTACTTGCCAGTTCTAAGCTGTTATTTTGAATTGTTTGCCTGAAGGGGAAACCCTTCACTTATGGAGACGGGAGTAGGCTGATATTCTCTTCACTAATGGGCTGTGTCTGGTCCCCTAGGTGAACTGAGCTCCCGAGGACGGAAGCAACGTCAGGATCGCCGTGTGATGGATTGATGAAAACAAAGACTGAAACCCTGATTGAACCAGATTGAACGTTTTCCATTTCACTTGCATTATCATCAGATTTACTGACATTGTTATTTTAAACAATTTTTATTATTTGAAACTCGAAAACACAGTAGTGTCGCCACAAGCTGCTCGTAAATCCCCTCGTGACAGGTTTTGAAACTATTGAGAGAAGAGAGGGGGCACCTGTTAAGCCCTCCTTCAGTTCTGCCCGAACAGTTATCGTTGTAGCCCGCTTGAGTGTGAACCTTTGAGGTGTCATGTGATCATTTTGATATCAAATTTGTAGTAAATACTGTCCGAGGGGGAGTATCGCTAACTCGAGTTCCGTTTCTGAAATAGTACAGTTTCGTCAGGTAATAAAATTAGTTTACAATTCGGAAGTGTTGTTCCTTTGCAAATACCATGTCTTCCGACGAAGAGGAAGGTCAGCTTCGGGAAGAGGAACCCACCATAACAAGTATATACCTATTGATTTTCTATGTTCTACCTTCCATTGTATGTTTGATTCATTATCGTTATCCTGACTTGAACTAATAAAAAAAATACTTATTCGAAAATTGTCGTATTTTTTGGCAGTTCCTTCAACTGGTACCAATATTCCCGATATCGATATCGGGAATATCGATATCACAGGTCCGATATTTTACTGGTATCGATACCGGGATGTCCGATACCGATATCAGTACTGATATCGATATCATACCTTCGATATCCCATCCCTACCTGATATGGAAGAAATTTTAGAGCACCAGAAACAGGACAAAAACAGCTGAACAGGAAACTATGACTGATATCAGCTGATAACATGGATAAAGGCGCCATCGCAAGCCGCATCGATTCTCTGGGATGTGGAGAATAACGAAAAAACAATAGCTAACTTTTATCTAAGTTCTACCACGCTTACGTCACAATTGAAGATTCTCACTTTTTGGAGTAAAGTTTCCCCTGGTGGGGTAAAGTTTGACGGTTTTACGGTATGTGAAAGGTTGTTAGTTCATTTACCCAAGCATCAAAATAAGAAAACAGTTGATTGTTCTCTACGCAACACAGTGAGTCTATTTTATTTATTGGTATCGTGAGCAAGTTTTCGTGACGATTTTTCAGTTTATGTGCCAAAGCAAAAACATGAAAATGTCAAAAACAGTTCGTCTTTGAAGGGACGAGATTCTGTTAAAGTGTTTTCAGTCATCTTCATGAAAGAATTTGCGAACATAAAATTGATCAAAAAGGTCTAAAACGTAAAATGCGATGAGAAATTTTGATTTTGAAGGACTTTTTTATCCTTAAAAAGTGAAAATAATGCTTCCTTGGCAGGCTCAGAAGCAAAATGTGCCTAAAAAGACACGTTTTCTTGCATAAAAACTCAATTTTCCTCAAAAAAGTTCCTGATGAAAAATAAAAACTGAATATACCTACCATTGAAAAGCTCAGCACTTGGGTTACATTTCCCCGTAATGTGCCTGACGATAGCCTATTCATTACGGAAAAATCATTAGCCTAAAAATGGAGATTTTCGAAAAAGTTTAAAATTTTGAATAAGTACTTGCGTTTTTCACAAAACGGATAGAAAATTAACACTTTTTCCAACGGTGTACTCATGCTAGAGTTTACGTTGTAAATTGATGGAGTTATGAAAATTAAAGTGATAAACACGTGAAAAATTGTCAACATAAAAAATATAGGATTTTGAGGTGGGTAAAAAAGTTATGGGACAAAAAATGTTGAAAATTACATGTAGAATCGATTTATGGATTTCTGCCCAGCTTTAGAGTAGTTACTCTTTAGGAACATTGATGAGAGATTGTAGGTATTTGTTCTTGGTGGTGTGACGTCACAGTAGAAGTACTCTACAGCGAGTTCCACAAAAGTCACTTTCAACCTGAAAATTGTTATTAGTAAGTTGCGCTAAGTTGGTACAGTTCCACTCGTCGACCCTCAACAAAATACTTCACGGTCGTATTACGCTAATCGGAGGAGATTCGGTCTCTTGTTACAATAGGCGGCCACAATGAAAGGCTCGCGTGTCGTCTTCGAAATAAAGGCTCCATTTTGTTTTCATAAAGAGGGAGGAAAAAAAATTAGTCAAGATTAGCTGCGGACTTTATACGCGGAGGTCTGTCGACATAAAGCGACCGGCTTACAAATCAAGGTCTCCAGACCCATTTTTTCATGCAATAAGCTGAATAATTTACCTAAAAGGGGTCGTAATCCCGGTAATCAACTTCAGTGGCGTCTCCTCCAGGCAAACATAGCAAACACTGTTTGGCTTACTAAAAAGATGCAAAATGAATTAATTACTTTTTGTTGAAATTCTCCTGATTCCATTTTTTGCAAGTACTAAATATTTAGCATATTTTGGAAAATTGTAATAAAATTTAGGGACTATTTCATAACCAAGGAAGTTAGATGAAATAGGAGAATGGAATAAGTACGTATTTTGCCTTGGATACTAGTCCGCACATACCAGAGAATGATCGATTGCGGATGATACGTGAACTAGTATGGGGCCCGGCAATGCTAGGCCAACAGTTCAAAAAATGAATTTTGCGGGACTGTTTTGGATGACAGGCGACGATCAGCGGGTAGGCAGGGGGTCAGTGCGGGGTCTAGTATTGCTATACCCCCACTACCTCAGCATCAGCCAAGGCAAACAATCGAGGAGCTGTTTCGTGGCCTTGAAAGCAGAGAAAATTGGAAAATGAGCGATGGTTGGGGCTTCCTTATGAACCAGTAATAAAATTTCGTAATGATGGAATTCTTATTTCTTCGAATGGAGTAAGAGGCGTTTATTTCATCTAATTAAACTCGATTTTGAAGCGAAAACATGGTAGGTAGTGACATTGGCAAAGCTGTCTTCTTTGCTGGCGCTTGGTCTATACCGTACAGAAAAATATTAAACCTCTGTGTAATAATTTGCTGCATTTTTCATTATTGTTTATCCCTCTAAGCTGTTTGCTGACGAATATTCTCACCTGACGCCACTGATCAACTTCCTGGAGACACAGCATGTTGGAATACCACTCGTGACATTTGCCATGTTACTGTGGACGACGCAACAAACTTTTCGATCTCGCTTGGTCAAATTCGATTTCCCGAAAATTTCATGGAAATCAGATGGAAAATGTGGAGGTAATGGATGTTGCAAGAAAATTCACTTTGCCCATGCGCAGTGGCTACTATGAGTCTTCCTAAGGGAAGATCAGAATATGTTCTGATGATTTCGCTCATGGCATCCCATTGGCCTCACCGCCCTGGGTTGTGGCGAGGGGGAACTGAAGAAGAAGAAGACGACTTTATTGTGGTAAACAATACGTTTTTCACAAGAGTTCGCATTCAGAAATGTGCAGAAATACAAGTATATAAAATGACACAGTAAAAATGGCTTGGGTCGGTAATAATGAAATTGAATATGGTTTGAAAAAATGGCGTAAAAATTATAACATATATCTTCAAGTAATATCAAATATAATTAGTGCCAATGGAAATAAGCATACGCCTAAAGAGACAAAAGAAATTTTGGAGTCAAGCACGATAAATGCAACATCGGAAATTTTGTGCGGCTGCAGAGTATTTTGGCTATAATGATAATAATCTTCATTTATGGTAAACGCTCTTTGCCTGAGCACTGTCTGCAGGAACCCTACGATCCTAGTGATCTCAGATTTTTTTTTTAAATGGAGAAGAGTGCGAAAGAAACTTTGATCAAAATAAGGAAAACCAAAAAACTTGAAACGTTCATAATTGTAAACGGGGCAAGTATCTAACAAATGAAAAAGGGTGTCTGGGATGTGCGTGTTACAGATCGTACATGTTTGAGAGCCATCAAAGCGGTTAACCACCCGGTGAAGAACTATTCTACAGAAGGCTGGATTAGCGCACCTGATCTGGACCAGAAGTCTCTTAGAAAACAAAGGGTGGTCGCTGAAAAGGTAAAGTTCTCGCTGAAGGGGTTGAATATTGGAACCTCTTGGGCAATAATTAAACGAGGAAACAGCAGCCTTGCTCAGATCAGCCTGGTGCAGGCTAGAAAGAAGCGATGACAGAAATTTTTCCTTCGCCCCCTTAATCACCGCGACGTCATTCTGGGACCACAAATCTTCCAGATCAGCCTCTTTTAGAACATCCTTAAGCTGTAGCGTCCAGTTAAATTTTGGGTATGGAAAGTTGGGCGAAAGGGCTATGAGTCTCTGGAAACAGATCCTCGGCAGCCTCTCTGGAGACATGGACAACAGCTTAGTTCATCATCCAAATATGGATTTGGCTATCATAAATTTAAGGTGGGCAAGACCAAGCTCCAGCCTTACGATGTAATCGGGAGAATGGGCGAGGGGGAACTGCGACCGGCTTACCCGAAAATATGCTCCCGAGGCGAGCCCCGAACTCACGGCCCCGCAACCGGTCCGAGTCTCGCCTCCAGGGACACAAGCCGGAACTCGGTCGGCCACAGCTGAACCCTACTGTTTATTCCCACTTATCCAAGATGTCCAGAGGATGAAAGTCTTGAGCATATCATCCGATTCTGTTCAGCTCTGGTCACAAATCGAGACATCCTCCCCCAGAAAATCACGTCATCCAACGACACCTTACTACACCACTAGTAAAGTAAGTAAAATAAACAACCATTTCAAGTGGGATTTTCGTCCGACCGCCATTCCTGGCGTCGCGGACGTTATCAGCTGTCTTCCTAAGGGAAGATCAGAATTTGTTCTGATGATTTCGCTCATGGCTTCACATTGGCCTCACCGCCTTGGGTTGGGGCGAGGGGGAACTGCGACCGGCTTACCCGAAAATATGCTCCCGAGGCGAGCCCCGAACTCACGGCCCCGCAACCGGTCCGAGTCTCGCCTCCAGGGACACATGCCGGAACTCGCTCGGCCACAGCTGAACCCTACTGTTTATTCCCACTTATCCAAGATGTCCAGAGGATGAAAGTCTTGAACATATCATCCGATTCTGTTCAGCTCTGGTCACAAATCGAGACATCCTCCTCCAGAAAATCACGTCATCCAACGACACCATACTACACCACTAGTTTTTTTTTTTTTTTTGACTTGTTTTATTGTACCAAGTTACAACCTCTAAGCAACATTCTTCTGATACATAGTGTACGTTAATAAAACTAGATACTTCATTTGGTTCTTATTGTCCTGAAATTTGCACTTCATGATGGTCACACTAAGTGGATTAGATCGTGTGGCTTGGTTCTCTTAAGTCTTCTAAGCAGATCATCTGTGTTGAGAAGCTGGATGACATCCTCATTTACATGATCTTGGAGCCTCAAAAGGTGATTCATGGCTTGGCTGCGAATGACCTCATTGACAGATTCTATCTTCAGCTCGTAGTGAAGTCCGTCATGTCTAAAGTATCTGTATGCATCAACGCAGCATCACAGCACATTATTCTGGAAGCGCTGAACTATGTCTCGATTGCTCTGGGCCCCACAGTTGTGCACTGTAAGTCCAGACGGGCTTTAGGACTTGCTTGTACAGTATAAGCTTATTGTGGACAGACAATTTTGACCGTCGGCCCATCAGCCAGTATATTTTTCTGAATTTATTCAAAAGCTCAGCTTTTTTCTTCTTAACGTGGGACTTCCACAGTTTCCACCTTAGTTTGGCATCCAGCGTCATTCCAAGATATTTCGCTTCATTGGCATACGGTATCACCTTGTTATCGAGAAAGGCTGGCACATAGTTGATCCTCTTATTCGTGAAATCAACGTGCACTGACTTAGTCTCATTCATTCTAACTCTCCATCTCACTGTCCAATCATGAATGCGGGAGATACAGAAATTTAGCTTGGTAACTGATTCACTGTTTGTTTCCCCAGTCGCTATAATTGCAGTATCATCCGCAAACGTAGCGAGGGTATTACCTCCTGTTTCTGGTAAGTCAGAAGTGTAAAGCAGGTACATTAGTGGGACCAGTACGCTGCCTTGCGGCACCCCAGCTTGTATTATTTTTGGCTCTGAAAAAGCACCATCCTGTCTTTTACAAAAATATCTGCTGGATATGTAGGACTGCAAGAGTGTTGCGTAGGATTCTGGCAGCATTTTACAAAGCTTGTGAATCAGTCCTTCATGCCAAACTTTATCAAATGCCTGAGTCACATCAAGGAAGATGGCAGAGCAGACCTTCTTCTCTTCTAGCGTTCTCTCAATAATACTTGTAATTCCATGGACTTGGTCTATGGTGCTTCCTAAACCCAAACTGATGGTTAGGAATTAGGTTGCGTTCTTCTATGATATAGAGCAGTCTCTTTTGGAGGAGTTTTTCGTTTTCAACTTAGAAAGAGTCTACGCCACTAGTAAAGTACCTAAGTAAAATAAACAACCATTTCAAGTGGGATTTTCGTCCGACCGTCATTCCTGGCATCGCGGACGTCATCACATCAGCTGTCTCCCTAATTTGGCCCCCCATTGGCCTCACCACCCTGGGTTGTGGCGACTGGCTTACCCGAAAATATGCTCCCAAGACGAGCCTCGAACTCACAGCCCCGCAACCGAGTCTCGCCTCCAGGGACACATGCCGTGACTCGGTCGGCCACAGCTGAACCCCACTGTTTATTCCCAATTGTCCAAGATGTCCAGAGGATGGATCCCATAAAAATGTTGATTGAGAGAAGCGAAATTATGAGATTTCCTTATGCCTTTTGCTTTTACCACAGCTGTTTTTCTCGGAAGACCAGCCATTTCGGAACGGGCGATAAATGCTTCATCAAAGCAGGCAAGCTAACAAAACCGGGCGTCGAGCCGTGACCGTATCACATTTTCACAGATTAGGAATAACAGGTGCGGGCAGATGACCCAAGATAAATAAAGGTTGATGAAACGGAGGGCAGCGACGCGCGACGTTCGAGCCCCCAAGAAAAGTCGAGGGTCAGGGTTTTGGGCCACTGAAAACTTTCTTCCTCTTCTACGGATGTTTTATCGACGATTAGAACCTCACTTTGTTCGTGGGACATATCGTCGGCTTACGAGTGAAATTCGGTTTCATTCGGTATCAGTCGGTCTTTTTAAATATATTTTTTAACGTGAATCATTATAGCAGCTGAATATTAAAATACAATCCATCTAGCAACATTACATATCATCTGTACACTCCTTGAGAGCCCGTTTACAGTAAAACCCAGCCCCTTCTCATAACAGTATCTACAACACTGAGTTATAATTGCACTTATCAGCACTAAGTTTTGAGCACTTTTTCGTTTGAGTCGCCGGAGTTCATCTTTGTAGAGCATTTCCAGGTTCTCATGACTGTGGAGGCGTTGTTCGTGGCATCCTTGAGTACCTTGCGATAATTTCGTGAACTGTTTCCATCCTCAAGTCTCGATGAATATCATCGTTCAGCATGTACTTCTCAGTATTTTATGTTTTTTTTTGGAACAGCCCCATAACTGAATTCCATAAGCCCATTAGGGCGAAGGATCTGCTTATAAATAAGCAGTTTATTGTGGAGAGAGAGAGAGAGAGAGAGAGAGAGACAGAGAGAGAGAGAGAGAGAGAGAGACGAGAATTCCTTCCCATCAACCAATACATCATTCAGAATTTGATTTTAATTTCTTCTTTTTTATTTTCTATGTGTTTTTTCCAGTTTAATTTGGAGTCAAGAGTCATACCCAAGTATCTAACAGCATGGGGTATTTTATTTGAATTGATCTCAACATCCATGACTGGAATTTTTCGGTTAGTAAAGTTGATGTGAACTGATCTTGATTAAATCAAGATCAGTTCACATCAACTTTACTAACCGAAAAATTCCAGTCATGGATGTTGAGATCAATTCAAATAAAATACCCCATGCTGTTAGATACTTGGGTATGACTCCAAGATGTGGAGTACAAAGTTGAACAAATTTTGTTCAACTTTGTACTCCACATCTTGGTCCACTTAGAGACCTCAGTAGTTGACGTCTGTAGATTACTGGTTGCAGCTTTCATATCATCATCGATGGAGATGTTATTGCATCCGCTCAAGGGCGTCCTTATTGAGCTGTCACGAAGTGTACTGCGCTTGAAACGATCCGGCTCGAAGGGCCATGTTATATATTGAGGAAACCATAAACAACATGGTCCTTCGAGCTGGATCGTTTCAAGCGCAGTACACTTCGTGAGAGCTCAATATGGATGGCCTTGAGTGGATGCGATAACAGGAGAGGATAGCAGTATCATCTGCAAAGGTGGCAACAGTTGTACCTTCTTGTTGGGGTAAGTCCCGTGTGTACAGAAGATAAAGGACTGGCCCTAAAACACTCCCTTCGGGATCCCAGCTTTTATTGGCTTCAAGCCAGAGTATTGGTCATCTTGCTTCACCCTGAAATGTCTGTTTTCAAGGTAGGATTTCAGCGGTAAGTACTGTTTTGGGAGATCTCTGTACAGTTTGTACTCCAATCCCTCGTGCCAAACTTAGTCAGATGTGCTGCTCTGCCCTGCGGTACGCAGCTCAATGTGCTCCTTATTTTATAATCTTAATAACTTGGGAGTGTCATTCTCCAGCTCGGCTGTATTCTCTGGGGCCTGCGGCAATTTTATAAGCCGGGCTAACTCTGCTTCAGCATCAGTGGTGGACATTTTGGTTAGAGCTGGGATTAGTTCCTGGTCTGCCCGATCGAAAATCTTTGCTCAATGGTTAAATCTGTCATAATGTATGGGTGCTCTGTGTGGGCGCTTCGATATGGTGATGTCATGGGACGTGTGCAGCTTTACAAGCGCATTCTCCTGCTCCCTAGAAGTAAGCCTAATGTTGTGGTACGAGCAGAGGTGGGAGTACTTTCCCTCACTACACATATATTGAGGGATGCCGTACAATGGTTACTAAAAGTAATAACCATGCCCTCAGACAGACTGCCACAGATATGCATGATCCGCCTCTTCTCCCTCTACAGGAAAGCGCCATGTGACCCCAGGTACAACTGGATAAAACAACTGGACTGCACTTGAGTCGCTTGGAGTGAACCTGCCTACCATGACTGAACTGTCACCTGCTGCCCGTTGCTCACTGAATGGCCTTTTGACCGCATTGCCTTTTAATTCTCGAAACATCGACTTGCAGTTGGCAGTGGCCTCTCGAGCCTGCCCAACTTACGGTCAAGCAGCCTACCAGGAGATATCTCTCCAGCCTCAGCTCTACCTCACCCAGGATTGGCCGATGTATCTCCTTCGCTCATTGGCCCAGCTGCGATTCCTCAACAAACATGGGGCAAGGATTCTGGTTGCAGGGGTCAACATCCGGTTTTTAATGACAGCATGCCCTTTATGCAACTGGAAAGAAAGCGACTCTGCCCTTCACTTCGTACTACAGTGCCCCATGCTCTCTATACCACGTATGAAGTTTCTTCTCCCCATACTTGTGCTCCCGCTCTCATTTCAGGAGCAGTATAAAAGAATCTTAATGTCGAGTGACAGAAATGTGGTAAATAGATTATACTACTATCTGAAAGAGGCCAGTGATACGAGGCTTTTAATTTTAGGAGTTCATGTTTAAACAGGTGAATTTTATTATTTATTTATTTTCTTTTGCAATAGGGGCTTACAACTGTCATTCAAATTTGATTTCTATTTTATTTACTGTCGCAAACAATTACAAGCCAAACTCTACGTTGTATGGATTTATATCTATATGCAATAAAGATTTATTATTATTATTCCCAAGAAACGGGAAGTCCCTTGTAATGCACAGTGTCCCTGCTTCACAATATTAACATAATTTCTAGCATTAGCATCAATCACTTATGAACGAAATAAAGAAGTTTGATCGAATTCAGGGAAGCAGCTCATTCCACAATTGCGTGTCTCGATGAAATGATGTTAAGTGCAACCAAGTTTCCCAGCAAATAAGTGGATAACGAGTAGGTAATGACTTAGTTGATCAATTCAGTTTCCTCTTCTTGCGGTATTGGCAATCTAGACTGGAGCCTTCCGCAACATGACAAAATGAAACCAACCGTTCAAGTCACACATGATAACCTGTGTTATGTGTTGAATCAATTGCTATCCGATCATACGTTCACCTAACAAGATTTCTGATTTCTGATCATTTATTAGTTTACGCGACCTGTTTCCAGTTTACTGCACAACTGCGTGCTGTTGCGCTGCCACTTCCATAGTGGGCTACCTCAACCATGCTAAGGAAAACTACCTGACATTATAATATTCTAGTCTCGAGTAAAAACGAAGTTTCCGTTTCCCATCTGTAGACAACGCCTCGCATTACACAATTGCGGGATTTCGCGATCAACTTGCACTTTTCGGACAGGAAATTGAAATCTTACTCAGCATTGTGAAAGATTTCAACCACGTTTTAGTAGTGCTGCACATCCAAAACTATAAATCGTTTTTGAAATTGAAATCGAAAACTTCAAATTTAAAGTTTTCTCCAGTACCATTCATGAGCTCACCTGCGAGTACAAGCTACAACAAAATTGTTTTCCTCCATATTTTATCATTCTCTAGGATTGATGAGCGATTCGAGGACGTCCCTGAAGACATTGTTGGGACTTTGCATATTTCAGAAGGGTACTCCTATTGTCTGACATACCTACATTGACAGGCTTTCAGGTGGGGTTGAGATGATTTCCATTAGAAATAAGAACCCTTTTTTCCTCTTCTCTACTTGTTTTGGCTTCTGAGACCAGCATTAAAGCCAAGTGTCCCCGATTTTGATAAGATTTTTTTGGATAGATGGCAGCATTTTCGAGGAAAAACTTTCGAGAGGAGTCAATACGTAGGTACTAGTATTCATAACTGTATTGATACTAGTATTGATAACTAACGTAGGCTGTCATCTGCCTGTGGCAAGTCGTGATTAATTCCCATCAGGTTGAAACCAGATTTACAGAAGCAGGGACTTTGATGCTGGACAGCGATGTTAGCGAGAAGACAGTCCCTCCCCTACACACCAAAACATTTGTCCCACATTTGGAAATATTGGTCTAATGGAGGGCGCTTCCACAAAGCTTTTAAAACGCGGAGCACAGTAACGGAAAACAAGGCAATCTGTCGATTTCGCATCGATTAAGGCAGTTCTTTCTCTATTCAAAACTGAAATCAGTTACGGCTGTGAAGAAACCCCTGATGAAATATTCGCAGAAAACGCGGATTCTGAAGGCGCCAGCGGTCCATTCACAGCACAACTTATCAGCTAATCTGGAATAGAGGTGTTGCTCTAGAAATGCTGCAGGCGAGGAAACAGGCAGGATAACATACTCTGAGGACCTGAAGCTAACACAAAAGATGACAGCTGTAGCACAAACTCCAACGGAGATCAGAAAAAAGTATGAGAGAATTGCCTCTGTCGTAACTGGAAATTTGATGGCACAAAAATGTTGGGGAACTACGTACCTATCAAAAGCTCAGCAGTAGAAAGTGGTGTATTGACCTCATCGCTGATTTCGATTGCTAGTCACACCTTCGAGTAGAAATAGAAGACCGTGAAGATCGATGGGAAGGGAAATAAAGGAGACCACTCCCTACGAAAGCGGTAATTTAAGACGGGTCATTCGCCATCCATTACGTAGATTGATCTTCAAACTCGCCCGGCGTTTACTTAATGTCACTCTCCGGATGAATTAAGGCTCGACAGAGACATGCACCTACTGGTAGGTATAATCTATGAGGGTATGAAATGGGTGCTCATCGATTGGGTCGATTGTCCACGACGCCCGTGTATTTTGCCGAACAAATACCTGAAGTAGTCGGTTCACACCATCAATTCCTTGACCTTCATGTTCGAGTATTTTTGGATTCAGCTCCGAAGCTTTCAATCCAAGGCATGAATGTTGTAAAGAAAGCCTCTTCAAACGTATTTTTGTCCTCAAACTTGTTAGATAGGTCAGGTTTGACGAGCTGAAGTGCCTTTTTCGATCAGCTGGTGAGCGATGACGCTTTTGACCTATCGATAACGTCTCTACTATTCATTGTGGAGAACTGTGGATGATCCTGCAGAATCGGAAAGTCATAAAAATCAGAGCAGTTATGTGAGCGATAAAGCAAAAATCCTGATCATCCTGGAGCTCTGAAATTTGGAATACTATCTTTTTTGAAGTGACTGCAAGCCATACCAGCTGATTGGACTCCTCTTTGGTCCCTCTTAGAGCCTTGAAATTTAGCAGTCAACCTCTTAGGGACCACTGGGAGTAAGTAGAAGTCTCATGGATTTTAGAACAGCAGTGTTTGCGATACAGTCAATATTTCTCCGTATGAAGCTCTGAAATTTGAAACACAGCCATAAAAATATAGCTGGAAATGGAGTCAGAGATGCCAGATCATCTGTGTCTTAGAGCTCAGAAATTTGGAAGTGACTGCAAGCCATATCAGCTAATTTAATGACTCTTTAGTCCGTCTTAGAAATTTAGTACACAACCTCTTGGGGACAACTGGGAGTGAGCAGATGTCTGATGGATGGAGTTATGTGAGCGATAAAGCAAAATCCTGATCATCATGAAGCTCTGGAAGACTGCCTTTGGGAAGAAACTGCAAAGGAGTGGAGAAGCCATATCAGCTGATTGAACTACTCTCTGGTCCGTCTTAGAGCGTTAAAATTTAACTCGTAACCTCTTGGGGACCACTGGGAGTAGGTAGAAGTCGCATGGATGTCGCTGTGTGAGCGATAAAGCAGATATCTCTCCTTTTTATGAAGCTCTGAAATTTGAAACAGTCAAGAATATCGCTGAAAATGGAGTCAGAGAAGGATTATCTGTGTCGAAACATATCCTTAAGAATATCGCTGGAAGTGATTGAAAGCGAGTCACATTAGCTGTGTCTGAGTGCATTGAAATTTAATACACAACCTCTTAGAGACCACTGGGAGTAAGTAGAAGTCTCATGGATGTCAGTATAGCTGTGTGAGCGGTGAAACAAATATCTCTCATCATTATGAATCTCTGAAATTTGAAACTCAGACGAATATCGCTGGAAGTGACTGAAAGCGAGTCGGAGAAGCTGAAGCTGAATACCCAACTTTCAATAGCACTCAACCTCTTGGGGACCACTGGAAGTGAGTAGAAGTCTCATGGATGTCAGAACAGCTGTGTAAGCGATAAAGCAGATATCTCTCCTTTTTACGAAGCTCTGAAATTTGAAACAGTCTAGAATATGGCTGAAAATGGAGTCAGAGAAGGATTATCTGTGTAGAAACATATCCTTAAGAATATCGCGGGAAGTGATTGAAAGCGAGTCACATTAGCTGTGTCTGAGTGCATTGAAATTTAATACACAACCTCTTAGAGACCTTTGGGAGTAAGTAGAAGTCTCATGGATGTTAGAACAGCTGTGTGAGCGATAAAGCAAATATTTCTCCTCATTAAGAAGCTCTGAAATTTGAAACACATCCTTAAGAATATCGCTGGAAGTGATTGAAAGCGAGTCAGATTAGCGAGTTAGATATGTATCTGAGTGCATTGAAATTTAATACATCTTGGAGTCCACTGAAAGTGATTCCGAGAAACTCAATATCTGAGAGTGTTTTTTGCACCGAACATGTTGCAAAGAAGAACATAGACGGGGAACCAACATTGTTCTTCAGGAAGCCAGCAATGCGATATCAAATCTGTTCCCCTAATTTTGATTGATTAAATTCCCTTAATCCCTTAATTTTGATTTTCAAGTCTGAATATAAATAATGATTAACGTATGATATGTACAAAAGAGAAAAAGTTTTCAGTAGGTCCGGTTATAAGTTTGGTGGTCCAGTATGGCCGTGGACACTGCGGCGCGCGTTCTTTGGTGTCGTTGTTCGGGCCGACTTCTGCTGCGGTCGTGGGTTCGAATCTTGCCGCCGGGATCGTGCGTCCGAGGTTCATCGCCTCCCTCGTCCCAACCCAACGCGGTGAGGCAACGGGAAGCCATGAACGAAATCATCAAAACCAATTCTAATCTTCCCTTTGGAAGAGGAAAATACAACCTGAAATGGTTGTTTACTTTACTTCACTTTTTACAAAAGAGAAGAAGTTTCCAATAGGTTCTTCTGATAGACACGGAACAATTTGAATACCTTCTCTTCTAGAAATGGCTCTTCAGAAATGAAAAGAAATTTACGCACAGAGCGGCTTTGAAGTATTTCAATCGATTCACACGAAACGACCTGACCGCACGATATTATAAACGGAAACACGAAGGTAGTGCACTGCGGTCAATGTATGCTGCTTTAGTCTGACCACAATCAATGACGAGGAAACTAGGAATTTCCTTGTGAGGAAAGTTTGGCACGCGAACTGATTCAAAACCCAAATCTTCCTTCGTTGGATAAATAAAGCATTTTAGCCACGATTTCCTCAATTATTTCAAGTGTGAGACAGTCGAAATGTGATTAAGAAACTTATAACTTCAGGAATTTTGAGAGTTTCAGAAAACTTGCAAATGAAGACTATATGGGAAGAACGCACCATGTCCCATTTTGTAAACTTTTCAGGAAATAATTTTTCCGGCAAAAACCTAATATTAGTTCGAATTTGGTCGATACATTTTTTTTTTTTTTTTTTAATGGGAGTTGTATCTCAGCGTACTGTAGAATGCGGTGGTACAATCAAAACTACTGCAAAAAGTATTTTAAAACTCCAAATTGCTATCCAAAGTTGCAAAGGTCCATCTCTACAGAGGAAGAACGCACCATGAACGTGTATTGCTGGTTTTATTCGTAGTATCCTGCCATAAGATTTCTCTCTTTATCAGGGCATAACGGTTTCGTGACATTTTAATAATATATATAATGATTTGGTATTTTCAAAAGTTCACTCACGAAGAAGTTTTGCAAAATATTTTAATAGAATAAAATCCAGGAAATTCATTTTTGTTCTTGCAAAAAAGGAGTAGGTATTACAAAAAAAAAATTAAGGACATTAACATTGATTTTGAAAAATTGTTCATTTAATAAAATTTGAGGAAACTGATGTTTGTATTTTCAAAAATCAAGGAAAACCCTTTGTTCTGAAAAAAATTACCAAAAAACTCAAGACACGTGTTTTCATTATTTGATCTTCAATTTCTTGAAATAGGACTGAGCGCTGGAACTGCAGAACTGCATCAGATGTTGGAGGTCCTGGTACTTCTCTCTTGAGATTGGCAATTCCTTTTTGGAAGCTCTTCCAGGAAACCGAAATTCATTTTCCCAAGCTTCTCCTTCCTCGTGGTTGGCTGCTGCTGAGAGTTTTTCCTGGGTTTTCCCGGTTGTTTCCCACTTTTTCTTCCTGGTTCCCTTTGAGCCACGATTGCGGAGATCCATTGTCCGTTGTACGATTCATTCACTTATTGGTATGAAGAAAATAATATTTATCGCCGCTAACAATCGAAAATAATACTGTGAAACCCAGGAAAACCGCATGAATGCGCGAATCACAAAGATCCATCAGGTAGGGGAATACGACCTGGGTGAGGGAGCCCGAAAGTTGGCACGTTCTTCCCCTGTACGGTGTTTCGTTTCTCACATTTTTCTCTTATATTGGATCGTTTTTGCCCATTTTGGTTGTCACCATCGAGTCCGCCGAGAAAAAATCTATAAGGAAACGTCATAACCTATTTTTCGCAAAAAATCGACTTGGTGCGTTCTTCTCCTGTGGTCTTCAAATGAAAGATCGCAAATAAACAGAGTATGAAGGTTAAAATGTGATTAAAGGTAGTATTCATCCCAAGAATACTCTTCTCATTGGCTGTAGAGAGAGAAAAATTGAACATTTTAGAAGTAAAAAAGTTGAACAAGAACTCCAGTAGTTGTCGAAAAGTAAGGGATTCGCCAAAAGTTCGCTATGTTATCAAGACCGCAGATTCGTAGCATCACATTTGCTGATGAATCACAACTGTTACACGATCTGACGTCCACCTCCTATAGCTCACGCGTTCTGAGTCGAGAAGGAAAGGGAATTTACAGAACGGGTTCAACCGGTTCGTTGGGAGACCTTTCTGGAACAACGAGGAGAAAAAAAAACGTCAGAAGCTGCAATCCGTTTTTTTGCCGGCCTAGGTATGTAGATTGAAGCCCCGGCGATTTTAATTGAATTGGGCAGTAGGATATAATAGTAGGTTCTACACGATCAACTAAATATATTTTTAAAAGATGTAGGTAAATTATTTTTTATTACGTCGACCATTCGATTACATTTTGGTTTATTATTTTCAATAATAAGCCTTTGGAATCGACCAAGAAAAAAAAATTTTAACCCCCCCTCAAAATTTGATGTTTTACGTTTCAAGGTACGTAGAATCCGAAAATCGAATAAAAATATTTCCGTCCGTCCGCCGTACGCGGCACTTTTCTTAGCAACACTGGACAGATTTGGTTCAAATTTGGTATATGGGCTCCATTTGGGGTCTTTTAGTTCTTTTTAAACGTTTAGTTCTTTCTAATAAACTTGATTGTGAAGGTGTGAAGCCAGTATGGTGTGATAGGTAGTACCTACCAATAGTTGGTAAGTAAAATAAAGTTGGTAGGTAAAAAAAAATGTTGGTAGGTAAAAAAAAAAAAAACGCTGCAAATCATTGCTCAAAGGTTTATTATTTTCTGTATAGATCACCTTCTGTATAGATCACTGGTTCTCCATCAATAGCACCTACCACCATCTGTATTCTCCCTTGACCTTCCCTCTCAAATTTCAGCTTCCTGCGTTCAATAGGATTGAAAATGGCTTCGGAGCTCACTCAGCTGATCAGTGATCTGAGGAGTGAAGAAGAACTCCTCGAATGCTGGTGAAGCCTGGAAGAGCACTTCCATGCAATAGGATTGAAAATGGCTTCGGAGCTCACTCAGCTGATCAGTGATCTGAAGAGTGAAGAAGATCTCCTCGAAAGCTGGAGACGCCTGGAAGAGCGCTGATCAGCTGAGTGAGCTCCGAAGCCATTTTCAATCCTATTGAACGCAGGAAGCTGAAATTTGAGAGGGAAGGTCAAGGGTGAATTGATGGAGAACCAGTGATCTATACAGAAGGGTGATCTATACAGAAAATAATAAACCTTTGGGCAATGATTTGCAGCGTTTTAAATATCGACACTGAGGAATTTAGAAGAAAAAAATCGATTGTTATCTAGGTAACAAGCTTGGTTCAGGACAACTTGTGTACGAGGTTCCTTGTAGGTTCCTACCTACCTGTACTACTTGTGTTCTCTGAATCGAATCGCATCGACGATCGGCGTAAATGGCCGGCGTTCATGACACTAAAACGCGGGGGAGACGTCGACGGAATGCTAAATTAATTCGGCAAAGGACGAGTTGTGACACTGGAACCTTGACAGTCGAATGTCCAGAGGGATGTGAAGTTGGTAACGATCTGAAATACGGTTTATTTGGGTACAAACTGGATGTACTGAGAAAAAGTCGACAGTTAAGAGCAGACAGTGAATTTTTTAACCCAATCCCTTTCATATTTTTTCAATTTTGGTTTATTATTTTCAACAATGAACCTATGGAATCAACCAAGAAAAAAAAATTTAAACACCCCCTCGAAATTTGATGGTTTACGTTTCAAGGTACGTAGAATCCAAAAATCGAATAAAAATTTGGCCGTACGCGGCACTTTTGCCACTTAGCATTGATCGATTTTGATGAAATTTGGTATGTAGGCTCCATTTGGGGTCTAGTTGTGCTCCTTTTGGTTGATGTAGGTCACGTCTAAGGGTTGAAAAATGAATTTTGAAAACGCCCTAACTCAAAAAATTTCGATATAACGGTATTGTTTTTCCTTCAATTTAAGATTCTATAGAATTTTTAGAATTTTTTGAGACCACGCGGAGCTCTGTAGGACAAAACGTTCGCTCCCTACGAGATTTAAGGGTTGGACGTACGATAAATCAGAAACACGATTGTGAATCGCAAAAGAGGCCGAATCTCCGTTCAAATTTTAGTTGACCGAAATGCGATCGATGTTTTTCTTCATGTTGGATGGTTGGTGGCTTTGCAGAAGAGTGATCTATATAGAAAAATAATAAACCATTGTTTAATAATTTGCAGCGTTTTTCATGTGAATTTGATGACATTTTCTAGGATTGTTCAGATTGACGTGTAGATGGTCCCCTATGAAAATCATCTCACTCAGACTGATAGTAGTTGCTGCGCAACCCCAGGAATTCATATTCCCTTCACCCAAATTTTGAGTTTTCTAACTCTTCCCTCTCAGTCTTAAAGTCGCTAGTTGCCTCCTCTCATGTGTCCTACAATTAGTCGATAAATATTTCCTTGTCTTACTTTCTAATATTCTAACTATCTGCAGATAGTTCAACATGTTGAATTATAAAATTGTATCGATTGGGCTTGCCTGTACTTAAATAAATAAATAAATGTATACGAGGAAGCTATGTGCCACACCCACTTGGCAGACTTCCTTTTTGCAATTCATTCCCCATATAATGAATATATTTTTATTTTCTAAAAATTGATATTTCGACGATTTTTTTTGGCAATTCAATGACCAACCTACCCTTATAATCTTCATTCTCACACAATAAGAGCCTTGCTGTGTATTCATTACTGAACTAGTAGTGTCTGTTTACAACCACCTCTCAAATGGGACTCCTCGGACGGTGTTCCACGGGTTGTCAGGCTGTTGTACCCGCCTCAGACGGGTACCTTCGTTGGTGCGAGTAGTTACGCAACAACCGGCTGACCAGTTGGCAAATCGGCCTTCCAAAGGAGGTGCAGCTGTGACAACAAATTCTTCGTACTTCGCCTCAACGTACGAGGTGGTCCGAAGATCCTTGTTTTGGAAGGATGGCAGTCAACTTAAAAATGACTCACTGTACAACTTATCACCTTCCGATCCTACGAAGTCCTTGAAAAGATGGACCTACCTGTTATAAAAACGCTGCAAATTATTACACAAAGGTTAATTTTTTCTGTATAGATCACTCGCCTGAAAAGCACACGGCTTTCTCATTGTCACTAACTAACAACCATATCTTTCCCTCACAATCAAGTTTATTCCGAAGAAATAAACGCTTCACACTCAATGCGAAGAAATATGGAGTTGGGGGTGCCTTCATTAGGAAAATACATTACAACTCGAAAAAACGCTGCAAATTATTACACAATGGTTTATTATTTTTCTATAGATCACTCAGTTGCGTCTATCAACTATCATATTAGTTCTGATGGTTCTCCTATCATACTTTCCTTTTTGGCATTTTGCTGCCGGGAAGGTAAGTAAGATTCTAATTGTATTTAGTTAGTTTTAGAAGCATTCGCTGCAAACGGCTGGAAACTTTTTCCACGTTTCTTTTTACAATACTTATTAAGGGCTTGTGATCCGTTTGAATTTGAATTTTCCGACCAGAGGTATAATAGTGGAAATGTTCAACGGCGTGACATGTACCCAACTAAATACAATTACAATCTTACTTACCTTCCCGGCAGCAAAATGCTACTAGCCGATGCTTTGTCGAGAGCAACAGGTCCTGTGCCCGAGGAACGAAGAATTGAAATATGTGATCCATTCTCTTATTATTAATGTCATGTCCGAAAATAAAAAACAATTATTCAAGAAAGAAACTAAAAACGATCCAATTTTGAGTAAAGTAATACAATTTACAAATAATAAATGGCCACATAAACCACCAGCACAATTTAGTAAATACTATCAGGTCAGAAATGAGTTAATTTATGAGGATGGTTTGTTGTTATTTGGTGATCGAGTGGTTGTACCTAATAATTTACGAAAAGAAATAATAACTTTTCTTCATGAAGGCCATATGGGAATAAGTAAGACGATTTGTAGGGCAAAACAGGCATTCTATTGGCCAGGCTTATCGAAAGATATAGAGAACATAACCAATAGTTGTATGGTATGTTTGGTAAACAGACCACAAAATCCTCAGGAACCGATGATTCCGTCCACAATTCCCGTTTTACCATGGACGAAGTTGGCCATGGACATATTGGAGCATAACAACAAGTACTACCTAGTAACAATAGATTTTTACTCAAAATGGATGGAAATGCATAAAATTACAAGTAAAGCAATAGCGGATGTCAAAAAAGTATGTTTATTGATGTTCAATACCCACGAATTTCCGACAGAAATTGTTTCTGATAACAACCCTTTCGGAAGCCGTGAATTCAATCAATTTCTCTCTGAACATTCAATTCATTTAATCCAGTAGCCCGCATTACCCTAAAGGACATGCGTTGGCTGAATCTGCTGTCAAAATATGCAAATCTATCCTAAAAACGTCTGCCAAGTGGGTGTGGCACATAGCTTCCTCGTATCCATAACCCGATTATATAGATGATCCGATGCATAGTAGTTAATCTGAAAACACCAATCTGTAAGTACCTTTCACTACCCTCATATGGTACCATCTACACGCTAATCTGGACAATCCTAGAAAATTTCATCAAATTCGGACGAAAAATGTAAATGCGGTAGTGATTGGAATCAAAATATTTCATTGCAAGACTGAGAGTCGAACCTGGGACTCTTGGATGTGAGTCCTGTACTTTGCTTACTGATCTACAGAGGGGTTTGTTGAATGGCTTTGAGATCCTCACCTCACACCCAACTGTTACGGCTGTTACTAGGATTTTACGATTGCGCATGCTCAGAGGCTACTGTAAATTTTAAGGCCTTGATTTTCATTGGGGACCATCTACAACCTAATCCGCGTAATCCCTGAAAATGTCATCGAAATCGGGTAGAAATTGTGGAAGTTATGGCTGTTACAAGCAATTCACGTTCGCGCATGCGCATCGGCTACTATCAGTCCAGGTGTGATGATTTTCATAGGGGACCATCTAAACACTAATCTGTAACATCCCTGAAAATTTCATTGAAATCGGATGGAAAATGTGGAAGTTATGGCTGTTACAAGGAATTCACGTTTGCGCAGTCGCTTCTATCAGTCCGAGGGTGATGATTTTCATAGGGGACCGTCTACACACCAACCCGCACAATCCCTGAAAATTTCATCGAAATCGGACAATAACTTCGTATAGTTATGCGCGTTACAAGGAATTCATGACAGACACACAGACAGACAGACACGGAACCAAAATTGTTCAGAAAGGTCTAAAACGCAAAACGCGAGTGAAAATTTTGATTTTGGAGAACTTTTTTTTTCGTCCTTGAAAAGTGAAAACAAAGCTTCCGCTACCTTGGTAGACTCGGAAGCAAAAGGGAGAACTGTCTAGTCAAAACCCCTGTCTACTTTTATTTCACTATCGGAATACCGGAACACAATCCACCGGTTATTCTCCAAGTCAACTAATGTTTAACAGGAAACTTCGGGATAAGATGACGATTAGAGAACAAAATCGTTTACCTAGATTACCTGATAGAATACAGATTAAAAAACAGATCCGAAAAATGCAAGCATCTCAAAAAGGAAAGTATGATAGGAGAACAATCAGAACAACAGGGGGGGTATAATTTTGTTTTCTTGGTCGATTCCAAAGGTTCATTATTGAAAACAATAAACCAAATCATAAGGAAGAACTTCTTAAATTTAGAAAAATGCATTGAATAATGAGAAACTGAAGAATCGTAGAAAAAGGTCTTCTCACGCTAGAAGGTCGCGGTTGGCGTCAAAATTCTCAGAATGAGATCTAGAGTAGATTAAAAATAACAATAAACAGTTTTTACGACCCATGCGCACACCTTATTGCATTTATTTACCTATCAACCTAAACCATCATGCACTTAAGTGAATGCCTGATTCATATAAGTGCCACGTGTCCAGTATTCTTTGAGATGAATCTGTACTTCCCATTCAACTTGGGTTTTCGCACGATAGGGAACGAATAATTCCATGTATCGCCTTTCATTTGCATGTATAGTTATTTGTAGTGTAACAATCGAAATTGAGCTATTCAAAATTTTCTAAAAATTCCCATAATTTGCTCAGGAAGAACTTGTTTCAGTATTTGACGTCATGAGGCGATGTTCAAGGGGCAATTAAAATAATCTTTGGCAGAATGACTGAATGCATTCGGCGTGTGACTAAGTGCACCACTTAGGCTTAAACGGATCCACTCACAGGGAAGAGATTTTCAAGGTTTCGAACCAGTTACCGACAAGTAATCTAGGATGAAGTCAATCCTTGTAATTATGAAGTATAGGTAGGTACTGACCAGCCTCGGCCTGGTTCGAAACGCCTCAAATCCAGATAAGTTGCGAATGGAAGGACAAATACCTCTTCTAGTGTAAATTGCTCGGCGTGTCGACCTGATTGACGATAAAGGTCATCCAACTCGGAGCGTCTTTGAAGGAAACAATTACCCTCTTATTTTCCGTCGCCTTGAAAGGGACTAAATGTTATGGAAACATTTCGATTGACGCCGAGAAGCCTTGAACACCACAATCGTAGTCCCTACAAGAGCGCTAAAAAAAACCCAACCAGTTCTGTTGACGTTTTATTGGCCTGAAAAAATATACACCCGAACTTTGCTGGAGAAATAAAAAGTTTTATTTCATACGAGCTTATATCCAATAGTAATTTTTTTTGGGAAGTTGAGAAAAAAAATTTCATGGCAAAGGAACGAGAGTTACAAATTCCATGGCAGAACTAGAGTTCCCAAGTTTTCAAAATACTAGTAGTTTGTTCATGGGTCGACTGTAAGATCAGATTTCGAAATTTTTGTATGCGTTTTGAGGGAGACCCGTTCTAATTTGGATATAAGTCTATTCGATGAAAAACATTGTATATGAGCCATTCAGGAAAAAAAACGAGGTTTGGCTGTTGTAAGAAGAATTGAATTTTCTTTTTCTTTTTATGTAAATTTCTTTTAAAGATTTAAAAGCAAAACATTGAAAAATAGTTCTTTTTCAAGAAAAAAACCTCAAAAAGTAATAATTAATTACACATTAAAAAAACCATTAGTAATTAAAAAATACAAGTAAAAGATTTAAAAAAGAAAAATAGCGAAACATGTAGAAAAATTTTTATGGACAACTTCATTCTTAGCCCTGACCCGAAATGTGAAATTTGTCCCATTTCGGTATCCCAAATTGTTACAATGTTGATTTCCACTTACAACCAAGTCGTTGCTACGGAACGTCATCTTCGTCATTCGTGTTAGTAGAAAAACGCTTGCATACGAGTCTGCAACGCATTGGGACATTTTCATGTCTTTACCTATTGCTTTTTACCTCACTATAGGATTTTATAACCCTATTATTAATTATTAATATTAAGAGGTAGGTACCTAATTTCAATAAATTAGACGATTCCGGATTAATTATCTTCTACACTCACGATCATTAGTTTGTAAACAAAATATGAGAACAGTTATGCCCATAGCTCCGCTATTCGTATAGTCAATATGTTATGGAGAACACGAAAATGTTCGTTAAATCGAGAGCTTTCCAACGAGTGGTGAACGATTTTTATGGGTTAAAAAGTGTAGAAAAGGAACAAATTTAACAACGGGGTCGTTGTAAGCGGAAATCATTATACAGGCACTGTAACACAATTTCGTAACGCAATTTCGTGACAGTTTTTTGTGCTATGTGCCAGGGCAGAGACATGAAAATGTCAAAAAATTGAAGAAAAATGTGCGGTTCGACACAGTCCAGATCCAGGCAGTCATTGATTGCCATTATCTTCAGCCTCAGAGGCTTGGTCCAGTACTGGTAGGCACCTCTGGAAGTCTGCCATGGTTATCCAGTGTTCGCCTGAATGGGAAGCGAGATGGTGATTTTTTCTTTTGTCAAACCTTATCTCAAGGATTCAGAATCCGTATAAAAGGTTAAAAAAAGTCTGCCAAGTGGGTGTGACACATAGCTTCCTCGTACCCATAACCCGTTTGTATAGATGATCCGATGCTTAGTAGTTGATCTCAAAACATCAATTTCTAGGTACCTTCCACTACCCTCATAGGGACCATCTACACGCCAATCTTAACAATCTCTGAATATTGTTGGAAACTAACTATAAAAACTATGTAAACTATATAGCTATGGCGGCTACTATCAGTCCAGGTGTGATGATTTTCATAGGGGACCATCTACACGCCAACTCGCAAAATTCCTGAAAATTTCATCGAAATCGGACAACTTTGTAGTTATGCCCGTTACAAGGATTTCACGACAGACACACAGACGGACACGGAACCAAAATCGTTCAGGAAGGTCTGAAACGTAAAACGCGAGTGGAAATTTCGATTTTGGAGAACTTTTTTTTCAACCTTGATAAGCTAAAAAAAAGCTTCCGCTACCTTGGTAGACTCGGAAGCAAAATGGATATAAGCCCGTTTGAAAGAATACTCTTCAAATGCTGTTTCACATAATTAACCATTATTGGACCATGGTATCATCAGTGTCACCGAAAACATCTCAGAAACTCCACAGCTGTTCCAAGGTGTCACCGGAGTAACCAAATTTAAATTGCAATTTAAAATTTAGTGGACAGCGGTTTTTTTGTGCTTTCATGGAAGTCTCAAAATAGAGTTATGACGAAAATTTCCAAAGAAATCGGAGAAATTTTTGTTGTCAACATCATATTTTGGTTTATTATTTTCAATAATAAGCCTTTGGAATCGAGCAAGAAAAAAAAATTTTAACCCCCCCTCAAAATTTGATGTTTTACGTTTCAAGGTACGTAGAATCCGAAAATCGAATAAAAAAAATTTCCGTCCGTCCGCCGTACGCCGTCCGCCGTACGCCGTCCGCCGTACGCGGCACTTTTCTTAGCAACACTGGACCGATTTGGTTCAAATTTGGTATATGGGCTCCATTTGGGGTCTAGTTGTGCCGCGAAGCTTTTGGTTGATGTAGGTCACTTCTAAGGGGTGAAAATTAAGGGTTGAAATTTTCAAGAGTGCCCTAGCTCGAAAACTCTCGAAATAAAGGTATCGTTTTTTCACCAATTTTAAATAGTACAGAATTTTTAAAAATTTTTGAGACCACCCGGAGCTCTGTAGGACAAACCGTTCGGTCCCTACGAGTATTTGAAGGTTTTCCTTCGATAAAACAGAATCATGAGTGTGAATCGCAAAAGAGGTCTAATCGCCGTTCAAATTTTATCTGACTAAAATGCGATCGCTGTTCATTTCTTCGATTTGTATACAGTTTTGCCTTCTGCGTAACCAGTAATCAAATTTCCATATCAAGCTTTCTATTTTTCGAATCGAGTGTGAAGCGTTTAGTTCTTTCTAATAAACTTGATTGTGAAGGTGTGAAGCCATTATAGTGTGGTAGGTAGTACCTACCAATAGCTGGTAGGTAAAAAAAAATTGGTAGGTAAAAACAATGTTTGTAGGTAAAAAACGCTGCAAATCATTGCTCACTGATCAGATCACTGATCAGCTGAGTGAGCTCCGAAGCCATTTTCAATGCTATTGAATGGAAGTGCTCTTCCAGGCGTCTCCAGCATTCGAGGATATCTTCTTCACTCCTCACATCACTGATCAGCTGAGTGAGCTCCTAAGCCATTTTCAATCCTATTGAATGGAGGTGCTCTTCCAGGCGTCTCCAGCATTCGAGGAGATTTTCTTCACTCCTCACATCACTGATCAGCTGAGTGAGCTCGAAAGCCATTTTCAATCCTATTTAATGGAAGTGCTCTTCCAGGCGTCTCCAGCATTCGAGGAGATCTTCTTCACTCTTCTGATCACTGATCAGCTGAGTGAGCTCCGAAGCCATTTTCAATCCTATTGAACGCAGGAGCTGAAATTTGAGACGGAAGGTCAAGGGAGAATACAGATGGTGGTAGGTGCTATTGATGGAGAACCAGTGATCTATACAGAAGGATGATCTATACAGAAAATAATAAACCTTTGAGCAATGATTTGCAGCGTTTTTTTTTCAAATAAATGAAATAGGTAGTAACTTCCAACATCAGTTTGTTGATTTCCACATTTTACTGAGCACTCAAAAACAAGACTGGATCCGAATCCTACAAATCGAACTTCTTCCACTGAAGTCAAATCTGCTACATACAGTCACTATAGCATCGACTCCAAGTTACACTCATATTTCGATTGAAAACAACAACAGCAATAATACTAACAATATTTTTGATTACATGGCTGTTTAGTGACTGTGCTCGTACACTCAGATACATTATTTTCATGTTTTGACCCGTCGCTTTTGTTTTATTGTTTAAACTCCAGCTGGACAGCTTCTCACACAAGAAAGGAACCGATTGAATGGGGAACCCTTTCAATATTTATATATCTTCAAAGAGTTTTAAAAAAATTATTTTTTCAGATTTTTTTCCAATTTTGTTTTATTTTTTTAGTTTTAAAAATGTTTACATTTTTTTCCTTCATACACTCTTGCTCAAAATTAGAGCACCGCCATCCATTTCTTCGTTTGTCCCCTACTTTTTTCCCTAATCAAGTTTTTATCCATTTGCACACATTGTTTGCAAACACAGAAGGAAAAAGGTAACCAAAAAAGGCACACATTCTTGAAGAAAAGATGTTTTTAATAAAATTGGAGAAAAATGTACTTCTTTTGGCAAAATTATAAAAATTGTAAATGGGTCATTCTCAGCAAAACTTAAATCTTGTGTGCTTTTTTTAAAAAAAATCTGATGACATTTTTTGGTCCGTTTTTTTTAATGATACTTCCGGCCATGGATACTCAATGAAAAAATGTTACCAGCAGCGCATCAGCATGCTTATTTTTTAAATTAAAAATAATTTAAAAAATGGGTAAGTGAACCAATGACATGTTGGGGTGAGTCAATGACCAAAATGAGTGAACTAATGGCCTTAACCGTGACACACTGACAGTTATCTATTAGTTCACCGTCTGTATTGAAAAATATGTGTGAGACAGCTGTATGTTTGGGTTTCATCAAAACTAAGGTTATTGTAGACATTTTTTCTTCAAGTGTCAAAAATGGAGCTTATATAATAATATTATATATTATGTATATCAGGTGCTCCTATGCCATATCCGGCTTCATGATAGTTCCACGTTGCCAGGGTTAGGGCAGGGAAAACTTTTTTCAAACGGTGTTGAAACAAATAGAAAATCGTTCTATTCAGGTACTGAGCCAATGGGCCGTCGGAGAGGATGTGAAACTTTGTGATTTCCACACTGATGGTTTCTTTCAACTGAATGAAAATTGGCTCAAGATGTGCCCATACTGCAGCTGGTCCATGGTCTAGATTTTCTGATAGAGTACAGAAACAATGAGGTAAGACATGGCCTGACTCATAATCCTGATAGTATACAACAACAATATGCAATGCAACATTTTGACGGTTCCCACCGAAATGTACAGCTTAAATCTCACTGTTATACTTGGTACTATAATTTTCAAAAAGTCACAGTGCAGAAGAATCTCACCAGCTTCAAGAGTTAACTTCAAACTCTTGAATGCACGGTGTTGGTGCATAATATTTCCCTCGTGCTGAAGAAGTGGAATGATGCAGCTTTCAGTTTCTTTGATAACGTCAAGCAGAGGTTTTTCCTCTTTAGCTTTCATCATGCGATTTGTGGCTTTCATTTTCTTGGTTTTTGGATCCAAGTATTCAATTTTTTTGTTGTCATCCACTGTTCGACAACCAGAGGTTGAGAGCCATCAAATTCTCCAATATAGCTGAAGGTATTATCTTTGCAAAAGGTGCACTTCCTTTGGTAACAGTCAATATTAGGAGACCTACAGCAAAGTTGCTGATCAATTGTCCAAATTTTCCTACGTTCAATGATCTTAAGCTTGTGGAGGGCAACTAGCCGCAACTGAAAATTTTCATGAATTTTGCAGAGACAAGTCTCTCTCCCTTTTGCGTTTGGAGCCACCACCCAGAAAGGACGGAAGCGACAAAATGTGGAATGAGAAATCGTGTCTTTTCAATTTCAGTAGTCTCGCCGTTTCCAGGTCACTCATCAGTTTTTCCTTCCTGAGCTTATCATGGAGTCTCTTCGCTTCTTTCAGTTCAGCTACAGTTTTTTTTTTCTCTTTGGTCCCATGATAAGCTGTGCATGATTTTAAAAAACGCAAGATCTATAATAGTTCCAATCATGCAGCATGAGCTAATTATGACAAAAAAACCCTTTCTTTTTTGATTTATATTTTCATCTCAAACTATTAGAAATTGCAACTAAGGTTCAAATTTAGTTTCTTATTGTGAAATCCTTTGAAAAAACTTGAAATAGGAGCAATTTCTTCAAAATTAGTTAAAAATCAAATAAGGTTTAGCCAAGATGTCATTGGGTCACTCAAGCTTGTCATTGGCTCACATTGTTAGCAGTGACCCAATGACAGGTGACCCAATGACAAAACACGTGTTTTTCAATAATATCTTCTAAAGAAATATATTTCTCACAAAACTGATAGTACCAGTCAAACAAGAAACAAGTATTGAGCTCAGAGAATATAAAATAAACGTTAATATGATGACTTACGAATGTATTAATCGATGCGGACCGATGACACCGAGAAAAAATACGCGAACATATTCGCATTCGCACAACGCTTTCAACGACGCGGACTAGACTGAATTGTGACAAAAATGTCATGTGATCGCCAAGCAGAAGTCACTTGACGATTTGGCTCCCCCCTCATCACTGAAATTCGGCTTAGGAAGCGGAATTTCAAGAAACCCCCAAGCGTGACCCAATGACACAATCTTGGTGGGACATGCTAATTGCAGTTTATTTCCAAATGAAGGAATCATTTAAAAATTGTTATATTCAAGTTTCTTAAACTAAAGAATCTGCTTGAAAAAATGGTGGGTCGAAAGATCAGGTAAATGCTAAACGGAAGTAGATGGAATCAGCCAAAGTAGGTATGGTCTGGAGGGGGACAAGGTGAACCAATGACATTTTCAGTATTAATTTCAAATTTCTATATAGAAATAATTAATTTATATTTTTAAAAATATATGGGCCAAGTAGAGCGCAAAAATATCTGCCGGAAACACATTCATTTTTGAAATTAGGAAGCATTAGAACGAGTCAAATAGCACTGGACGTCGATATTTACGTTTTGCTGAGAACGACCCAAATGTGAAATAGAGGAGATGAGGAGGATGTGAGTTATGCCAGTTTTGCTTTTCAATACTTAGTATTACCTTCTCTAGCCCGGATGAGGGCTTGGAGCCTTCGACCCATACCTCTAATCAAGTTTTGGGTATCCTCCTGGGGGATATTGTCCCAGTCCTCTTTCGCTCCTGTTTCCAGCTGCTGAAGATTGTTTCCAGGATCTTTGGCTCGAATTCTTCTTTTAAGCATGTCCCAAACATGCTCCATTGGATTCATGTCTGGGCTTCTTGGTGGCCAGTCCAGGACGAAAACTTCATAAGAGAAGAAGAAAGGGGACCAACGAAGAAATGGATGGTGACGCTCTAATTTTGAGCAGGAGTGTACATGTATACTTATTTTTAGGACGTCCCACAGTAAGACTTGGGCGTCCTTATGCGATCGATCTGGGGTGAAGGAGGACAACACTCAACAGAAAAAAAAACCACACAGTAATCCGTTTTAGACCATTCTGAATCCAAATCCGCGAAAAAAAAACCATAGGTGTACCTGTCTGTGTGTGTGTATGTGTGTGTGTGTGTGTAACAAAATCTTGTGTACTCTGCACAGGCCTTAGTTCTCAACCGATTTTCCTGGTTATTTTTTGGTTCGTCGCGGAAAACTATCTAGTTGTGCACTACGTCGCCGGAATTTCGAATTTTGCCTTTTAAGGGGAGGAAAGGGGGGGGGGGTTAATGCTCGAAAAACGTGCGTTTTTGGGCATAATCTTGTGTACTCTGCCCAGGCCTTAGTTCTCAAACGATTTTCGTGGTTCTTTTTTCGTTTGACGCGGAATACTATCTAGTTGTGCACTACGGCGCCGGAATTTTGGATTTTGCTTTTTAAGAGGGGGAAAGGGGGGGTTAATGCTTAAAAAACGTGCGTTTGCGTGCATAATCTTGTAAACTCTGCCCAGGCCTCAATTTCCAACCGATTTGCGTGTTTCTTTTTTTGTTTGACTCAAATAAATTCCGAGTTGTACATGATTTTACCAGAGTACCAAAATTCGCAAGGGGAGGGGGTGAGTGGGGGGATAATATTCACAAAATATCCGATTTTCAATATTTCGGTTCCTTTACTGCTTACTAATTGTACCCAAGCTTTGAAATTGAGGAAAAATTCCCATGATACCTCCGGATTTTCATGAATTATTCTCTGTACCACCATGGAACTAATAGTGGTGCCACCATGGTGCCATAAACCGCTTATTTCGTGTTTTTTTTTGTGTTTCACCTTGAATACGGATGTGAACTTCGACGGACTACCTACCAAAACTAACAGATGAAAGTTTAATGGTACGACGTATTTCCGCTTTGGTGCCAGACTGGCACCACTGGATGAGGGGGGGGGGTGTACTCGAGTTCGCATGTTGGGTATCGTAGATCATGGATTTTAAAATGCTCTTCAGATTCGAGGCTCCCATGCCGCTAGAAATGTTAAGGTGGAAAATGGTGGGGGGGGGGTCAGTATTTCTTGCCTAAAGTAATAAATAAATTACATCGAGTGAAACAGTTTTATCACTTAACAACTGGTTAAACTGATCTAATGCTTATCCAATGGGACGTCCCCTGGAATGCATGCATTACTAAACAATATGTTTTGTTATGGTCTCAGCCCTTGGTTACATCATCCAAATATTGATAACAATTTAAACTCGTCTTTTCCTCTCTTGGGACGAATCTAGACTATTCGGGAACAATACAACTTGGTGCATCTTTGGGCGGTATTTACGTGTTATTTTTTTACACAATTCCCTGTAATTTCCTATGCAACAGTTTTCAGGTCGTAGCACCCGCAAAAGGTACGCTATCACGCTCGAGTCTCACCGCTCTCCATCGTTCCGGTAAGAAGGTATAATTATCCATTTTACACTGTACTTTGTTTCGACCATTTGGTAATCCTCTCCTCAGTGTTGAAGCTTTATAAACAGAGCTGGTCGAGTTGTGTCACTTTAGACGGGTTAGATTGTTTTGGCGCAATAAGATGCGACCGAAAAACTCTTTTTTTTTATCATAAAATTATCATAATATGATAATGGCCCCAATTTGGCAGATGTGATGCCCTGGAGGTGGATTGGAATTCAAATCCACCTCCAGGGCATCACATCTGCCAAATTGGGGCCTTCTATCTTTTTCTACAACACGGGCCAAGCACAACGTCGGGAAATCTGAGCAAATCGCATCTCTTCGTCCATTTTTTGGTTTATTATTTTCAATAATAAGCCTTTGGATTTTTTTAAATCACAAACACACCTGCTCCCTATACGGTCATAAAAAGAATAAAATGACAAATAAGTAGTAAAATTAGTCAGCAATAAGAAAAATAAGCCTTTGGAATCGAGCAAGAAAAAAATTGTAACCCCCTCAAAATTTGATGTTTTACGTTTCAAGGTAAGTACGTAGAATCCGAAAATCGAATAAAAAAATTTCCGTCCGTCCGTCGTCCGAAAATCCCTGGACCGATTTGGTTCAAATTTGGTATATGGGCTCCATTTGGGGTCTAGTTTTTTCCAGTAAAATTGTACAAAGTGGTGCCAAATAAACAATCTATCTATCTGTACATAGAATAACATGGACACATAGAATTAGCATTACCACTGATACGAGTAATTGCCTCTATATGGAACACTAAAGACAAACATCAACTGAGCAGGGAGTTCCCGATTTTGTCATATTCGGCGGTAGGACAATAACTCTAAAGAAAATAAAACAAATTTTGGGAAAAAAACCTTAAATTTCTTAAACTGGAGGTAAATTCTTGAAAATAAAGGTTGACATTGAAATCGATAATTGACAACTGTCTGCTTAGAAGGACATGAAAGCTCGAAAATCTTCTGGAGTGCAATATTATCAAGACTTCAAGTTTCAGTCCTGGAAAAATCGGCGCTAACCGCCTTATTCCTCTAACTAAACAGTTTACCAGATTGATGCACAAACAGATAAAGTCCAATCATGCTGCATGAGTTAATGAGCGAATTATTGGGGGGGGGGGAATTTACAGGTCCCCTGTAAAAATCATCACCCCTGATAGTAGCCGCTGCGCATGCGCAAACGGGACATCCTTGCCACAGCCGTAACTTCTACATTTCCCATCCGATTTCGATGAAATATTCGGGAATTACGTTGGAAATCAGTTGGCGTGTACCTAGTTGGTCCCCCATGAAACTCGTGGCTCCCTGACTGATATTAGCCGCTGCGCATGCGCAAACGTGTGTTTTCTTGTTATAACCGCGACTTCTACATTTCCCATCTGATTCCGATGAAATTTTCAGGAATTATAAGAATTGTGTTGTAGATGGTCCTCTATGAAAATCATGGCCCCCAAATTCAAAGTATTTTGTGCGCATGCGCAAACGTGAATTCCTTGTAACAGCCATAACTTCTACATTTTCCAACAATATCCAGAGATAGTGCGGGTTAACGGGGGTCTCAGTCTTGAAAAGTTGAACCTAAAATTGAAATTTTAAAGAATTTTAGAAATTCATTAGTACACGGCCCTAGGGAATTGAAAAACTGAAATATTGCCGCTGGAATCATCAAAATTGAACAATAATTGCCAGAGAAATATGGGAAAAACCGTTAATTCAGTTATGCTTTCCCATAAAATGTAGCTAAACTTGAAATTTTCAAGGATTTTAGATATTTAATAGTGCATGGCCCTTGGCAATTGAAAAACTGAAATATTGCCGCGGGAATATTCAAAATCGAACAGTATCGCACCCAGAGAAATATCGCACCCGTCCTCGAATAGGGGCACAACTCAAAAAACGTGATTTTTGGGAAATTGCGTTTGAAGTTTGAAGCCCATTGGCTTGCGGTTCCACTCAATAGAAACGTACCGCCAACATTTACTAATCCATAACTGTGTACTGTAACATCTGAGCTAATGTTTCATGGCGAGTAAAAGATAATTAAATTATCTTTTACAACAAATTACTACTAAATTATCTTTTTACAACAATTACAACAAATGTTGTTGTTTAGGGGCTAAGAGGGGGTTAAATTTTGGTCAAATTTCGATGATATTTCGAGTTGTTACCTTTTTAACCGAACATTCTCCAAGATATTTTGAAATGTTACCTTACCCAATGATACCAAATTATAACTTTCTGAGCCACTAATATGATAATTACTTACTTACTTGAGTTTCTCAAAGGAAAATTATCACCCGTTCGTCAACAATAATAATGAACATAACACAAAATGGTTTGGAATCTTTTATGGCCTCAGCTGGACTGAGGCAGGAATAGTTGGCGGTCTAGAAGGTGCAGGAATAGTTGGCTGTCTAGAAGTTTGAACCTAATGGAGAATTTTAATATAATTTCGTCTTCATTTTGATTGATTCTTAAAGAGCCATAGCATAATTATCATGCAAGTTTGACTTTCTAACAATCTATCACGACTTTTCTTTCAAAATCCTCATCATTTTTGGGGCTATAATTTATGAGACGTTTCAGTTTTTAAAATCGTCAATTTTACTCTAATAACAGTAAATTTTACTCTAATTTTATTAAACCTCAAATTTCAGGAATTTAAATTTTACCTTCGAAAGTAGGTAGTAAAAAACCGAATTAAGTCATTTTAAGTACGAGTAAGTAATAATCCATGTAATCCAAAACAATCAATATCATCAATACAATAAAACACAGCAATGCTTTCCCGGTCATAACTCAAAAACCCCATTTTTTGAGTTGTGCCTTTATTCTAGGACGGGTGCGATATGGAAAACCCCGTTTATTCAGTAGTTTTCCCCATTTTTCATTGGCAATTATTATTTGATTATGATGATTCCGGCGGCAAAATTTCAGTTTGTCAATTCCCTAGGGCCGACCACTGATGAATTTCTAAAACCCTTTAAAAGTTCAAATTTAGATACAACTTTTAAGTTTTTGCGCCTTCAATTTCGCGAATTACCAAGAACGAACGGCGACCGACTGAGACCCCCTTCACTACTATGCGTCTTCTATACAATCGGGATATAGATACGAGGAAGCTACGTGCCACACCCACTTGGCAGTCGTTTTTTGGATGTGACAGTATTCAGATAACACATCTTGTCCATTTCTGTGCGAGAATGAAAAACATAAATAATTTCCCGCCAGAAAAACACATTCCTTCCTATTACCGCACGAGATAATCCCGGGAGAGAAAGACGAGTGGCGGAACTTGGAGGTCGCTAAGCAAAAAACCTCAGTAAAAACGGAGATGCGAGGCTACCTGGTTTTTTTCCTATTTGATAAATTTGTTTTTATTCTGCGATCTGCGGGTTCTTCCCTGTAAAGAGCCCCGGAACGAGAAGTAGCCGCTCTCATCCGCCCATCTCCAAAAAAAATGGCTGCAAAAAATGGGGCACTCGATGCTTTCGCTTTGTTTTTTGGATTCATCAGGATGTCGTAAGAGGGAAGAAGCAGAACAAAGAAATTCAGTAGGTAGAAATCGTCACTACCGCATCACAAGAAAAACGCAATTAGTTCATAGTGCCGGAAAACATCCAACAAGTCTGCCAAGTGGGTGTGGCACATAGCTTCCTCGTTGTATAACCCTGCTTAGTAGATCAATCCGATACATCACTTCCTTGCACTACCCTCACAGGGGACCATCCTCAAGCCAAAATACACAATCCCTGAAAATTTCTTCGAAGTCGGACTGAAAGTGTTAAAGTTACGGCTTTACAACGAATTCACGTTTGCGCATGCAAAGTAGCTACTACCGGGGTGATGATTTTCATAGGGGACCGTCTACACACCAATGGCAAAATCTCTGGAAAATTTCACCGGAATCGGACAGTAACTTCGAATAGTTTTTCATCGAAACTAGTTGGTTTACTCGAGAGAAATGACCACTTCAGAGGCTTGTTTTCACCTTCGATTGTTCGAAAAACTCGAATACGAATCGCCACTGAAGCAACAAGCCTCTGAAGTGTTCATTTCTCTCGAGTAAACCAACAAATTTCGCTGATTTCAACGTTCTTTTTCGACTTTTTTGAAGAATCGAAGGTGAAAACAAGCCTCTGAAGTGGTCATTTCTCTCGAGTAAACCAACAAGTTTCGAAGATTTCAACGTTCATTCTCGAGTTTTTCGAACACTCGAAGATGAAACCAACCCTCTGAAGTGGTCATTTCCCTTTGAACTTTGAAGAAATGGCCGAATGGCTGGCGATGGGGAAATGCCAGATAAGTCGTTTTTTGGTAAAAATCGAGATATCTTCACCGTAGGCGTTATTGTGAGTCAGCTTTCGTTTGCGAGTATCAGCGTAAGTCTACCTTGCTTCCTATTGGCTGGGGCCACAGAGTACTGGAGACGCGTCAGCGATTATTCGGATAACTCTCATTTCTGTTTCGAGAACAGACCTAACTGAGTTTACCTACTTTCTCCCAGTGTACTAAATTGTACTTAACCAGGCAAGTAGGTTTTCTGAGCAATTTGCTGAGCAAAAGCTTCTGAGCAATTGCTCGTAACCAAGTAAGTATGGAAATTAGACTGCACGGAACCAGATAAGTAGACAATCTTCAAAAACCGATTGAATTTACCATTGAGATGTAATTTGAGGGGGGAGCTTGATCCATCTTTTCTGTTTTAGGATACTTTCGTGAACAGTCGCAGGGCTAAGCATCGATTATTTTGGATTCCTGAATTAGGAATTAAATTTGAAACTATCAAACCTGGTTTTCCCCCTGCCAGCCAAATTTTTATTCGATTTTCGTATTCTACGTACGTTGAAACGTAAATCAACAAATTTTGAGGGGTGGAGGGGGGCTAAACATTTTTTTTTCTTGGTCGATTCCAAAGGTGCATTATTGAAAATAATAAACCAAAAATAACTGTTGTTGTCCAAAACTCCAAAAATGAAAATAATTTCTCTAAGTTGGTTGTTCGACATGTAGGGCGATCCTTGTAAGGATTCGCAGATAACGTGTCCTTGCCTTCGATGATTTTGGACTGTAAATTTGAAACACTAATAGGTATTGAAATTACCTTGAAATATGTAGAAAAAGAATATGTAAACTTTGGTAATAAATTCTATAATGAAGAAAGGTATCGATAACCTAACCTACTGCAGGCCTGCTGAACTGGAAGCGGTGTTACAGAAGGTATGATTAGGTATAAATTTAAATGAAAAAATGAAATTAAAGTCTTTGAGAGAAGTCCTCTCCAAATTGCAAATTAATGATCCGCGTTGCTTGTAGTGGGGCCCGTTGTAGTGGCGTCGGTGTCTCCACGAGGACGTCTCGATTTTGGGGGTCCTTGATGGAATAAAATGAGTGTCCACTCACCTCTCACCCTCTTCATTCGATACCTTTCTGGACCTGCTGCAAGTAGCTACCTGCAGGTAGGTACCTCAGGAGCAACCAGATCCCAGAGTCGAGGTTTCAGGGCTCCAATGGAAGCTTTCGTGCACGCAAAGAGGGTTTTATCGGCAAGCAATGGCTTTGAACTCGGTCTGACCAAGCTATGGCTTTGAACTGATCTCCCAAGTCAGTGGATGAATTGTAGAGCAGTGGAGGTGGAGATAACTTTCGTTCTTTGATTCCGTGGACTTTGGTGGTCTCAGGAGATAATGGTCTCTCTTGATGTCACTCACTCACAGGTACGCATACATCTTTTCCTAAGATTATTCACCTAGATCTCAAACATTGGTGTTTGTGACACTGCTGCCATTTAAAAAACAAACGTACAGAGTTTCTGTAATAATTTGCAGCGTTAATGGCAGCACTTAGGCTCATCTTCCATCACTTTTCTATACGTCGGTACTGACTATCTCACTTATCCCGTAGTTTGCTCGACGTTGGATGTCCCTTGAAATATTTCTCAAGCTGAATCATCTCGTGATCCTGGAGGAACCAACTGGCGACCACCGATCCGAGTTTTGGCAGGATGCCTCGCCCGTTAATTTCTGACTTCCTCCGTTCTAAGCTCGGGGCGGACAGAAGGTGACTTCGAATCGCCTAATAATTCATCCCCCACCGCAAGTCTCCCGTTCAACTAACAAGGTCACAAAGCATCTACGAAAGTGTTTCAGAGGAAAATGAAGTTGGTTATTTACTACTACTGGAAATTTCGGCTTATGAAGAAGTTTCTTGAGCGCTGAGGTCCCTACAACTTGACTCCTGCCTAACCACGATCGAATCTTGAATTGACGGCAAAACTAAGCCCCTAAAAGCACTTACGTTCTTGGTGATTCAAGCAGGAAAAAGACTCCTCATTTTGGACATCGAGACTTTTCGACAATTTCCAAGTCAAATCGAGAACTTTCCAAATCAAATTGAGAATTTTTCGAATCAAATTAAGAATTTTCCAAATCAGATAATTTGGAACTTTTTAACTCAAATTGAGAATTTTCTAGGTCAAATTGAGGACTTTTCAAGTCAAATTGATAACATTCCAAATCCAATTGAGAACTTTCCGAGTTAAATTGAGAACTTTCAAGTCAAATTGCGAATATTTAAAAACAAATTGAGAACTTTCCAAGTTAAATTGAGAATTTTCCAAATAAATTGATAATTTTTCAAATCAAATTGAGAATTTTTCGAATCAAATTAAGAATTTTCCAAATCAGATAATTTGGAACTTTTTAACGCAAATTGAGAATTTTCCAAGTCAAATTGAGAACTTTCCGAGTCAAATTGAGAATTTTTCAAAACAAATTGAGAACTTTCCAAGTTAAATTGAGAATTTTCCAAATAAATTGATAATTTTTCAAATCAAATTAAGAATTTTCCAAATCAGATAATTTGGAACTTTTTAACGCAAATAGAGAATTTTCCAAGTCAAATTGAGAACTTTCCGAGTCAAATTGAGAATTTTTCAAAACAAATTGAGAACTTTTCAAGTTAAATTGATAACTTTTCAAGTCAAATTGAGAATTTTTCAGATCAAATTTAGAATTTTTTAAATCAAATTAAGTATTTTCCAAATCAAATAATTTGGAACTTTATAACTCAAATGGAGAATTTTCAAAGTCAAATTGATAACATTCCAAATCCAATTGAGAACTTTCCGAGTTAAATTGAGAACTTTCCAAGTCAAATTGCGGATATTTAAAAACAAATTGAAATTGAGAATTTTCCAAATCAAATTGAGAATTTTTTCAAATCAAATTGAGAATTTTTCAAAACAAATTGAGGACTTTCCAAGTTAAATTGATAACTTTCCAAGTCAAACTGAGAATTTTCCAAATCACATTGAGAACTTTCCAAATGAAATTGAGTACACTCCAAGTCAAATTGAAAACTTTCCGAGTCAAATTGAGAACTTTCCAAGTCAAATTGAGAATTTTTTCAAAACAAATTGAGAATTTTCCAAATCAAATTGAGAAATTTCCAAATCAAATTGAGAACTTTGCAAGTTAAATTGATAACTTTCCAAGTCAATTTGAGAATTTTTCAAATCAAATTGAGAATTTTTTCAAATCAAATCAAGAATTTTTCAAATCAAAAATTTGGAACTTTTTAACACAAATAGAGAATTTTCCAAGTCAAATTGAGAACTTTACTAATGAAATTAAGAATTTTTCAAATCGAATAATTTGGAACTTTTTAACTCAAATAGAGAATTTTTCAAGTCAAATTGAGACTTTCCAAATCAAATTGAGAGAACATTCGAATTTTATTGATTATATGATTTCAATGTAAGGGACAGGTTCCTTACAACTGACATTTTTGAGGGGGTGGTAAAAAATTATTTTTTCTTGTTCGATTCTAAAACCATAATTTGAAGATAATAATCAATAAGAAAGCGACTCATTAGGGAAATATTAGGCCTCTTAGCTGACCGCCCATTATTTTTGACACCTCGATATTTCGCGAGGGGTTCCATAATTCGCGACAATCGGATTGTAAAGTAAAATCTGTTCAGATTCGTGAAAGTCAATCATTTCCTCCTGGAATAATGCAGTTTCCGCGGTTCAACGGGCCTTTAAAGGTTGTCACTCGTAAGGGCAGAAACGAAAGGGCAGATTGAAGGTCCCACCGTTTTTGTTTTTTTCCACCGAGTTTCCCAGCTCGATAATCATTTCAACATTTATTTGTCACCCTTTAGAAGTGATTGAATTTTTTTTTTTTTAAATATAAATGCTTTTATGTGACCATTGAGGTTTTGCTGCAAAGTGCCATCTTGGGGCTGCTGGTGTCGTTGTGTTCATTGAGGGAAATTTCCACATGAAGGATGAGAAAAAGAAGGATGCAATCATTCAGTCCGTACATTCGGTACATCAAGTCCGATGGCCCAAAAAAATTTCACCTCTCAAAATAAGCTCACCAAAAATGTTATAGATGGGTCGTTTTCGCTGTTCATCACATCATAACGTAATTATTCATTATGAATAATATTATTAGTCGATATTGTTATTGTTTGTTACTGATGATGACCTAATCGTCGAAATCGATTTAACTTGTAACTCATTATTTTCGTAGAAATAGACAACGTTCTACTCAACTCTGTTTTTATTATTAGTCGTTACGAATAAAATATTGCGCCGCTTTCATAACAGGTTCCAGTAGAGGAAAGCGGAAAACCTCTATCTGTCAGAACTTTTGATTCATCAAACCGAGTAAAATGGCCAAAAATTATATCAAACTCATCAGATAATACATGGTAAGATAAGATGCTGAATAGGTTGTTTTCTCTGTTCAAAATAAACGAGATCCTGTCTAAAATATAAGGGAATAGAAGAGATCCAAAAGAAAATGAGCAAGAACCGTACCTATTTCGGTACACCAAGCCGGGTAAAATGGACGATAGTGAGGGGGTCTCAGTCGGTCACCGTTCGTTCCTCGTTCAGGGTTAATAGTTCCCTAAGTTGTAGGGGCGAAAACTTTGAAAATTGTAGTTAAATTAGAAATTTTCTGGATTTTTGAAAATTCATTAGTACATCGGCCTAGGGAAGTGAAAAACTGAAATATTGCCGCTGGAATCATCAAAATTGAACAACAATTGAGGAGTTTGATTTCAAAAGGTACTAGGTATATCCATTTTGGTCGAACGTGACAAAAATGCGAAAAACCATACCGACCTGAAAACGAGCTAAAAACCAATGATGTTATTTTTATGTATTTCTAAATTATAATAAATATTTTTGGAAAAAAAGGTAAATCAATTTTGAACGAGATTTGAAACATCAAATTTATGGATGAAGTACTTTTAGCGAATTTTCAAAAAAATGAAGTTATCACAATGGCCTCAAAATTTTTAGAATGAACTTTTTCGAAAAATGTTTACACTGAAATCCGGTTTGGAACATTCTGAAACGATCCCTGAAATTTTTCCAAAAATCATAATATGATTACACATTATGTATGTATGTAGGTACGTATAGGTATGCATCAGCTGTGCGAAGTGCGTCGCTGTATGTGGTTTTATTGAGGTTCGGTCAGGTAATTGATAAAATTGATTCCAAGCTTTCGACGGTTTATTCCATCATCCTCAGGGAGAATATTTTTGAGCTGGAAAATGGACAAACGTTGACTAGGAGGTCGTCTTCACTAGCAAAGGTCTGATTTTCAACTCATCGACCTTTGCTGGTGAAGTTAACAACGACCTCCTAGTCAACGTTTGTCCATTTTCCAGCTCAAAAATATTCTCCCTGAGGATGATGGAATAAAGAATGGAAAGCTTGGAATCAATTTTATCAATTACCTGACCGAACCTCGATAAAACCACATACAGCGACGCACTTCGCACAGCTGATGCATACCTGTAAACCAACGGTCGATAACTAGGTACACTACCAGCTATGTATAATATACATATTATGTATGTGTGTGTGTGTGTGTGTGTGTCAATCTGCACGATAACTTGAGTAATTGTTTAGAAATTTTTTTCAGTTTTTGCCAAAATGTTCGTAACAACAAACAATATTTCAAGTTCGTTAGCCAACAATTTTGGACAATCCAAAGTGGTCCAAAATTCAAAAAAATAGATTTTTCCAGTTTTTTGTGGTTATAACCTTCAAAATCATGGTAATATATGGTATATTCGGATTCAGCACAAAATTTCTGATATCAATGCGTTTAAAAAAATGAAAACTGTCCAAAATTAAGAAAAGTATGTATCTATTTATATATATAATGAATACGTGCGTATATTGGTTGTACCCAGAAATACAGTAGCCGTGTGGGTACTCTATGAGTTCGTAGAGACGAGTAGAACATGAATCTAGACTCCTAAGATCTTCAAAGCATAGGTACGTTGTGCATACAGTATGTTGGTATGGTAGGTATACTGAAAATCGAAAAAAACAACAATAGCCGTGTGGGTACTCTATGAGTTTGAGGAGACGAGTAGAACGTACAATATGGACTACTAAGATCTTCAAAGCATGCGTCACGGCATCTTCATGCGGCATGAATAGAATTTTCTAAACAAAACGTGGCGTTAGTAATTTTTGGAATCCAACGAAGTGGATAAAGTACTTTTTGAAACAAAAACGGATAAAAGACCGCCATTGTGCTGGATATAGTACATCTTGAAATTAAACGGAATATTCACCCTCGTTTTTCAAGGGAATGGATTATCTTTTGCTCCAAAAGATCGCATTTTTGAGAAAAACTACCCCCCCCCCCCCTTAAAACCCAGGGAAAGTGGAATCAAACTCCTCAATTGCCAGAGAAAAATGGGAAAAACATAACTGAATAAACGGTTTTTCCCCTTTTCCTCTGGCAATTATTGTTCGATTTTGATGATTTTTCAATTCCCTAGGTCGATGCACAAATGAATTTCAAAAACCTCTGAAAATTTCAAATTTAGGTACAATTTTTAGAGTTTGAGTACCTGCAATTTAGGGAAATACTGACCCGGAACGAGAAACGAACGGCGACCTACTCAAACCCATCCAATACGCTCGATAGGTTGTGCTAAATGCATGCTAAATAAGACAATATCGAGTTATTACCAATTAGAAGTGGAATATGCTTAGGAAGGCGAAGGATAGAGGTTTTCCAGGTACTTCTGTACAATGAAACGAGAAAAAACCTACCTGTCTGTACTTAGGATACATCAACCTGGGAAAACGGCCATAAAGGAGATATTCAACTCAGCAGGTTGTTTTCGAGCAGTCCCAACACAATTATTGGTGATTTTGAACCAAATAAGACAATTTTATGCCCAGCTGTGCCTGGAATTATCAAGTCTACGTAGACCATGCCTAGGCGGAGGAAACAGAGGAGATCAGGCTCCAGTGCTTGAAAACGAGAAAAAACCTGTCTTTACTAAGCCGGGTAGAATTGCTAAAAAATAAGATTTTGCACCCCTCAAAATCTAATACATATCCCAACATCGATTCCATAAAATCCCCGGGTTTGATTCCAGGCCGTGACACCAAATTTGTCTCTAATTTAATAAATTACTTATTAGGTATTATAACGAGGGTGAAATGGCCACGTAACTCGTTTTTGGGGCGTATTGAGTTAAGAGTGTTTCTAGATTCAACAATTTTCGGCCCAAATCCTACACCAATTGGCTGTAAATACTGACGGACGTATAATGGCCGGCACTTGCAGTACTTGAAGAAGTTCATGCCTCACGATTGTCATTAATTTTTAAATTAACTCCCCCATTAATACCAAAGCAGGAGGAAAGTAAAGAGAAAGAGTGCCAAAAAAGAAGGAAAAGTGTTGATTTTTCTCCTTCAAACTTCCACTCCTAGTTTTAAAGCCAATTTGCTTCAGAGTTACACCAAGGTAGCAGCAAGCACTGTTGCAAAATGAGTGTGCAAAATCTAAATCTCTAAGCAATTTTGGCTTTGTGTCTGTCTGTCCGCTAATCCTTAAAAAGGGACTATACAAAGTTAAGTAGGTACTGTCCGATTTTGATGAAAATTTCAGGGATTGTGTGGGTATAGATGGTCCCCTAAGGAAATCATGGCCCTCGAATCGAAAGTATTTTGTGCGCATGCGCAAACGTTAAATCCTCGTAACAGCCACAATTTCTGCATTTTCCACCCAATTTTTATAAAATTTCCAGGGATCGTGCGAATTTATATGTAGATGGTCCCCTATGAAAATTATTGCAAGAGATTGTTAACCCTTAATTTCCCACTTGTTCAAAAAATTGTATTTTCATCGGGATTTATGCGAAGTTTCTTAATTTGATGAAAACTGAAGAATATTTTCTGGAGGGAGGGGGGGGGGGTTGGCTATCGTTATTTTAAAAGTATATACTTAGAAGACATTCTATCCAAATATGACTGGACGGAACCAGCAGCTTTTTATTCTGAAACAAATAAATAAAAACTAAAATGACAAACTAAAATTGTTAGCCCAATAAGACCTCCCCCATCAGTAGTATCTTCAGATCAGACCTACCTCTACCATGAACTGGGGGACAGTGAAGATCAGTTTCATGAATTAGTTCGGATATATAACAACTATTCTGACAGATTTAATTTTAAATCTTATAGAAAAACAACCCGAGATGTTGATGAAGTAAGAGTTGTGGCTGGAAGCATCCAAGAATAGCGGAAAATTTCGATTTTTCAAAGGTGTCTTCTTGGATATCTTAAGAGTCAGAGGGTCGGATGGTATATAGTATAAACAATAGTTGAAGTATCAAGGTAGCCACAAGAATATCGGTTTTGTCTTAAAAATGGTTGAACAGTGTTGTAGAATGTTCAAAAAATCTGACTTCCGAAAAGATACTTCAGGACATTACGGGTTAAAATTATGCAATGGTAAAGAATGTAAGTGTTCATTTTGCATAGACGGGAACCAGCAACAGATGTGTCATTATTTCTTATAAAAACTCCTCATTTCATCGTAGAAAAAAGAAATCGGTTTTTGGTGTATCCTGAAAATTCAGGAAAAATGAGTCATGTTGCCACTTCATCCTCTATAAATTACATAATATATTACGGATTTCTTTTCACTAGTCTACGATTTGTTTTTTGCCTGCTTTTAGCAGACTTTTCAGGTAGTGACAGAGTGGTTGTTCTCATTGTTGAAAATATTGATAAGTATCGCATGTTCTTCATTTTGAAGAGAAAAGGCAAAGAATGAGGCTTACCTGCCACCTTCAAGTTGTCTAGGATGTGAGATTTTTTCTTGAACAGCCTCGCGTTGACGTAGACGATGCCGAGGCGGAGGAAATAGTGGAGATCCAGGCTCCAGTAGAAGAAGACGAGGGAAGACAAAGTGCCGACGGCCACATAGTAGTAGAGCATGCTGGAGTCTACAGGCGTGATGCGCGGATCCATCTCATATCCCGGTAACCCGCACTGACCTAGAGGACGGCAAAGCGGTTCGAACCCTTCCACACTCTTCCCGACTCTGAAGCTGCTCGGTTATATCGATCGCTGGCAGAGCGCAAGCGGCCAAGTTCAACTCGGGACTGCGGGAGGTTTTCCTGAGAGACCTCACCAGGACGTCTCCAGGACGACGGGGGGGAGTCGGGCGACTGACCCGACGAAGGAGGTGGGGGATGAGTTGTTTACTTCAGCTGATTTACCTACCGCCAAAGAACCTGATGACCGAAGGATTCCTCTGACCGGAGAATCAACTCTGCATTACGACATCCATTTCAAAACATCTCTCGATCATATCTAAATTTCTCCGATTCTCACTCAAATTCCGTTCCGAATTACATTGCCGTCAAATTTGAGTCGAAACTTTGGAAATAATCACGAAATTTTCGAAAACATAGACTGATTAATGATAAGAATGCAAGACGTTATCAGGAGGATGGCATTTGTCTTCGGCTGTACACGAACATGGCCGAACCCAGCCGAGTACCTGCCCTAGGCACTTTTCCATTCTGTGGATGGATGGATACTACAATTTTGTGCCTCGGTATTTACTTAACCGTGGCAGGGTAGTGGGATCGCCCTTGTCTCAGTCGGGCGCCGTTCATTCTTAGTATTTCGCGAAATAAAAGGGGTAAAAACTTAAAAAGTTGTACTTACCTAAATTTGAAGTTTTAAAGGATTTTAGAAATTCATTAACCCTAATTGGACCATGGTATCACTAACGTCACCCAAAATATCTCAGGAACTTCACATCTGTCCCAAAGTGTCACCGGAGTCACCTAAATTAAATTGCAATTTTTAATTTAATGGACAACAGATTTTTTTTACTATTGGAAGTCTCGATATAGACCTATGTCAAGAATTTTCAAAACTTTTGTCATAACATAATTTTTTGACTTATAATAATGTACAAAAAATTCAGCTCTGTCCATTAACTTATAAATTATAATTTAAATCTAGTCAATCTGGTGACATCTTGGGACTGCTGTGGAATTTCTAAGATGTTTTCGGTGACACTTGTGACACCATGGTCCAATGTGGGTTAATGCATGGGCCGAGGGAATTGAAAAACTGAAATATTGCCGCCGGAATCATCAAAATCGAAAAATAATTGCCAAAGAAAAATGAGGAAAACTACCGAACAAACAGTTTTTCCCACATTTATAATTTTGATGATTCCAGCGGCAATCTTTCAGTTTTTCAATTCCCTAGGCCCATGCACTAATGAATTTAAAAAATCCTTCGACATTTCAAATTTAGCTACAATTTTTCAAGTTTTTACGCCCTCACTTTCGTGAAATACTGATTCGGAACATAACAAATTTAAAATTTTAGTTAATCTATTCAGTAAATTGTGTATCTATTAAACTTTTTTTACATCCTTTTCCATTTTTTACTTTTATATTTTTTTAAAATTAGTATTATTTCTATTTTTATTTGAACATAATATTTTCCTATTCTAAATGAATTTTTAAAATTATTTATTAGGTAGGTAGTTTGAAATTTTAAAAAATATATTATTTTTTAATTTACTTAATTTTTTTAAAATAATTGTTGTTTTCTTAATAGAATTATTGGTGTTTTTGTTTAGGAAGCTCCAGCTCAAGACAATTCTTATAGCGTTAGCACAAATCTTTACCTATCGTTGCTTTCCTGAAAACCAGGCGATTCTTAGATGTACTTGATTCTTGCGACCATTTTCTCATAGGCACCTTCGAACAGCAGGTTTTCGCTAGCAATTAGTAAGTTAACGAGGCGTTGCAATAGTTTATTGTTGAGAATGATAAGGTTTTGCGTAAGGTTGCCTGTCGAGATCAGATCCATGGTGTGGGTGCTGAATCACGCTAAGAACGCAATGATTCATCTTCTTCCAGATCTCAAGGTCGCTTCGACATGCGTCGACTCAGCCGTGAATGCAAGAAACGCAACTCGGTCGATTTCAAAGAAAAAGTTTGCCAAGTTTGGTGGGCGGTAGAGCTTCCTCACTAAGAACGCTGGACTCATCATGGAATCTGTTGGTTCGAAAATGATCGCCTCGATCCGAACTGCTACCGCTTTTGGTTTATTATTTTCCAACTTTGTTCTGAAAAACTATCATTATTCAGACCATTCTTATTAGTGACCGTAATTATTTTTTTCTAAAATTTCTGGTGAAACTTGGTAAGATACCTCATATTACGTCCAGAAGCACTGGAAAAATAATATAGAAAATTTCGGCGTGCGAAAAGTTTGTATGAAGGGGTGTGCCCAAATTAGCCCTCTGGGCACTCAGCACTAGCAGTCATGAACAATCATTTTTATATCATTAACAGTTTATTGAAGTACGTAAAACCAAACAACCGTCAAAAAAGTTGAAAACCGTAAATTTAGTCGAATAATTGAAAAAAACTGGGCAACTAACATACTATCTCAAAAATTTTTAGTGGAATGTATCGAAATAGTCAATGCACATTCCCTGCTTGAACATCTTGCACACATGGCACATAATCAAGCAGGGCAGTTACTTCCTGCGTATCTCTTCATTTCCTTCCCCTCTGTAAAAAAAATGTGATGGTCTATATCATCATTGCATCGCTGACCCTAAATGTACTCGTAGAAATACATCTTCCAGAAGTCAGTGGATGTCTCCGGGCGATAACATAGCCTATCAAAAACGTCTGGGCCGATTCCATCTGAACTGTAATTGAGAAACTTTAGAACTCTTCTTTCGAAAACTCGTGCCTATGAAACTTTTTCCCTATGACAGAATACTTCAAAATGCCTATTTTTAGAGATTATCTGTTACTTGTTTGTGCTACTCAAAATTATATGAAAGGAGAACACCATTTTCTCTTACACTTGCAAAATTCAAGTTTTTAATATTTCAACGAAATTGAAAAATCGAGAAATATGCCAACTGGTTAAATTAGAACATATGGAAAGAGCTGGTAAGAGTGGAGTTGATATTCCACATCTTCTATGGCAATATCCACCTTTTTTGGGTAGATGCGTCTATCCCCAAGGAAAATATCACCATTTCTTGTTTCTTATGCCAACGCGGCAAGCTGCGTGCACTTGTCCGGCAATTGTTCCCAGTAAAAGGGGTTTTGAGGGAGAGCAATAAATCTCTGAGGATTGAAATATCCACAAAACATTTAAATTCTTCAACAGAAATTAGTGGGTATTTTGAATTTATTTCAAGTGAGTTTGGTTCATATACTTCATTGTTCCCCAACAAAGGGTTGATCGCGTCTTGGAGGTTCACTCCGGTCTACAAACAATGAAATATAAGAAATTATAAGATGATAAAAATCATCAGATGGTTAATGGATAATGAACGAAAGAATGTCATCTCAAATCAAAATCGATCAAATATCAAATCTGTTGGAATAATTCACGGCATGCTTATGATGACTATGTGTATACGAAAGTGTCGCCAAGTGCCCAGAGGGCTAATTTGGGAACACCATGATATAGCTCAGTTTTTCACGGAGCTACTACGGGATATTTACTCAGTTATGAACTGTTCTCGTTGGGTAACAACCATAATCTAAAACTATGCAAAGAAATACCGTCAAAATAAACATTTGAAGCACTTATGGCAATAAATGCCGCAGCCCATCAACGACCAGATTGTCACTCATCTTGGCGACTGAATAAACCACACTGAGCAACTGATTCATTCAAACTGAATGCACTCCTAACATAGTAGGGAATCTAGGTAGCTTGTAAGACCAAAAAGTAAACTATACAATTAAAATTACACCAAGAATCGGGAGAATTGTGAGACCAGGTTTGCCATTCCGCTACTAGCCCGCTGGCCTCTAATGGGTTAAGGCTAAATGTCACGATGTTTTAGTGTGATTCTGAAATAAGAGATGGCAGCACCATCGGGGCCGAATTTCGTTTACTCCTCAGTTGAGAACGGATCGAGATATTTTAATTCCGCAAACGGATTTCTTTTCAAGATCACCGTAGAATTCCGGGTAATTGGTTTAGAAAGTGTGCAAAAATTTTTTGCACACAGTTCCAACAAAAATTTGTTCAAATTTCGAACATTTTCAAAAAGTGGCCTTATAGCCACTTGCAGAACCTTCATCAGAATACGAATCCGTTTGCAGAATTTTTCTAACTTGATCATAGCCGTCGGATTCGCGTTTTTACGATATGGAGCGGGGCGAGCATGGGCTGGGGGGGGAGGGGGCGGCGGCGGCGGCTTTCAAACGCCCGCCACCCGCGCGACCTTCACCTTCTCCCCGACATTCATGTTTTGATAGTTTGCACCCTTTCATCACTATTCTTTTTTTCCTGGCCACCTTATAGGTACTATCAACCTTCCCATTTCCAACTTATCTTGAGGTTGAACGAATGTGGTGAAATTGCCACAAAAAGCAAGATTCTCATATAATTAACTTATGAGCAAGATTCTATTTTAATTTGATACTGATTATGGTTTGCACTACTAAATAGTTGGTTCTGAAATTGTGGTAATTTAGTTCATTGTTTATGGAGTAGGTAGGTACCTATTTGTTCAAATTTCAATGTACCTAGTTGCAAAAGTGATCTAACATCATTCTAGTCTCGATCGTTTATTTAGTTGAACTAGCAATAGAAGGTTTTTGGGGGCATATTTTTCCCAAATAGGGTGCGCGCCTGGGTAGGAAAAACGGTTTATTGTTATTTTTAATCTAAGGTAGACCTCATTCTGACAATTTTGGCACTAACCGCGACCTTCTAGCGTGAGTAAATCTTTTCCTATGAATTTTTAAAGTCTTGACCGTTTATGACGTCACAGTGGGCTGCGGGGTCCCGCCCAGGCGAGAGGGGCGCGTGACGTCATAAACGGTCGAAACTTTGAAAAATCATAGAAACAGATCTACTCATGCTAGAAGGTCGCGGTTGGTGCCAAAATTCTCAGGATGTAGTCTACTTTCGATCAAAAATCTTAAAAAAATCAAGGCGCACCCCCCATTCCCTCTTAATTATTCTAGGAGTTACACTATTAATTTTTTCTTGTTTTTAAAAGTCATTCGTGATTTTATGTAAATATAACGCCTAACAATACTGAAGTGTTGCATTTTGACGTACCTACCTACTACCTACTAAATTACAAACATGACTGTCCAAAAATTACCATTAGTACAGTGTAATAAATACCCTAGAACTAGGCATAAATTCTCATATAATTAACTTATGAGCAAGATTCTATTTTAATTTGATACTGATACTTAATGGTTATCATTAGCTTCTTATGCAGAGGCTACTTGATTGATCTTGGGGCAATGATTTTCATAAGGGATTATCAACACTTCAACCCGCATAATATCCCTGAAATTTTTTTTAAATCGAAATCGGACCATAACTTTGTATAGTTTTGCGCGTTGCGGGGATTTCATGACATACAGGCACGGAACCAAAATTGTTCAGGAGGGTCTAGAACGTAAAACTGGAGTAACAATTTTGATTCTGGATAACATTTTTCAACGTTGAAAGGTGATAACAATACTTCCGCTACCTTGGTAGACTCGGAAGCTAAATTAAAATTTATGATTTCCCAAACATTGTACAGAGCACCAAAAAAGGTAGGTACTACGCATTTCTTATTTCCGAATCTACCAAGCGGAAGTATTGTTTTCACTTTTCAAGGGTGAAAAAAAAATTTCTAAAAAAAAACTCCGATTGCACGTAATAATAATATTGCAGTATTCTAGAAAAAAAAAGTGTCACGATAAATTCCTTGACCCCCAGCCAAAAGACATAGATCCATGTCAAAATGATCTCCAAAATCAAAATTTCCACTCTCGTTTTACATTTCAGACCTTCCTGAACAATTTTGGTTCCGTGTCTGTCCGTCTTTGATTCTGTTGTGAAATCCTTGTAACGGGCATAACTATACGAAGTTATTCTCCGATTTCGATGAAACTTTCAGGGATTGTGCGGGTTGGTGTGTAGACGGGCCCCTATGAAAATCATCACCCCGGACTAATAGTAGTGACTGCGCATGCGCAAAAGTGAATTCCTTGTAACAGTAATAGGTAACTTCTACATTTCCCATCTGATTTCGATGAAATTTTCAGATTATGTGGATTGGGGTGAAGATGGTCCCCACGAAAATCACGGCCTCCAAAATGACATTAGCCTCTGCGAATGCTCAAACCTTGAAATCCTTGTAACAGCCATAACTCCTACATTTTTCGTACGAATTCGATGAAAATTTTCAGGATTATTCAGATTGGCTTGCAGATAATCCCCTTTGAAAATCACGGCCCCGGAACTGATAGTAGCAATGCGCATAGTTCTTTTATCTTTTGAGTGTGTCCTCCTTTACGCCAGATTAATCGCGTACGGTCGCCCAATTCTTACTGTGGGCCGTCCTAAAAAGCGATGTTAGTAGTGATCACTGCGCAATCACGGAAACGGAAGTGAAATCAAGGTAAAATCACCAACGCCATACTATAACTCGAACGTCAACAGTTACTGTGCCCCGATGTTACCGGGATTGCTAGAGAACGAGAAAGGGGTGCGACCTTGAACTTTTCGAGTAATCCGAAAAGGTAAACACTTAGAGTTGCCATCTGTAAGAAAATTATCTTGTAAAACCTCAGCACTATCCCTAGTTCTAGGGTATTTATTACATTGTACTAATGGTAATTTTTGTTGGTATGTTTGTAATTTAGTAGGTAGTAGGTACCTCAAAATGCAACACTTCAGTATTGTTAGGCGTTATATTTACATAAAATCACGAATGACTTTTGAAAACAAGGAAAATTAATAGTGTAACTCCTAGAATAATTAAGAGGGAAGTTGGGAGAAATAGGTATGCCCCCATAAACCTTCTATTGCTATTTCAACTAAATAAACGATCGAGACTAGAATGATGTTAGATCACTTTTGCAACTAGGTACATTGAAATTTGAACAAATAGGTACCTACCTACTCCATGTACAATGAACTAAATTACCACAATTTCAGAACCAACTATTTATAGTGCAAACCATAATCAGTATCAAATTAAAATAGAATCTTGCTCATAAGTTAATTATATGAGAATCTTGCTTTTTGTGGCAATTTCACCACATTCGTTCAACCTCAAGATAAGTTGGAAATGGGAAGGTTGATAGTACCTATAAGGTGGCCAGGAAAAAAAGAATAGTGATGAAAGGGTGCAAACTATCAAAACATGAATGTCGGGGAGAAGGTGAAGGTCGCGCGGGTGGCGGGCGTTTGAAAGCCGCCGCCGCCGCCCCCTCCCCCCCCAGCCCATGCTCGCCCCGCTCCATATCGTAAAAACGCGAATCCGACGGCTATGATCAAGTTAGAAAAATTCTGCAAACGGACTCGTATTCTGATGAAGGTTCTGCAAGTGGCTATAAGGCCACTTTTTGAAAATGTTCGAAATTTGAACAAATTTTTGTTGGAACTGTGTGCAAAAAATTTTTGCACACTTTCTAAACCAATTACCCGGAATTCTACGGTGATCCTGAAGAGAAATTCGTTTGCGGAATTAAAATATCTCGATCCGTTCTCAAATGAGAAGTAAACGAAATTTTCTTCATTTTGGTGCTGCCACGTGGTGGCGGATTTTACAACTAAACTCGGGACATTTAGCCTTAAGGTTTCGTGTCTATCGGTTATGTTATCGGAACTGCGTGGGTTCTTGGGGCTTCTCCGGGACGAAGTTTACTTCCGCTGATTCCACGCAAGAACTCGATGACCAACCGTCATAATGAGTCTTCGCCTACCGCTAGTGCTCCGATGAGCTAATAAATGAATAATTACCTATTATTATCGACAAAATAACTTCGGTGTGTAATGAAACGCGCTTATCCGCGTTGAACCCCCAATTTTAAGGTTTCCCTTATAAAGGCGAATGAACCTGATTGTTTAGCTAAACACATGAGTTCTGTAGTGTGGTACTTTTCGTGAATTCTCTCAGAATATACTGCCTCATAAATTATGGTGTTTTATAACTGGTTTTGGGAGGTTAAAATAAGTTGTTAACCCTTAATATCCTGTGGTATCTTTCCAGTAGTCCGATTTCTACCAGCAATATTTTCTCCACTTTAAACCAAATTTGAAAACCGTTGGCTATCTTGATGAACCTAATAATTGTAAGAAAACATAACAATAAAAACATAATACCTAGCACAAAAAATAATGACAATAATAATAACTCTCGAGTTGACAGACTGTAATAGGGCCTTCTAGGCATCTTCTAGCTTTCTTTCACACCTTGCAGGCTATTAGTTTGGTTTCGTTGTCAGAGATGGCGCCACAGAACCCTCTATGGAGTGAACCTCATCTACCTTATTCCTTGGTTCTTTTCTCTATGAGAAATAACAGACCCCAACCAAGGATTTTTCCACGTCTCCTTCTTTCTTCTACTCTGACTTAAAGTGGGTTATAGACAGATTCTGCTCATGTAGATAGCGCTAGTGTGGCCCTTGGAAAGATCATTCTTGACCTGACAGACTGTGATAAGTCTTTTGAGGAACCTCCTGCTCAAATATTCTATGAATTTTTCAAAATAAAATTTAATTTGATAATCCCAAAAAACACATTTTTTGACATGTGGGAAATTAAGGGTTAACATGAATGTTTGTTATCGCTGTGGTAGGTAAACCAACAAAAAAACCTTTCGGGAAAAAAATTATGTTCTGTTTTTATGATCGTGTTGTCAGCTCAATTTGTATCTAATGCATCCTATGACCTGAAATTTCGTTTGAAAAAACGCTGCAAATCATTGCCCAAAGGTATAGATCACCCTTCTGTATAGATCACTGGTTCTCCATCAATGGCACCTACCACCATCTGTATTCTCCCTTGACCTTCCCTCTCAAATTTCAGCTTCCTGCGTTCAATAGGATTGAAAATGGCTTCGGAGCTCACTCAGCTGATCAGTGAGCTGAAGAGTGAAGAAGATCTCCTCGAAAGCTGGAGACGCCTGGAAGAGCACTGATCAGCTGAGTGAGCTCCGAAGCCATTTTCAATCCTATTGAACGCAGGAAGCTGAAATTTGAGAGGGAAGGTCAAGGGAGAATACAGATGGTGGTAGGTGCTATTGATGGAGAACCAGTGATCTATACAGAAGGGTGATCTATACAAAAAATAAACCTTTGAGCAATGATTTGCAGCGTTTTTTACCTACTAACATTTTTTTACCTACCAACTATTGGTCGGTACTACCTACCACACCATACTGCCTGCCTTCACAACTTCAAAATCAAGTTTATTAGAAAGAACTAAACGCTTCACACTCGATTCGTAAAATAGAAAGCTTCATATGGAAATTTGATTACTGGTTACGCAGAAGGCAAAACTGTATACAAATCGAAGAAATGAACAGCGATCGCATTTTAGTCAGATAAAATTTGAATGGAGATTAGACCTCTTTTGCGATTCACACTCATGATTCTGTTTTATCGAAGGAAAACCTTCAAGTACTCGTAGGGACCGAACGGTTTGTCCTACAGAGCTCCGGGTGGTCTCAAAATTTTTTAAAAATTCAATACTATTTAAAATTGGTGAAAAACAATACCTTCATTTCGAGAGTTTTCGAGCTAGGGCACTCTTGACAATTTCAACCCTTAATTTTCACCCCTTAGAAGTGACCTACATCAACCAAAAGCTTCGCGGCACAACTAGACCCCAAATGGAGCCCATATACCAAATTTGAACCAAATCTGTCCAGTGTTGCTAAGAAAAGTGCGGACGGACGGACATTTTTTACTCGATTTTCGTATTCTACGTACCTTGGAACGTAAAACATCAAATTTTGAGGGGGGGTTAAAATTTTTTTTTCTTGCTCGATTCCAAAGGCTTATTATTGAAAATAATAAACCAAAAACAGTTCTGCAAAATCGAAATTTCCATTTAGGCCTTCCAGAACAATTTTGGTTTTGTGTCTGTCTGTCTGTGTGTACGTCGTGAAATCCTTGTAATGGGTCGTTATTGCCAGAACTCTTTTTTTCGAGTTTCCGGGATTCTGGTATTATTGATCCAGAATTTCACCCCATTTGGAAAATATACAGAGTGAACGCCTTCAAGAGATCGATTCTGCAACTAATTTTCAAAAAAAAAAACGTCTGCCAAGTTGGGTGGGCAGTATAGCTTCCTCACTCATTGTAACATGGACGTATAGAATCAGTTGGCGAAAAACAGGAGAGGAAATGGTCTTGGAGCTCACTCAGCTGATCAGTGACCACTCAGGCACCTTCAGCATTCTCCATTGACCCTGCCTCTCAAATTTCAGCTTCCTGCGTTCAACAGGAGAGAAAATGGCCTTGGAGCTATCAAGTGTTATTAGTTAAAAAACTAACCTGATAATCCCTCGGCGAGAATGTAGGCTGCTTTCCGAAGTATTTTGGGGTGTTTTAGATAATGAGACACTTCTTGTAGAATTTACTCAGTTTTATATTTTCGAATAAAACAAGAAACTTTTCAGAAAAATATGGAAAACTTCAGCTAGGTCTAGCATAGAAGAAAAATGAAATTGTTATTGGTTTCACACACACGCGGGGACTACTTTTTGGTTTATTATTTTCAATAATAAGCCTTTGGAATCGAGCAAGAAAAAAAAAAATTTAACCCCCCCTCAAAATTTGATGTTTTACGTTTCAAGGTGCGTAGAATCCGAAAATCGAATAAAAAAATTTCCGTCCGTCCGCCGTACGCCGTACGCCGTCCGCCGTACGCCGTCCGCCGTACGCGGCACTTTTCTTAGCAACACTGGACCGATTTGGTTCAAATTTGGTATATGGGCTCCATTTGGGGTCTAGTTGTGCCGCGAAGCTTTTGGTTGATGTAGGTCACTTCTAAGGGGTGAAAATTAAGGGTTGAAATTTTCAAGAGTGCCCTAGCTCGAAAACTCTCGAAATAAAGGTATCGTTTTTTCACCAATTTTAAATAGTACAGAATTTTTAAAAATTTTTGAGACCACCCGGAGCTCTGTAGGACAAACCGTTCGGTCCCTACGAGTATTTGAAGGTTTTCCTTCGATAAAACAGAATCATGAGTGTGAATCGCAAAAGAGGTCTAATCGCCGTTCAAATTTTATCTGACTAAAATGCGATCGCTGTTCATTTCTTCGGTTTGTATACAGTTTTGCCTTCTGCGTAACCAGTAATCAAATTTCCATATCAAGCTTTCTATTTTTCGAATCGAGTGTGAAGCGTTTAGTTCTTTCTAATAAACTTGATTGTGAAGGTGTGAAGCCATTATAGTGTGGTAGGTAGTACCTACCAATAGTTGGTAGGTAAAAAAAATTGGTAGGTAAAACAATGTTTGTAGGTAAAAAACGCTGCAAATCATTGCTCACTGATCAGATCACTGATCAGCTGAGTGAGCTCCGAAGCCATTTTCAATGCTATTGAATGGAAGTGCTCTTCCAGGCGTCTCCAGCATTCGAGGATATCTTCTTCACTCCTCACATCACTGATCAGCTGAGTGAGCTCCAAAGCCATTTTCAATCCTATTGAATGGAGGTGCTCTTCCAGGCGTCTCCAGCATTCGAGGAGATCTTCTTCACTCCTCACATCACTGATCAGCTGAGTGAGCTCGAAAGCCATTTTCAATCCTATTGAATGGAAGTGCTCTTCCAGGCGTCTCCAGCATTCGAGGAGATCTTCTTCACTCTTCTGATCACTGATCAGCTGAGTGAGCTCCGAAGCCATTTTCAATCCTATTGAACGCAGGAGCTGAAATTTGAGAGGGAAGGTCAAGGGAGAATACAGATGGTGGTAGGTACTATTGATGGAGAACCAGTGATCTATACAGAAGGATGATCTATACAGAAAATAATAAACCTTTGAGCAATGATTTGCAGCGTTTTCATATCAACATCAAATCAAATACATACTAAATCGATCTAATAAAAAATCGAATAGGTACCGTTCGAGAGCGGGAGAGTGGAGACTTCTCTCTCACGCGCTCTCTTGAGTCTCCGGCGAACTACGACAACGAGCAACGACTGAATGGGAGTTATTCCCATCGAGTCGAATCGTGACAACACTCAACCCCTTGGAAAACAACCCTCCTGTTGCGAAAAGTACACTGAATTTGGAGAATGAACATTGAAAAGAAATGAACTCAATTTAGCTTGTCGCGATTCGACACGAAGGTTTACAGTAAATAAAAAAAAATGAATCACTGCTCCTATAAAGATTAAAATGTCCTTCTTCAGGTAGGTATTCCTTATTGGCTTCCAACGGGTGGTTCTGTGTAGCGCACAGTTCGTAGTCCAGTCATAAAGTGAGTTACATAGGTATTAGGTATACAGTAAATCTGCGATACCATTTGTTGGTTCGTCAGGACCGGCATCGTTTCAGCTGTGAAACGTGTGCTATTTTGGTGACGTCCTGGTCTTGCACGTCCTTTATCAAGTACGATACTTCTGATAGAGGCTTCATAACTTCATATGGTCCACGATATTTGGCCGCTAATTTCTGGTTTATAGCTTTATGTTTGTCAGAAATGATGTATGTTCGCAAATAGACGCGGTTTCCTTGAAAAAACTGGGTGGGCGTGTGTTTCTTATTGTAACTCGCAGCATGTTTCTGATGTGCTGCTTTGATATTTTTTAGAGCGGTTGTCCACGTGGTTTGCTGGTCCAGTTCATCACTTTGTATATTCCACACTAGGTTTAGCGGGGTTTTTAATGACCGTCCAAAAAATAATTGTGTCGGGCTGAAACCTGTACTCTCATTAAATGCTGAGTTCAGCGACATTTGTGTTAAATGGATATCCTTTGCCCATTTAGTGTGATCCTCGTAACATCTTGATCGAATTGCTGATTTGAAGTTCTGGATCTGTCTCTCGGCCATATTTGGATTAGGATAGTAGGGTATTAAGAGCTGATGTTTCATTCCCGATGTGAATATAAAATCTTTAAATTTTCGTGATGTAAACACCGTAGCGTTATCTGTCACGATCCTTTGCCAGTAACCGTAATGTTTGAAAACGTGATTGGACAAACCATTTATAATAGTCGTTGATGTCGATTTTGTCATGGGTATCAGTATGGTAAAGCGTGACATTCCATCAACTGCAATCAGTAGTTGTGTGTAACCCATTGAAACAGGTAGTGGGCCTGCCACATCTATGAAAAGTGTCTGGCCTACCATTTCGTCGGGGGTAGAAGACAGTTGTCCCCTTGTCTGGCAATGTTCTATTTTGGTTGATAGGCACGCATGACAGTTTTGTACCCGTTTTTGTACATCATTGTACATGTTTTTCCAATAGAAATAGTTTTTTATGCTATGAATGGTTCTCTTAATTCCCCAGTGACCCCCAAGCTGTGATTGATGATAGTAACGAAAAATAGTATCAATGAGTGATGATGGGACCACTGCTTTTGTAGATCCATCTGGATTCTTATACATCAATCTACCCTTGTGCAGTAGGTATTTGGGGTTCGCATTTTTTTTTATCTGTACATTTTTTATTATTTCAGAAAGTACTGGGTCTTCTCGTTGGGCTAGGTTGTAGTCTACAAATATCTCCGGGAATTCCTTTAATATTTGCAATTTTTCTGTAATTGTTTCACAGGGGTTTCGACTCATGTAGTCTGTGATTGTATTATGGATGCCTTTGATGTGCTGGACCTTATATCTAAATGGCATGAACTTCACTACCCACCGAGCAAGTCTTCCTCCATTTTTTGCTAAGTTCGATATAGCAAGAAGCGCTTGGTGGTCTGTAAATAGATCGAATTCATGGTGCTCCAAATAGATTCTGAGGCGATCAAAGGCAAATACTACAGCTAAGGCTTCCAACTCGTATGCGGAGTAATTTTCTTCGTGCGTCTTTAACTTTCTGCTCACAAAGTAGACAGGATGGAGTTTTCCAGAGTGCTCCTGCGCTAAGGTTGCTGCAATACCAGCCTTTGACCCGTCCGTGTAGAGTTGAAACCTCTTGTTGAAATCAGGTGTTGCCAGAGTTGGTGGTTGTGTGATGAGTTTTCGTAGAGACTGCCAGGCTGTCTCTGCCTTGTGATCCCATACCAAAGGTGCATTTTTTTTTCGTAAATCATTTAAAGGTTTCGATATTTTTGCTACATTGGGTAGGAATTTGGCAAAAAAATTAACGCTACCAATGAACGATGCAACCTGTTTTGGTGTTTTTGGCCTAGGAATTGACAGAATTGCCTCTACCCTGTTGGGGTTGATGGAAATTTTTCCCTGAGATATTTGGTGCCCCAAAAATTCCACTGTAGTTCTTGCCAGCTTTATTTTTTCAGGGTTTACTGTTAAACCCGCTGTTTTTAGGCGTTCTAATACTATACGAATATGCTTCACATGGTCCTCATAAGTATTACTGTATATTAAAATATCGTCGAGGAAATTGTAACAAAATTTGTACTTAATATCGTTGAAAAGCATATTCATCAATTTTGATAAATTTTGTCCTCCGGTACTGACTCCGAAAGGTAGTTTGGTGTACGAGAACGTCCCAAATTCACATTGGAATGCTGTGAGTTTCTGTGATGATTTAGTAAGGGGTATCTGGTGGTATGCTGAATTTAAGTCGAAAATTGCGAAGTATTTGGCCTGTTTTAAATTCATGAAGGCATTTTCAACTGAGGGTAAAGTTACCTGTAGGTACTCCAAAATTTTGTTCAGTTCGCGGTAATCTACCACAAGACGCCATGCTTTCTCGTTTTTGGTGCTTTTTTTGGGAACCAGGAAGCATGGGCTGGCACACGGTGTATCTATGCTCTCGATGACTCCTTGCTGTAGTAGGCCATCTAGTATTTTCTTCATTTCTTGTTGGCGGGTGGGGCCTTGGGAATAAACAATTCTCGAGTTTTTTAGGTGGGTACCCGGTTTTAGTTGTAGGTGACAACGTACCATGTTGGTTGTTCCAAGTTTTGCTGTCAAAACGGTGGGAAATTCTTCCTTTAACGTGTTTAGCAATTTTCCTTCTTTGATGCTATTTATTTCTCCCTTTACTGTTTTATTGATACTGTCTCTGTGTTGTAGAGGATAGGTTTTAGTAGTATCGAATTTAAACTTGTAGGTATTTTCTGAAGGGTCCAGTATTAGAGTGGTTTGTTTGATGAAATCCAAACCCAAGACTGCATCCTGCGGCAAGTTTGGCACTATATAGAAGGTATGGGTCCAGGTATTTCGCCCAATTTGAACCTTCAGCCTCGTCTTGCTATTTATGTTTATTTCTGATGAGTCACCTAGGGTAGCTTGTATATTCGCTGTTTGCACTTTAATTTGGCACTGTGTTCTCAGAATTTGAAGTAATTTTGAACTTACACAAGTGAAACTGGCACCACTATCAATCATTGCAATGGTATTGTAATCGTTAATAGAAACCTGTGCTAAATTGTTTGTTACACCGTTTTTTATCCTCAAGAAATCGTTTATTTTGTTTGTAAAATTGTTCCCAAGAGCCCCAACTATACGTTTTTTGAATTTTTTGTTGTTTTGGAAAATGTTTGAGAAACCTGTTTTGTCTCTGAATCCGACGATTTTTCGCTGCTTCTGGAGGATGTGGAGTTTTTTCCGTGTCTGCGGTCGTGGTGTATTTTGTCTTCTTCAGACGATACATCATCCTGGTCCAACGGGGTATGTTCAATCTGCGCGAGTGTTGGCTGTTGATGATCTGTCCACTGATGATTGGGATCTACCCAGGCTGGAGCTGGATAATAGTACTGTTGTGGGGCTAGATAACCTGAATGCCGAATTAGTGGATAAAAAGGGGTCGGTTTGAAATTTTTATTGAAATTGGGGTTGTTTTTCTTGAAATTTTGTTTTCCCGTAATGTTTTGCTTTACCTCTTTTTTTGATATTGAGGTTGCTCTTGTTTTTGATAGTATGTACTAGTTGCATACGCTTTTGGTTGGTTCTGCTTGGAGAAATACCGGTTTGGGCTTGGTTTTGACTCGTTTGGGTAGTCTGTAGTACTTCTGGAAGTTGTCCCTGTGTAGTTGTCTTTCCGTTCTCGACGTGATTTGTACAAATTCTCGTTCAACTCGAGTTTTTCGACATCGCTGACGAGATCTCTGAGTTCTACGTAGTTTTTGGGTCGGGCACTGAAATTAAATTTTGCTCGAGTGTTTGAATTTGCTCCTTGCAAAATGCTTTTAACAAGTTCTGTTTCTTGGTATTGTGAGAGGATCTCGTTGAATTTCACGATCTCATCTACATAACCACGAAAATTTTCATTTGGATTTTGGCAACGCAATATTTTTTGCTGAACCAAATTCAATTTTGTTTGGGGTGTTGTGAGCTCTTCTAGCAGTTGTTGGGTAACTTCTGGCATGGTTAATCGATTTCCCGATGCAAGTCGTTGTAGAATCGAATTGTGTTGGTAGGTGGCGATTCTCTTGAAAATTTGTTGGAAAAATCGTCCATTCATCTCATTTATGAGGTATAACTTTTCCAAAAAGTTTATTAAACTCCATGGATTATCCGTATATAATTTTGGGATTTTGGGTATCTCTTCTTCGATATATTTTGGGATGGCATCTTCTTTTGTTCCGATTATTTCACGGAGTGCGTTAATACTCTCAGCACTTAATTGTGGAACTGTTGCTGGGGGGACTTGTACTTGCTGCTGTAGGTGGGTGGACTCAACTTTATTGCGAAGTTGGTCAACGTCAGAGCGTAGCTTGGCGTTCTCATTACGTAGCTCTTTCAAGTCATTTGTAATGTGTCTCAAATCTTCTAATAGACGGGCATACCACTCAGGTGTCTGGTCATGTGGTTGTGGGATCGTCTCTTTTACAGTATGACTCTTACACGCATCGCATTTCCAAGTACTACGTGAATCGTAATTTTTTTTGGTCCATGCCTCAGGTGTGAGGAGTCGTGTACACGCGGCATGGAAATAGTGCCTACAAATTGAGCATAGGACGGCGTCCACTGGTGGATCACTTATGTGGCACCCTCCACACTCCATTTGTAACAGCAAGTACCTTGTGTTAGTCGGTCGTCTGTCTTGAGGGGATCGAATTATTTCTCTGCTACCATTTATCAAGTGTTATTAGTTAAAAAACTAACCTGATAATCCCTCGGCGAGAATGTAGGCTGCTTTCCGAAGTATTTTGGGGTGTTTTAGATAATGAGACACTTCTTGTAGAATTTACTCAGTTTTATATTTTCGAATAAAACAAGAAACTTTTCAGAAAAATATGGAAAACTTCAGCTAGGTCTAGCATAGAAGAAAAATGAAATTGTTATTGGTTTCACACACACGCGGGGACTACTTTTTTCATATCAACATCAAATCAAATACATACTAAATCGATCTAATAAAAAATCGAATAGGTACCGTTCGAGAGCGGGAGAGTGGAGACTTCTCTCTCACGCGCTCTCTTGAGTCTCCGGCGAACTACGACAACGAGCAACGACTGAATGAGAGTTATTCCCATCGAGTCGAATCGTGACAGAGCTCACTCAGCTGATCCGAAGGTGCTGAAATTTATAGGGGACCGTCTAGGACCTAACCCGCACAATCCCTGAAAATTTCATCAAAATCGGACCACAGGTTAGTATAGTTTTGCCCGGGACAAGGATTGACCACAGACAGACAGACAGACCGACAGACAGACAGACAGACAGACAGACACGGAACCAAAATTGTTCGGGAAGCTCTAAAACGCAAAAAGCAAGTGGAAATTTTGATTTTGGAGGACATTTTTTTTTTCACTTCTTTCACGAATACAAAGCTTCCCTACCTTCGGTAGTGAGGAAGCAAAAATGTCAGCAATTAATAAGTAATAGCAATAATTAACCCTAATAATAGCACAGTAATATTAACCCTAATTAATAGTAATAATAGCCATTTTAACCCTTAGTTTTTTTCAATAATAAGACTTTGCTTCCGAGTCTACCGAAGTAGCGGAAACTTTGGTTACACTTGTCAAGGTTGAAAAAAAAAAAAAAAGTTCTCCAAAATCAAAATTTTTAGTTTTCAAGGTTTTTTAAAATTCGAATTTACACGTCAAATTAAGGGAGTTACGACTAATTTAGCTGCGTAAGGTCAAAATCACGAAAAAATCGGATACTACACACCTTGAATAGTGAATAAACAAATTTTGAGGGGGGATTTTTTGGATTTTGTTCGTTATTGACAATAATAAACTTAAATACCAATCAAAAGCAAGGTTATATCCAGAGTTGGGCTTAGCTAACTAATTTATTAGCTAGTTAATTTTTCAACTAATAGCTAAATTAGCTTATAGCTTTTTTAGGACGTCCCACTTGGGCGTCCTTATGCGATTGATCTGCGGTGAAGGAGGACAACACTCAACAGAAAAAAAAAAAATAACCACACAGTAATCCGTTTTAGACCATTCTGAATCCAAATCCGCGAGAAAAACCGTAGGTGTATGTCTGTGTGTGTGTATGTGTGTGTGTGTGTGTGTGTGTGTGTGTGTGTAACAAAATCTTGTGTACTCTGCACAGCCCTTAGTTCTCAACCGATTTTCTTGGTTCTTTTTTTGTTCGTCGCGGAAAACTATCTAGTTGTGCACTACGTCGCCGGAATTTCTAATTTTGCCTTTTAAGGGGGGGAAAGGGGGGGTTAATGCTCAAAAAACGCTACTAAATTACAAACATGACTGTCCAAAAATTACCATTAGTACAGTGTAATAAATACCCTAGAACTAGGCATAAATTCTCATATAATTAACTTATGAGCAAGATTCTATTTTAATTTGATACTGATACTTAATGGTTATCATTAGCTTCTTATGCAGAGGCTACTTGATTGATCTTGGGGCAATGATTTTCATAAGGGATTATCAACACTTCAACCCGCATAATATCCCTGAAATTTTTTTTAAATCGAAATCGGACCATAACTTTGTATAGTTTTGCGCGTTGCGGGGATTTCATGACATACAGGCACGGAACCAAAATTGTTCAGGAGGGTCTAGAACGTAAAACTGGAGTAACAATTTTGATTCTGGATAACATTTTTCAACGTTGAAAGGTGATAACAATACTTCCGCTACCTTGGTAGACTCGGAAGCTAAATTAAAATTTATGATTTCCCAAACATTGTACAGAGCACCAAAAAAGGTAGGTACTACGCATTTCTTATTTCCGAATCTACCAAGCGGAAGTATTGTTTTCACTTTTCAAGGGTGAAAAAAAAATTTCTAAAAAAAAACTCCGATTGCACGTAATAATAATATTGCAGTATTCTAGAAAAAAAAAGTGTCACGATAAATTCCTTGACCCCCAGCCAAAAGACATAGATCCATGTCAAAATGATCTCCAAAATCAAAATTTCCACTCTCGTTTTACATTTCAGACCTTCCTGAACAATTTTGGTTCCGTGTCTGTCCGTCTTTGATTCTGTTGTGAAATCCTTGTAACGGGCATAACTATACGAAGTTATTCTCCGATTTCGATGAAACTTTCAGGGATTGTGCGGGTTGGTGTGTAGACGGGCCCCTATGAAAATCATCACCCCGGACTAATAGTAGTGACTGCGCATGCGCAAAAGTGAATTCCTTGTAACAGTAATAGGTAACTTCTACATTTCCCATCTGATTTCGATGAAATTTTCAGATTATGTGGATTGGGGTGAAGATGGTCCCCACGAAAATCACGGCCTCCAAAATGACATTAGCCTCTGCGAATGCTCAAACCTTGAAATCCTTGTAACAGCCATAACTCCTACATTTTTCGTACGAATTCGATGAAAATTTTCAGGATTATTCAGATTGGCTTGCAGATAATCCCCTTTGAAAATCACGGCCCCGGAACTGATAGTAGCAATGCGCATAGTTCTTTTATCTTTTGAGTGTGTCCTCCTTTACGCCAGATTAATCGCGTACGGTCGCCCAATTCTTACTGTGGGCCGTCCTAAAAAGCGATGTTAGTAGTGATCACTGCGCAATCACGGAAACGGAAGTGAAATCAAGGTAAAATCACCAACGCCATACTATAACTCGAACGTCAACAGTTACTGTGCCCCGATGTTACCGGGATTGCTAGAGAACGAGAAAGGGGTGCGACCTTGAACTTTTCGAGTAATCCGAAAAGGTAAACACTTAGAGTTGCCATCTGTAAGAAAATTATCTTGTAAAACCTCAGCACTATCCCTAGTTCTAGGGTATTTATTACATTGTACTAATGGTAATTTTTGTTGGTATGTTTGTAATTTAGTAGGTAGTAGGTACCTCAAAATGCAACACTTCAGTATTGTTAGGCGTTATATTTACATAAAATCACGAATGACTTTTGAAAACAAGGAAAATTAATAGTGTAACTCCTAGAATAATTAAGAGGGAAGTTGGGAGAAATAGGTATGCCCCCATAAACCTTCTATTGCTATTTCAACTAAATAAACGGCCGAGACTAGAATGATGTTAGATCACTTTTGCAACTAGGTACATTGAAATTTGAACAAATAGGTACCTACCTACTCCATGTACAATGAACTAAATTACCACAATTTCAGAACCAACTATTTATAGTGCAAACCATTATCAGTATCAAATTAAAATAGAATCTTGCTCATAAGTTAATTATATGAGAATCTTGCTTTTTGTGGCAATTTCACCACATTCGTTCAACCTCAAGATAAGTTGGAAATGGGAAGGTTGATAGTACCTATAAGGTGGCCAGGAAAAAAAGAATAGTGATGAAAGGGTGCAAACTATCAAAACATGAATGTCGGGGAGAAGGTGAAGGTCGCGCGGGTGGCGGGCGTTTGAAAGCCGCCGCCGCCGCCCCCTCCCCCCCCAGCCCATGCTCGCCCCGCTCCATATCGTAAAAACGCGAATCCGACGGCTATGATCAAGTTAGAAAAATTCTGCAAACGGACTCGTATTCTGATGAAGGTTCTGCAAGTGGCTATAAGGCCACTTTTTGAAAATGTTCGAAATTTGAACAAATTTTTGTTGGAACTGTGTGCAAAAAATTTTTGCACACTTTCTAAACCAATTACCCGGAATTCTACGGTGATCCTGAAGAGAAATTCGTTTGCGGAATTAAAATATCTCGATCCGTTCTCAAATGAGAAGTAAACGAAATTTTCTTCATTTTGGTGCTGCCACGTGGTGGCGGATTTTACAACTAAACTCGGGACATTTAGCCTTAAGGTTTCGTGTCTATCGGTTATGTTATCGGAACTGCGTGGGTTCTTGGGGCTTCTCCGGGACGAAGTTTACTTCCGCTGATTCCACGCAAGAACTCGATGACCAACCGTCATAATGAGTCTTCGCCTACCGCTAGTGCTCCGATGAGCTAATAAATGAATAATTACCTATTATTATCGACAAAATAACTTCGGTGTGTAATGAAACGCGCTTATCCGCGTTGAACCCCCAATTTTAAGGTTTCCCTTATAAAGGCGAATGAACCTGATTGTTTAGCTAAACACATGAGTTCTGTAGTGTGGTACTTTTCGTGAATTCTCTCAGAATATACTGCCTCATAAATTATGGTGTTTTATAACTGGTTTTGGGAGGTTAAAATAAGTTGTTAACCCTTAATATCCTGTGGTATCTTTCCAGTAGTCCGATTTCTACCAGCAATATTTTCTCCACTTTAAACCAAATTTGAAAACCGTTGGCTATCTTGATGAACCTAATAATTGTAAGAAAACAAAACAATAAAAACATAATACCTAGCACAAAAAATAATGACAATAATAATAACTCTCGAGTTGACAGACTGTAATAGGGCCTTCTAGGCATCTTCTAGCTTTCTTTCACACCTTGCAGGCTATTAGTTTGGTTTCGTTGTCAGAGATGGCGCCACAGAACCCTCTATGGAGTGAACCTCATCTACCTTATTCCTTGGTTCTTTTCTCTATGAGAAATAACAGACCCCAACCAAGGATTTTTCCACGTCTCCTTCTTTCTTCTACTCTGACTTAAAGTGGGTTATAGACAGATTCTGCTCATGTAGATAGCGCTAGTGTGGCCCTTGGAAAGATCATTCTTGACCTGACAGACTGTGATAAGTCTTTTGAGGAACCTCCTGCTCAAATATTCTATGAATTTTTCAAAATAAAATTTAATTTGATAATCCCAAAAAACACATTTTTTGACATGTGGGAAATTAAGGGTTAACATGAATGTTTGTTATCGCTGTGGTAGGTAAACCAACAAAAAAACCTTTCGGGAAAAAAATTATGTTCTGTTTTTATGATCGTGTTGTCAGCTCAATTTGTATCTAATGCATCCTATGACCTGAAATTTCGTTTGAAAAAACGCTGCAAATCATTGCCCAAAGGTATAGATCACCCTTCTGTATAGATCACTGGTTCTCCATCAATGGCACCTACCACCATCTGTATTCTCCCTTGACCTTCCCTCTCAAATTTCAGCTTCCTGCGTTCAATAGGATTGAAAATGGCTTCGGAGCTCACTCAGCTGATCAGTGAGCTGAAGAGTGAAGAAGATCTCCTCGAAAGCTGGAGACGCCTGGAAGAGCACTGATCAGCTGAGTGAGCTCCGAAGCCATTTTCAATCCTATTGAACGCAGGAAGCTGAAATTTGAGAGGGAAGGTCAAGGGAGAATACAGATGGTGGTAGGTGCTATTGATGGAGAACCAGTGATCTATACAGAAGGGTGATCTATACAAAAAATAAACCTTTGAGCAATGATTTGCAGCGTTTTTTACCTACTAACATTTTTTTACCTACCAACTATTGGTCGGTACTACCTACCACACCATACTGCCTGCCTTCACAACTTCAAAATCAAGTTTATTAGAAAGAACTAAACGCTTCACACTCGATTCGTAAAATAGAAAGCTTCATATGGAAATTTGATTACTGGTTACGCAGAAGGCAAAACTGTATACAAATCGAAGAAATGAACAGCGATCGCATTTTAGTCAGATAAAATTTGAATGGAGATTAGACCTCTTTTGCGATTCACACTCATGATTCTGTTTTATCGAAGGAAAACCTTCAAGTACTCGTAGGGACCGAACGGTTTGTCCTACAGAGCTCCGGGTGGTCTCAAAATTTTTTAAAAATTCAATACTATTTAAAATTGGTGAAAAACAATACCTTCATTTCGAGAGTTTTCGAGCTAGGGCACTCTTGACAATTTCAACCCTTAATTTTCACCCCTTAGAAGTGACCTACATCAACCAAAAGCTTCGCGGCACAACTAGACCCCAAATGGAGCCCATATACCAAATTTGAACCAAATCTGTCCAGTGTTGCTAAGAAAAGTGCGGACGGACGGACATTTTTTTACTCGATTTTCGTATTCTACGTACCTTGGAACGTAAAACATCAAATTTTGAGGGGGGGTTAAAATTTTTTTTTCTTGCTCGATTCCAAAGGCTTATTATTGAAAATAATAAACCAAAAACAGTTCTGCAAAATCGAAATTTCCATTTAGGCCTTCCAGAACAATTTTGGTTTTGTGTCTGTCTGTCTGTGTGTACGTCGTGAAATCCTTGTAATGGGTCGTTATTGCCAGAACTCTTTTTTTCGAGTTTCCGGGATTCTGGTATTATTGATCCAGAATTTCACCCCATTTGGAAAATATACAGAGTGAACGCCTTCAAGAGATCGATTCTGCAACTAATTTTCAAAAAAAAAACGTCTGCCAAGTTGGGTGGGCAGTATAGCTTCCTCACTCATTGTAACATGGACGTATAGAATCAGTTGGCGAAAAACAGGAGAGGAAATGGTCTTGGAGCTCACTCAGCTGATCAGTGACCACTCAGGCACCTTCAGCATTCTCCATTGACCCTGCCTCTCAAATTTCAGCTTCCTGCGTTCAACAGGAGAGAAAATGGCCTTGGAGCTCACTCAGCTGATCCGAAGGTGCTGAAATTTATAGGGGACCGTCTAGGACCTAACCCGCACAATCCCTGAAAATTTCATCAAAATCGGACCACAGGTTAGTATAGTTTTGCCCGGGACAAGGATTGACCACAGACAGACAGACAGACCGACAGACAGACAGACAGACAGACAGACACGGAACCAAAATTGTTCGGGAAGCTCTAAAACGCAAAAAGCAAGTGGAAATTTTGATTTTGGAGGACATTTTTTTTTTCACTTCTTTCACGAATACAAAGCTTCCCTACCTTCGGTAGTGAGGAAGCAAAAATGTCAGCAATTAATAAGTAATAGCAATAATTAACCCTAATAATAGCACAGTAATATTAACCCTAATTAATAGTAATAATAGCCATTTTAACCCTTAGTTTTTTTCAATAATAAGACTTTGCTTCCGAGTCTACCGAAGTAGCGGAAACTTTGGTTACACTTGTCAAGGTTGAAAAAAAAAAAAAAGTTCTCCAAAATCAAAATTTTTAGTTTTCAAGGTTTTTTAAAATTCGAATTTACACGTCAAATTAAGGGAGTTACGACTAATTTAGCTGCGTAAGGTCAAAATCACGAAAAAATCGGATACTACACACCTTGAATAGTGAATAAACAAATTTTGAGGGGGGATTTTTTGGATTTTGTTCGTTATTGACAATAATAAACTTAAATACCAATCAAAAGCAAGGTTATATCCAGAGTTGGGCTTAGCTAACTAATTTATTAGCTAGTTAATTTTTCAACTAATAGCTAAATTAGCTTATAGCTTTTTTAGGACGTCCCACTTGGGCGTCCTTATGCGATTGATCTGCGGTGAAGGAGGACAACACTCAACAGAAAAAAAAAAATAACCACACAGTAATCCGTTTTAGACCATTCTGAATCCAAATCCGCGAGAAAAACCGTAGGTGTATGTCTGTGTGTGTGTATGTGTGTGTGTGTGTGTGTGTGTGTGTGTGTGTGTAACAAAATCTTGTGTACTCTGCACAGCCCTTAGTTCTCAACCGATTTTCTTGGTTCTTTTTTTGTTCGTCGCGGAAAACTATCTAGTTGTGCACTACGTCGCCGGAATTTCTAATTTTGCCTTTTAAGGGGGGGAAAGGGGGGGTTAATGCTCAAAAAACGAGCGTTTTTGGGCATAATCTTGTAAACTCTGCTCAGGCCTCAATTTCCAACCGATTTGCGTTTTTCTTTTTTTGTTTGACTCAAATAACTTCCGAGTTGTACATGATTTTACCAGAGTACCAAAATTCGCAAGGGGAGGGGGTGAGTGGGGGATACTATTCACAAAATATCCGATTTTTCAATATTTTGGTTCCTTTACTGCTTACTAATTGTACCCAAGCTTTGAAATTGAGGAAAAATTCTCATTATACCTCCGAATTTTCATGAATTATTCTCTGTACCACCATGGTGCCAGGATATGGTGCCATGATGCCATAAACCGCTTATTTCGTGTTTTTTTTTTGTGTTTCACCTTGAATGCGGATGTGAACTTCGACGGACTGCCTACCAAAACTAACAGATGAAAGTTCAATGTTACGACGTATTTCCGCTTTGGTGCCAGACTGGCACCATTGGTGAGGGAAGGGGGGGGGGGGTGAACTCGAAATCGCATATTGGGTATCGTAGATCATGGATTTTAAAATGCTCTTCAGATTCGAGGCTCCCATGCCGCTAGAAATGTTATGGTGGATAATGGTGGGGGGGGGGGTCAGTATTTCTTGCCTAAAGTAATAAATAAATTACATCGAGTGAAAGTTTTATCACTTAACAACTGGTTAAACTGATCTAATGCTTATCCAATGGGACGTCCCCTGGAATGCATGCATTACTAAACAATATGTTTTCGAATAATAAGACTTTGCTTAGTTTAATCAAAGCTTCCTCTACCTCGGTAGACTCGGAAGCAAAGTCCTATTATTCAAAAAAAAAAACTGAAGGTTAAAAACATTGCTGACATTTTTTGTTGAAAATTAGTTGTAGAATCGATCTTTTGAAGGTGTTCACTCTGTATATTTTCAAAATGGGGCACAAGTGACAAATGACAAGTCTTGTCAAAGTTGAAAAAAAAAATGTTCTCCAAAATCGAAATTTTCAGTTTTCAAGGATTTTTTAAATTTGAATTTACACGTCAAGTTAAGGGAGTTACGACCAATAGTTACGGGTAGGAAAAACTGTTTATTGTTATTTTTAATCTAAGGTAGACCTCATTCTGAGAATTTTGGTACCAACCGCGACCTTCTAGCGTGTGTAAATCTTTTCCTATGAATTTTTAATCTTTCGACCGTTTATGACGTCACAGTGGGCTGGGGGGCCCGCCCAGGCGAGAGGGGCGCGTGACGTCATAAACGGTAGAAACTTTGAAAAATCATAGAAACAGATCTACTCACGCAAGAAGGTCGCGGTTGGTGGCAAAACTCTCAGATGTAGTCTACTTTCGATTAAAAATCTAAAAAAAAAAATCAAGGCGCACCCCCCATTTAGCTGCGTAAGTTCAAAATCACGAAAAAATCGGATTCTACACACCTTGAATAGTAAATCAACAAATTTTGAGGGGGAAAGGTTCGTTATTGACAATAATAAACTCAAATACCAATCAAAAGCAAGGTTATATCCAGAGTTGGGCATTAGCTAACTAATTTATTAGCTAGTTAAGTTTTCAACTAATAGCTAAATTAGCTTATAGCTTTTTTTAATAGCTAAAAGATAAAATTAGCTATTAGCTGTTGAGGAACAGCTAAAATTTCCAGCTAAATTAGCTATTAGTCGAAAACTTATAGCTAACAGATTTAGCTGTTCCTCAACAGCTAATAATAGCTAATAGCTTTAGCTGTAGCTGACAACTAATAGCTAATAGCTAACGCTGAAAATTTTTTTATTTCTCCACACGAACAGCTAGTAGTTAAATAACCATTTCAGTTTTAGCTGGCATCAGAATTAGCTCTGGAACATTTTATCGAATGAATTCCACTGATATTACCACAACCCCAATTTGACTTTTTCTCTTCTCTGGCCACTTAAAAACCAAATCTTGCAAAAAATTCGGGTAAATTGTAATTGAAATATAACGTATTTTTCTGTTAGATAATTTAGGTATTATATTATTACATAATATTTATTTATTAGTTAGATTTTATGGGTGACCACTATTCTCGATCACCTTGCGAGAAATTTTGGTAAAAATCAGTATGTTTTAAAATTTTAATTCATCGTTTGAATTTAGGTTTATTTGATCTTAAAAAAATATTTTCTTGTGTGTGTGTCAAACATGTTTTGAACTACTTTAAACAGGTAACAGGTCACAAAACAACTAAAAATCTTACTAAAAACATTTTTTTTTAGGATCAAATAAATCAAAATTCAAACAATGAATTAAAAATTTAAAACATGCTGATTTTTAACAAAACTTCTCTCAAGGTGATCGAGAATGGGGTCACCCATAAAAGTAATACCTGACAAAAAAATACGTTATATTTCAGATTCGGTTTTTAAGTGGTCAGAGAAGAGAAAATGTCAAATTGGGTTTGTGGTAATATCAGTGGAATTCATTCGATGAAATGTTACTGAAATGGTTAGATTAGCTACTAGCTGTTCGTGTGGAGAAATAAATTTTTTTTTCAGCGTTAGCTATTAGCTGTTAAGGTACAGTTAAATCTGTTAGCTATAAGTTTTTGACTTATAGCTAATTTAGCTGGAAATTTTAGCTATTCCTCCACAGCTAATAGCTAAATATTTACTGCTAGCTTCAGCTAAATCGTAGCTAATTTCGCTGTAGCTTTTAGCTATAAGCTATAGCTAATTTTTGCCCAACACTGGTTATATCAACAACAAGGTTTGATATTCATGTGATGTATCTAAAGAGACCTGCGAAGTCTCCTATGTTATCCAGTTTCTTATCTGCACCCATAAAGCGAAGCTCGGAAGCGGGTTGAAGAAAGACGGCGACTGTATGAAGTTCAACGAACTTCACCCTTCGGGGCAGAAGTCGTACAAAGTGAAGACGGGAAGAAAGAAGACCCTCAAGCGCTAAGTGGAGGCTGTCTGGGTAATCATTTGGGATGCCTCGAGGGCAAGTGCTCTCCACTCCAACCCTCGCACGGCCAGAGACAAAAGACATCCCCGAGCTCAATCGATCGACACTCTTCGTCTTTATTTTACTGGGATAACGACGAAGCAGAGGGTATGTAGGAATAAGGGCGAACAAGCTGGAAATTATTACACAAAGGTATATTATTCTTCCGTATAGATCACTCGCCAGGAAAGAACACAGCTTTGCCATTGCCAGCACCTACCAACTACATTTTCGTGCAAATAAAAACAACAACAAAATTTAAAAAAGCAAAAAATAATAAACATTTTTTTTTGGAAAGCGCCATATTTAAGGGGTTATTTTTCCTTTTTAAATTCAAGGAGTATTTTTGATTGAAATTTAATTAAATTTTCATTTCTAATGTTTATAATTGAGGAGTTTGATTCCTAAAGGTAATATATCGTCGGCTAGAAGGTAAAAGTGACTGAGATGGTACTAGGTAAGGGATGTACTCTGGTCGGAAATTAACCTAACTATTGGCTAAAAACCAAAAGTTTTTAAAAAATTTTTGAAGAGTTTGATTCCAAAAGTTACTAAGGACCATTTTTATCGAAATATGGAATTTGCCTCAATTTTTGATTCTGGAATTTCAAGTCAAATCTATAACAGGGTCATAGAATAACGTTTAACACCAGGAATACCCTAGGGGAAAAAATTGCCGTAGAAGAAAATGCCTAAACAATTGAAGCCTCTGTCAAAAAACACCCCGAAGATCGAGGGAAACTGATTACGTCACTCCCCGGGGTTCCTCAAGCTAAACTGTGCTCTGGCGAACTGTAAAAGGAGTTTCGGCAAATAGTTTCAGAGAATGTCAACAGGTGGAGTCCTAGACGCCCTTGTGACCACATGAAACGACCCACTCAAATAATATGATTCAAATATCAAAATTAAATAATATAGAAACTAAATAAGAGAAGGTGAATACTGAAATGCTTGATAAACTAATAGGTAGAATTGTATTGTAAAAAAGAGTAAAAGAGTAAAATTGCTTCTTTTGTGTCTGGGTTCTTTCTGCCAGTTTGCGGCGCACTCTTGTGTTCGATCACAAGTGTAAGTGTAAGTGTAACATGACATGTTACACTTACACATTGTGTAAGTTAGTTGTTTCATGTGCGCTATCAGAGGTAGCGCTGCAGTCTTAAGGGAAAACTCATCACCTCGCAGATTCCCCGCTACATTTGAAATTTCCATCTTCCTTAAATTCAGCACACTATGGTTTTCTATCACTATTTTTTCTATGAAAAAAAAAATTAAAAAATCCTGAGGCAAATCCCCCATTATTAATTATAAACTTATGAATGATAACATTTAACCCTTATCTTGGCAAGCTATCAAATTTTTTGAATTTTTATTCTTTTTTCTACTTTCTTAGGCTTTTAATAGAATTAATCCGATTTTTAAATTACTTTTTTACGTTTACTACGTTTTGTACACGTATTGCGCCACAGGTGACCCACTGCCAAGATAGGGTAGCGCTCTTCATGGAACCTCAATTCCAAATGTTAATACTATTTTCTAATAAAAAGAGGTACAAAAATGACAGTTGTTGATTTACTTGTTGAATTATTTATTTTTTTAATCGGAACTTTCATTGACATGATAAGTAGTACATAATATCAGCGAATCAGTCAACAGGCACTTCAAGAAGTATTGATTTGAAGGCACTAAAAAGGCATAACAAGTAGTTGTGCATGACTACTTTATTATTATTGGTAACCATTTACTCGTATATTTTAGTTCTCCAATAGAGGACATAAGGGGAACCCCTGAGTGACTCATCATGCAGGTAGGTAGAGTGAGGTATGGGAGTAGAACACGTCAGACTGACGTCACTCTCCCTTTACCTTGTCAACAGTACCTTTACCTAGTCCTTCTTCCTCATGCATTTTACCACTTGTTACCTAGGAGTTGTCTTCCCCAACTACCCACAAGGTAAATGTACCGCCTTCCTCCAGTCTGTGGCTATCGCGCCGAGGAAAGCGGCTGAGCGAATTTCTATGCACTCCTGCAAACGGTAGAACTGAAACGCGCTGGGCAGACAGTGCATCTCCATCCTGCATCCTTGTTGAATAGGGACCAATATAAATCAACAAGCCATCGAGAAGACAATCGCCTTCACTTGACAACATATTGACATAACAGTGACAATGGAAAAAACATCATCCTCTGGATCCGAGAGGATCTGCCCCCAAGAGCTAAAGTTCGTCTGAAACCAAAAACAAAATTTACCTGAACTAAAATTCATCATACATTATGAGAAATGGGAAAACATTGAGAAATTTCAGTGAAAACAACTACTTGTTGATGGGTTGCAAGCGCTACCCTGTCTTGGCAATGGGTCACAGGAGGTACATTTGGTTTTTTTCCGATTTTCTGAGATCATGCTCCAAAATTTCTGTTTCACTGAATTTCTCTATGTTCTACAATAGATTTGTGACGAAATAAATCAAAACCGACAGATAAAAATTCAGTATTCACTACAATATATTATATCAAAACTCACCTTGCTGCTATGCGCGTCCATTTCCCTCCATCTGTTGGTTCCGGTGAAAAGAAATTGATACCACACCCCACTTGTTCCTTCTAAAGCCGAACCAGTGGTAGGTACCAACAGCTTCAGTGAATATCAGTATTACAGGGAAAAAACAAAATAAAACTCTAGACACTTCCTACTAATTACAAAAAATCAGAAACTAAAGTGGTTCACAGGTGACCCACTGCCAAGATAAGGGTTAACCCTTAAGGGTTAAGTGACCGACCTTTTTGCTATTCTTCAACGAGTCGAGGGAGCCAAGGTTGCTATCCTTGAAGTGATGAAGATGGTTTGTTTTGAGATTTTCCTCGACCTGCTGCCGCCTCTACCCGCTCTAGTCTCTTGACGCTTTTTCAAAAAAGTTGAGTTTGATTTGATCAAATTTATTTTGAAACAGAAAAATCCTACCTACCAGCAAAGCATCATCACTTGGTTGGGGTCTAACACCGAATAAGGCTGCCATTCCCGCATTTCCAGCACTTTTTTCTCATCCTCATGAAATTATGCAAGATGAAAGCAGTAATTTTTTCAACGAGCTATGTTACGAAAATTCCTGCAAGTTGCACAATTCCAGCGCTGGAAATTTTGCAAAAGAAAGTGCGGGAAATTGGCAGCCCTAGCCGCGAAGTTTTTGGCAAGAGTCAGTCACTTCTAAGGAGCGTAAAATAGGGGTTGCGATTTTCAAAACGCTCTAGCTTGAAAACTCTAGACGAAAGTATTGTTGTTTCACCAATTTAAAATAGAATGGGGAATTTGCCTCACATTTTTTTTTTTTTTTTTCGAATGAGGGTTTATTTTTATGGAAAAAAACCATAGTGAGCTGCTCGAAAACGCATCCAAAAAATTTAGAGAATTTAAGGAAGATGGAAATTTTAAATGTGGTGGCAATGTGTAAGAGGCAGCCATGTTTGAAACGTGACGGATATTCTACCAATCTGACTTCAAAGGAGGTTCTGTGGCGCTTACCACAGAAGCGGTACATACACGAACTTTTACCTTCCGAGTAGTGCGCACAAGAGTGCGCCACGAACTGGCAGGAATAACCCAGACACAGAAAGTGACCCAAAGAAACAATATTACTCACTTTTTTACAATACGAATCTACCTACTAGTTTATCAAGCATTATTAGTCTTCATCTTCTCTTATTTAGTTTCAAGATTTGAATCACATTATTCGAGTAGCCATTTCACTGGATCGTTTTGTGTGGCGTGCTAGAACTCTGTCTGTTGTCTTTGTTTTCGCGTCGTTTTTTTTTTTTTTTTTCGTATGACGTCAACAATACTCCTCGATTTTCGCGGTGTTTTGTAACAGAGGTTCACTTGTTTAGTCATTTTCTCCTACGGTAATTTTTTTCCGTTGGTTATTCCTAGTGTTAAACGTTATTCTAGGGCCCTATAATAGGATTTGACTTGAAATTCCAGAATCTAAAATTGAGGCAAATTCCCCATTGAACTTTTAGAACCGAATGAGACCACCCAGAGCTCTTAAGGACCAACCTTTCGCTCGCTATGATGAATTGTTGTAAACAATTAATGAGGAATTTCACCATGCCGGAATTTCCTATTTTTGACCTTAAAATCAGATTCAGCACCTAGAAAAACCCCTACGACAAACTTTCAGCCCGTACTTCCTAATTTTCGAATAAACAAAACAGTGTAGAAAATATGAAAAAAAACTGGATGACGTCAACCTGGAATAGTTCATTTACGACCGCTTGAAGCGCTGAGATTGTGAACTATCACTTCAAATAGTCCTCGGAAGCAACATTTTACTAAACCAGTAAAGATCGAAATCAAAGAACTCAATAGAAAAAGCTAGATGGAGAAAATGAGGTTTCCTCTGTTTTTGTTTGATAACTTTCCTCTTAGGTAACACAATTGCGTCGTACCAACATGCAACACTGGGAGGGAAAGGCGATCCAAACAGCCAATCAGCGAGCGTTTCAGCTTCACATTGAAGAGGTCCGTTTTCCCGGTTATTTTTTGAAATCATAAATATTGAATATCTCCCAAAAAAACAGGAGACTTATTTTCCAAAATCAACCGGATTTTCATCTATTCCACACCATTAACTATTCAGGAAAAATGCAAACAGAATTCGGCGAAATTCCTCATTAAATTTCTATAAGGGAGAACTGGGTTCGATTCCAGGTCGTGACATCAAATTTTTTGTAAATAACTAAATATATTCATGATCTTTTCCCATCAAAGGGGAAAAAAGATTTTCGTCTTTTCTGTCCATCCCTGTAACACTGAGTAGTCTTTTTGTTCAAAATACAAGCACAATACCAATAAAACACATCAACACATTTATTTTACAATGATATACAAAAACAATTTATACTAACGTTTCGAGAAATTATCGGCGGCTCCCGGGTTTCTGCACAGTGATCTCAGGAGGAACGTACTCGGCACCAATTTCCCGCTTATTCTTCTTCTTGCCGACCCACTTCTTGGGGTACCTCACGCGCTTGTTCTCGATGGTGATGTCCATTTTGTCTTCGTTGTCGAAGAAGAAGATCTGCTCTTCTTCTTCCTTCAATTCCTGTTTCATCTTGTCAACTTCAATCAGCCGCTTCTTCTTCTTGAGTTCTTCCAGTTCGTCTTTGAGGACGCGCTCCCTCTGATCCTCCCACGCGGAAAACGCCTGAAAAATGCAACAGCATTCGTGAAATACACGGAAAATTATCCAAAATTGTTCTTAGGTATATTCTTCATCCTAATAACTAAACAGGACAAAAAACCAAAAAAAAACTCATAGCCGATTTTTTGGAAAGTCGCGGGTCTTAACCCACCCAGCGCCGAACTAAAAACTGTGCGTTTCCCCGCGGACCGGAAGGAAGATACGCAAACAGGCGCCAGGTAGGCAATCCACGCACAAACCAAGTTTTCCGTTCAAAACCTTGAACGACACTTAACCGATGGAAACAGCGGACCGGAGTAGAAACGAAAGTTCTCCCCCCCTACCGGACGAAAAAAGGGAGGGCCTTTCGTCACAGAGCCAGGGACTCTTAAGAATCCCTCGGTCAGCTGCGTAAGTCAGGTGGACTTCTTATGAATCCCCTCGGTGCTGGGTGGGTTAATTAGTCTTAATTAATGCTGCAGTGAACGTCTTAACTAGGGTGACGTCACCAATTACAGGAATGCTCAAGGCATCACTTTCAGGTTTATTCAATTTCTTAACCTAGTAATGTATTCAGAGTTTTCCAACAACTTGTACTGTTTGCAGATGGAAAGAATGCGGATGGCCTGGTGAGGTGTCCTTGTGTATTACAGTCCCAAAAACATCCTCCTTCTTCTACCTGCCACTCAAGACAGGGAAAATGAGACCGAGGGTTGTTGACAACCGACCAATGATGAAGTAGAAAGATTGATTTTCACAGACCATTTGCGTACTTTAAGTCAGTGGTTCCCAATTCTATACAGGGTGTCGACCAAACTTCAAGGATCGATCTACATCTAATTCAAGTAAGAAAATGTATCGTAGCATCTTTGTTTTAACCCCTTTATTTTCTAAGTTTTTTTTTTCAATTTCAAATTTTTTTTTCGTGTTCTTGAACATGTTACTAAAATTACCAGAACTACCTTAATTTACCGTAAACACGTAAAATTAAGGGCACTGTTAGAAAGGGCGCCAAATTTCTCATTTTCCTACAAAAAAATATTTCCAGTAAAGGATGGTGTTTCTTTCAAATTTTAAAGGCGAATGAAGAGTAAACCTGAAGGGCAAGTGAACTCACAATCGAGATGGAATTCTTTCCTAGCAATTGGCAGAGTGGAGGGGCTGCTCTCTAACTCATTATGACTCGAGCTGCTCAATGCCCAAATTACGAAGATCTGAGATATGGAGGCTCGGCCCTTTCCCCAGCCTGACTCACCAGGCTACCTAAGATTTTCGAACAGATAGTCGTCTATGTTAGCAGGTATACCCTTTGAAAAATTAGCCAGCTGCATTATTTATATCTGCGAACAGTATGGCAAGCAACGACTCTTCTGAATTGGTCGTCTACATTCTTGGTCAATGTAGACGAGTCTGCAGTCTCAGGCAGCAGTCCTCCTTTGGCTGTTGCTGTGAGGGGCATCAGCTTTAACAAAGAGTTGATGGTCAGGTGACATTTGGCATGGCCTCTGGTGGTGGAGGGAGTCATCACGTTGGCATTGCCAGGCCCAGGAAACCGCCATGATGGGTGGGGCCCAGGACTAGGCTGGCCAGTGGTGTGGGGCGTCAAGTGGACTTCCTACATTATTATGCATGAGGTCCGAACCCCTCAGACACTGAATAACCTGATGATCTCCCAGTTACAGACATGCTAAAAAGGTAGGTAATGAAAACCCCACGGTTCAAAAATTGGAAAAAAGACACGCTTATTGACATGTCAAAGAAAATGATAGTTGAATCTTCGCCTCCGTATTATTCTCATGGCTGCCCATAACCTTACACAACTGCCTTATAACACAAACTGGCTCAAAAAGGTACTCTAATGACCAGAAATAACTACTATTTGGTTGTAAGGAGAGCCGATCCAAACAGGATTTCGCTACCCCCTCCATCAGCAAGCAGATAGATGAAAACCCGAAAACCCTAGCAGTGTGATCGAGGGAGTGGAAGGAACTCACCACCCAAGAGCCCCAGGGGAGCTAGTCATAGCTAACAGCCCCTCTAGGTACCTGTTTGTATTAACACCACAGGTTAGGCCGAACCTTCTAGCTAAGGATCTACCAACTAGACAGGTTGGTACCCGAGTTCATAACAGAACTCACATGCCGAGAGACATCTTCAGGGGGCTAGCCCCTGAGGAGGCCATCTCTCCCCTTGTAGCATTCTTGGTACAAGCCCATGAAGTAGGGTTTGCTCAACCACGACCACCACGAATCCAACCTCAACTGAGGGGCAGGCAGGTGATGCTTTGACCAAGGTCGGTGCATCTGTAGCCTGGGGCTCCCCTCGCCCGTGGTACTGGTAATTGAGATGAGTAAAAAGCCGTTTACGGCATTACTGCTATCCCCCAACTCTGATGACACCAGACGGCTACACCGTACTCATGGACTACAATCAGTTTTACCCTCCTTGGGTGCTTTACCCCCTTAACCTATTACCACCCAGTGTTGCCACATGGCAACGTAGAGGGTTTTTCTGTTTGGAGGGTGCTGTGTACCTTCCTGACTTATTGAGAAGATCTGGATCCTGGGGATCCTTTTCTCCAGATCTGTCTGGTCATAGTAGTAATTTTTTATCTCCAGCCATGAGGCCTGGCTTCATCAACAACTGGATTGGGTGAATGGCCTGATTGGATGTCATCAGTATTATCGATTATTCTCGTACCAAATACGCGATATTCGAAGTAGTCTGCCATGTGGGTGTTGCACAGAGCTCATTGGATGCTTACAAAGCACAATGCATCATCTAAAAATTGATTGGGTACTTGACCTGGCTAGAGGTTTAAGAACTAACAAGTACCCTACCAAATACCCATGTTGTAATCATAAGGGCAACTATACTTTATCTCTATCTTTAGTGGTCTTATTTGACTAATTATGAATGTGACGATGAGTTGACGAAGAAAGTTCCAAGTAGATCCGGTGAGGTCACGATACAATCTACTAAAATCTCAGTTTTGAAAAAAGATCAGTTCTTGTGGAGCTCAGCACTGCAATATGGCAACGTAAACCCATGAAATTCGACTAAGAGATTTTTGAAATTATTTTTACACCTTAAATCACATCTTAAATTGAAGAAAAAACAATGTTTAAATACTGAAAGTTATCAAGCCCTCCACTTTTCACCTCATAGAAGTGACCAACAATAACGACAATCTTAAGCTGCATCCACACTTGCAACATTCGGCCGCTCTGAACCTTGCTCTGATCCTCGCTCCAATCTTTTGCCCCAAACATCGCAGCGCTCCAAACCTCGCTCCACCCATATGAAAGCTCACCCCACTCCCACTCCAAACATTTCTTTGATGCAAGATGAAAAACCTCCAACAGAGTGATCGCACTGCGCTCTGCACCTCCCATCCTCATTCCTTTGATGTTTTGCCACCCCGAACTCGCCAGAGGATTGGAGCGAGCTTTAGAGTCACAACTAGACCCCAAATGGAGCCGATACACCAAATGTCTGAACTAGCAGTCTAAAGTCTACTCACCTGGCGTTGCTCTTTGATGATTTTTGGTTCCTCAGACAGCACGAGAGTCTTCACTTTATCTGCAGTCTCAGCAAGGAGATCTTTCTCAACGGCAGAATCTCTGGCAGACGTCACAGCTTTTTTCAAAGACTCCAAAGATTTTTGCTCCTCTTCAGGCAGAGAACCGACAAATTTATCAATCACCTCGATGGCAGAAGAGTGAAATTTAGTTCCTTGTTTCAAAGCAGCGGTGATGAATTTCTCAGCCGCCTCCCACTTTTTGTGGAGACACAGACCCAGGGCGTGGTAATTTTTACCCAAGTCGTCGTCCATATTCATGGTTATGAGGTGAAACGTTTTGCCGATGAGGGCGTTGGGATCTCTCAGGTCGAAATGGTCGTCGAAGAACGGGTTGCGGAGGAACGTGACGCGCACTCTGACCTCTTCTCCATCGTCGACTTCTGGTTCCGAGGATTCAACTTCCCATCCTGCGGGGGACTGCAGGTACTTGTGACACACGAAGAGCGACACGTAGTTGACCAGGGGGTGGGAGAAGTCTTCTTGGAGCATGCGCATACACGCGATTTTGGCCGCAGATGCAAAGTCTTCTTGTTTCACGAAATGATCCATCAGGAGGAGGTTGCTGTAGTCGTCCAGGAAAACGCCGTAATTCAGACGGTCGTCGAGGATTCTAAGGAGCTCTGACGTCTCTCCAGCATCCAGGTAAGCCCTGACCACAGCATGATGCGTCGAAGGAAGAGTGTTTTCTGATCCAGTCCCCAACCTGTTGAATTACAACAGAACTTTGAGACAGTCATCACCTTCTACTACATTACCATCAGTCGTGTGATTTACTATAGAAGGGGAGTAAAAACCAGGTAGGTAAAGAGCAAACGTCTAAATCACACCTACAGCATTAGTTCATCTTTCCTCCACTAGCGATAGTAAAACATTTGTCCCTTGAATCAGCTGCATCGTATTATCTCAAGCTTTACCAAAATAGGTAACTAAGTTTATCTCATCTGATTCAAAGGAAAAAAGCTTTACTATCCCTAGCGGAGGATACATGAACTAATGCTGTAGGTGTGGTTTAGACGGTCGTAGGTAAAGATGCTTCTGTAACGAGTTGAGTGATAAGAATAATCGTAACTATGAGAGAAAAAACACTTTATTGAACATTGTAGAAGGAATGAAGGTGGACAAGGACTCCAGTAGTAGTCGAAACGTAATGGATTTGCCGAAAGTTCAAAATGAATTGCCAAAAGTTCAAATTGGTATGCCAAAAGTTTGCCAAAAATTGAAATTGATTGATGCCAAAGGGTTTTTTTTGCGAGCGTAAATGTGTCAGGAGTTAGTCTTGTGGGAGCCAAATTGCTGCTCCATCCTCCAGTCCGAGTCCTCGGACTTGTTTCCTCGGCCTCTTAGCCTCATGGAAACCGCTCGATGGACGGAGAATTCATGGAGTTTTCACTCGCGTCCACATCATCACTTGAGCGTAGGATTTGGACCATTTGTTGGCAAGGCGTAGGGAGGCATTCTTGAGAAAAGCGTCATACTCTTTATGCAATGCTCCATCGCATAATGTAATGTCGTAATAGTCGTAACTATTAGAAACGTGAATGATTTTCATATTTTTATGCCTTCATCTGTCACAGTGAACAGCCTGGGAGGTTACCATTGTGGGTGCTATCTACCTAAGTGTAATGACACATTAAGCGGCAGCGGTTTGCAGTTCTCTGCAGCTGCAAAACCGCGGCAATAAACCGCGATTGGAGCTCCATGACATATTGAGCAGAAAACCGCGATGGGGTTGTAGTTGGTGGGTGAGGGAATCGAATTAAATTGAATCGGAATTGAATTAAAATTAAAATAAATGGAATAATTTGAAAAAATTACTATTGCATTGCAATAATTCTGAGGTACCTACATTATTTCAGAAATTCCCCACCAACATTTTCACAGGTAAATAATTATTATAGACAGATAACGAGGTAGCCATTTTTCGTACTTACTTCGCGGAGAAAGCATCCCAATCCGGGTACATCCCGCTTGCTATTCCAAGCCACGCCTTCTCCTTCTCATATCTATCCCGATACACCTCTGCCCCTTTGCCCCATACTGACGGTTGATTCTCAACCAGCGAAATAAGAGTTTCCGTCGGCATTACGAAAAGAAGAAAAAAATAATAATAAACCAAAAACAGCGAATAGTAAGTTCACAAAAGATGCAAAGTGGGCGAAAAGATGAAAAGATGCGGCGTGCGGTTCTGCCGCATTTGTCACTAGGCACTTGTTTCTTTGGGTTCTCCCATCCAAACCGCGCCGCAGTGCGGGAAGCAGAGTTTTGGAATCCGACGACAAGTCGCGGCAGAAAAAAAACCGCCCGCGGTCACCGCGGCGCGGTTTCCCTAATTTGTCATCGCCCATAAGAAAACACTTGCTAGCGGATTCCCGCAGCAGGATGCGTTTTGCGGTTTCCAGCTCAATGTGTCATTACACTAAAGTGGATCAAAGGCAGAACTTCGAGCAAATCCCTACAGCCTCCATTAAAGGAGGGAACTGAAGATTTGGAACATGAACATTCATCCTACCTGCAGTACCTGTAAATCTTCATCTCCCACTAGTTATGGTGGCATCTTTGCCTACCTGGCTGGTGTGATGTTCTCTCAGTAACACAAATCGACCCTTGAGGAAGGTGATAAATTAACCGAAAGTTCGGCAAAGAAGGAGTTTTATTACAGAAAGTCATCCCAAGTCCGTAGGCAACTGAAGAGAGGAAACTATGCCAATCATATAGATAATGGGATATTTTGGTGGGTCGGAAATTCAGGTTTTTGACCTCAAATTTGGATTCAGCACCCTTGAAAACCTATATACTACAACTTTAAGCCCAATGATACTATAGATAGGTAGATATAGGTAGAAAAATTAATTAAAGAGATCAAACGTTTGAAACTACGCCGCCTGCGTGTGTGAGTAGTATTTTGTAGTATCCAAGAGATCCTCCAAGGGTTTCCTCTCTTCTCTGCGCATGGATACTTTTTTCAAAGACAGTTTTGGCTAGCTACGTCACACCATTCAAATCTTCAACTTTCCTTAGCTTCTCTGATTTTGGTTTATTATTTTCAATAATAAGCCTTTGGAATAGAGCAAGAAAAAAAAATTTAACCCCCCCCCCCCCCCTCAAAATTTGATGTTTTACGTTTCAAGGTACGTAGAATACGAAAATCGCATAAAAAAATTTCCGTCCGTCCGCCGTACGCAGCACTTTTCTTAGCAACACTGGACCGATTTGGTTCAAATTTGGTATATGGGCTCCATTTGGGGTCTAGTTGTGCCGCGAAGCTTTTGGTTGATGTAGGTCACTTCTAAGGGGTGAAAATTAAGGGTTGAAATTTTCAAGAGTGCCCTAGCTCGAAAACTCTCGAAATAAAGGTATCGTTTTTTCACCAATTTTAAATAGTATTGAATTTTTAAAAATTTTTGAGACCACCCGGAGCTCTGTAGGACAAACCGTTCGGTCCCTACGAGTACTTGAAGGTTTTCCTTCGATAAAACAGAATCATGAGTGTGAATCGCAAAAGAGGTCTAATCGCCGTTCAAATTTTATCGGACTAAAATGCGATCGCTGTTCATTTCTTCGTCTTATGCAGAGTTCCTCGTCACAGTGGAATTAAACACGTGGTTATTTATAACACGATATATTTCACAAGAAATTCATACATCAATAGTTACGAATTTTCATAACACACAACACAATGAACCGGATCTCAACAATCCACAGGTTGTTCTGGCCATATGACATCGACAGTATCGACTATACTGTAGTCACATTTCAACACTCCCCCTCAAGCTGGACGTTGCTGCTGCTGAACTCCCAAGCTTGAAGTCAGTGACAGATGTCTTGGCCCTGGTAGCGGTTTGGTAAAAATGTCAGCTACCATGTCTTCCGTTGGTTTGTATTTGAGGTCGATTCGTCCTTCAGCTACAGCTTGTCGAACGAAATGATGTCTAATATCAATGTGTTTTGTGCGTGGATGATGTACTGGGTTGTGAGCGAGTTCTCGAGCCCCACGATTGTCACAATACACCGTCACAGGTCCTTCTTCCTTCATCATTCTTAAATCGACTAGTAATCTTTTCATGCTGATCGCCTCTTTTGCTGCTTCTGTTGCTGCCATGTACTCAGCCTCTGTGGTTGAGAGTGCTACCGTACGCTGTTTACGAGCCTCCCAACTAACTGCCCCTCCAGCAAGCAAGAACGTAAATCCAGTATATGACTTCCTGTCGTCCACTGACGACCCCCAATCAGCATCGACATATCCATGCAGGTCTCCCCCTGATTTTGCGTATGTCAGCTCATGGTTCAGAGTTCCCTTCAGATACCTTAGCACTCGTTTTGCTGCTACAAAATGCTCCTTGCGATAACATGAATTGAATTGACTCAGCATGCTGACTGTATGTGCCAAATCAGGTCTTGTGCATGTAGCCAGGTATATAAGGGATCCGATTAGATTTTGATACGGATATTCGTTCATCTCCCCCTGTATCAAATCTCTCGGCTTCTGGAGCTTCACGTTCACGTCTGCTGGTGAGTTTACAGGATTAGAATTATCCATTCCAAATTTCTCTACAATTCGCTTGATGTACTTGGATTGAGACATCTTGATCCTATCATTTTCATGCGTAATTTCAATGCCAAGTGTGTAGTGAATTGCTCCCATATCTTTCATTTCAAAGTTTTCTTTCAGTCTGTTTTTGACAGTATCCATTGCGTGCTTTGAAGTAGTGGCTAGGATTAGATCGTCAACATACACTCCAATTATGGTGAAGTCTCGATCAATCTCCCCTGTATACACGCATGGATCTGCGTATGATGGTCTGAATTCACTCTTCCTGAGTCGTTCATCGAGTTTTTGGTACCACATCCTTCCTGATTGCCGAAGTCCGTAGAGTGCTTTCTGAATCTTGCATACTACTTCCCTCCTATTCTTCATTTTTTCGAGATGTGCTTTTGCTTTATATTGAATATCACTTCCTCCTTTTTCATTTCTTATTATTCTTTCAAGTATTTCTTTATATGATTCTGGAATGCCCATCACAATGTCAGCATCAATGTCTCCATTCAGATATGCAGTTGTCACATCCATTTGATGTACCAGCATTCCTTTCTGAACTGCGACAGCCATGATTGTCCTTAGCGAACTCATTCGAATGACAGGGTTATACGTCTCAAAGAAGTCTATTCCAGGCCTCTGAGTATAACCTTTTGCCACTAGCCTGGCTTTACGTCTATCCAGACTACCATCCTTTTTGAACTTGTTCACCAAAATTAGACGACTTCCAATTGTATTTCGATTTTCAGGTTTATCCACAACATCCCAGACGTTGTTCATCAACATGGCCTTATATTCAGCTTCAATAGCTGACATCCATTCTTCAGATTTAGGTCCAGATAAGGCATCTTTCAATTTTATTTCACCTAAGGCTTCCGGTTCGAACTCTACTTGAAGTTTATGCGACTGTTCATCAACTTCACATTCACAACAGTCCCAAATCCTTGGTTTCGGTATTCTGCTTGATCTTCTCACGTTTATTTCTCGAGGTTCCGGATCAGTTTCCACCTCTTCATTAGTTTCGAACCAAACTTCTTCATTTTCTGTATTGTTTTGATTATTAGTCACTAATGGATCTTGACTACTCGTCTCCACTTCCAAGTTACTGTTTGTTATTGTTTTTATTGGTTGCTTACAAATTTCGACATCGATCATTTTCTTCTCTTCTCTCTTTGTTGTCACTGCTTGTGATTCTTCATGCTCGTAAAATTCATCAAAATTTCCCAGTTCTGTATCATATTCGTCTATGAATTTCACATCTCTGGTAAAATTCATCTTATGGGTCTTCGGATTCCAAACTTTATACCCCTTTACTTCTTCAGAATATCCCAAAAATATGCATTTATCTGCTTTTCGATCAAATTTTCCTCTTCCCGTTCTTTTGTGTAAAGCGTATCCTACGCATCCGAACGTCTTGAAACATGATACGTTTACTTTTCGGTTCTTCCATAATTCATACGGAATTCTGCCGTCCACGCTATTTGATCTGCATCGATTTCTGATGTAATTCGCGGTGTTGACTGCTTCGGCCCAGAACGCTGGCGCTATATCTGCTTCGATCATCATACATCGAGCTGCCTCAACCAGTGTCCTGTTTTTCCTTTCGCTTACACCATTTTGCTGAGGTGTGTCAGGAACTGTCAATCTTCGAGTGATCCCCTCCTTTTCCAGAAATCGGTCAAATTCGTTGTTTTTGAATTCTAGTCCATTATCCGTTTGTAAACACTTAACTTTCCTTCCAGTTTGTTTTTCTACTTTGTTTTTGAATTTCTTGAATGCTTCTAATGCATCTGACTTTTGCTTGAGAAATTGTATTTCACACCATCTTGTGGCATCATCGATAAATGTTATAAAATATCTTGTTCCTCCCATCGAAGTTACTCTCATTGGTCCACAGATGTCAGAATGAATTAGTTCCAACATTGTCGTACTCCTCTCTGATTTCATTGGGAATGGAGTCTGCGTCATTTTTCCTTGTAAACACGCCTTACAAGCTCCCATTTTTGAGTTTTTTCCGATGTTCAGTCCAAATACATTTTTCGTCATTTTTATCAAGTCTCCTTCATTTATATGTCCCATACGTTTATGCCACAAGTCTATTGAGTTTTTCTTGTCACTTTCCATGTTAACTTTTGCATTATTTGCTGAACTTGTCTTTGAATTTCCTTTCATGTAATATAAATCTCCTATTCTTTCTGCTTTGAACAGAGTCTTCCCATTTTTAGATATTATAGCGTTATGCCTGTGAAACATCACTTGGTATCCTCTGTCAGCAATTTTTCCTACTGATAGCAGATTTGTTCTCAGGTCTGGCACAAATAGAGTGCCCTCCAGCGACAGTTTTGTCAATTTGCCATCATTTTTCACAGTAACTGGTACGTTCCCTTTCCCAATCACGGGTATGCTTACTTGCCAGTTTTACACAGCTCTGTTCAGCATTTCTCATTTCAGTGAATGCATTTTCATCACGACACATATGAGTCGAGCATCCGCTGTCGAGAATCCATTTCCCCCTATTTTTGTTCATTTGTTCTGCCATCAATGCTACTGTCGCCTCTCCACCAGTTTCTTCATCTTCGGCTCGATTGTTGTCGTATTTCCTTCTCTGTGGACATTTGAATGACTTATGTCCCATTTTCTTGCATTTATAACATTTTACTTCTTCTTGCTGTTGTTTATTCATGGAGTTCATTTTCGATTCTACCTTTTTTCGTTGAAATTTTCGAGCTGTTAGGGCGTCATTATTTGTTTTGGATTGATAATTTGTTTTCCTTGCTTCACTTTCCTCTAATATCTTTATTCTCAGTGCGTCAGGCGTAGGCAAATTATCCCTTGTTTCAATCGCCACTCGAAAATTCTCGTACGACTCTCCCAAACTGTAGAGCATCATGATTGTCAGCAGGTCTTTATGAATCTCCCCCCCCCATGTCTTGCAACTTATCAACAGCTTCCATGAACTCATTCAGGTGTTCTCGCACTTCTTGATGTTCTTCCATCTTGCAAGTTATCAACTTCTTTAGTAACGTAGCCTTTCTCGCAGGCCCTGAGGACTGGTGGACCTCCTTCAACTTTAACCACACCTCATGGGCTGTCTTACAGTGCTTCACATGTTTAAGCTCTGAGGGTGAAATCGTTAGGATCAAGTCGGCTCTTGCTTCCTCATCCTCTTCATCCCATTTCTGAGCTTCTGCTATTATCAAAGGATTTTGATCTTCAGTGACGGTAGGTCTTTTCATCTTTCCGTTCACATACTTCCACGTCTTATTCTTCAGTAGAAGTGCAGCAACATGTATCGCCCATGTATCATAATTTTCCTTTTCCAAAGGTTATATCTGTATCCTGTGCGCGGCCATAACCTCTTATGCAGAGTTCCTCGTCACAGTGGAATTAAACACTTCGTGTGGTTATTTATAACACGATATATTTTACAAGAAATTCATACATCAATAGTTACGAATTTTCATAACACACAACACAATGAACCGGATCTCAACAATCCACAGGTTGTTCCGGCCATATGACATCGACAGTATCGACTATACTGTAGTCACATTTCAACACTTCGATTTGTATACAGTTTTGCCTTCTGCGTAACCAGTAATCAAATTTCCATATGAAGCTTTCTATTTGTCCAATCGAGTGTGAAGCGTTTAGTTCTTTCTAATAAACTTGATTGTGAAGGTGTGAAGCCAGTATGGTGTGGTAGGTAGTACCTGAGTGGTAGGTAAAAAAAAAGTTGGTAGGTAAAAAAAATGTTGGTGGGTAAAAAACGCTGCAAATCATTGCTCAAAGGCTTCTTCACTCTTCAGATCACTGATCAGCTGAGTGAGCTCCGAAGCCATTTTCAATCCTATTGAATGGAAGTGCTCTTCCAGGCGTCTCCAGCATTCGAGGAGATCTTCTTCACTCCTCAGATCACTAATCAGCTGAGTGAGCTCCGAAGTCATTTTCAATCCTATTGAATGGAAGTGCTCTTCCAGGCGTCTCCAGCATTCGAGGAGATCTTCTTCACTCCTCAGATCACTAATCAGCTGAGTGAGCTCCGAAGTCATTTTCAATCCTATTGAACGCAGGAAGCTGAAATTTGAGAGGGAAGGTCAAGGGAGAATACAGATGGTGGTAGGTGCTATTGATGGAGAACCAGTGATCTATACAGAAGGGTGATCTATACAGAAAATAGTAAACCTTTGAGCAATGATTTTCAGCGTTTTTAAAAACATTTTCTCGACGAACAGACCCGACTACCGTTATTCCTGAGCCATACCTACTCTTTTGAAGAAAAAAATTGACTGAAATACCCCATTCAATAATAATTTATAGATCATTTAAAGATCCTACCCTACAACACGGGCCAAGCCTAATGTCGGGTAGGAAACCTGAACAAATTGCATCCCTTCATGCATTTATATTATTGTAAAAGTGTACAAAATGGCGAAAATAAACATATTGTGATGGAAACCATCACCTGTTGACATTGTTGTCTCTTTGAAAACATGGTTGTTACGTTCTAGGCTTTGTTACGAATAGTTTTGTGGAAATATAAACTTCCTATTTTCCCGTTGAACCTTGGCTTTCTTGTACATTGGCGCTCAGCGTTTCTCGAACCCACCCCCGGGGGAGTAAATTGTATATTGAATGCCTCGACGAACAGTAACTACAAGAAGGAGGCCGGCGGATCCAGAAGATGAACCAGTTGCCGATATCCAGAGTAGTGATGTTTCGCAAAGAATGAATACGGTTGAATTTGATGTTGGAGTCTTACGGAACCAACTCGGTGAGATTACTTCAGAAATTGACAATCATCCGACACAAGAAAGGCAATGTGATATTCTTTCTCAAAGAATCAACACCATAGAGTCTGACGTAGGCGTTATTAAGGCACAATTGGCTCAATTGCTAGAAACACTAAACAATCAACATGTAAATAACGTTCCACCTTTTCACTCATCCGTTCCAACAGAATCCAGTTGTAGGGATATTTCAACGCACGCTACTTTTTCGACATTACGGAGACAGTTCCCAAAACCAACGAAATTTGATGGTTCCATTTCCTGGGAAGAATACTGTACTCAGTTCACCATTATTGCTAATGCTAATGAGTGGAACGATAGGGAGATGGGAGAGCATCTCGTAGCTTCTCTGTCCGGACCTCCACTACTCGTTGTCCATAACCTCCCTGCACAACATCGATCAAGCTTTCGAAAGTTGTCCGAAGCTTTTCAGTTAAGATTTGGTTCCGAACACCTTACTTCAATGCTCCATTCTCAGTTGCAGGGCCGCAAACAACGAGATTCAGAGACCTTAGCTGAGTTGGCGACTGACGTGGAGAGGTTGGCAAGAGGAGCATTCCCTGATTGTCCTCCTGAAGCCATCGAAAGAATTGCAGTAAGATCATTCATTCACGCAATTAGAGACGTACACGTCAAGTCTTCTGTCAGCATTTCATCCCCAGAATCCGTGAGGGTAGCCTTGAGAAAAGCTCAAAGACACGAAGTTGAATTTTCTACATCAGGAAAAAAACTTGAAGTAGCTCAACCTGCGACGATTCCAGGACCTTCCAGGTGTTATGAATGTAAGGGAATTGGTCATTTCAGGAGAGAGTGTCCCAAAAGAACCCAGTCGGAAAACTAGTTGTAGCCGAGGCAACGGGTCATGCTCAGGCTAAAGTTTCAACTTCTGACCCACACTGCAGAGATAAGAAACAATCAAGCGCTGTTTTCGTTGAAGTCTTGTTGGGAGACCGTGGTTGTGGAATGCTCGTCGATACAGGTGCAACAGTATCCATCCTGAGACCAGATGTAGCACATACACACAAATTAGTGACCACTCCACCTTCCACAAAATCTCTCCAGACAGCAGGACAGAGCAGTATTAGGGTAGTTGGAGAATGTACCGCCTCAGTAAAGATTGCAAATATGAGAGTTGTGCAAAAGTTTTTGATTTCTGAAATTAAAGAAAAAGGAATTTTGGGATTGGACTTTTTGGAGAAAATTGGTGCACGGTTGGATATACCTCTCAGAACACTTTCTGTTCAAGATCAAGCTGTACCAATGCATGAAAAACAGCTATGTGTAGAGAGGGGGCTTCAGTTGATAACTGAATCTCAAGATACGTCCTGGATAAACGTAGCTCTCACTGATTCAGATTTATCAGAAGGAAGTGGGGAATATGCATTGGCTGAAACTCTGTTATCGAGATATACTGATATATTTGCCGTTGGAGACAAACCCCTAGGGAGGTGCTCTATTGTATCTCACTCAATAGATACAGGTGACGCCCGACCAATCAAACAAAATCCCAGAAGAATTCCGTACTCCCAACAACAACATGTAGACCAGTTGGTGAAAGACATGGTCAATCAAGGGGTGATTGAACCGTCACAAAGTCCATGGGCCTCACCCATAGTTTTAGTCCCTAAGAAAGATGGCACAACGAGATTCTGCATTGATTATCGGCGTCTGAATGCAGTAACAAAAAAAAGACTCATATGCCATACCCTGCATTCAAAGCATGCTTGATGCCCTGAGTGGTTCTACTTGGTTTTGCTGTCTCGACCTGAAGAGTGGATACTGGCAAGTTGCAATGGATGAATCAGACAAGGAAAAAACGGCGTTTACTTTGTATGGGAAAGGACTGTGGCAATTTAAAGTTCTCCCTTTCGGTCTTTCAAATGCTCCTGCAACCTTCCAAAGATTGATGGAAAGGGTTATACCAACTGAATTGGCTTTGGTTTATTTGGATGACATAATTGTCCATGGCGCAGATTTCCGTGATGTTTTAAACAAATTAGAGGGAGTATTCTTGAAACTCAGAGAAGTAGGTTTACAAGTACACCCCAAGAAGTGTTCTTTTTTTCGTAAAGAAACTCATTATTTGGGACATGTTATAACTGGGAAAGGAGTCAGCACAGACCCGAAGAAGACAGAGGCAGTAAAGCAGTGGCCCACACCGAAGAGTAAAACTGAAGTTCGCTCATTCATGGGGATGTGTTCCTATTATAGAAGATTTGTCAAAGATTTTGCGGAAATTGCCCAACCCCTGTACAGATTGATGGACGAACACAGCCACTTTCTTTGGAATGAGGGTTGTGAACTGAGTTTTAACCAGCTCAAGAATGCCATGACTTCCTCGCCAGTGTTAGCATTTCCAGATCTGAGGCAACCGTTTGTTCTTGACTGTGACGCCAGTGCCCATTCAGTAGGTGCCGTTCTCTCACAAGAAATTGATGGTGACGAGAAAGTTGTAGCGTATTTCAGTAAAGCATTGTCTGCCCAGCAGAAGAACTATTGTGCGACAAGAAGAGAACTCCTGGCAGCTGTCTTGAGCATAGAACATTTTCACGAATATCTATATGGGAATCAATTCACTTTAAGGACTGACCATGCATCTTTGGTCTGGTTGACATCGTTCAAAAGACCAGAAGGACAACTTGCAAGATGGTTAGAAATGCTCCAAACCTACTCCTTCAAAATAGTCCATAGACCTGGTAAAAGCCATGGAAACGCAGATGGACTCTCAAGACGTCCTTGTGGGGATCAATGTTCGTTCTGTGATCACAAAGAATCAAAGTTTAAAAAGAAGTCAATTTGATTTATAAAGAAACAATGCAGCCAGACTTGTGGCAAGACAATGTCATCAAGACTGTGATAGCTCTACTGCAAACAGGATCGAAGCCAACTCAAGATGAATTGACGTCTATGGACCCCAAAGCAAGACAACTGTTGTCACGGTGGGACACCCTACAAACAAGAGATGGGGTGTTATACCATAAGTGGCAAAGACACCAAGGAAAAAGCTACTGGCAAGTCGTAGTACCAGTAAGTCGTATCCCAGATGTACTGAATCAATGCCACAGTAGTACCACCGGCGGTCATTTTGGTTTTATGAAGACTTTAGGTAAGGTCCGTCAGCATTACTACTGGCAAGGCATGGCAGCAGATACTAGAGCATGGTGTAGGACCTGTACTGATTGCCAAAAGGTCAAAGGACCCAAACAAAGAATACCAGCTCCACTCCAGCAATTCATGGTTGGGGGACCTTTCGAAAGGCTCGGGATGGACATCCTAGGACCATTCCCACGTACGCAAAGAGGGAACCGATATGTTCTAGTCATAGCAGACTATTTTACTAAATGGCCAGAAGCGATACCTATTCCCAACCAGGAGGCTGAAACAGTAGCTGCCGTTTTAGTAGAACAAGTTTTCAGTCGGTATGGCATTCCATCGGAAATCCATACAGATCAAGGACGAAATTTCGAATCCAAACTAGTTAATGAAATGACAAAAATTCTCGGAACTCGTCATACTCGATCTACACCACTTCATCCCCAATCTGGAGGACTAGTCGAACGCCTCAATCGGACTTTAACGAAATATTTGACGACTTTCATAAATTCGAGGCAAGATAATTGGGATAAATTAATACCGTTATTTTTATTGGCATACCGGAGTGCACCACACGTTACAACTGGATTCTCTCCTTCGTTGATCGTATTTGGACGCGAGCTCCAACTCCCGGAGGAGTTAGTGAAGCCAGCCATCGTTGAACCACACTGTACGACCCCCTATGCATTCCAGTTACGAAAGGACTTGGCCGAAATCCGGGAATTCACTCGAAGTAACATGAAATTTCAAATGAGGTGTCAGAAGGAAAGATTCGACAGACACGCAAAACCAGTGTTTTTCCAGACCGGTGATTGGGTATGGGTACACGAGCCCAAAAGAACTGTCGGGCGTTGTCCCAAGTTACAACCGCAATGGACAGGACCGTGGACTGTTGTGAAGAAGACGAACGATGTGTTGTATCAGGTGCAACTGGGACGTTTGAAAAAGTTCATACACGTAAATCGGTTGGTTCGTGCAGATGTCAAGAAGACGGGGGCAGTGTGATGGAAACCATCACCTGTTGACATTGTTGTCTCTTTGAAAACATGGTTGTTACGTTCTAGGCTTTGTTACGAATAGTTTTGTGGAAATATAAACTTCCTATTTTCCCGTTGAACCTTGGCTTTCTTGTACAATATCTATCTATCTATCTATTTAACCCATGGAAGGTAAGCAGATATTTACTATCTCAACTCATTATATAGAAGCAAATCTCTACAATAATCTGTAGCCGCCCCCACAGATAGTCTAGACCTATCCCGAGTCCCGAGTAGGGATCTCCATGCCAAGCACCCTGGAAGAAGAGAGTGAGGACCCTGGGTTCTCACACTCTTCTTACAGGGTGCTTGGCATGGAGATCCCGACTATCTGTGGGGGCGGCTACAAACATATATTTTGTTAGGAATGCTACTTAGCCCTAAAACGCACCTGAATCTGTGAAGCAAATCGTCGAGTTCATCTAAATGCTCGTCATCTCTGATTGCGTTGGCAAATATATCAATGTCCGCAGCAGTGGCAACTCCTGTGTCATTCAACCTGTACAAATTAAGAGTAAACAGTCGTGTTGATAGAGACAAAAGTTGCAAAAATGCACAAAAGGAGGCGTTGTGCGAGTCGTTGATTAGTTGTAGAATCGACTGGCCGGTGGTTCGAACTAACGTTTACACTCTGTAGAGAAACGAAACTAATGGGAGTAAGTTTATAACAAATAATTGCTAAATAGACACCATTGCTAACTCCACCTATCTAACTAGTAGCAGAGATGGGCGAATTCTTATTCATAAATACGATTATGAATACAACCTGCGACTTTATGATTGAGAATAACGAAACGAAACGCTCAACAATTCTTATAGGATTTTTCACGCAGAATCGGTTGATACCGATACCAGGTCGCTACGACCAACTGAATAGAAAGTGCGACGAAATATCTGGTAAAAATCAGAATTTATTAATGACTTCCAGTGCTAATTGTTTAAAAAAATACGATTTTCTGCGGAAATTTTGTCGTACTTTCTATACGGATGGTCGTAGCGACCTGAGGTTGGTCTCATTCGATTCTGCGTGAAAAATCCGATTCGATTTTTTGGGAATTCATAGAAAAAAAAACCCTGTGTTGTTGCCTGTAAAGTCGGTATACGGGCGAAAGTTTTACGTGACAACGACTTTGAGTGGTAAAATAATTTTATTGTTAATATTCATTCGTATAGTAGGAAGAAGGATAAAATAAAATTCTTTGTCAAGTTGCACAGAGTAGGTATTTCCCGTAGGTAGTAGGTATTTCCCATGGGTGGGGGGGGGGAGTGAGTGCCAGGGAAGGGGGGCGGGGCGCTCCCGCTTTTGTGAGCGCCGGGGAAGGGGAGGGGCCGCCCGCCTTTAGGGAGCGCCGAGCTGCACCCCCTCCGTGAGCGGAGCGTAACGCAGTTTCTTGAAGTGTCTCCCGGTAAACCAATTTATAAGACGTTATCACGTCAAAATCATAAAATCGTATTCAAAATACGAATAATTCAAAGTGTGAATACGATTGAATTCATATTCATTCCTGTATTCGTATTCGTCGCAGATATGATTTGTATTCATAATCGTATTTATGAATAAGAATTCGCCCATCTCTCACTAGTAGTGTAGGAACTCAACTAACCTGGCGTCGAGTTCGATGAACAAATCCCCGACTTTGACTTTTTGAAGAATCGGAGAGCTGAGTCTCTTGTTCCAATCTTCGGTGCACCGGAAACTTGCCGACATGAAATTTCGGTGGGCGAATTTCGATTTACCGAAATGACGAGCGGCAGCGATGCCTCGTCTGCACACTCTCAAAGACGGCAACATGAAGAAGGCGAGTTGTAGTTTCAAGAAAATGTAACGAATTTCAACTGTTTTTATAGTTTGATAAGTAATTAATCAACACTTCATTATGATGTTAAAGCATAATTGTTTTACATTAAATTACTCCTACACAAAATTGGCAAAACGTTCTACGAAACGGATGATACGAAAAATTTAGCGTCACACCTAAATCTAGGTTCAGGAGGTTATTTTTGAGTTGTCTTCTTCTTCTTCTTCTTCTACTTTTCAGTTAACCGGTTTGGCCGCAGCTGTGCCGAGTAGTTTCTTGTATGGGTGATGATTTTGAAAGTGATGTCGAGAATGATGAAAGAGTTCTTGGGAGTCATGATATTAGAGAGTTTTTGGTGCCAAAATCTGACGGGCCCTGTTAGGAGGACACTAGCGCGAGCAACAGAGGATGCTACCCAGTTGAAGGAGGAGGCCCGTTAACTTTAGACAGGGGGAAGGGAGGCGCTCGTGACAGTGGGTTTCTAGGAACGGGTGACTGTCGGGGGGGGGGGGGGGGCACCCTTTCATTGTCGCCCACTGTTGTCGGGAGGCAAATTCATCATCACCCGCGAACTCCGAGCTTTGTGAAGAGGTTCCACAGGCCCGTTAGTGGTTGCCAAAAACTCTCTATTATTGCTATTGTGAGCCCCTGCTCATGGAAGATACCAACCAAGTGAAGGGGCTGGAGTAAAGTTACACCCCTCTTCCTGAACCCCAAGACGCAGCTTCCACATGGTCACTGCAGTTAGGATTGTGGAGGGGCAATCTGGGCCAGCTCCCAGGAGCCTGGTCCGCCCCTACTGTCGGACGCTGAATACCACCTTAGGCGTCCATCCAGGGATTCTTCTGTTATCACGGCGTGTCAGCGTGTGAAGGCGATTGGTTTCACATCGCTTGTCGATTTAATTGGTCCCTACTCAACGAAGACAAAGAACGGGACAGCACTCGATGCCCAGTGCGTTTTACCGCCAACCGTGTGCAAGAGTGCTTAAGGACTTCAGCTCGGCTACATACCTTGGCGCGATTGCTCGCCGACCAGAGGGATGCAACACATTTACCTAGGCCTAGTTGGGGGGCAGACAACTACTAGGGTAAATGGGAGCAGAAGCCGGCGCGATGAGCTTTATCGCATACTGAGACCTCTGAGGAACTATGGGCTTCAGAGAGAAGGCGAGGTAGAGCAAGAAATAATCAAGTAGAGTTTTCAAAGACGCATGAAGGGGAAGCCCTGAGTTTTCCTTTTATACTACTTTAACAAGGTAAAGGGAGAGTGGAAAAGGTGACGTCAAGTGATGTCACTGTTCCCCGTACCTCACCTTACCTACCTGGCACGATGAGTCACTCAGGGTTTCCCTTGTCCTTTATTGCAGAACTACCATAGTTAACCCTTTCCTGCCCGCCAACGGCATATATCGGGCGGCTGTACTTTCCGTAGCTGCCCGCCAACGGCATATATCGGGCGGCTCGGCCTTTCCGTAGCTGCCCGCCGCCGATAATAGCTGTTCTGGCACTTGCGCTCTTTCGCTGTGTAACTACGATCTTCCAGGGTGTAATGTCCATCACAAACCTCATGATATTCCATTCACAGAACAGTGTATATGTACCTTGAACAGTTTAAGTGTTTTTTTTTCACTAATATTATTTGTCGGCCATTTTTGGTCGGTATCCTTGATCCTGTAGGTACGTTCTGATGCAGCGGCACCTCAAACAGTTGGTTCTCTTTGATCTTCCCCGATTAGGTCACTGTCTTCTTCTTGTTTTTTTTTTTTTTTTTTTTTTTTCAACCCTTCTAATTCTATTTTGCTACTTTTGGCGGTAGGACTGTCAAAGATATTGCCGCTTTTCAGATATTTCACCGCCTATTTGAACTCTGCTTGGGAATATTCGCAAAAATGTTATGTCCCTCTTCCAACTTTTGGTTTTCCTCACTATGAAAAGTTATCAAATTATAGGAATTTTCCTAAACAGAATGAAAGCGGAAAACCATAAATAATATTGAAATGATAATAAATTATATTGAATGATTTTAATAGAAATTGGAGCGAGTCATGAGGTATCATAATTATTCTACATTAATTTCATTATTTCCATTATGTTTAACTGGCCAGTAAATGAATAAATAATGCACATAATCTCAATAATTCTCATGAACTCATAACAGAAAGTATCACACGAAAAAAAATACAATAAAATAATGCAAGGAAACAACTTTGGACGAACCACCGAGTCGCCAAAATAATGCGGTACTGAGGGGACAGAAGGGGCTGCCGGCGGCCGGGCTGTGAGGGACAGTAGGCTCTCGAGAATCCGGGCGCGAAAAGGTTAAGAGTATGAGTCATTACACCTTCCATACCAGCAGACTGAATAAGCCAAATCACCTGGAAGTATCCATGTAACATACCACCCCCCGAATGAGTTGGCAGAAACCAGATCAAAAGGCGCCTGATGACGTCAGAAGAGAGGGGAGCGACCATCTTGGGATCTCCACGTCAGAGCCAACTTCACTTCCCCTACAGAGCTCGTCTAGTACGTTCTGGCTGAAAGTCATTTCCCCAAAAGCGCGACGAGTACTTTCCGGCAGAAAGTCATCCCCATCTACCTTCTTGAAAGTCGGGGCGAGAGTGGAATACCCCCTGAACTGGATAGTCGTAACCCCGCCTTGGTCCAGCTACCTCATGTTAACCCATTTACGGCCACTGATGCGTTTTTGCATCGAGGACTTTTTTTTAATATTGAAAATAGTGGAAAATTTTCATAGGAGAATTTTTTCTCGTTCATGCTGTTTCTATATTCGTAAATGAATCCATTCCATCATTCGGGAGCTCGATGCAACTTTGGAAATTTTTTTTTGAAAAGGAGGCCTTTTGGCCGAAAGCGTGATTATGGTGGCTCTATTCGATCCTGGGAAATTGAGTGTTCTGGGCCACGAGTCGGATAAATCAAATCGATTTGGAAGACTGAGGCCTCTTAAATCCTATTAAAATGTAAAATTCATAAAATTTGGAGTATTTTTGCTCTCAATTGGTGAGAAAATTATGCCTTATTTTGGCCGCCATCTTGTAGAAGAGTTCATCCTCCTCCTCTCACTTCTCTGTTATTTCCACTCTTGTCTTGAAATGGGTTAAACACATTTTATCATGTTCGCTTTTAGCGTTTGGACTAGATTAGTGAAAGATATATTGGAGGGGAACACATCACCTGTATTTGCTGTAAAACCTCGCCAGTAAATCGGCAGTTTCATTGCCAAATATATTTATATGGCATGGTGACCACTCAATAGCTAGCTTATTGTATTAAGCATATGTATAAAGCTGTAAACGATTTTATATTTCGAGTAATAAAATCGGGATACCCCATAAAGAAGAGATACTTCGACGCATGGAGGCAGATAATGTTACAAGCCACTGCTACTGAACTTAACGTTTAAAGCACTGAGTCGAACTAGGCACACAATGCTTGGTTGTCATGTCCTCTTGACAGTCGCCCGTATTCACAAAAATCGCCAAAGTGAAACTTGAAGTCGCACTTCCGAAAGTGATACTTCAGGCCAAAGTGAAACTTGAGGAGAAATCGCTATTCACAATCGTTTTTAGTGTAGCTGCTCTTAGGTCAGCTTCTCTGTACACTGACCTTCTCTGCTTTGTCAAAGATGAGGAGGAAGAGTTTTTGATAAACCAGTAGACTCCTGTAGAGGCATCCTGAAAGCAATTCACAATGGATCTCTCTAGAATCATTGAAAAAAAGGCGTTTTCTTCCTTATTCAATACTTTCACTTCATTATAGTATTCTTCGAATGGACGCCAACTGTAACTATTTGTTAGAATGTGATCAACGAGCATCAACATCATTCACAATATTTTTGTCTGGCGTGGCTAATGAAATTGGAACAAAAAGAAGAAGAAGAAGAAGTCTGTTTATTTAATCAATTTACTTCAAAACACATTTCTCTGTATTTTCAGTGATATTTGTCTAAAAAATGTGTTTTCAGTGACAAATATAGGAGAAGTTTTGATTGATTTGTAGTTTTACCATAATTTCATACGTCTATTAGGTGTATGTACGTCATGGAGGTGTTGCAGTGTGATCTGTGCTACAAAACGTTCGGGAAACAGGATACTTTACGGAAACACAAGTCGCGGTCTCATCCTCCTCCAGACCGACCTCCGCCAGAGTTGTTGAGCTGCAATAACTGTAAGTTTACGACGATATACAAGTACAACTTGGCCACACATATGAAAAAACACGCTCGTCCTCGCAAGGAAAAGGTCGGCGCGCAGCTCAAAGCTTGCGGTTTATGCAACACGTTTCAATCGATAGATCGTGCCGAAGTCATCAATCATTATCAGGACAGCCACGAAGTAAAAATTACTGAAGAGACGTTGTTTTTTAGTAATGACGAACAAGTTGAGGCGTGGAAACGAGGCGTTGAATCAGCAGAGTGCTGCAAGTTTATAATTCGAGGGGGAATTCGAAAGAGGCGCAACGCTGTAGTGAATTACCTGTTTTGTTTCCGAGATGGATGCTATAAACCGGGAAAGGGGACTGGGAAGAGGAAGATGAAAGTGACAGGTTCGTGCAAGATCGGCAGCGTTTGTCCGGCATCGATAAGAATGGTCAAAAACACCACAACGGGTGAAATTACTGTGAAATACATCGCTCGTCACGTTGGGCATCGGTCGGACTTGTTTAGGAAGAACTTGACCAAAGAGGAGAAAGACAGTATAGCGACGAAACTCGCCGCAGGAGTTCCAATTAGCTCCATCTTGGATTCCATACGGGACTCCATACCATTCAACGGGGAAGTGAGCAGGATTCATTTGATTACGCGCAAAGATGTTTGGAACATCAGAGCTTCGCTTCAACTCCCGAATGATACTGTGAAGCAGGATGATCGCAGTAGTGTGGAATCGTGGTTGGATAGTTTGGCGAACTATTCCAAGGTGGTGCAATTCTATAAACGGCAATCTGCCCAATTGTTTTCTCACCATGAAATCAACGAGGAGGACTTCATATTGATTCTGGTTTTGCCCTGCCAGGTAGAAACACTTCAAAAGTTCGGTAACGGGTGCGTTTGTTTCGACCGAACGACCAACACCGCGTATTCCTTCGAGTTGACGACTCTTCTCGTCCAAGATGACCAACAATGCGCCCTACCGTGCGGCTACATGATCAGCAACCGGTCCGACTGCCACTTCATACGTCTCTTCCTCGAAATAATCAAAGATCTCCTTAAACACCCCATATCTCCTAAAGTCCTCTTGAGCGACACGTCTGACATGTACTTCAACGCCTGGAACACGGTAATGCCAAGCCCTGTCCGCTGGTTGTACTGTTCCTGGCGAGTCGACCAGTCCTGGAAGCAACACTTGAACCAAGTTTCCGACGCCACGAAAAGGGATTCCACGTACAAGCTGCTACGATCCATGGCCGATGAACCCGACAAAGACGCATTCTACATTTTATTCGAAGGAGTCAAAAGGATTATCTACAACGATCCTGATTTATTAGATTTTGCTGAACACTTCAATCGTGAGTACGCGGGGAATGTTGAACGTTGGGCGTTCTTTTGCCAAAAAGACTGCAGCATTGGTGCGAATATGTTACAAGAATCGATGCAAGAGGTGTTGAAGTGGTACAATTTGAATGGAAAGAAAGTGAAGACGATTGGCAGAGGACTCTCGGCACTTCTGAAGTTCACAAAAGAAAAAATTATCGGTAAAGTCGCCGAGAAGAGTATCAAGTTGAGTCCGGAGCTCGTGGCGATTCGTGGCGCTCACGAGAAGTCGACTACGCTGAAGAGTAAACTCATACCCATCCAGTGCGGTTACATGATATCATCCGAGTCGGATGACTCGGACTTGTATTACATAGTTACCAGGCTGAGAGTGATTTGCAGTTGCGCGTTGAGGTGCGACTCGTGCGGGATTTGCGAACACGAGTACAGCTGCACGTGTCCGGATACTGACAAGTCGATAATATGCGAACACGTGCACAGGATTGCGACTTACGAGAAAGATAAAAGAGCCGCCAATCAAGATAGCAGCGATGGAGAGTTCTACGTCGCGGATGACTTCGAAGAGTGTTTCGAATCCTCAGACACCGTTCAGAGCTCGGAAAATAAACTAGAAGAGGAAAAGAGCGCCTTTATTAGTGAATTGACGTCTTTGGTCGAAAGCGTCACAAATATCGCGCAACTCGAAGTAATCAAAAAAGCGTTCGCTTCCGTGCCACAAACAGTCAAAGCGCTCGAACCCAGTTTTACTTCTACGAATGAGTGTACTTGATTCGATGCAAACCCCTCAACTCCACGAGAAACCACGAAGAAGAGATTCACAGCTCAATTCTGTGAGTGGTTGAAGAAGATTATGAACCACAAAATGATGTATTAACGAGACTGATTCAATTTTATTATCAAGAAGGCCTTGCACCCATTACGTACCTTGGTAGTTGTACCTACTTATTACTCATTAGTTAAACAAATAAAGTTCGTGAATCGTCTCCTTGTAATTTTTTAAACCCACTCAAAATGCCTTTTTTCCACTGTGAAGTTTTTTTCGTGTTTTCGATCTTGCGGCATAAGATGGTCATAACTAGTGACGATTCGATACTTCTGATATTTATTGATATCGATATTTTGTTTCGATATTTCCGAAATTTGTATCGATATTTTTCTTGCGATATTATCGAATATCGAAAGAAAAAATTATCGGTTGTGATGGTTATTCGTTTTATCCGGGTGACGTCACACAGAATGGATGTTGGAAGAAGAAGGAGAAGAAGAAGAAGAATAAGAGTAATCTCCCTGAAAGGCGGCCATGTCGACTCCGTTGTAAACAAAGATTGTATAGAATATTGCTTAGGTTTTTCATTATGCCAATCTGTGCGGTTATTAGTTGCTCTTCTCGTCCCGGAAGCGGTATTCAATTTTTTGGTTTGCCAAAAGTGATTAGAAACAGTGTGCAAAGGCAAGAAACTTTCCGAAAAAAGAAGAATATCAGCCTTTTGACGTCGCTGCTTCCCAGCCTTCTGACAACCATGATTTTCGATGAACTGACACTTTTATAACCAGCTTCAAATCATCTTATTATTATGATTTGTACACGTTTTCTTTTTCATCATTTAGGTATTTGTTTGTTTCCCCGGGAAATATCATGTTGTTCACCTCTTGAAACCAACTGCTCATCACGAAAATTCTGTAATCTTCACATCAAGTTCATGGTGTAGGTACTGCCTATCATTAATTCTGTGCGAATTGTATGTTGTTTCAATGTACAATGAAATTTCTGAATAAATTGCGGGTTTTTCATTGAATGTTGTACATTATTCCATTATATCAACACACCTAACTACAGATCTACAATAAACAGACGATGGGAGTCAGCTCACGTAAGTAAGTACCATTTAGGGTTTCAAGGAAAGAAGTTACAATAGTTATGAAGTTTACCTTTGAAAAATACCTTCTTTTCTAATAATGGTACCTAGGTATTTGGTTCATTACGGATATCTGCATTTAGTTGTTGCGTCTATAAGTTCGAGTATCAATCATAGTAGGATTGATCTGTACTACTTCCCTGTTTGTGAAAGTCTGTATATGCGTGATAGTTAGAAACAAAACACTTGCTCTAAACTATCTAGAGATATGTTGTTGGATAACTAATGAACCAGTAGGTAGGTAGCTACTGAATAATCGGTAGTTATTAGGTACTTATATGAGACCCAAAAAAATGCATTGAGAACTCTGGAAAATCTAGGTTTGTGGTGTTCACTAGGTACTTTCTAAAGGCGAATACGCTCAACCATCAGTAGGTAGGAACGTTTTATATTGCAATCTAAGGTCAGATTGGGATGTAAATAGGCACTTGTCTCTGGTTCTCTATGTGAGTAGGTATCTATTATTGATCAACCCACCTAACTACAGATCTACAATAAACAGAATATCAGTTCACATAAGTAGGTACAATTTAAGGTTTCAAGAAAAGAAGTTCGTAGGTACAACATTTATAAAATTTACCTTTGAAAAATACCGTCTTTAGCAGTTAGTTGTCTGTAAGTTCGTATATCACTATATCTATCGTAGTAGGTTTGATCTGTACTTCCTTTCTTGTGAAAGTCTGTACGTCCGTGATAGGTAGAAACAAAACACCTCCTCTAAACTATCCAGAGATATGTTGTTGGACAAACAATGAACAAGGAGACAGAGAGCCACTGCAAAATCGGTAGTTGTTATGTTTGAGACCCAAAAAAATGCAGTAAGAACGCTGGAAAATCTAGGTTTCTGGTGTTCACTAGGTACTTTCTAAAGGTCAATACGATCAAAATCATCAAAAGGTAGGAAGGTTTCATATCACAATGTAGGGTCAGAAAAGGATGTAAATAGGCACTTGTCTCCAGTTCTCCATGTAAATAGGTATCCAAGTAGTAATACGTTTGTTCAATGTGGCGAATAAATATTCAAATTTTCATTCTGAAAAACTTATTTCGAGAGTTTTTAATTGACACTAATGTTTGTGTCAGCCTGGTTTGCTTGTCAGCATGACAGTTGACACCTGTCATGTCCCTGTTCTTTGTGTCAAGACCCCTCAGAGTCTGTATCAGCTATTTGCAATCTGATCGCTACTTACGATTACATAATTGCTATAAAAGAATAGAAAGAAGAAAATAATGAATATACCACTATCATTCTGTTTGCATACCAAGAAATAGGACCTGTGTGGTATCATACCACTGGTATGTAAATATAATGACCTTGCTGACAGCGAGTCAAAATGGCGCCCTTTCACGACCAGCTGATCGGGTAAGCTGAGAAGGTTAGGTTTGATAACCTAAGGTAGGTTAAATTGAGTCTCACGGATATCACCTATATTCCTTCCCACTGTAATTTATTGATTTTTTCCTAATCGATAAAAAAACATATTCGATATCGGTGAAATCAATATTCTTGTTTCGATAATTTATGGTGATCAGTGATATTGATAACAAAAAAAGATGATAAAACATAATATGTTTCATTTCGATATCAGTGAAATCAGTATTTTTCTTTCGATATTCTATCACTGATATTGATTAAAAAAATAATAAACCATTGCGTAATAATTTGCAGCGTTTTTTACTATGCATAAGTAAAGACAAGAAAGACTGTTGACTCTCACTTGCCTCTTTTCAAATTTCTCTTATGTGTTTCCAGAAATACACAAATTCATTGGGTCAGGAAGGGTCTTTCAAAGATTCTCAATTCCTCGTGTTCATGGGAAGAGTGTAGGCGTTCACTTTTTCTGGAACCTACTTGATTCTTAGGCGGCAACCAAAGCACACGATGCCTCTCTATAAATACGCATACTGTTCATTCTCTAACATCATGAGCTCGTGGTGCCAATATGAAGCCCTGAAGTACATCAGTTTCCCTTCTCAGGTAAGTTACGTTGCAAATTACTTGTTCCGGTTGCTTACGCTTGTTTCGTTGTATTTGGGACCATAGTGGACCATCCTCCAATTCATAATGGGCTTCAACTATGGTCATCTAAGAATTGGAGGACTATTTCGTCACACGTTTAGACCTAGTTGTTGTTTCCTAATCGTACTTGGATGAATAATTATTCGTATTATAATGATTGATAATATAATCTTGAATATTTATCGCAGAGTATCTTACAGTGCTTTATATGGTTCTTGATGGTGAATTTCAGGTCCTTGCTAAAGCTTGTAAGATCATACCAGTGATGATAATGGGTAAAGTAGTTTCCAAGCAGAAGTACGAATACTACGACTACATCACTGCTGCGCTGATTTCTGTAGGAATGACGTTCTTCATGATGTCCAGCTCTACTTCCAAAGGTACCTAACTCCATCACACGATACTTCTTAGGGGCGTTGGGTGACCCCAAAAAGTGAATACATACTAATTTATTATTAAAAATTTCAAATCTACAGTTTTTTTAATTTTTTCTCATGTACAGATGCTCCTATGTGTTTGAAATTGATGTTTGGATAAAATCCATTTACATAAGCTGAAACGAAAATGCTAAGAAAACGCTTGCATACGAGTCTGCAACACATTGAAACATTTTCATGCTGATCTGGGAGCTCGATTTTCGCCTCAGCTGATCTGGGAGCTCGATTTTCGACTCAGCTGATCTGGGAGCTCGATTTTCGACTCAGCTGATCTGGGAGCTCGATTTTCGCCTCAGCTGATCTGGGAGCTCGATTTTCGACTCAGCTGATCTGGGAGCTCGATTTTTGCCTCAGCTGATCTGGGAGCTCGATTTTCGCCTCAGCTGATCTGGGAGCTCGATTTTCGACTCAGCTGATCTGGGAGCTCGATTTTTGACTCAGCTGATCTGAAAGCTCGATTTTCGACTCAGCTGATCTGGGAGCTCGATTTTCGACTCAGCTGATCTGGGAGCTCGATTTTCGACTCAGCTGATCTGGGAGCTCGATTTTCGACTCAGCTGATCTGGGAGCTCGATTTTCGACTCAGCTGATCTGGGAGCTCGATTTTCGACTCAGCTGATCTGGGAGCTCGATTTTCGACTCAGCTGATCTGGGAGCTCGATTTTCGACTCAGCTGATCTGGGAGCTCGATTTTCGACTCAGCTGATCTGGGAGCTCGATTTTCGACTCAGCTGAACTGGGAGCTCGATTTTCGACTCAGCTGATCTGGGAGCTCGATTTTCGACTCAGCTGAACTGGGAGCTCGATTTTCGCCTCAGCTGATCTGGGAGCTCAATTTTCGACTCAGCTGATCTGGGAGCTCGATTTTCGACTCAGCTGATCTGGGAGCTCGATTTTCGACTCAGCTGATCTGGGAGCTCAATTTTCGACTCAGCTGAACTGGGAGCTCAATTTTCGACTCAGCTGATCTGGGAGCTCGATTTTCGACTCAGCTGATCTGGGAGCTCAATTTTCGACTCAGCTGAACTGGGAGCTCAATTTTCGACTCAGCTGATCTGGGAGCTCAATTTTAGACTCAGCTGATCTGGGAGCTCGATTTTCGACTCAGCTGATCTGGGAGCTCGATTTTCGACTCAGCTGAACTGGGAGCTCGATTTTCACCTCAGCTGATCTGGGAGCTAAATTTTCAACTCAGCTGATCTGGGAGCTCGATTTTCGACTCAGCTGATCTGGGAGCTCGATTTTCGACTCAGCTGATCTGGGAGCTCAATTTTCGACTCAGCTGAACTGGGAGCTCAATTATCGACTCAGCTGAACTGGGAGCTCGATTTTCGACTCAGCTGATCTGGGAGCTCGATTTTCGACTCAGCTGAACTGGGGGCTCGATTTTCGACTCAGCTGAACTGGGAGCTCGATTTTCGACTCAGCTGATCTGGGAGCTCTATTTTCGACTCAGCTGATCTGGGAGCTCGATTTTCGACTCAGCTGAACTGGGAGCTCGATTTTCGACTCAGCTGAACTGGGAGCTCGATTTTCGACTCAGCTGAACTGGGAGCTCAATTTTCGACTCAGCTGATCTGGGAGCTCGATTTTCGACTCAGCTGAACTGGGAGCTCGATTTTCGACTCAGCTGAACTGGGAGCTCGATTTTCGACTCAGCTGATCTGGGAGCTCGATTTTCGACTCAGCTGATCTGGGAGCTCGATTTTCGACTCAGCTGAACTGGGAGCTCGATTTTCGACTCAGCTGATCTGGGAGCTCGATTTTCGACTCAGCTGAACTGGGAGCTCGATTTTCGCCTCAGCTGATCTGGGAGCTCGATGTTCGACTCAGCTGATCTGGGAGCTCGATTTTCGACTCAGCTGATCTGGGAGCTCGATTTTCGACTCAGCTGATCTGGGAGCTCGATTTTCGACTCAGCTGAACTGGGAGCTCGATTTTCGACTCAGCTGATCTGGGAGCTCGATTTTCGACTCAGCTGATCTGGGAGCTCGACTTTCGACTCAGCTGATCTGGGAGCTCGATTTTCGACTCAGCTGAACTGGGAGCTCGATTTTCGACTCAGCTGATCTGGGAGCTCGATTTTCGACTCAGCTGATCTGGGAGCTCAATTTTCGACTCAGCTGATCTGAATTTCGTTAGCAAATTTCGTCGCAACAAATTTCGTGACGATTTTTTTTTATGTGCCATATGAAAGACATGAAAATGTCAAAAAATGTTTTTCCCTCGCAAGGGAGAAATTAGATTGCCGATCACTCAGCTGATCAGTGACCACTCAGGCGCCTTCAGCATTCTCCATTGACCCTGCTTCTCAAATTTCAGCTTCCTGCGTTCAACAGGAGAGAAAATGGCCTTGGAGCTCACTCAGCTGATCAGTGACCATCTTGGTACAACTAGACCCCAAATGGAGCCGATATAACGTGGTAACTAAGAAATCGGTCCGTGGTAACTAAGAAAAAAAAGCGTTGCAGATTTGCGTGTCGGAATTCACAGAATGACCCCCAGCCCTAAAACATTAAACATGTTAAAAATATGCAAAAACCGATATCAGTAAAATCAGTAGTTTTTTTTTTGAAAAAATTCTATCGATATCAGTGAAATTAGTATTTTTCTTTCGATGTTCTATCGATATCACTGATATTGATGAAAAAAAAAAAAAGATTAAAGAAAAATTCTGTGACAATGTCACATCAATATATTTGTTTCGATATTCTATAGATATCAGTGATATCGATATTTTTCTTCCGATGTATTATCGATATCGATACTGCCTTCCGATATTATTTCGATGTTAAATATCGCATCGAAAGGTACATCGAATCGTCACTACTCTATTTCTCATGGAATTTCAAAACTGATTACACCGTTGGAAAGAGCGTGAAATTTCCTATCTTGCCAATGGGGGAAAAACATTTTTTTATACCGGAAAAATGGGTAAAAATTGGATTTGAAATGAAAAAAAAAAAAAAAAAAAAAAAACGGTGCAAATCATTGCTCAGAGGTTTATTATTTTCTGTATAGATCACCCTTCTGTATAGATCCCTCCCAACCAACCGTAGGTACTTACTACCTACTAGGGAATTTTTGAAAATTTCAACCCCAACCAAATGGAAATGAAGGGTTGAAATTTTCAAAAATTCCCTAGTAGGTACCTACGGTTGTTAGGGAGGGATCTATACAGAAAATAATAAACCAAAAGGCACCTTTCTGTGTTGTTTCTATTTGGTGATTACATGCACTTATCCAAACCCCAAATTTTTCCTGTGCATATTTCTGAATGAATCAGAGTGAAAACTTTTTTGATGTGTGCATTTTCGTCACAAAGTGGTGTTTTTATTCCAGGATAATAATAAGTTCTCAGGCATCAATAGTTCCGAGCAAATTTATTAAAACGAAAACAAAAATAATAATTGGCTCAAAGTTCAGTTCTTAAAAAATAGACATTCGTTACTCCTTTTCGTTAGAAATGAGTGATTTTGGTGCTCCAGTGAGACCTCCATCTTTCGTATTTCATGTAAAATTTGGAAGATACAAATATGGCAACCATTACGATGATATTTGCCTCTGTTCAGTAAAACCCAAAAAATGTTAGTCAGTAACAAGTTACATTATGTACGAGGACACACCTTATCTTAAATTTTGGCGATGATACCCACCAGTTTCTCAATCCTCAACCTGGAAACTGTTGTAATTAAGGCTGTTACAAGGATTTTTCATTTGCGCATGCGCAGCAGCTACTATCAGTCCGGGGGTGATGATTTTCATAGGGGACCGTCTAAACACCAACCCGCACAATTCCTGAAAATCTCATCGTAATCGGACAATAACTTCGTATAGTTATGCCACAAATGGTCTGTTTGGAACTAGTTCAGAACCAAACCGAAACTGGAAAGGGGAGGGGATAGAGGCGCTTGGACGCCTCCAGGCTTCTTCAACCCCCCCCCCCCCCCCTCCGAACCGTTCAGGACTGCTTCTCCTAACAAACCAACAGATTTCATGACCTAAAGACAGACAGACACAAAGCCAAAATTGTTCAGGAAGGTCTAAGGCTCACTTTCACCAAACATTCGAAACGAGTTTAAACCAAAACAGGAGAGAGATAATCGACATTTAGATTAACGAGTTTAAACTCCATCTTGGAGGGTTTAATCTCGTTTAACTACCAATTCAATATGACCACGAACTAATTTGTGGTTGTTTCGAAGCAGTAAATTTTTTCATTGGGATCGAAGCGATTAATTTGTAAGTGAAGTATTTTTTTTTAATAAACAAAGTTTGGGAACTTGCATAGACCTCGCATCTGTTCAACAAAATTAAGACTCGGTGTGTCCACGTAAGAGACTTTACAAACAAAGGTTCTTGAATCACTGGATCAAAGTGAACGGTACGTTCCTTCTTTGTACCCAAAAATCACCACAGCCTCAAAGGGGCGATCTATCAGGTTACCGCTCTAACAAAGGTGAAATGAATGAATTGGCGGATTTCAGCTCTCCATGTCTTCGTCGTCTTCCTCTTCATCGCTGTCTTCCTCGCTGGTGACGTCGGGTTGATCCGACTGAGCGATGCATTTGTCGCATTTGCACTCGAACAGGTAGAACTCTCTACAAAAAGAAAGACGAGATTTTAGTTTTTTTAAAAATCAAATATAACTTTATTGTATAATAATACATTACAGTTCGTGTAACAACGATTATAGTAGGTTATACACCTAATTAACTTGGCTTTTGCTTATAGGTACTGACCACTGTCAGTCCTACTTAAGGCTAAATGTCACGATGTTTTAGTGTGATTCTGAAATAAGAGATGGCAGCACCATCGGGGCCAAATTTCGTTTACTCCTCAGTTGAGAACGGATCGAGATATTTTAATTCCGCAAACGGATTTCTCTTCAGGATCACCGTAGAATTCCGGGTAATTGGTTTAGAAAGTGTGGAAAAATTTTTTGCACACAGTTCCAACAAAAATTTGTTCAAATTTCGAACATTTTCAAAAAGTGGCCTTATAGCCACTTGCAGAACCTTCATCAGAATACGAGTCCGTTTGCAGAATTTTTCTAACTTGATCGTAGCCATCGGATTCGCGTTTTTACGATACGTAGCGGGGTGAGGGGGGCGACCATGGGCTGGGGGGCGGCGGCGTTCAAACGCCCGCCACCCGCGCGACCTTCACCTTCTCTCCGAGATTCATGTTTTGATAGTTTGCACCCTTTCATCACTATTCTTTTTTTCCTGGCCACCTTATAGGTACCATCAACCTTCCCATTTCCAACTTCTCTTCCTTGAGGTTGAACGAATGTGGTGAAATTGCCATAAAAAGCAAGATTCTCATATAATTAACTTATGAGCAAGATTCTATTTTAATTTGATACTGATAATGGTTTGCACTACTAAATAGTTGGTTCTGAAATTGTGGTAATTGTAGTTCATTGTACATGGAGTAGGTAGGTACCTATTTGTTCAAATTTCAATGTACCTAGTTGCAAAAGTGATCTAACATCATTCTAGTCTCGATCGTTTATTTAGTTGAACTAGCAGTAGAAGGTTTATGGGGGCATATTTCTCCCAAATTCCCTCTTAATTATTCTAGGAGTTACACTATTAATTTTCCTTGTTTTCAAAAGTCATTCGTGATTTTATGTAAATATAACGCCTAACAATACTGAAGTGTTGCATTTTGAGGTACCTACTACCTACTAAATTACAAACATGACTGTCCAAAAATTACCATTAGTACAATGTAATAAATACCCTAGAACTAGGGATAGTGCTGTGGTCTTACAAGATAATTTTCTTAAGGTGCGATTTCCCTGGCGCGTCTGCGGCGGGCGGCTGGCGATTTTGTCATGTACCTACTGCCGCGCCGCGTCGCGCTGTAGAACAACGTTTTCTCAGCGGCGCGGCGCGGCGCGGTCGTCCCCCCCCCCCACCCGTTTCGATAATGTTGCGCGAGGTTATTGTTGTTGCCCATTCACTGGCAGAGGCGGAACTATTGTTGATGGATAGGAAGCCTTACTCACCCATGTTTTTGGCAAGAACAAAAGGATTCTACAATATTCTCATGGTCTGAGAAATTATGAACAACTTTTCAGATCGTTCTTTCTGTTGAACTTCAAATAGTTTGACTGTGTAGTTACTTTCCAAATTCACATTATCCATCCGAATTCGATGACATTTTCAGGAATCGTGGGTTCAGGACACTAGATGGTGAAAAATAACGATCATATGGTCCACAGTTTCCGTTCGATTTCGATGGTACTTTCAGGGATTGTGGGGTTGAAACTCTGGTTGGTTCGCTAATAATTTAAATGATGAATGAATTTTTGAGAATAAATATTATGCATCGGATCATCTATAACAATCGGGTTATGGATGCGAAGTAGATATGAGGAGTTTGATTTCATAAGGTAGGTACTATATCCATTTTGGTTAAAAGTGAGAAAAACGCTAAAAACCATAACGGCCTGAAAAACGTGCTGTAAACCAATGATGTTATTCTTTATATATTTCTAAATTATAATAAATATTTTTGGAAAGAAAGGTAAATTAGTTCAAAATTTAAAATAATTTTGAACGAGATTTGAAATATCAGGTTTATGAATATAGTACTTTTAGCAAAACGTGGCGTTTAGTACTTTTTGGAATCAAAAGAAGTGGATATAGTACTTTTTAAAAACATACGAAGTGGATAAAGCACTTTTTGAAACAAAAAGGATAAGAGACCGCCATTGTGCTGGATACAGTACCTTTTGAAACTAAACGGAATATTCACCCTCGTTTTTCAAGGGAATAAATTATCTTTTGCTTCAAAACGATAGCATTTTTGCGAAGAACTACCCCCCCCCCCCAAACTCTGGGCAAGTGTTAACTCAATATCGACAGAAATGGTCGTTAGTACCTTCTGGAATCAAACTCCTCATATTTATGTGCAACATCCATTTAGTGGACTTTTCAGGTGTGAAATAATAGGTAGGTATATACATTTCTTAATGTATAAACATGTCATGTTATACATTAAGAAATGTATATAACTACCTATTATTTCTGTGACCCCGGTGAATAAGTGGTCAAGTCAGATTGGCCCATTTTACAGGGGAGCATTATTAAAATGTGAACCTTCACCTAAAATCCGGATTTTGTCGTAGAAAGTTGAAATTTGGAATGAATGACTACATCATTCATTCGAAATTTCAACCTTCTACGACAAAATCCGGATTTTAGGTGAAGGTTCACATTTTAATAATGCTCCCCTGTAAAATGGGCAAATTTGATTTGACCACTTATTCACCGGGGTCGCAGTGAAATTTTCACACCTGAAAAGTCTACTAAGTGGATTTTGCACATAAATATAGACAGAGACATTGTCTCTCTTTTCAGAGGGTTGTATTTATGAGAAGAGAAAATGTTCGTTTGGTACTGATCTTCTTGTGAGTTTGAATTTGCCACACACACCAGGCTCAATACTGTAACTCACAGTAAAATGTAGAAACATTGCGGGTTTGCATACCCTGGTCGCGAAGGCAGCGCGGCTGGACTGCTCACTAGACCAGTCGGGTCGCAGCCGCGACGGCTGTCATGTAGCCGCCCAGAATGGGCCATGTAGCCGCCGAGACGAGCCGCCGCACAGTGGGCAAAATGGCCAATCTAGGTGGACAAAAGTCAAGTCAAAACATGGGAATCTCTAATGTTAGTCATTGTTCATTATGAGTTCGCAGTCCCCAAAACGTTAATATTTACATCGTGAAAATTTTCTATGGTTGTAAAAACTTCGATCAAAAGTGTCGCCGTTTCCTATTCGAATAAGATCGTATTATCAGCTACTATGAATCCCTAACTTTTCTCGTCTACGCTACAGTTAGTTGTAGGCAGAATCGTTCCAGGCTTGGTTTCGGCAATAATAGAGCCGTTGAAAGGAGTAAGTACTATTTTTTCCTACTAAAATTGTAAAAATAGCGTCTATACTGTGTGTTTATGAGCAAACGCCAATACCGTATTTTTAAAAATGATAATTGACGTCTTGGAGTTAAAGTAGCACACGGCCAAGAGTTGCCAAGGAAATCCGAATTTTTTTCGTTTCTTTAAGTGTTCTAGTTTCGGTATTCAACCACCTTTTTATGCGATTTTATGCGTTTTCCGAGTTACTTAATAAAATGGTGGATTTTCGGGTATAAATATCACTATTCCCGGCCATCAATTTGTCGAGAAATGGAAACAACTACCGAGGAAAGATCGCAACGAAAACCTCACTAGGTATGTGATGGGGTTAGGTAATCTCGACGATTCTTCAGAAATATTAAATTTAAAAATTATCAAAAATGTTGTGATAGACTTTTCAAAAAAATCGGAGAGAGGTGGGAGAATAGCCATAGGAAAGAAGGCATTTTTTCCAACAAATATTCGACTTGGCTGAGTGGGAAAGAGTTTGAAGTTGTAATTTCTTACAAAATTACTCAAGCTATCATGAACCAACCAGCTGTGCGTCCCGAAAAACCGTTTGAGGACTCAAGCAACAAAAAGAAGAAAGGTGAAAGAATTGTTGACTGCTGGTCCCGAAAAGTTATGCTTTACGGCGCTCACTGCTCTCTACTCAGCAGGACAGGACCACAAGCCGTATCTTGAAAGAAGCAACTTCAAGCACATCAACAGTTGAATATTTTACAATGTCGAATAAGAACATGACTATAATATTTTCAAATTCAATATTTCAGAGTTATATCCGTTTAACACTGTAATAATGTCATTAATCTCAAAGTAATTAATGAGTAGGACCTACCTAATTATAATGTCAAGAATTTAAGATTAAACATGTACAAAAATATCATGATATACCGTTTACCTACTTTCATTGAAGTCAAGAAATATTTTTATTATTTTTCCCGTAATCATCGTCTTTTTATTCAATTTTGAATAAAAAACCTACCAAAAATAATTTTGTCCACCTAGATTGGTCATTTTGCCCACTGTGCGCCGGCCGCGGCCGCTCCAGGGAAATCGGTTCCATCTAAAAACACTGAAGCAGTGGGGAGCGTCTGGTCGCGAGCCGCGGCCGCCCGCCGCAGACGCGCCAGGGAAATCGCACCTTTACAGATGGCAGTGTTTACCTTTTCGGATTACTCGAAAAGTTCAAGGTCGCACCCCTTTCTCGTTCTCTAGCAATCCCGGTAACATCGGGGCACAGTTGACGTTCGAGTTATAGTATGGCGTTGGTGATTTTACCTTGATTTCACTTCCGTTTCCGTGATTGCGCAGTGATCACTACTAACATCGTTTTTTAGGACGGCCACAGTAAGAATTGGGCGACCGTACGCGATTAATCTGGGGTAAAGGAGGACACACTCAAAAGATAAAAGACTCTGCGCATTGCTACTATCAGTTCCGGGGCCGTGATTTTCATAGGGGATTATCTGCAAGCCAACCTGAAAATTTTCATCGAATTCGTACGAAAAATGTAGGAGTTATGGCTGTTACAAGGATTTTAAGGTTTGAGCATTCGCAGAGGCTAATGTCAATTTGGAGGCCGTGATTTTCGTGGGGACCATCTTCACCCCAATCCCCATAATCTCTGAAAATTTCATCGAAATCAGATGGGAAATGTAGAAGTTATTACTGTTACAAGGAATTCACTTTTGCGCATGCGCAGTCACTACTATTAGTCCGGAGTGATGATTTTCATAGAGGACTATCTACACGCCAACCCGCACAATCCCTGAAAGTTTCATCAAAATCGGAGAATAACTTTGTATAGTTATGCGCGTTACAAGGATTTCACAACAGAATCAAAGACGGGCAGACACGGAACCAAAATTGTTCAGGAAGGTCTGAAACGTAAAACGAGAGTGGAAATTTTGATTTTGGAGATCATTTTGACATGGATATGTCTTTTGGCTGGGGGTCAAGGAATTTTTCGTGACACTTTTTTTTGCCACCAAAAATGCACAAACAAAATCATAACTACATATCGGTAGCTTTGAAGCAAGGTTTTCTAGAATACTGCAATATTATTATTACGTGCAATCAGAGTTTTTTTTTTAGAAATATTTTTCAACCTTGAAAAGTGAAAACATTACTTCCGCTTGGTAGATTCGGAAATAAGAAATGCGTAGTAATTACCTTACCTATCTTTTTTGGTGCTCTGAACAATGTTTGGGAAATCATAAATTTTAATTTAGCTTCCGAGTCTACCAAGGTAGCGGAAGTATTGTTATCACCTTTCAACGTTGAAAAATGTTATCCAGAATCAAAATTGTTACTCCAGTTTTACGTTCTAGACCCCCCTGAACAATTTTGGTTCGGTGCCTGTCTGTCATGAAATCCCCGCAAAGCGCAAAACTATACAAAGTTATGGTCCAATTTCGATTTTAAAAAAATTTCAGGGATATTATGCGGGTTGACGTGTTGATAATTCCTTATGAAAATCATCGCCCCAAGATCAATCAAGAAAAAAGAAGCTAATGATAACCATTAAGTATCAGTATCAAATTAAAATAGAATCTTGCTCATGAGTTAATTATATGAGAATTTATCCCTAGTTCTAGGGTATTTATTACATTGTACTAATGGTAATTTTTGGACAGTCATGTTTGTAATTTAGTAGGTAGTAGGTACCTCAAAATGCAACACTTCAGTATTGTTAGGCGTTATATTTACATAAAATCACGAATGACTTTTGAAAACAAGGAAAATTAATAGTGTAACTCCTAGAATAATTAAGAGGGAATTTGGGAGAAATATGCCCCCATAAACCTTCTACTGCTAGTTCAACTAAATAAACGATCGAGACTAGAATGATGTTAGATCACTTTTGCAACTAGGTACATTGAAATTTGAACAAATAGGTACCTACCTACTCCATGTACAATGAACTACAATTACCACAATTTCAGAACCAACTATTTATAGTGCAAACCATTATCAGTATCAAATTAAAATAGAATCTTGCTCATAAGTTAATTATATGAGAATCTTGCTTTTTATGGCAATTTCACCACATTCGTTCAACCTCAAGGAAGAGAAGTTGGAAATGGGAAGGTTGATGGTACCTATAAGGTGGCCAGGAAAAAAAGAATAGTGATGAAAGGGTGCAAACTATCAAAACATGACAAAACGTATCGTAAAAACGCGAATCCGATGGCTACGATCAAGTTAGAAAAATTCTGCAAACGGACTCGTATTCTGATGAAGGTTCTGCAAGTGGCTATAAGGCCACTTTTTGAAAATGTTCGAAATTTGAACAAATTTTTGTTGGAACTGTGTGCAAAAAAATGTTTCCACACTTTCTAAACCAATTACCCGGAATTCTACGGTGATCCTGAAGAGAAATCCGTTTGCTGGATTAAAATATCTCGATCCGTTCTCAACTGAGGAGTAAACGAAATTTTCTTCATTTTGGTGCTGCCACGTGGTGGCGGATTTTACAACTAAACTCGGGACATTAGATACTTAAGGACCTTAAGATACTTAATAACAATATATGAGGTAATGTATTTACCTATATTTAGTAACAGCATTATAATATAATGCTGTTACTAAATTTCCACCACCAGCCTAACACCACATAGTACATATTATGTGTTAGGCTGGTGGTGGAAATGGATACGCTCGTGTTTTCAAGATAGCGTTATCTGTCTTCATCCAAAGTAAGTATTGCGTCTTGTGGATGCTTTCTTTTGAGGCGACGGCGCTGCGGGGGGTGGGCCGGTATGATGCTGACAAGAGGGTTGCTATGGTGTTCCATAGCGCTGTGTAACCAGTTATACTGTGCCTTTATTACGTCCACAGCCATCGGTATATCGAGGTCTCTGTGTAGGGTGTCATTACGGACGTACCAAGGCGCACCCGTGATTAGCCGAAGAACTCGGTTCTGAGTGGACTTGATCTTTTTAATATGGGAGGCAGCCGCTGATCCCCAGAATTCGCAGCCATACATCCAGATTGGTCGTATGAGGGAGATGTACAATAGTTTCTTCGTGTGCAGGGGTAGTGGGGAGGTGTGACGAATGATATGTTGTAGCTGTCGGGTTCTCATTCTTACTTTCTTTTTCAGGTACTTTACATGTTCTGCCCAAGTTAGTTTTGCATCAAGATGTAGTCTCAAGTATCTTATGCCTTGTCCTACGTGGACGACCAAAGAGTGCGACCGAGCAACCCGCGGGTGTGAGCCACCTCAAGTCCGCTATAGTGTCCACAGTAGGCGTCCACAAGACGCGTCTGAATCCTTCCTTGCGAGGTTATCTTTGCTTCGTCCTGAGTTGTAAAATCTTTCTTTACTTAAGCACATTTTCTGTTTTTCGCGATAGTATGAATGGCATATTTTATTCGAATAATGCAGCATTGCTTTATTAATTTACGGCAAAGAATTCGTTGAGATTCGTTACGCTAATTTCGGCAATTTTTCAATGAGGGAACCAAGCGGTGAATTTGTCTTGAAACCTATACCAAAACATTTCAAGATGGGTTACAAATAAAATGTTTCTTTCTATTCAACTCCAAACGGTATATTTGTTGAATAAATAATATTAATTAGATTTCAAGAAGGTTGCAAAATTTACTTACAATAGATTAGCTCTACTTTTTGCCAAAAAGTTGTGTATCAAATTCCCACCTTCGTATTTCAAAATAGTATAGTTTTCTTGTACACCAGAAATGTCTTCCTGTACACTTTACTTCGTTCCATAACGTTTCCCTTCTTTGAATTTCCCTGATAAGAAGCTCGCTATAATTAATTATTACAGCCATTTCCAGGGAAAACATGAGTGGAACACGGGCACAAACGAAACAGTAAACTGGAAAATGGTGGAACTGGAATCGCGACGTCGGGCGGTGGCACAAAGGACACTTCGTTCAGTTTAACTTGTTTGATATCAGCTGGTCGCTCGCTCACACGCACGGTCGCGCGCTTTGGTCGTCCACGGCCCGTACACTACATGTGTAGCCTACCGACACATGTAGGGAGAAATGATGAATTTTCAATAAGGCAACAGCATTTACAAATAATCCTCAGTTCATAGCGTTAAACCTCCCAGAAGTCCCTGTTGAGATAAGGTCTGGTTTAACCGAGATAACTCATTGGTGTTACTGTCTCTTCTCTAATATATTTCAAGTAAATCTGCCCCGATGAAACCAGCCCTCAATGATATTGGGAGTCAGCTTACTTGAGTGTTTTGTTACGCGTGTGCCTGCTTCTCTCCAGCATGCATTCGTCGAGGTAACTGATGCAAATCTCCTCGCCTGGAGCGATGGGACAGGTGGCTTCCAGAACGAGAGTGTGATCGCTACAAGGAAAGTTGATGGTGGCGTTGGGTTGGCAGGAGTGGTTCACGCATCTCTGAAGCTTGTAGAGGCCGGAGCCCTCGCAGTTGAGGAAACTTCCCACATCTAGGACAAAAAGCAGAATTTTCAATCATCTAAGGTCGAATGAAAAATCTGTTCTAAGAATAGAGAGTTTTTGGTGCCAAAATCCCGTTAGGAGGAGATTAGCGTGAGCAACAGAGGATGCTACCCAGTTGAAGGTGGAAGCCCCTTAACTTTGGACAGGGGGGAAGGGAGGCGCTCGTGACGGTGGGCCTTTAGGAACGGGTGACTGTCGGGGGGCACCCTTTCATCGTCGCCCGCTGTTGTCAAGAGGCAAATTCATCGTCACCCGCAAACTCCGTGCTTTGTGAAGAGGTTCCACAGACCCGTTAGTGGTTACCAAAAACTCTTTAATGTTAGGTTCTTCTTCAGGTTGCAGGGTCCTGATGGAATCCCCAATCTGATTATCTGAGGGTCTCCACGTGGCTCTCCCACTTCATGGCATTCCTCCCATCCTTGAAGTATTCTGAACGAACTAAATCTCTCAGTTGGTCGACGTTCGTTCTTCGTTCCGGGTAAGTATTTCGCCAAATCGAAGGGGCAAAACCTAAAAGTTGTACCTAAATTTGAAATTTTAAAGGGTTTTAATAGTCATTAGTGCATGGCCCTAGGGAATTTAAAAACTGAAATATTGCTGCCAGTTCGTTTTTGATGATTCCAGCGGCAATATTTCAGTTTTTCAATTCCCTAAGGCCTTGCACTAATAAATTTCTAAAATCCTTTAAAATTTCAAATTTAGGTACAACTTTTTTAGTTTTTGCGCCTTCGATTTGGCGAAATACTGACCCAGAACGAGGAACGAACGTCGACTGACTGAGACTGGTTCGATTCCAGGCTGGGACATTAAATTTTTTTTCACATATCTTCGATTGGTTTTTTCCTGCTTTTAGCAAGCTTTTCAGCTAGTTTATCATTATTCCTTAACCAGAGGTAAGGAAGATGGTACAAAAGTTCAAGAATTGGGGTTTTGATATGATAAACCTTGACATTGAATTGAAAAATGCAGAATTTGATTTGGAAAATTCTGAATTTCTTGGGGTCACAAGAGCGCTCTATCATTTTATACAACATAAAAAAAAAAATATGCCAAGGGTAGACAGTGAAGCAATCATACACTTTCACGGTTTTATGTGAGAACCCAATTCATACTAACCCTTGAGCTGGTTGGATGACAGAGAGGAGGGTACAGTCCTGCGTGAAAGGGGTTTCTAAGAGGGAACTGTGAATCACAGCCCCTCAGGATAGCCACTGTGAGCCACAGTATTCGAAAAATGGGCGGAGGGAGCGCCATAGGGATGGGCAACGATACTCGATATATCAAAATATCGATACTTTCTTACCGATACTCTATATTTTTATCGATACTGCACTATCCGATATTTTTGGATATCGATACTTTGGATCCGATATTTCTAAATATCGAATATCGATACAGTTCTCGCAGAAAATTCAACATAATAGCTAAAAAATGAAGAAGGTAGAGAGGCTTTTGGGTCATTACTCTTTGGTTGCAAAAAATAATGTTTATATCATGAAGAAAATCACTCTGCTTGGACTCTTGATAGTAAAAAATGAAATGAATAACATTGTTGAAAAAATAATTTTTCTTGAGAATATTGGATAATATTGATAGTTTTGACACTAAAGTATCGATACTGGATATTTTAAAATATCGATACTCATGCTCAACGATACTTGGGATATCGATACTTGGATACGATACACTATCGATACGAAACATCGATACTTTTATAACGAACCCATCCCTAGAGCACTGCGCTCCAGGGTCTACCACTAGAGGGTTAAAGGCCATAATCTGCATGAAATTCGACAGAGAATGAATATTTAAGGTTAAGAGTTTGATCTTGTCATGTGATTCACAACTGTTTCGCACCTGGTGGGAGAAGTTGGCAATATTTTCGAGCAGTCTAGAGGCTCCCACAACAGACCTCTCTGTCAATAAGAATCAAGCTGGAAGCTCAAAGGTTTTTGCTCTCATCTGATCACTTTCAATTGACCGAAAGTTTTACTCACGTTCGTTCATGTTTGCGTAAGCGGTGTCAATGAAGGAATCAACAGATTCCCTCTCTTCAGCGGACATTTCTTTCTTTTCAATGGCCTTCACCCACTCACTGAAAACACTTGTGCCGATTCCTTGGCCGTTTCTACCAATGAGGGCAAACAACGACCTCAGCCCGTCTTCTGAAACAAACTGTAAAACAATGACAATCAATAACAGCTAGGATACTTCAATTTCTGTGCTGAATTTAGGACAAAAGAATATCAAACACTGAAGATTATTAGAGAACCAAGGGCACCAACAACTTCACACCGCCTATGAGAATCTGCTAATGCCCACTTTCACCAAACATTGAAAAGAGTTTAAACCAAAAGAGGCGAGAGATAATCGACGTTCAGCAATAATCGTCTTTCACCAGAGCGATTTAGAAGTTTAAACTCCATCTTAGAGATGGGTCGCTCATTAAAGATCCGGCTCTTTGAGCCGGGTCTTTCAGAAGAGCGAGTGAACCACGGGTCAGTAAAAAAGAACCGCGGCTCTTCGGATCTTTTGAGCTCAGTGCTGGTAGTGTTCGGTGAAGATCGGTTCTTCAAAAGAGCGAGTGAACTGCGGATCAGTAAAAATGACAAATGAATCGCGGTTCTTCGATCTTTGGATCTCTTGAGACCCAGTAAAATAAATGAACGGCGGCTCTTCGATCTTCGTTCCTTTTGAGAACGGCGGCTCTTCGTTCTTCGGTTGTTTTGAGATCGGCAGTGTTCGGGAAAATTAGGACCTCCTTTTCGTCAGCTCACTGTTGCCAACCCGCACGATAATTCCGAGGGAAAATACGATATAAGTCGATCAAACAATACAATTTTGCGGAATTGTATCATACCACCACATGCATTATTGTATTTTCGGTCGTAAACTTTACCGTATTTTTCCAGTGTTTTCTGTGACCCACTTTCTGATTCTTTCCGTTGTTTTTTCTCCCTGTTTGATTTTTACATCATGATTTTTGCATTATTGTATTTTCGGTCGTAAACTTTACCGTATTTTTCCAGCGTTTTCTGTGACCCACTTTCTGATTTTTTCCGTTGTTTTTTCTCCCTGTTTGATTTTTACATCATGATTTTTTGTGAGGAGCTTTCTGATACAAGTTCAAAAGGCAAGCAAAAGCACAGACTTATCTTACCATTATTATCAATATTGAAGCTTACGTACTTATTGGTTCGTTTATTCTCTTTCACCTTGGTTACCTTAATTTTATTTGTTGAATAACATGATATAACATCAAAATGTTATAGGTACCTACTAAGAATTTTTTTTTTAAATTGTGGTTTATCATTAGAGGCATAAAAAAATGTAGATTTCATATAAGTAAATATTTTACCGAAAAACTGTATTTTCAAGTCTTACTTATTCATTGCTTTAATCGTGTTCATTAATTTTCGTTGATTTTTGAAGGATTCGTTGAGCATCTTTATTGAACAACAGCGCTTTTTGGGTTATTATTTTCAATAATGAACCATTGGAATCGAGCAACAGAAAAATTATTCCCTCCCCCCCTCAAAATTTGATGGTTTACGATTCAAGGTAGTGTAGAATCCAATAATCGAATAAACAATTCCGGGCAGAACTAAAATAAACCGTTGTGTAACAATTTGTAGCGTTTTTCATCGTATTTTCATCTCTACAATAAATACGAGCTCAAAAGAGCCAAAAAGAGCCACTGATCCGTCGAAAAGATCCGGATCTTTTGAATGAGCGGAGCGCTCAGAGCCGTTCTTCTTGGTGAACCGTTTTGCCCATCTCTACTCCATCTGGGGGGGAGGGGGGGGGGTTCGAGTTTAAACGGTCAAAAGTCGGTCGAATAAACTAGCTAATCTCGTTTAACTACCAATTCAATAAGGGTCGGTTTATCAGTCACCAAAGTTAACGGAGGTTTACGTATACCACTGTTAACTTTAACGATGGGATAACTTATGGATACTATAAAGGTGCCGTTTATCAGTGCAAAATTTACACTCGGGTAACTATTAACTGGCTAGTAACTGTTAACTGTCTGTTAGGCCGAATAATCTATTATGCATGGAAGAAATACTTCTTCCATGCAATAAAATCTAGCTTCCTCCACATAAAAAAATCGTTTTCGCAGTGTGTTTTGCATCAGAAAAAAGAATAAATTAGAAGAGGATGAAGCAATGTGCTTTGTTTTTGTGTTTTCTTTTCTCGATCTCGGTACCTATTTCCTTCTTGGCACGGCAGAACCTATTGTTTTTTGTTGAAAATTGTCTGGTCATGAGCCGGCCACCGAGCCACTATGTCCAGAACTTTCAAATTTGCAGACGAAATATTATGTATGTTAATAGAGAAGTAGGTACCCTTTTCTATTTCGAAAATTTTCGGCGTGTGACCCTCCTGGTGACTGAATTTTCACATGCGTGCAGTCCATAGCACCCACAGCTCCAGAAAACCTGGTTTTTTTGTTTTTTAAATAAAATTCCATCCGAGATTGAAATAATACTTCCTCGGTTGCTGGTATTCTGATAAATTGGGCGGATAGCCTGGCAGTTCCCAGGGACACCTGCTTGACAATTTTACAGGCAGAGCTTTTACTGACGCCACTAAAGTCGCCGACAGACACCAACATGGTTTTTTATTCTTTTATCCAATCAAAATCTCATCAAAAAATCGCAATCGTCCTGCTTTTCCAAATGGTCAATCCGCGATCAAACTATGTTGCTGCCTTTCTTCCCCACTGCAGGGGAAGACCATAAACACACATCTTCGTCTCAGCTGTCTGAAAAAGAGCCCCACACATCCATTTTCGATTGTAGCATAATTCACTAACAATCAACAACGCAATTTGCAAAAACGAACGTTCTGGGAAACAAAAACACGAGAAGTGACTCTTTGAGGTTAAAAAGCCTTGCATAAATCGAGTTACCCCCCTGTAACTTTTTATCCGGTCCTCGGACGACCAGTTAACTTTAAACTACGGGTAACGGCTATCTGGGGACTGATAAACGCGTACGACTGAGTCACCCGATGACCATCGGATAAATCTGCTTTACCGGGGGGTAAAAAGTGACTGATAAACCAGCCCTAAGTGGGCCTAAGGAGAGCAATGTGAGCACCCTTTGATGGGGACCCGCAACGTCTTATCGTACGTTTTGAAGACCTAGCGTGTAAACAGCAAAACGCACGTCTTGTCGGGTCAAGGTTGGATCGAAGATGGGAGAAATACAGATTTCCAAGATCTGAAATGACTAGTTGGATCGTGTAGACGCTGATTCAGACAAGACGTTCGATCTTTGTTCAGTTCTTTATACGGATGGGTATCGATTAATTGGTCAAATAATTGATGTCCACTGGGTACGATTAATCGGGTAATCGATTAATTTGTATCGATTATTATTCAACGATTATTCTCTCCTCACGTTATCAATTGTCACTGATTAGTTAGGTTATTTTTGTTAGTACTTACTAACCCTGTTACGTTATTTTTCACCTACTTACGTTATTGTAGAATGCATTTTGTAATAACTTTGTAAAAATCCAACAAAACCTGGTATTATATTGGAAAAAGATGGCAGAGACGTTTCCTGAGGTTTCTAAAATCGACCCTGCAGTGGCTACCTATGGAGAGATTAGACTGGAGAGCAGAAGTAGGGGCAGCCTTTTGGCACACAAAAAAAGGGCTCACCCTGAAGTAATACTGTACAAGTGGTTCCGGGGTGAGTCCTAAGCAGAGGGAGTGGGGTTTTAGTTGGTAGGCCCAATGCATGGGGAGTCCAACATGGGGAATTTCCCCACTCCCGTAGAAGAAGAAAGAAAAAAAGTGGCTACCTCTGTTCTTCGGGAAATGTTTTTTTCCGAAGCTGGCCAAATTTCAAGGAAACAGAGGAATCGGCTGACCATCGACTTGGCCAACAAACTCTTTTTTCTGAAGGATATTGATGACGAATATTGGAGCGAGTAATTAAATAATTGAACTCGTATTAAGATGTCTCGAGACATCTTAGTCCCTGGATTGGGATGTGTCAAGTCGGTCGACCATTTTAAGTATTTGGGGTCCATAATGGAGTCATCGGGAACTTGTCAAAGGGACGTGGATAGACGTATCCAGCTGGCCAGAGTCGTAGTGCGGTCCCTCAATGGGGTTCTGTGGAGCCGGAAAGTCCGTCTTCATACCAAGAAACAGATTCTAAATGCTCTGATGGAAAGCGTGTTAACTTATGCCTCAGAAGGCTGGTCCCTGACGCAACGAAATCGACAAAGACTCTTTGCAGTGGAAATGGATGGGCTCAGGCGAAGCTGCCGAAAATCCAGGTTTGAGCGAGTCCGAAATGAGACCATACGCGAAATGATTGATCAACCAAAGCCAGTTGCTGATCGAATCGATAAGAAGACTCTGGAATGGTATGGCCATCTCAGAAGGATACCAGAAAGCTAACTAACTAACTAACTAACTAAATGGCGCTACAGCCCAGGGTGGGCCTTGGCCTCCTCTAGGACATCTTTCCAGCTTGAACGATCTTGTGCCGTTGTCATCCAGTCCTAGCACCCGAGCCGTGCTGTGTCTTCTTCTAAATTGTCACTCCATCTTAATCGTGGCCTTCCTCTCTTCCTTGTACCATTCGGGCGAGTTAACAGGAGCTGCTTAGCCGGATCGTTATCATCCAATCGGAGAACATGGCCGGCCCATCTTAATCTCCCCAACTTCACGAATTTGACAACGTCAAAATCATCTTACAGCTGGTAGAGCTCTTCATTGTGGCGCCGTCTCCATTGTCCATGGTCGAACACTGGGCCCAGTATTCTCCGAAGAATTTTTCTCTCAAAAATTCCAAGGGCATTCTCAGATTGCTTTGTCAAGACTCACGTTTCTGAAGCATATGTCAGGACGGGGCGAAGCAGCGCCTTGTACAAGGTGAGTTTAACCCTCCTGGAGAGTACTCGGGATTTTAGGAGCGGCAATAGTCCAAAATAGCATCGATTAGCAGCTAGTGTTCTTGATTTTATTTCGATCGTACAATCATTATTTTCGTGGACAGAGGAACCAAGATATTTAAAAACATCAACCCTTTCGAAGCAGTACGGGCCCAGGAGAATGTCTGGCGTTCTTATTTCATTATAGTTTTTACTGGAGACCATGTACTTTGTTTTGCCTTGATTAATGGTTAGCCCCATATTTGCCGCTGCCAACATTAGCGATGAGAGATCACGCTCCAGATCCCTCACAGTTCTAGCCATGAGATTGATGTCAACAGCATAAGCCAGAAGCTGTACGGGACCATGGAATATATTATCATCACTTTGCAAATGTGCGTCTCTCACTACTTTTTCGAGAGCTATGTTGAAGAGCAGGCAAGCAAGGGCATCACCTTGTCTCAGTCCAACCTTTGTTTCAAACAGCTCAGACAGTTTCCACCGGATTCGCACTCGGCAATGGCAGAAGGCAATACCAGAAAGCAGATGGCCTAAAAAGGCTTTGAATTGGTCCCCCAAAGGCCGTAGGAAGAAAGGTCGTCCACGTGTGACATGGAGAGGAGGTGTTGTCAGTGCCATGCGGAAACGGAATCTCGATGAAGGGCAGTGGTCAGTCCGGGGCTCTTGGCATCAGGCTGTCAGCGGCAACCCTTGACAAGGGGAGACGCCTTCAAAAGTAAAAGTAAAGAACTCGTATTAAATTAAAATTTTTTTTTCTTTTTTACTCTAGGTTCTTTCCTTATGGTCTTCCCTGTGGAGGGCAAAAATAGTTTCCAGTTCCCAAACACAGGAACAGTAAGCTCACAGAGGCGTATCGTCACTGTTATAGCTGTAGGCCACAATGTTAACTGGGTACTTGGCAATGATCAGCTTACTGATTGAGCGTGATTGATGGGGATCGTCTCTTGAATCAAAGCTTGCAGCGTTTTGATTTTATCTTCGTCATCTCTCCCTTGCAGAAGACAGAGACCGCTTGATTCGTCTGTAGCCTCATGAGAAAACTACAACAAGACACCAACGATGGATTTGAATTATTAATAAACACCGAAACAGAACTTCAGAGGAAGAATTAACACAATTTTAAATCTAATTTCAAAAGTGAAATATATGAGAAGCTTACACTCATCAAATTCTGGACCAAGGTCTCTCGATCGGCTGCACTTTCTATCATAGCGATGACTCTAGCAATGAGGGAAATTGACGTCGTCTCGGGAGGGTAATGCATTCGCCTGTAAATATTTGAAAATACTCGTACATTGGACTCACGGTGTTCTAATTGAAAGTATGTTTCGAAAATATAAGACGTACTTCCAGGTTTCGACGAGATGAACCATAGCAGGGAGTTTGCCAGGGCACAGTAAATTGTGATACTGCTGATCAGCTGAGGTTTTGCAAACTTCACTGCAAAATCCAACCTGAAATAGGAAAGATTCATCATTAGGTGGGATTTAATAACTTGGTGGTGCAACTTCTTAGTTAGATCATCCGTTGCTTAGCAGGCGATAAACCCCTCTATTCCAGCATGTGAATTCAAAAATTCGGGAGTTGTCCGCTCAATGAGAAGTGCGAGCAAGAACATGCGCCCTCTTTGGGATTGTTGGGGTAGGGTAATAGAGGGTGTTTTTATCTCTTTGGAACCCTTCTTATCCCTCACCAAACCCCAACCCCAACCCAAACCAACACCAAGCACAACCCAAGCCCCCTCTGATGGACAGAGGTGGTCCCATTAGGTTTCCCAGGTGGACCCCTCTTGAACTTCCAGGGGTGGCTGAATGACCCTCTGGTGACTAGGGAGGGGACCCCTGTCAATGGGTTCCCTGACCCTTCTCAATTAGCGCCCCCCCTTATGGAAGACACAACAGAAATGCCTCATTGGCTCGTGCAGTATTAGGGGAGGCGCCCCAGGCAGGGGGGTCGGCCATCCTCTCCTTCCTCCTCATCCTCATCCTCCCTACCCTCTTCCTCTTCCACTACCTCTTTGAACCACCAGTGTGCCCATTGTGAGCAGGCATTCACTACCAGGTCTGGCCTTGGTTTCCACATCAGACAGAAGCATCCTGCTGCTGCTAATACTACTATTGATATTGAATAGCAGGTCTAACAAGGAACTTCCTCTAGGAAGGACCTTGGTTGTGTACAATCCATATTTCAGGTTGCATTTCCCTGACAGCAATTAAAAAAAAAAAAAAAAATCATCCCTCAAAAATGGAGGAGGAACGCCATTAATGGGGGAAAAAAATCAACTGTTGAGGGATGAAGGGAAATGCCTCTATAAAAAGATCACCAGTTCAGATATGAGCCGAGCAGTACGCATCTGGTGACATCACAGAGTACACCAACTGAGATGCCCAACTCGTAATCTCTGTCATACTTTATTTTAGCCCCAGGTCTGCTCCATGTCCAAGCAGCCACCACCCTGATGTTGTTGGGTGCCACTCCTTTTAGCTCCAACACTCCTTGCTGTAAATCATCTCTATCATACTTTCTTTCAGCCCCAGGTCTGCTCCATGTCCAAGCAGCCATTGACAACTTGGAAGTCCAGGATAATGACCTGTCAGACTTGATGGCAACTGTCAGGCTTCTTACCCTGGTTGCTTGGCACGTGGTATAGTCTCTCTCCCTCCCAACATCCCAGCCGCTAGATGATAAGTCCATGGATATTCATTTCCACCCTGACAGGCCCGGCATGACTACCTCTAACACTGTTTGCCACGCAGATGGCTTGAAAGTACCGGTAGTTGCGGGCCCCGATGCCCTCCAAAGCCCAATCTAGGTGAGGCTTTCAGAGAACTGTCGGAGTCTCAACCATCCATTGACTCACTGCCTGAGGACTCCTCTGAACCTACTTTGGACCTACATGGGGAAATACATTTCGCTAACATTGATACCTGGTCGTCCTTCCCTAGCAACAATCGGGCTATTTACACATAGAAAACCAAAAAAAAGTGGGTCTCAGAGTTATAGTAATTGTTCTTGTGTTCACTTACACCACAAGCCCCGCAGAAAACCTGGTTGGTTTTGTCAGTAACACAGAGTTCCGGGAAGGGCACAACCACGCTTGTATTCGCCGTCAGCCGCCTCACGTTTTCTTCAACAGATTCCATGGGCCTGAAATGAAATCAAGTGAATCATTACAATGATTTTATAATTCTGAAGCCATAACCATCCTACACTAGTTTTGTAAACCGTAGATAGAGTGCACTAGTCCACTTCTCCAATCCACTCCCTACAGACAACTGATGAGTGAGTCAACGCAAGCGCGCCCGGTGGTTTATGCAGCTGATGAGCTACTTAATTCTAATAGCGTGATCCTTCTTCATGACTTCATTTGAAATAAAAATTCGGTTTTAAGAGTAGTTTTGGAAAGTCAAACTGTTTGGCGAACATGATAACAGTGAACATCTCATCTTAGATAACCCCCGTTTGTGTGTGTGGCAAAACTCTTAGATAACCTCTCATCTTGGATAATCTCCTCTTGTCAGAATGTCTACGCTCTTTATAACAAAACTCTTAAGAAACCTCAGTTGCCAGGTTTGATTTGATTGTTCTCTATATAGTCATATAGGGTCTGTTTGGAGAGGCAGTCCTGAACAGTTCAGAGGGGTTTGGAGGAGCCCGGAGGGGTCCATTCGCCTCTACCCCCTCCCCTTTTCAGCTCCGGTTTGGTTCTGAACTGGTTAGGACTGCCTCTCCGAACAGACCCAAATAGTTTCCCTGTCAAACGATAACAAAACTGTTTAATAACCTTCTTGTCGCAAAAGGCGAGCTAGAAGTAGGGAAAGGGTACAACGTATCAGTGGGGGTAGCCCAAGGGAGGTGAAGTGCTCCAAGGCTAGGAGAGTCTAATGCGTAACAGGAGTGACTAGTGATCTAACCTGGCGGTCGTAAGTTCTATATACCTAATACTGATTTATAACTGAATTCCTTGTTGTTTTACCTAGTGTATGTTGGTTCTTTGTTTCTATTAGTTTCTACTCAGACCCTACTGATTGGTTAACTATATGATGATCAAGCTACAGTAGGATCATCTTGGGTGTGCAAATGTGCTTGGTTTGATGCTAACAATACCACTAGCGAGGTTCGGGCCAGCTACAAGGGGCAGTTGGAGGCTGGTTTGGGGAAAACTACACCCCCGGGAATGGGGTAATAACTACCCCCATTCAACTACCCCTAGTAGCGAGGGAAGAGCTACCCTCTGGTATTGTGGAATACCACTCCGGTACTTTTCCGTTATACCCCCCCCAGTCTGTTTCACAACTTTTGCGACTGTTTCACGCCCGCCCGATGTTTATAGGCACCGGTAACAATTCCTTGTCACATTTTAATAAATGAGGAATTTCACCATGTCGGAATTTCCTATTTTCGACCCCAAAATCGGATTCAGCACCTCTAAAAACCCCCTAAGGCAAACTTTCAGCCCGAACTTCCTAATTTACGAATAAACAAAACAGTGTAGAAAATACGAATGTTTAAAAAAACCGGGAAAATGACGTCATCCTGGAACAGTTCATTTATGGCCGCTTGAAGCGCTGAGATCGAGAAATCTATAGTCCCCAGATGCAAAATTTCATGAAACAGTAAAGTTCGAAATCGAAAAACTGAAGAAAAAAATAGAAAAAGCGAGATGGGGAAAATTAGGTTTCCTCTGTTTCTGTTTGATAACTTTTCTCTTAGAAAACACGATTTCGTCGTCCCAATGGGCAACACTGGGAGGAGACGGCGATCCGAACAGCCAATCAGCGAGCGTTCCCGCTGCACGTCTGTTTTCCCGGTTAGTTTTCAAATTAAAAATTTTGATTGTCTCCCAAAAATAACAGGAGACTTATTTTCCGAAATCAGCCCGATTTTCATCTATCCCACACCATTAACTATTCAGGAAAAATGCAAACAGAAATTGGTGAAATTCCTCATTAATGTACTCTCAGTTTGAGGGAGTAAAGAGACATCGGTGAATTCTAGGGAAAACAAGGTGGTTAAGTCATTGCCCACGGGCGCTGCGCGCTTGCTTAGGTCCAATACCTTCCCGATGAATCGGTTGGCGTACAAACATCTCTTCACAAAGGTCAGGAGATAAGGAACGTGAATAATAGAGAGTTCCTAGTGGTTTTTGATACGGCGTGACGTATTACACACACACTCTCAACATGGAAGATATACTTCTTCCATGCTCTCAATCCGGCGCCGAATTGTGATAAGAACACGCCGTATCGGATACGGCGCCGTATTGTTACGGTCGAATACGTCACTAGGAGGCAATCCGGCGCGCCGTATTGAAAACATGGAGGCAATCAAACCACAACCACGCTAATTTGTTTCAACCAATCCTCACCGGCATCGGAAACTTCTAAAAACACGGTAATTCTTTTTTTTCCTCATTTTTTTCAAATAATATTTTTTTTTCCCACAGCTTGAAATTGTGACGAATTTGACGTAAATATGCAATGTAAGTAAGAAGGAATGTCTACAAACACCGGGCGGGCGTCTTGAAGACAGCCTGGGGGGGGGGGGGGGGGTATAACGGAAAAGTACCCCAACTCCTAGGTACGAGGGAACAGCTACCCTCTGGTTTAGGGGAATAACTAACCCAAGTGTTGAGGGAAGCGCTACCCTTTTGTATCGGGGAATAACTACCCCTAGAGACGAGGGAATAACTACCCTCAGGAGTAGGGGAACAACTACCCCTTTGGAACGAGGGAATAACTACCCTCAGGAGTAGGGGAACAACTACCCCTTTGGAACGAAGGAATAACTACCCTCAGGAGTAGGGGAACAACTACCCCTTTGGAACGAGGGAATAACTACCCTCAGGAGTAGGGGAACAACTACCCCTTTGGAACGAGGGAATAACTACCCACAGGAGTAGGGGAACAACTACCCCTTTGGAACGAGGGAATAACTACCCTCAGGAGTAGGGGAACAACTACCCCTTTGGAACGAGGGAATAACTACCCTCAGGAGTAGGGGAACAACTACCCCTTTGGAACGAGGGAATAACTACCCTCAGGAGTAGGGGAACAACTACCCCTTTGGAACGAGGGAATAACTACCCTCAGGAGTAGGGGAACAACTACCCCTTTGGAACGAGGGAATAACTACCCTCAGGAGTAGGGGAACAACTACCCCTTTGGAACGAGGGAATAACTACCCTCAGGAGTAGGGGAACAACTACCCCTTTGGAACGAGGGAATAACTACCATCAGGAGTAGGGGAACAACTACCCCTTTGGAACGAGGAAATAACTACCCTCAGGAGTAGGGGAACAACTACCCCTTTGGAACGAGGGAATAACTACCCTCAGGAGTAGGGGAACAACTACCCCTATGGAACGAGGGAATAACTACCCGCAGGAGTAGGGGAACAACTATTCCTTTGGAACGAGGGAATAACTACCCTCAGGAGTAGGGGAACAACTACCCCTTTGGAACGAGGGAATAACTACCCTCAGGAGTAGGGGAACAACTACCCCTTTGGAACGAGGGAATAACTACCCTCAGGAGTAGGGGAACAACTACCCCTTTGGAACGAGGGAATAACTACCCTCAGGAGTAGGGGAACAACTACCCCTTTGGAACGAGGGAATAACTACCCTCAGGAGTAGGGGAACAACTACCCCTTTGGAACGAGGGAATAACTACCCTCAGGAGTAGGGGAACAACTACCCCTTTGGAACGAGGGAATAACTACCCTCAGGAGTAGGGGAACAACTACCCCTTTGGAACGAGGGAATAACTACCCTCAGGAGTAGGGGAACAACTACCCCTTTGGAACGAGGGAATAACTACCCACAGGAGTAGGGGAACAACTACCCCTTTGGAACGAGGGAATAACTACCCTCAGGAGTAGGGGAACAACTACCCCTTTGGAACGAGGGAATAACTACCCTCAGGAGTAGGGGAACAACTACCCCTTTGGAACGAGGGAATAACTACCCTCAGGAGTAGGGGAACAACTACCCCTTTGGAACGAGGGAATAACTACCCTCAGGAGTAGGGGAACAACTACCCCTTTGGAACGAGGGAATAACTACCCGCAGGAGTAGGGGAACAACTACCCCTTTGGAACGAGGGAATAACTACCCTCAGGAGTAGGGGAACAACTACCCCTTTGGAACGAGGGAATAACTACCCTCAGGAGTAGGGGAACAACTACCCCTTTGGAACGAGGGAATAACTACCCTCAGGAGTAGGGGAACAACTACCCCTTTGGAACGAGGGAATAACTACCCTCAGGAGTAGGGGAACAACTACCCCTTTGGAACGAGGGAATAACTACCCGCAGGAGTAGGGGAACAACTACCCCCTTGGAACGAGGGAATAACTACCCTCAGGAGTAGGGGAACAACTACCCCTTTGGAACGAGGGAATAACTACCCTCAGGAGTAGGGGAACAACTACCCCTTTGGAACGAGGGAATAACTACCCGCAGGAGTAGGGGAACAACTACCCCTTTGGAACGAGGGAATAACTACCCTCAGGAGTAGGGGAACAACTACCCCTTTGGAACGAGGGAATAACTACCCTCAGGAATAGGGGAACAACTACCCCTTTGGAACGAGGGAATAACTACCCACAGGAGTAGGGGAACAACTACCCCTTTGGAACGAGGGAATAACTACCCTCAGGAGTAGGGGAACAACTACCCCTTTGGAACGAGGGAATAACTACCCTCAGAAGTAGGGAAACAACTACCCCTTTGGAACGAGGGAATAACGACCCGCAGGAGTAGGGGAACAACTACCCCTTTGGAACGAGGGAATAACTACCCTCAGGAGTAGGGGAACAACTACCCCTTTGGAACGAGGGAATAACTACCCTCAGGAGTAGGGGAACAACTACCCCTTTGGAACGAGGGAATAACTACCCTCAGGAGTAGGGGAACAACTACCCCTTTGGAACGAGGGAATAACTACCCTCTATAGTTGTAGGCTTATCAAATCAATTATACCTTTTTTTTACAATTGACTGGTAATTAATAACATTTCAGAAGCGTCAAAAATATGTCAGTTCTAAGTGTAAGTTAAAATTGCTCGATATTTTCCACTTGCGTTAATTAGTTTTAATGCTACATAAACAAATAACTCGTAATTATTTGCAATTTACGACACTTCTCTTCTCAGAATGTCTAGATGCTCTCTAATAATAACAAAACAATCGACTCACTTCAAACAGTGGTGACAAGCGTAGTAGCCGTACGCCTCGTTCCAGCAGAATTGAGCAGAAACGATGGGTTTCTCTTCGAATATGACGTCATTTTCAGCAAACGGCTTGGCCGCAAACACCCCCACACCCTGAAATCATGGCATCTCTGATAAATTGAACGGCGTGGAATTCAAGAGAAGCCACCAACGAGCAGTTTCATGAAAAATCTTTACATTTTTTAGATAAAACTCATGCAGTCACAATCTTGATGAAGGATCGTCTGGACTAGGCGGTATCTGTGAATAACAACTTATTTATCTCTTTCGTAGGACTCACTTTTCCCTTACAACTTCTTAACACGTATACAGGGTGTCCCATGTTAAGGACCGAAAAACTTAAGGAGTCGATTCTACAACTAATTTTAGTGAGAAAGTGTCTCTGTACCATTTTTTCGACATTTTCCTAGACCAAGAAATAACTTCCGGCACCTTTTCCGTTCATCGGCTCCTAAGGGCGACGTCGGTTTATTTCTGGTCTTCAGAGCAAATCAGAGTTCGAATATTCTAGAATTTGTTAGAATTATTCTAACATTTTCCTTCAAAAACAAGATTTTCGGACATACCTTGGATCCTGTTTCACGAAGTTCGAAGCCTCCGGTCATGCTTGGAAAAACACTTCTTTATTGATGCTTCTCAATCAGGAAACACTCCAACGATAAGACGAGTTGAAAATCTCAACACTGAAGTACTTATTAGTAATTAATTAGTACAATATTGATGAAAACTTGGGGGAAAATTAGAAAACACGCCGAACCCAAGTTGGGTTACCCAACACGCTTCTTCTACTTCTTCTTCTACTTCCAAGTTAATTGTCCTGGCCGCAGCCATGCCGGACATAGGCATTTCTTTTATGCATGGTGATGGTGATTCATGATGAAACAGATGATGATGATGACGAGAATGATGAAACAGATCTTGGGGTAATGACGTGACAGATGATGGTGATGATGACGAGAACGATGAAACAGATCTTGGGGTAATGACGTTGCTATGGCAGGCTGGCACTTTTGATAATTATATTGATTGATATAGAACAGTGGCGTCTGGTGAGAATATTCGTGAGGCAAACAGCTTGGCCAGTCACAGAGGAATAAACAATAATGAAGAACGCTGCAAATTATTACACAAAGGTTTATTATTGTTCTGAAGATCAAGCGTCAGCTTTACCCTCGTCACTACCTACCAATCATGTTTTCGCTTCAAAATGTTGTTTATTTAGATGAAATAAACCCTTCACACTCCATTTGAAGAAATAAAGAATTCCTTGGTTTAGAAATTTGATTACCGGTTGGTTAAGGAAGCAAAACATGTACAACCCAAAGAAACGAACATCGATTGCATTTTGGTCAGCTAAAATTTTTAAGGTGATAAGGCCTCTTTTGCAATTCACACCCGTGTTTCTCATTTATCGTGAGTTCAACCTTCAAGTTCTCATGGAGAGCTTATAGTTTATCCTCTGGGTGGGTTCATTCGATTCTAAAAATTCAATGGTACCTATCTCAAATTGGTGAAAAAACAATACCTTCATAATGAGAGTTTTCGAGAGAGGGGGCCTTAAGACGTTACAGCCCTAATGTTTCACCGCTTAGAAGTGACTGACAAAATCTTCGGGGCACAAGTAGACCCCAAATGGAGCTCTTATACCAAATTTCATCAAAATCAGTCCATGATAATTAACCCATTCAGTGCGGATGGCATCATATGATGCCATGCCTAACAATAAGAGCGCCCCCCTTCAAATTGTTCCGACCGTTGGGTTGTCCGTTATGACCTGCCTCGCGTAATTGCAAGTCCTTCAGAAACAATCTGCGAGTCAAACATCAAACATGAGAATATCAAACATGAAAAATGAAATTTCTTTATCGAAGTGGAAATTTTCAGGATGGGGCGTTTTTTTTCCCGCATCGAATGGGTTAAAGAAAGTTCCGCGATTTTTTTATATTCGATTTTCAAAATATACGTAGTAGCTACCTACCTCAAACGTAAACCAGGGGGGTTCAATATTATGCAATTATTTCCATGTAGGTACCTATCAACAAGAAAAACGATTAGGTACAGTAAAATCGGGAACGGGACACCAGTCAGCGCCAGGCAGCTGCTATTTGCGGTGGCGAAAAAACTAAGTTTTCCTTCCTTGAGATAATGTGGTTGGATGGATACCTACGTTATGTCTTGCCATGCATGGGTTATTACTATCCATGGCTCATCTTCCAAGTTTCTCTGCTTTCAAGGTCACGAAACAGTTCTCTAATTGTTTGCAACAGCTGATAGCGTGGTAGTGGGGGTATGGTAATACTTGACACTGCAATGACCCCCCGCCACCCCGCCGATCGTCGCCTCTCACTCTAAACAGTCCCGAAAAATTCATTTTTTTGAACTGCTTGCCTTGCATCGCTTTGCCCCGCGCTAGTTCGCTTATCATCTGCAATCATCTACATTACCGACCTCTCCAAGTCTCTGGTGTGTTGCGGGCTAGTATCCAAGGCAAAATACGTACTTTCTTATTCCATTCTCCTATTTCATCTAATTTACTTAGTAATAATGAAAAAGTACCTAAATTATATTAAAATTTTCCGAAATTGGCTATTATATTACTTGCAAAAAATGGGAATATAGGAGAATCTCAACAAAAATTAATTTATTCATTTTGCTTATTTTTATTAAGACAAAAAGTGTTTGCTATGTTTGCCTGGAGGAGGCGCCACTGATATAGAAATGGTTATGGTAAATGAATTGAGAAAGGGAAAAGCGATAATATGGGTTGAGAAGGATAATGTAGGTTGTGAGGAACATTGAGAAATGATTATGAAAAATAAATAGAGAAATGGTTATGAAAAATGGATTGAGAAATGGTTATGAAAAATGGATTGAGAAAGGGAAAAGCAAAAATGGGTTGAGAAAGGAATCTATTTTGTGAGGGAATCATGGAATAGTGGAGATGTGGATGGAGAGTGACAGGGCAACTAAAATTGGAGGTCACATTCCTGTACAAATTTATAAATTCTTTGGAGAGTATGGATGGTGAACTTGGGCTGAAGAAGATCGATTATGGAATCATAATGGATTCCACCAAAATTCAGCAGATCCATACGTTTAGTACTTGGTCTGCCACATCTGTCCAGAATGTGGCCAAGGTCCGCCACTTCTTGCTCGTTGTTACAATGGGTGCAATACGGCAAGCCAATTTTTTCCATGAGACGACGGAAGAATGGGGTATTTCCATGGCCCAGAATGATGCGATTGACTGCTGTGAAAAACCTTCCTTCTCCCTCAATGCCTCGGTACCAAGGTGCCACAATTCATCGTGTTCTCTAGTCCACTGCAAAGCCATTCTCCGTTTTAGGGTATGGACCAGTTCAGTGAAAGGAACATTGGAGGGGAACACATCACCAGGGTGTTTGCTGAAAAATCTGGCCATTAAATCAGCAATTTCATTGCCGGACAAATTCATATGGCTAGGCGACCACTGTACAGCTAGCTTATTATTGGCAGTTAAAGCTGTAAACGATTTCAAAATATTTTGAGTGATAAAATCGGGATTGTCTCCTACTTTCAAATTTTTTAAAAATTCAACGGCTGATTGTGAGTCTGAAATAATTAGTACATTGCAGTTGGTATGGTGGGTTACAGCATGTTGAAGTGCTACAGAAATGGCCCAACACGCCAATGGTGAACACGCTTGGTGAAAGTGTGTGTGCGGGTTTCTGTCTGGCTTCACTTCTTCTGGGTTGACCGTGTAGTCACAAGTGTTGTTGCTTTTCTTCTTAATGAAGTTCTCTGTAGGTATTATTACTGTTGTCTGTTCATTCAGTTTGGCGCTCTGCAGCACGACAAATATGTCAGTATTTTTCAAGCAGTCCGAAGAACTGCTGGATTCATCGAGTACCTACATTCTTAAGTAGGTACCCTAGTCAATTTACACAAAAAACGCAGCAAATTATTTCACAAAGGTTTATTATTTTTCTATGTAGATCACTTGTCTGCAAAGAACTTGGCTTTGCCATTGTCACCACCTATCAACCATAGATACTAACTACCTATTACCCATCTACAAGAGCGATCGCATTTTGGTCAGCTGAAATTTGACCGGAGATTAGGCCTCTTTTGCAATTCACACTCGTATTCCCGATGTACCGTAAGTTCTACCCTTAAGTTCGCGTAGGTAGCGAACAGTTGGTACTTCAGAGATCCGGGTGGTCTCATTCGATTCTAAAAATGCAATACTATCTTAAATCGACGAAAAAAACAATACTGTAATGTCTTACATTTCTAGTCAGTAGTTCTCCAATAAAAGTGACGCGTAGAAAAACCCCAAGGAGGCACGAGTCATCACCAACATGGGTGAAGTGAGGACGGGAAAAAACACGTCAGTTGATGTCACCTTTTTTCCACTCTCCCCTCACCATACTAACTTGAGTATATAAGCCGTACTCAGGGGTCTTCCTACATGCATTCGTACCTCGTCTATCCGACTTATCATTTCTCGTATTACCTACAGCCCCAGTTCTTCCAAGGGAACGGTTTGCCCCATAAAGGCGCCGAACCTCTAGCTCCCCTTAGGGACCTCTTCAGAACAGTAGGCCTCACTAGGTAACTGTTCCGCCTCCCACAAGTGAGTCTGTTATCAGACGCCGATGTTGTCGGATAGATCTTGACGCACTCGTCAATACGGTTGGCCGCGAGGCGCCGCAGATGGAGTGCTGAAGCAACGAGCTTTAGGGATCAATCTCTCCATTGAGTAGGATTCAGGCTAGGAACAATTCAGCGCATCGAGAGGACCATCGCTCTCACTCGCCTACACGCAGAACACAACAAATACCTTTATAGGTATTTAAATTTTTTGAGCTAGGGCTAGATTCCACATTTTAACCCTTTTTTGTTTGTTTTTAGGACCTCTAGGGGCAGTTCATCCGCAAAATTTGCGTAATGCGCTAAAAACCATAAGATTTTTGCACTTTCTTCAGTTTTTTGACAAAAATTACTTTCAAACTAAGATAATTCCAATCATTCAGGCCCATTTTCTTTAGTAATTTAGATGTACTATAGCTTGAGACCAGCTTGAGCTCTGTAGGTTGAATAGATATGGACGTACAATTCAAAAATAGGTAATTTATTAAAATTTGGCCGTGTTTTGAGCCTTTCACTCACAAAACTACTCATTTTAGTAAACAATTCCAATTGAGTCAGCAGTAACTTGTCCTCAGCTACCCTATAGTTATTGAGTAATCAAACAAAGGCTTCCTAAAACTTGGAAGAGCTAGGTTGGTTGTAGTAGGCACCAAGTTACCTCTACTGAGCGGGATTCGAACATAACAAGAGCTTGAAGGTACCAAAATGATTTGTTCATAATTATATTTGACGGGACATCAAACTTCTGTCCTTACCTACCAACATGGAAGAGAGGACTTCTGTCATCTACCTACCAACATGGAAGAGAGGACTTCTGTCCACTACCTACCAACATGGAAGAGGACCCTCAAGAATGAAACATCATGGAAGCCGGGATGACTACTCCACCACGAGGGTTCCAAAAATGTTCGGTCACTTGCTCCACGGCGCTCAACGATGAACGCGATGTCCTTCCCGATTTCGTATGAAGAATAATATTGCAGCTTGGATCAATCTAATAACGGCTATACCAGTAATTAAAACGGAGGTATGTGAAGTACGAATTTAATTACGATGTTCACTGTTTACCTAAATAACTCGATATGCATGCATTGGCTGGAAATGGGGTATTTCCATTCAGTCGAGATATGGCACGTGATTTCTCTATGCTTTTATTGACGGCACAATGTTGTAGGATTTTCATTGTGTGGAAAGATTAACTCTGAAAACGGTCGAGGAGTCCTATTTAATCAACGGTGAGAAATCCTTATTACAGTAACAACTTAATGAAAAGTTGGGTCAGGTGATGGGGGGGGCTCCTCGGTTCAAAACGGTCGCAATAAATCTCGAGTATGCATTTAGTACGGTGTTCCCCATGTTTTTAAATCGTTCCTGTTAAGAAGCATTGGAATACGGTGTCGGGAGTTAATCTGGAAGCAAGAGAAATGTGTTATTGAAGTCTGGTGTAAAAACGGTTTTTTTGCTTAGAACGACAGTCATTCGGCTGTGAGGAACGTGCTTTTCGATGTCTTGTTTTTCGATGTGTGTGTGTTCACACATTCGATTATTTAAATCGATTCTTTGGTGTATCGATTTCGGTGGTTTGAATCGATTCACGTGATTACGTGATGAACAATGTGCTTGCATGAGAAGATATTCGAATCAACACAATCGAAAGGAGATGATCAAAATATGGAGACAAACATCGATTTATTCATTCGATTTACTCGATGATTCAAATATCCAATCCGGTGAAATTTGATCGGACGTTTGATGTGAAGGTAAACAAACGTTATTGTTTTCTGTGTATGAATAAAACCGGATTCGGAAGTCTTATTTTATTGATTGCTTTCAATTCAAGTTAGAGGCGAATAATAATGGTGCTGTTACATGCCTGTTCTTCACGAATCCATGTGAGATATTCGTCTTAAATGGATTCTTGATTTATTGGGTTATGTCCAGAAAACTGTGTTATTAACGACCGGAGCTTGAAGATGTTAACGCAATTGAGACTTTGCTGATTCATAACAGAAAGTTACGAATTATTTACAGCTAATTTTTTATTAAAACGGAGTGGTTGGTGTTTTCTCATGCAAGTAAGACATTTAATGATGAAGATAATCCGGTGGTATAACACAAATGATGGTTGATAATCCGGTGGTTGAAGACAAAGAAATGAACGGCTTTATTGTCTAATTTAATCCGACGTGCATATCTCGACTGAACAAAGCCAAATGGTTTAAATGATGGTTTGTTCACGTGTTAGGGAAGGAACGAAAAGGTGGTTTATGAATGTAGTTGAGGAAGGCCATACATTATTAATTTTTGTTGATCAAATACAGTGATTAACGAATACAGTGATTAACGAATACGGTGATTAATGAATACGGTGATTAACGAATACGGTGATTAACAAATATGGTGATTAATGAATACGGTGATTAATGATTAAGGTGTATAATAACGAAGTTAACAATTACGGAGTTTGATTAATTCAAGACGGTATGTATGGGCCTTATAGCGAGGTGAAGTGGAGCAAGTCAAATCCGGTGGTATCAGAAGATCAAAGTAATCTATATGAGAGGTGGTTTAATCCGGCTAGAAATTAATTCGGTGTGTTTGGACTAATAATACATAGTTTATGGATGTCAGCGGGGTTGATCCTTAGGGACGCGTCGCTGGGGAACTAGATAGTTGGTGGCTCTGTTGCTTAAGCAAAGCGCGCTCGCTATGCGCACTCGAGTAGCGGGGCCTAATGTGATACCCCACAACTGAATCCCAATCACATGTTTTTGTTTAACATGTTACATTCAATTCTATGTACTTATGTGATAAGACGTGAACAAATCCATCAGAGTTATTTTATTTTAGTATTAACCCGGTTGGAATGGTTTTCTTTTAAGGTGAAAAATTGACTAATGAAGACAGGTGAAAAATTGACTAGTGAAGACAGGTTAAAAATTGACTAATGAAGACGGTGGAAGTTGATATACCTATGGTATGGAATAATGAATGAGAAGTACGGTGTAATGCATAGTCAATTTAACATTGTGTAGTACGGAGTGAATAATTACCTGGTTCAAAACGGTGTGAAAGAATGGTTGAGTAATACGGTGTAATACGGAAGTTTTTTTATGAGTTCAATTTTGTTGCCTACAGAAAACCACGAACAACGGAGAGATGCAAAGAGTAATTGACGAGGAGATCAGGAAAAGGGAGCTGGTTCTCAGGTCGAGGCTTGAAGCCGAGTACACTCTTAGGCTTGCGGAGGTCGAAATTGAAAAGGTTGCGCAGGGATCCATATTGAAACCGGTCAGCATTGCCTCTAGCATTCTTAAACCGGAGTCTTAAACCGGAAACTGAGGCAATGGAGGTGGCGAATTTGGATCCTGCCAACGATGGCCAAGATTCCCAAGCGGAGGAGGTACCAGTGGTTGTAGCAGGGCCCAGCACTGAGAAACCAGTGTGTTCTGTGGCGAGAAAGCCAAGGAAGAAATGTATGACTGAACTCCCGGATTGAGATGTGGCAACAATCCACTAAGAGATGGTTCTGTCTCTGTTTGGAAGAGAAGAGTCATTCTGGAGAAGAGTCTGGAGTCTGTAGAAGAGTGATTGAACAGTGCTGAGAGTGCTTTCCTAGTTAATCCGGAGGTATAATCCAATCAGGACTACACTGTCAAGGGGATATTCCACAAGAAAAGTTTGGTGATGGTATATCTCATGTCCAATTTGGAGCTTGGTCTCCAACGATTGATCAATGATGTTGATGATCCTCTTGAAGCTCTCGATATGATTGAGAGAGCTGTCGATCCTCCTACCCAGGCAAAAGAGCTGAGCATGAGCTGCAGATTGAGTACATGAACCTTTGATTTGACTCAACTGCTGAGTCTGTTCTTGAGTTCCAAAACCGGTTTAAGTAGCTAGTCGAAGGAATCCGGAGATGTCCTGTAGCTGAACTGACAGATAAGGCAATCCGGAGAAACGTTATCAATGTCATCTCGGAAGAGTGTCCAAGAATTGTAGAGGACGCTCTCCAAGAAAGCTCTCAGATGAAGGTGGCCAATATTTTCGATTGTATGTTTGCCATGTTCGATGTGATGGCTGAGAATAATAGACGTGAAAATGCAAGAGGAAAGGCTCTGTTTGCTTTGATAAGAACCGAAGTATTGAAGAAAAGGAAGGCAAACCGGTCAGAGAAAGGTCCTCCTTTATCCAAAAAGTCCATAGTAATAACCTGTTACAAATGTGGAATACAGGAACATATGAAAAGCAATTGTGGAAATTCGGATAAAATGTGCTATAATTGTGGAAATTGTGGACAATCACTTGTCCACACAATGCAAAGAACGGCTTTCAGATTTACTCTTCAGAAAAATAAGGCGTCAAGCAGAATGTATGTGTGTCCTCGAAGGACAGAATAATTTAATTCACATTCTGAAGGATATTGAAAAGTTCGATCGGAAAGTAATCACTCTCAAGGCACTTCTGTTCAAAGTCACCCGCAGAATTAGAATCCTACACAAAGTCGGCTAAGGAGAGGAGTGATAATTGTAGGAGTTTTCTCTAGTCATGCCAGGATGAATGTGGAGGATTCTAGAGATCGGTTTCCAGAGGCTTGGTGGTTTTTATTATGAATCCGGAGAATAGTTGATGATGATTATGAATCCGGAGACTTGGTGGTTACTATTATTAATCCGGAAAATCGGTGGTGATTATTATGAATCCGGAGAAGAGGTTATGATTATTATGAATCCGGAGAAGAGGTTATGATTATTATGAATCCGGAAACTTGGTGGTGCATTAGATTATAAATCAGAAGATTTGGTGATTATTGCGAATCCGGAGACTTGGCGGTGATTGTGGCAACAACATGTGAAGACGAACACAGGTACACTTACAGCGATAAATACGTTGGGTTCCTGATTGTCACTTCACTTTGACTATGTGTTCATTGAATTGAAATTTATATTAATTTATTGGATTTGGCAAACAATAGTTTTGAGAAAACAAACTGTTGTTCTAAGAAAAAGCCGGTGATGTGATTTTGTTTTTCGATGTTCAGTATTGTGAAATGTATGGTGAGCCTAATGTGGTAAACCGTTTGTTGGTTCACAAAGAACAAAACTGCTCAAACCCGGTTTATTAACATTGTTCTTCATTTTCGTGACAAGATAATGGTGGGAAAGATATTCATATGTAGTGGAATATGCCACAGATTTTAATAAGCCGGTGGACAGAGTTAGTAAGGATTTTATTTGAATATCTAGATGCACCATGGAACAATGAGATAATACGTTGAATACGGATCTTGTCTGAAACGGCCAGCCATGGAACAATGAGTTAATATGTTAAATACGGATCTTGTCTGAAAAGGCAAGTTAGTACTCAAAGAAAGGTGAGCTATTGCTCTGAGCTGGAAGATAGATGCACGTATGATTTAATGAACCCGGATTTAATATGCAGAAATTATTGGTCAAATATCGATGGTTTATTATTGAATAAACCTGGTCTATGACGGTTTTTAAGGTTGTTAGTATCGATTATTTCAATATCATTCTCGTTGATGTTGAATGTACTGAATAGAATGTACTTTCCAACAACTACATCGAAGATGTGCAGTTCAAAGTGGTGAATGGTTTAGAGGGGAGTCTCAAACCGAAGATGGTCAAAACAATTGAGACTTTACTGATGAGGAACAGTGATGTACTTGGATGGATTTATAAGTTCAATTTTACTTGAAGAAATGCTTATGAATTGCAAGTACATACGTTTAAGAATTAAAAGTACGAGTTTGTAATTAGTTGGTTATGGCCAATTGCAGCTTGCTAACTGGCCTAGGCTGTGCAAAAGTTAGTAAACTTGAATGGTACTTGAATTCGAAATATTCCTACTTGTTGGGATCACTCAAACCGGTGTTCACATGGAGTCCAATTGAAATTGGTATGTAGTAAGGTGACGTACAACAAAGACGATGACGTAAGAGGACGTTGGGTTCTTGACGTTAATAAACTTTAATAAGCTTTACTACTAAGCTTTGTTGCGTTAAAAAAAAAAAAAATAAAAAAAAAAAAAAAAAAACCCTTAAATCTGCTGATATTAAGTCTAAGCTTGACTTAGATCAAAGTCAGTATGATACAAGCCGGAGAAAACCTGTATTGTTTAATTCTTTTAAACCGGATATATATTTCTTTTGTATTGTTTAATTTTTTTAAACCGGATACGAAATGGAAACTTTCTACAGGATGAAGGAAAGGAATCTAATCTGGAAGACATTTTCTTCAAAAGCCGGTTATTACGTAAGGAAAAGATTGTATTCCAGAGATTCCTTCATGATACACTGTGTTTGTGAAGTTTGAGGGCTGTACCTATATGTAGGTACTATACAACTTTCCTAGAAAATGGTTTATTGAACTTCAGGAGGTTGAGTGGAAGGATTTGAATTTTTAACCTACTCATCAAATTTACTTGTATTTCTTGAGTTATGAGCTATCTCATTGGTATTATGTTGTTATTGTATCGGTAGCAGCTGATATCTTTGACATGGTCTCAGTAGTGTTCATTATGGTAAGTGAATTCTCGATAACTAATCTGGTAAAAATATGTAGTTGATAGAGATTCAGAGGGGAGAAATAATGAACAAGCCGGTGACATGTGAAAGCATCATAATGTATCAGGAGGAGTTGTGCATAATATCTCATTGATCTTATGTTGAAAAAGTTCGACCTTGATAGTCACAAAATTATTTCTACTTCTATGTTAGAATACGGAGATTCAGAGGGGAGAAAGAACGAACAAGCCGGTTACACAAGTTCTCTTCCTTATGAATCGACACATTAATAGGTAGTATGTGTTTTAGAAATTACTGGAACAAATCTCATACTCATAATTCGAGAGGAATCTAAGCCGGCGATTCGTTCAAAAGTGTACGATTCTCATTTAAAAGTGTCTGGTAAACTCTCTCATGTATATGTATTTCAGAAACATCAGGATGGACGCATTCAAATCGAATGGATACTGACGGATTATCCTTACTAAACTGTTAATGAAAAATAGATTTGAAAAGTTCAGAGACTTGACGATTTTTAACCACTAATCAACCTGTTGTACTGATTTATAGTTTTGTTTTAGATCGTGTCGACTAAAATGGTTGGAGAGATATTGTTCTTTTGAAGCAGCGTAATGTCAGGCTAGAGCTGGGCTGGTGTTGACTCAAAAAGGAGTTATCTGAAGTCAGCAATGTCAGTTTGACATAGCACCTTTCAGGCGCCAGTGTGGCTCTGACTTGACATCGCTCTTCCGATTCGTTGTTCTTTTCTTTCAGAAAATCTTCTGGATGACATCCACTGGTGCCGGACGTCAGTTTGGAGGGGAGTGACGGGACATCAAACTTCTGTCCTTACCTACCAACATGGAAGAGAGGACTTCTGTCATCTACCTACCAACATGGAAGAGAGGACTTCTGTCCACTACCTACCAACATGGAAGAGGACCCTCAAGAATGAAACATCATGGAAGCCGGGATGACTACTCCACCACGAGGGTTCCAAAAATGTTCGGTCACTTGCTCCACGGCGCTCAACGATGAACGCGATGTCCTTCCCGATTTCGTATGAAGAATAATATTGCAGCTTGGATCAATCTAATAACGGCTATACCAGTAATTAAAACGGAGGTATGTGAAGTACGAATTTAATTACGATGTTCACTGTTTACCTAAATAACTCGATAATATTTCATTCGATACAATAGGCAGCCTTCTTTCTTATAGTAAGAGTAATGATGAGTAAGTAGATATACATGATGCTGGACACAGTAGTCTACATCCAGTACTTCTTGGGTAATTTAGTTGAGGCAGGCGAATCGCGATTATAGCAACCTCTGCATCATTTCTCCGGAGGTTTCATGCCGTATTTGAACAGGCTGGTGATTCAGTTCCCCATCAAAGCGTCCATCTTGGTGGAGACATGTTTCAAATCTGAAAAGAAAAAATTTACGCGTTGAAATGGAGTTAAGGGGGTCTCAGTCGGTCGACGTTCGTTCCTCGTTCCGGGTCAGTATTTAGCCAAATCGAAGGGGCAAAAATTTGAAAAACTGTACTCAAATTGGAAATTTCAAAGGATTTTAAAAATTCATTAGTGCACGGGCCTAGGGAATTGAATAAATGAAATATTGCCGTTGTAATCATCAAAATCGAACAATAATTGAGAAAAATTGGAAAAACCGTTAATTCAGTTATATACTAAGAACGGATGGCGACCGACTGAGACCCCCTTAACAGAAAAGCAAAAAGTGACCAAATACTTCCGGTTTAATTTTGGTTTGTAAAATTTAATAACTGAATAAAATATATATTTCAGATATAGATATTTTCAGAAAATTTCTCAAGTATATTATACTTTTCAATGAGCTGAGAAATTTTACTTTTTATACTTAGGGTAGGGTGAGGCAAAGATCCGCAATGGGAAATGATCCGCACCCCCAATTTAAAATGACCGCCAAATATTGTCGTGGTTTAAGACACATTTTTATGTTGGTAACATTGATAGCAGACGACTCACAAAAGTTAGTTGGCGCATGACCGGCACAACAATAAGGTGAGAACAATGAGGTGAGAATGCTTTTTACTTGTTTTGATGTAATAATCCCTAGGTCATCCTCAGTCGAAAATGTATATTCTGTACGCTTTGCTGACTTCTATACTGGTTCAATTCCATAATTCAGGTTTTGAAAGGGGATCTAAGGACAATATTTTGGCCAAATGCGAATCTCTTGTTTTTAGGTTAGTTTTGTGTTGACAATAACAAAATGGGGCAAAGGTCCGCACTTTGCTTGGGGCAAATGTCAAATGGGGCAAATAGTGTATTTATATTCACTGTTCGCTATGAAGAAAAACTGTTTCCAGGAGTTATTACTGGCGTTTCAAAAACCCATGCCACTGTATCGTCAATGGTGAAAGCTGGAAAATCATGGAAATGGCCTGACTGGCAAAAAAATAAAGGAAAAAATAAAGGAGCAAAAAAAACCAGCACAATCCGAAATGTTTATTCAGTCAGTGAACTGGAACGGTTTTACTCATAACTGTCAGTAAATAAACGGCTTAAAGTTAATTTTTCTATTTATTTCGTCTCAATGGGACATTTGCCCTGCGGACATTTACCCCAAACAGTGGGGCAAAGGTCCGCAAAGGCAAGGTTGTCTACCTTTCCTTATTTTTTCTAAATGGTGCTTATTTCGCTACTAATAAAATGGTACATTGTAGCACATAAATTAAGCTTTCCAGTGAAGCCAAAACATGTGGGACCTTTTACTTATTGGGTGAGAAAAAAAGTTAAAATCTAAAATTGCGGATCTTTGCCCCACCCTACCCTATATAATAATTGAATAAAATATAATATATTTTCAGAAAATTTCTCAAGTATATTATACTTTTTAATGAATTGAGAAATTTCACTTTTTATCTTAATAAGTTTAGATTTTGACTCGAAATTGATAAAATTGGCATTAGAAGGAGAATTTGGCGAGAGAGAAGTTTTGGCCTCTGCTCAGCACAAAACTGGGTTGCCAAAACTTGAGATGTCAGCTTCTGGTCTGCACGAAACCAGGTTACCAGAGGGAAGGGAGGTGTCCCTGGTGATTTGCTATGCTAGAGAGAGATGTCCCTGATGATTTGCTATGCTAGAGAGAGATGCCCCTTGTGATTTGCTATGCTAGAAAGAGATGTCCCTGGTGATTTACTATGCTAGAGAGAGATGTCCCTGGTGATTTGCTATGCTTGCGGGAGATGTCCCTGGTGATTTGCTTGGATAGTGCTCGAGTGGGCAAGAAATGTTCAGCTCGGCCTGGCTTTGGTATGACAAGGTGACCTACCTGGAGAGTAGCACCAGTGGGCCGAGTGCACACCTGCGAAGCACATGTTATCGGTATTTGGGAAATATGAGTATGAGCGTACTAGTGGAAGTTTTCTACACCAACATTCCAAACTGAATATTCGAGTTCTTGTTTCTAACCTCCTAGTCCATTTTAATAGTTAGAAGACGGAGAAAATTCTCACTTTTATCTGAAAAAAAATCTTCACTGAAATCCGTTTTGGAACATTCTGAAAAAATCCCTGAAGACTACAAAAAACCTCAGGTCTTTAAAATAAATTATACATCTATATTCCAGATTCCTGTGAAAATTCGCCCACTAACTCATGCTGTAAGAATGGACTATGTAGGTATCTCATCTACTCTACAAACCCAAAGTTAATTTCAAGAATATCCACCTTGCAGGAGAAGCGCTGCCTGTTCCGTACTCATGGAAACAGCGACTTTCTTATCGGGTTCGTCGAGAGTGGAACCGTTGAGAGTCAGGTCGAGCCGAAGACCTCCTGATTGGCGAACAGCGGAGATTCGAGTCGGTCGAGGAAGCGCCAGCATTTCGTCCATCGCGGACTTCCTCAGGGCGTCGAAATGCTCCGAGTAGACCTTGACGAAGGTGGAGGACAGATGGGGCTCCAGGCCGAGCTGTTCCAGTTCGGCCCCAAGTTCCCTGGGAAGACGAAAATCCATATTTAATACATTAAGGGGTGAAATAAGGACGACAGACAAAGTAATCATGCGATATGAATCTTTAGAATAGTAATGGGATGAACAACTCTGCCCTCCGGATTGATGCAGAACTCGAGTCTTCGCTTTCAACGTAAATATGAGTGGGACTTTCATGCACCAACACTAATAAATTAACAATTTATACATACAAATATTTACATCAAAATTTATAGGTACCAGCACTTTTAGCACCATACAGCCGCATACATCTGGCAGCTTGATTTGAGGGTCTACAAGATAGAAAGACAAGATAGAATCACCCTGTCCCCGAATTGACGGAGGGAGGATTGTGCTTCTTCTGGCTATGCCATCAGCCGACGCTTCTCCTCCACATGGGGTTTGAGTTCAGCTCCAAGTCCCACGGGGCCCTCTCGCTCAAGATGGGTTAATGTTCCTCCTCTCAGGGGTGGTAATTCACTCTAGGGTAACCTGCTCGAACCAGATACTTGACTGAACTACCAAGCCATATCTCACGCCAGGTAATAGTTGCTCCCGTCACCTTTATTTGATTCCTCTGTATGTTGATTTCTGTGTATGCAACTGCTGCAGCTTCTAATAGTTCGTCAACTTCATACTTATGAATTTTGGCTGCATTGATGTCTGCGAGTGATCTCTGGCCAGAGCCAGGGACCACCGAGACATGAATAATCAAGTGTGGGAGATGGCGATTCCTCCCGGTGGGAAACAGTTCATTGAGCCGAGGTTCGTCAATTCCTCCCGATGCGCGATTGCTTTTCAAACTGAAGTCTACATTAAGACGTTTGACACCTAAAAGTACACTGCCTGGATAAAACAAAAAAAAAAAAAAAGAAAATTGGATCCGGCAACTCATTGCTCGTCAAACTCCCAGCGAAGACCCTTACCAATTCGCTAAAAGGGTCAGTGAGAAATTTGGGAGGACTTTTGAACATATCCTTAAACATTGAGCATGTTGGTACATTTTATGAATTGTACATTAGGGTGTCCCGTATAAGGCCTTTCAAAAAAAATCTTCGAAAACTGGAAGTCTAACCCCCTCAATTTGTTCAATTGGGTACCAAAGTACCCCACACAAAAATTGGTCCCCCTCGGACAACGCTAACACATGCCGCATCTCCACCTTAGTTGATAATGCGAAAACCACAAAAAAAACCAGCTTATTACGAAAACGCCAACATTTTTTCCTGCGTCTCGTTTTCTTCGATTGAATCCAACTTTTTACAGGTTGTTTGAGAAGGTCTGCTGAAACTCTGATGAAAATTTGAACTCAATTGGATGAGAAGAGCGGGCCAAAGAAATGTTTGAATCAACTGAAACTGAGATTTCCTGGTGAAAACGAGCTTAGCAGACCTTCTCAACCTTCAGTCCTAAAAAGCCGTAGTGTAAAAACTTCAAATAACAAAAGTCGTAGAATAAGGGACACCCTATTGTAGATACAATTAGTCGTTAGTAAGCCGTGGTTTTCTTTGAGACTGACTTATACCTGGGTGGGGAGGAATTGAATAAGGGGAGGATTGTTCAGGAGGAGGAATTGAGTAGCCGGGAGGAAGGGCAATCAGTTTGGCAGGGAGGAATCGCCATTCTTTTTGGAGGTCGGGGAGGAATCGCCGGTTTCCGATAATGAAGGCTCCTCTTGATATTACCACCAAGAGATCTGGACGATAACCTCGTTGTACTAAGATGAAGAGAGGCTCAAGCCATACTGGCCACCCTTTACGACGAGCATAGCCATCTAATAGGTTCTGGACAGAGTTATGACAGGCACACCTGAACTGTTGAGTCTTCGCATTGGTCATAACCATGGATTTTGATGTACGAGTACCAACACTAATGAAGACTCTTTTTGCATTATTTGTGAACGATCTCAGCCAAACTGTGGGAGGGGGTGTCCGAGTTGCTGAAACCCAGATTAATGCCCTGCTATACGCGGACGATGTAGTTCTAATCGAGAGTTCAAAACATGATTGACCGCCTGAAGGCGTACATGGATGTCTGGAACCTCGAGATCAACCTTGCCAAGTCACAGATCGTAGTGTTCAGATCCCATTGGGGACGTTAGCAAGTTCTAAGAGTTGGAGGCTGGGGGACCGAAGCATCGAAGTGGTTGACTCCTACAAATATCTGGGGATAGTGCTCTCATATAATCTTCAGATGAAGAAAGACTTCATGGAAAAGTCCAGGATAGCTCGAGCTGGCATTAACTCCATCTGGACAAGTCTCTTCACCGCAGTCGAGGTTCCTACGGGGGTGAAGTTCTGGGTCTTTGAGTCCGTGACCATGGCCACAGTGTGCTACGGTGCTCAATACTGGGGTCACTCTGCCTTTGAGGAGATTGAAAAAGTGAAGCGGTTCTTCCTCAAAAAGCTTTTCAAATTGCCGATGAACTCTCCGAATTACATCGTGTATAATGAACCGAAACAGGAAACAGTATTCCTATCGACACCGAAGCTGAATGCTGACTACCTACTAAAGGTTCTCAAGCAACCGGAGGGTCGCTTTACGAGGACTACAGCGCTCGAGGTGATAAGACGACGGGTTGGTTGGGCTGAGGAATGGCAGCAAATGATTGCGTTCTCTTTGGAAGAGCCGCCCGAGGACCCTTTTAACCCCTTTTAAACGAGACCTTTGGAGCGCTGAGTAAATTGGTCCTGGAGTCTCAGAGAACTAGATTCAAGACGAATACAGCAGAAAGAGCACGCAATGCTCGATTTCACCTCCTATACTGCCATCTGAACCTGGAGGTGGACTACGTGGAATCATTGTCCCCGTACGAGGCGATGGTAGTTATGAAGTGCCGAGGAGAGCTACTGAGACTGAACTGTCAGCCCTGGATCCCGAACAGAGTTCACCTCTGTGCTATGTGCAACCTGCAAGTGGACGAGACAGCACAACACTTCCTCGCTGAGTACCCGATTCTGGGCTTCATTCGTGTCAGGTATTTCGGCCGTGGGTCACTGACAAGGGAGGAACTGCTTGATCTGTTAAATGGGCCAAATTGGGCAAGTCTCCTCGCATACTTACGTCAAGCCTGGAGTTACAGGGACTTCCTTGTTTCTAATTTCAATTACAATAACTAGAAATAAGAATAGCTAATAATTAAAATTACTTCTATATGCCATGATCCCTCCAGATTTGTATTAGTTCCGCTTGTATTAGTCTGTTGTTACGGTTTTGTTAACCTCTTGTTTGAAATATTTATTTATTTTCTTATGGATGTTTAGGTATTAAAGTATTGTTATATTTATATCTAAATAAAAAACTTTATAATGTAAGTATCTTGAACAAAAAAAAAAAAAAAAAAAAAAAAGACGGGGCTCCGCTGATGGTCTTAGAGACCAAAGCGCCTCATGTTTAGTGATGTATTTGAAAACAATGAAAATAAACATGTTTTTCATTCATTCATTCATTCATTCACTAATGAACAATTCGAAATTTCCCTATGTAAAATAAGAGGAAACAAAAACGGACGTCGGTACTTGGATGTACCACACTACTATACATTCTTGTTACCTTGAAGGGACGCTGTACGATATCCCAGATCGAAATACGAAGGCGATGCCAGCGGTGCACGCTTTCACTGCACTCATGTCTGAAAAACGCAAATGTAATTGTTGTAAAGATGGGTCAATTCAAGAACGATATTGTTAATTTATAATTTATTTATGATTTGAGGGCGGAGTGGATCTTGAAGTTAGCCGATTTTCGGAGTCGTTGGACGAGTACTGTATCCTGGAGTTCCTTGGCTTCTCTCGTCATTTAGTCTCGAAGGAGTGGCAGGATTGCTCCGTATTCTGTCCCAAGACTTCTTATTTTTTTCCTGGTGCCACTTAGTCGCATGATTACAGCCCTTAACACTGCAATCTGAACTTTCTTCTTCTTCATTGGCTCTACAGTCCAGGGTGGACCTTGGCCTCCTCAACAAGCATTCGCCAGATGCCTCGATTCTCCGCCATCGTCCTCCAGCCTCTATAACCCATCTGCCGGAGATCCTCCTCCACTCCATCCAACCATCTAATTTTCGGACGACCACGTCCCCTACGACCTCCAGGATCACCAGTAAATAGCTTTTTGGGCACCTCTGACTCAGGCAATCTGAACTTTAACTTTCAGAAAGCCGCTGATCTCAGACAGGTCTCTTCCCCACTTTTCAGACAGCCTGTTAGCTGCCCTTTTCAGGAAGGCCTGGAATTCTTTGTGAAGAGCTCCATCACACGAAACGATCAATGGCGTGAACGGGCCACGAACATCTTCTGCTTGGTCATACTTGCGATGTTTTTCGCATTGTTAATTTATGGTTGTACATTTTAGGACGGCACGTTAGGAAGTGAATCCCTTCCAAAATCTCCGATGGTTACACAATTCATGACCACATAGATCATACTTGATCATATTAGTAATTTTAGTTTATTTATCTATTTCTACATTAATACATTTATCATTATTTATTTAATAATTTAATTATTACATTTAATAATTATGTAATATGTAATAGTAATCATGATTTTTTTCGTGGTTGTAACTACTACCTCCGTATCGCTGGAGTTCAAATAAGGCAGAAACACCGAGAAAAAAGTGTTCCTAAATTTTCGAAATTCAAGGAATTCTTCGACGTTGAAGAAAAAATTACTCAGACGTGAAGTTCAACGGTTTCTAATTCGATTTGCGAGTCGCAGACAACTCACTTAGGTTGACTACATGAAACTGTCTCGAAGTTTATTTTTGCTAATTACCTACCTAGTTACCGACTACCGCTCAATAGGTAGCTCTCAATTAGGGAGATTTTAGTTTCCCTCGCTATTTTCATCAACAGGAATTCCACCGTTTTTCTATTTCTCGAATAATCTGATGAAATATTGGTAATATAGGATTTGTTAACTGTGGGTGCAGAGAATGCAGAGGCAATTATTGTAAGATTAATATCAATATTTTGATTTATTATTATTATCATTGTCAATAATTCATGTAAAATAGGTATTTTGATTTTGTTGGACTAGTGATGGGAGTGTTTGTACCTGGAAATTAGTCTCCAATAAATAATGATCCATCAGCAGGGGAGTAATGAGTTCCATGCCACAAATGCCATGAGGGTGTATTCCTACTCAATGCCATGATGGTATGATCCAACTCGACGCCATGATGGTGTACTTCTACTCAATGTCATGATGGTGTGATCCTACCCGACGCCACGATGGTGTACTTCTACTCAATGTCATGATGGTGTGATCCTGCTTAATTTCATGATGGTGTGATCATTCTCGATGCCATAACGGTGTATTCCTACTCAATGTCATGATGGTGTACTTCTACTCAATGTCATGATGGTATGATCCAACTCGACGCCATGATGGTGTATTCCTACTCAATGTCATGATGGTGTGATCCTACTCGACGCCATGATGGTGTATTTCCTACTCGACGCCATGATGGTGTATTTCCTACTCGACGCCATGATGGTGTATTCCTACTTAATTACATGATGGTGTGATCATTCTCGATGCCATGATGGTGTATTTCCTACTCGACGCCATGATGGTGTATTTCCTACTCGACGCCATGATGGTGTATTCCTACTTAATTACATGATGGTGTGATCATTCTCGATGCCATAATGGTGTATTCCTACTCAATGTCATGATGGTGTACTTCTACTCAATGCCATGATGGTATGATCCAACTCGACGCCATGATGGTGTATTCCTACTCAATGTCATGATGATGTGATCCTACTCGACGCCAGGATGGTGTATTCCTACTTAATTACATGATGGTGTGATCATTCTCGATGCCATAATGGTGTATTCCTACTCAATGTCATGATGGTGTACTTCTACTCAATGCCATGATGGTGTGATCCTACTCGACGCCATGATGGTGTATTTCCTACTCGACGCCATGATGGTGTATTCCTACTTAATTACATGATGGTGTGATCATTCTCGATGCCATAATGGTGTATTCCTACTCAATGTCATGATGGTGTACTTCTACTCAATGCCATGATGGTATGATCCAACTCGACGCCATGATGGTGTATTCCTACTCAATGTCATGATGATGTGATCCTACTCGACGCCAGGATGGTGTATTCCTACTTAATTACATGATGGTGTGATCATTCTCGATGCCATAATGGTGTATTCCTACTCAATGTCATGATGATGTGATCCTACTCGACGCCATGATGGTGTATTCCTACTTAATTTCATGATGGTGTGATCATTCTCGATGCCATAATGGTGTATTCCTACTCAATGTCATGATGGTGTACTTCTACTCAATGCCATGATGGTGTGATCCTACTCGACGCCATGATGGTGTATTCCTACTTAATTTCATGATGGTGTGATCATTCTCGATGCCATTATGGTGTATTCCTACTCAATGTCATGATGGTGTACTTCTACTCAATGTCATGATGGTGTATTCCTACTCAATGTCATGATGGTGTACTTCTACTCAATGTCACGATGGTGTGATCCTTCTCGAAGCCATAATGGTGTACTCTAACTTAATGCCACGATGGTGTATTTCTACTCAATGCCATGATGGTGTGATCCTACTCGACGCCATGATGGTGTATTCCTACTCAATGTCATAATGGTGTGATCCTACTCGACGCCATGATGGTGTATTCCTACTTAATGTCATGATGGTGTGCTTCTACTCAATTTCATGATGGTGTGATCATTCTCGATACCATAATGGTGTACTCTAACTTAATGCCACGATGGTGAATTTCTACTTTATGTCATAATGGTGTGATCCTACTCGACGTCATGATGGTGTATTCCTACTCAATGTCATAATAGTGTGATCCTACTCGACGCAATGTCGGTGTTTTCTAACTTATGCCATGATGGTGTATTCCTACTCAATGTCATGATGATGTATACCGTCACAATGCTGTGGCAGTATATTTCCACTCGATGGCAGAATTTCCTACTCGACGCCATGATGGTGTATTCCAACTCGATTCTATGAGAGTGTATACCAACACGGTGCCATTATACATATGAACATTTACACGAGGTTATGATGGTGCAACTCGGTGCTTTGACAGCATTTTCCAATTCGATGGCGAAATGGTATATGTATATATATGTAATATATAAGTATATGTATGTAAACGTCCAAAATGTCATTATAGTATATTATTGATGCTAAACCAATCTATTGATGTACTACAGCTGCTCCAATCATTTATAAACTTTATAATAACTTTTTTAGCGTTGGAATTGTGTTTGTGTTGGAATTATGGAAAAATTAAAGAAAATGTATGATGTTTCACACTTTCCATACGGAGCATTGTATACTAGCATTGTATTTCATACGGAGCATTGTATAATATATTAACTCTGCCTGTAACATCTACACGATACCTGGCCATCCACTGTACTTACAAATGGCAGCATGTAAACACGTAACCAAGTCCAAACTGGTCCGAAACATTTCAAAGTTTATTTCCCAAAGGCCACTTTGGACTGTTTTCCCCTGGAGAAACTGATCCAATCCGAATTGTCGAAATTTTCGGGCCATCAACCCCCACTCCGCCCACCAAGCCTTCTGTTGGGTGATTATTTTTCTTATAACTTTCGTTTTTCAACAACGAAACCGTCAATTTAAAATACTTTAACGAGAGTTCGTCGTTGTTAAGAGCTTCAAAGGATAATTGAGCCAGAATGAGTTAAACTGTCTCAAAGGAGATTGCACCTTGAGGCTGCTATGCACAATTTCCTGATTCCTGCTAAGATGACTTGTTCAACCTTACCTAAGTTTGCGCTCTTCCGTCTTTCCTTCAGCCGAGCGTACTGGAAAATAAAATCACGAATTTTAACGGTAAATATCCAATTACTTCGAAGTTTGACTAACGTAAAATGAGATGTTTTGCTCCAAAAAATAAGGACAAAAGGCTAGAGGAGTTTCTCAACTTTTCAATGGAGTTTCTTATACTTTTTGAGTAAAGTTGTATCTCTTCATAGTTTTGTCAGATGGTACCAGTAAAAGTGTAATACTCACGTCTAATTCCTCCCCCTGCAAGTTTTTGACGATGAGCGTGCAGATTTCTTCAAAAGCGTCAGGATCCTGCAAGACAGTAGTTATTATTGTTATGTACTGACAACTGGGAACTGATTAGACAATATACCACAACAAAATATAATCATTTTCATGGTAAACAAGGAGGCTGTGTGGGACACAATTTGCTACGAGGGAAATTTCCGCCTTAACCCTAATTGGAACAAGGTGTCTCTAGCAGAGATGGGCGAATTCTTATTCATAAATACGATTATGAATACAAATCATATCTGCGATTTTATGATTATGAATACGAATACAGGTATGAATATGAATACGAATACAATTGTATCCACACTTTGAATACAATTTTCCCCCGTATTCGTATTTTGAATACGATTTTATGATTTTTTCTATAATTTCCCTAAAAATCGAATTTTTTAACAATTTTCCCTGAAAATCATATTTTTTTTAAATGATTTTCTCCCGAACTCTGGACATATTTATGACCTAACATCGTCAAAATAATCAATCAAAATTCGAAACGCTCACCAATTCTTGTACGATTTTTCACGCAGAATCGAATGAGACCATCCCCAGGTCGCTACGACCAACCGTATAAAAAACTACGACGACATTTCCGCTGAAAATCGTATTTTTTAAAGATTTGTACTGAAAATCATAAAGGAAATTATGATTTTACCGTAATTTTGGTCGTATTCATTCCCTAAAATTATCATAATATTCAATACAAATTCGAAACGCTCGCCACGACCAACCGTATTGAAACTACGACGAAATTTCCGCTGAAATCGCAATTTTGTTCACAATTTGCACTGAAAATCATTGAAAAATTATGATTTTTATCGGAATTTTGGTCGTATTTATTCCCTAAAACTGTCAAAATAATTAATAAAATTTCGAAACGCTCACCAATTTTTATATGATTTTTCACGCAGAATCGAATGAGACCAACACCAAGTCGCTACGACCAACCGTATAGAAACTACGACGACATTTCCGGTAAAAATCATAGTTTTTTTTGATGATTTTCAGTTTGAATCGTTAAAAAACACGATTTTCAGCAGACATTTCGTCGTAGTTTCAATACGGTTGGACGTAGCGACCTGGTGTTGGTCTCATTCGATTCTGCGTGAAAAATCCTATAAGAATTGATGAGCATTTCGAATTTTGATTGATTATTTTGACAATGTTAGGTCATAAATATGTCCAGAGTTCGGGAGAAAATCATTTAAAAAAGTATGATTTTCAGGGAAAAGCGTTAAAAAAAATCGATTTTTAGGAAAATCATAGGAAAAATCGTATTCAAAATACGAATACGGGGGAAAATCGTATTCAAAGTGTGAATTTGATTGTATTCGTATTCATATTCATACCTGTATTCGTATTCATAATCATAAAATCGCAGATATGATTTGTATTCATAAACGTATTTATGAATAAGAATTCGCCCATCTCTGGTCTCTTGTGTCACCGAAAACATCATCTTTGGAATTCCACAGCTGTCCCAAGGAGTCACCAAATTAACTAAATTTAAATTTAAATTTAAAAATTGATGGATGGAGCTGAATTTTTTGAACTATTTTTTGTAGAATTAATAGAAGTCAAAAAATGATGTCATGTTTTCGGTGACACTTTTGTGACCATGGTACAAATTGGGTTAAGTTTATATCACAGTAAATTGGACACTTATTAATAAATGACATTACAGATGGCACGGTAATGTGGAGATGGAAGGTGAGAAACAGCATCCAGGGGACCGGCAAGACTGAGCGGTCGTGCGGTTAGTGTATACCCGATGAGCCGACAGATTCATCAATGCAGGGCAAATACGAGCCCACCTCGAAATACGATAAAAATACCCAAATATTTAAAATAACGAGGAAACGCTGAACTTTATTAGTATTATTTACGAATCAATTGGGGAAAACATATTTAAACTTCCGACTGAGCCGATGACGGACTATTTTTGTATAATCAAATTGAAGGTCTGATTGTAAGCTTCAAAATGATATGCTATATGAGGGGGTTCCGATAACTAAAAGGTGCTGCGGGGGATGAGAAAGGGGGAAATTATAGTGGGTTATTAGCTCAGAACCAGCATGAGCCGTATCAAACGTGTTTATCAATGCTCGAATATGTGAGTTTTCCTACCATATACGTATGAGGGATAATTATAGTACTGTTAGTTAGGTATTCTACCAAGTGGGAGTAGCACATAGCTTCCTCGCCATCCATAATATAGTTGGGTAGGTAATGGTATAGGAGATTGTCGGAACTGAATAGTGCCGTACCAAATATGAGGTATAATATACCTATATCGCTCATAATATATGGATATTATCCTAGAAGAGGGGTACAAGTCCAAAAATGTGATTTTCGGGAAATCGCTTTCAAAGTTTTACACTCAAACAAATAGCTATATCTCCATGACAACACGTTTAATGTTAATGATATTTGGGGAAAATGTTCCCGTACTAATGCTTCTACAGCTCATGGACCGAAATTATTCTTTTCGCTAGTGAGGAAGAAGTGGGGGGGAATATTTTTGTCAAATTTCTTCGATTTTTGGTGTTGTTCCCTTTTTTCGTGGACAATATTTCTTTATTTCAGAGATGTCACTTTTTTTTCATGGACGATTTTTATTCATTCACAAATGATTAATTTGGTTTTAAATGAGAATAATCATGACTTGAGGTGTATACAACGAGAATTTATTAGATTGGGAGTTGTCAGAAAAATAAAACCGATTGGATACGGAAGATATTTATAATGCTGTCTCCAAAAATATTCTTAAGTAATTGAAACAGCTTCTTAAAATCTATAATCAAAGATAACCAACGTGTGATTTCGAGTTCAATCCCCCCCCCCCCTCACACCATTCCTTCTTCAACGGTTTCAGTACAACCAGTACAACTTTCATCGGTAGTTTCGGTAGGTAGTCCGTAGGAGTAGACATTCAAGGTGAAACACACCAGTGGCACCACTAATTTGTTCCGTGGTGTCAAAATTTATAGTTCATGAAAATACAAAGATTCAAGTTTATTCATAAAGATTCAAAGCTTAATATATTCAAAGTAATTTTGTGAATATTATCCCTCCACTTGCCTCTTCCTAATGAGAATTTCAGTACTCTGGCGACTTAATGTTAGTCAGTTAGTTATCTGAGTCGAAAAACGCTGCAAATCATTGCTCAAAGGTTTATTATTTTCTGTATAGATCGCCCCTCTGTATAGATCACTGGTTCTCCGTCAATAGCACCTACCACCATCTGTATTCTCCCTTGACCTTCCCTCTCAAATTTCAGCTTCCTGCGTTCAATTAAAAATGGCTTCGGAGCTCACTCAGCTGATCAGTGATCTGAAGAGTGAAGAAGATCTCCTCGAATGCTGGAGACGCCTGGAAGAGCACTTCCATTCAATAGGATTGAAAATGGCTTTGGAGCTCACTCAGCTGATCAGTGATCTGAAGAGTGAAGAAGATCTCCTCGAATGCTGGAGACGCCTGGAAGAGCACTCCCATTCAATAGGATTGAAAATGGCTCTGGAGCTCACTCAGCTGATCAGTGATCTGAGGAGTGAAGAAGATCTCCTCGAATGCTGAAGACGCCTGGAAGAGCACTTCCATTCAATAGGATTGAAAATGGCTTCGGAGCTCACTCAGCTGATCAGTGATCTGAGGAGTGAAGAAGATTTCCTCGAATGCTAGAGACGCCTGGAAGAGCACTTCCATTCAACAGGATTGAAAATGGCTTCGGAGTTCACTCAGCTGATCAGTGATCTGAAGAGTGAAGAAGCCTTTGAGCAATGATTTGCAGCGTTTTTTACCCACCAACATTTTTTTTACCTACCAACTTTTTTTTACCTACCAGCTAGGTACTACCTACCACACCATACTGGCTTCACACCTTCACAATCAAGTTTATTAGAAAGAACTAAACGCTTCACACTCGATTGGAAAAATAGAAAGCTTCACATGGAAATTTGATTACTGGTTACGCAGAAGGCAAAACTGTATACAAATCGAAGAAATGAACAGCGATCGCATTTTAGTCCGATAAAAATTGAATGGAGATTAGACCTCTTTTGCGATTCACACTCATGATTCCGTTTTATCGAAGGAAAACCTTCAAGTACTCGTAGGGACCGAACGGTTTGTCCTACAGAGCTCCGGGTGGTCTCAAAAATTTTTAAAAATTCAATAGGTACTATTTAAAATTGGTGAAAAAACGATACCTTTATTTCGAGAGTTTTCGAGCTAGGGCACTCTTGAAAATTTCAACCCTTAATTTTCACCCCTTAGAAGTGACCTACATCAACCAAAAGCTTCGCGGCACAACTAGACCCCAAATGGAGCCCATATACCAAATTTGAACCAAATCGGTCCAGTGTTGCTAAGAAAAGTGCCGCGTACGGCGTACGGCGTACGGCGGACGGACGGAAATTTTGGTTTATTATTTTCAATAATAAGCCTTTGGAATCGAGCAAGAAAAAAAAAATTTTAACCCCCCCTCAAAATTTGATGTTTTACGTTTCAAGGTACGTAGAATACGAAAATCGAATAAAAAAATTTCCGTCCGTCCGCCGTACGCCGTACGCGGCACTTTTCTTAGTTACCATGGACCGATTTCGATGAAATTTGGTATATGGGCTCCATTTGGGGTCTAGTTGTGCCGCGAAGCTTTTGGTTGATGTAGGTCACTTCTAAGGGGTGGAAATTAAGGGTTGAAATTTTCAAGAGTTCCCTAGCTCGAAAACTCTCGAAATAAAGGTATCGTTTTTTCACTAATTTTAAATAGTACTGAATTTTTAAAAATTTTTGAGACCACCCGGAGCTCTGTAGGGCAAACCGTTCGGTCCCTACGAGTACTTGAAGGTTTTCCTGCGATAAAACAGAATCATGAGTGTGAATCGCAAAAGAGGTCTAATCTCCGTTGAAATTTTTTCTGACTAAAATGCGATCGCTGTTCATTTCTTCGATTTGTATACAGTTTTGCCTTCTGCGTAACCAGTAATCAAATTTCCATAATCAAAAGTCAATGGAGAATACTGAAGGCGCCTGAGTGGTCACTGATCAGCTGAGTGAGCTCCAAGGCCATTTCCTCTCCTGTTGAACGCAGGAACCTGAAATTTGAGAGGGCTGGTCAATTGAGAATGCTGAAGGCGCCTGAGTGGTCACTGATCAGCTGAGTGAGCTCCAAGGTCATTTCCTCTCCTGTTGAACGCAGGAACCTGAAATTTGAGAGGGCGGGTCAAAGGAGAATGCTGAAGGCACCTGAGTGGTCACTGATCAGCTGAGTGAGCTCCAAGGCCATTTTCTCTCCTGTTGAACGCAGGAACCTGAAATTTGAGAGGGCGGGTCAAAGGAGAATGCTGATGGCGCCTGAGTGGTCACTGATCAGCTGAGTGAGCTCCAAGGCCATTTTCTCTCCTGTTGAACGCAGGAACCCTGAAATTTGAGAGGGCGGGTCAATAGAGAATGCTGAAGGCGCCTGAGTGGTCACTGATCAGCTGAGTGAGCTCCAAGGCCATTTCCTCTCCTGTTGAACGCAGGAAGCTGAAATTTTAGAGGGCGGGTCAATGGAGAATGCTGAAGGTGCCTGAGTGGTCACTGATCAGCTGAGTGAGCTCCAAGGCCATTTCCTCTCCTGTTGAACGCAGGAAGCTGAAATTTGAGAGGGAAGGTCAAGGGAGAATGCTGAAGGCGCCTGAGTGGTCACTGATCAGCTGAGTGAGCTCCAAGGCCATTTCCTCTCCTGTTGAACGCAGGAACCTGAAATTTGAGAGGGCGGGTCAATGGAGAATGCTGGAGGCGCATGAGTGGTCACTGATCAGCTGAGTGAGCTCCAAGGCCATTTTCTCTCCTGTTGAACGCAGGAAGCTGAAATTTTAGAGGGAAGGTCAAGGGAGAAGGTGGTGGTAGGTGCTATTGATGGAGAACCAGTGATCTATACAGAAGGGTGATCTGTACAGAAAATAATAAACCTTTGAGCAATGATTTGCAGCGTTTTTTTATTCGATTTTCGTATTCTACGTACCTTGAAACGTAAAACATCAAATTTTGAGGGGGGGTTAAAATTTTTTTTTTCTTGCTCGATTCCAAAGGCTTATTATTGAAAATAATAAACCAAAAAGAAACACGCGAATCGGTTGAAATTGAGAAGTAGGTAGCGCGCTCAACGTGCGGTCATAACGAGCCTTACTTTCACTAAATAACCCCTCGTTCATCCTCCGTTTACTCTAATCTCAAAATTCCAGCAATGTAGTGCAAAACTAGATAGATTTCCACGTCGAACAAAAAAGAAACACTCAAATCAGTGGGAAATTGAGGTTTGGGCGAAATACACAAGATTATGCTTTTAAAAAAACCACATTTTAATAGTTTCTACTCCCCCCCATTCCTTCAAGGCAAAATTTAATGTGGATGACGTAGTCCACAACGCTAGATAAATTTTAGCGTTGAACAATGGAGAAACCACGCGAATCGGTTGGGGAATAATGCCTAATAAGAGAAACAGACTGATGGATTTTCTTCCGTGGATTTGGGTTTTGAAGGAACTAAAACGGATTAGTATCTGGTTATTCTGTTTTCCGTTGAGTGTTGTCCACCTTTAACCCAGATTAATCGCATATTCAAGGATGCCCAAGTCTTACAACGTCCTAGAAACACAAGTAGGTAACCATCTACCTACATACTGTTAAATAACCACAGTAAATTATTATAATTGTGATTATTATTGCAATTATTATTTTTCTGTAAAGATCACCAGTCAACTACCTTCTTGGGACAAAGTCAGGAGGGGGGTCCTTTGGGCTAGGCTCGAGGGAACGAAGTGTTCTGATAAATTGCACAATAAACATGCATTTATCATTGTTGATCGTCTTGATTGTGATAGCAGTTTTTAAAAAATTAACACTAGGTTTCTTTAATTGAGGAAATCACTTAATAGAGGCGATACGTCCACTTTAGAGGGTAGCACTGGGCTTTGTGCCTGTCTTCTGCAAACGTAGGTGACGTACGTGTCCATCGAACAAAGAACTTTCAGCATTCAGGCGGAGGGGGAATGAGCTAGGCTTAAGTTTGTCTTCTAGGGATGAAAAACAGCACTTCCACTACCCAAAACTGTTCCTAACTCAAAAATGACATTTTTGGACTTGTACCCCTCTTCTAGGATATGAGCGATATATTCTAGTACAATCAGGTGATGAGAGGGTATTCTCCCAAGTGGGTGTAGCACATAGCCCCCTCGTCATCCATAATATAGTTGGGTAGGTAATGGTATAGAAGATTGTCAGAACTGCATACTTCCGTACCAAATATGTGGTATATAGTACAACTAGGTGATGCGAGGGTATTTTATCATGTGGGTGTAGCACATAGCTCCCTCTTATAGCCCTGTCAATTTATGCATCTGGCATAGCAACGCGGGCGTACCTACGATTTTTGTATACGTTGTCGGGACCACTTAGAGGTAGTTAATTTCTTAATTCGCAACCCCGAAAACTCTTGCAACTGACTTAGTGCTCTAAAATCCGTGAAATGTTTCCTTTTTTCAACTAAAACTTCCAAACTGTGATAATCCCAATAATTTGTAACATAATTAACATTTTAAAGTAGGTAGTAAAATTTCATACAGTTTGAGACCAATTAGAGCTCTGTAGGTTGATTAATTACGGAGATGAAATTCAAAAATAAGTAATTTAAAGGAAATGTAATCAGATTCAATCTGAAATTTCTTAATAAATTGTGATATAACAGAAATTCAATGTATGTAAGCAAGGTAAGTCCAAACCAATCATGCTGTTTATTTCAAGTTATTGAGAACTAATAATAATGAAGCTAACTTACCAAGGAGGAAAGAGTGTTGATTTGCATGAGAAGCCAATCAGGACAATCTGCATCGCCACAAAACCGAAATTTCTGAAACGTACATTATAAGAGGATACCAATAATACCGTACCAAATGATAATACCATAAATGGTTAAAAGCCACATACAAATCATATTATAGTTCACAGTATTCACCCTCATGCAGGTTGAAACAAACCCCCAAAACCGGATTTAAAAAATATTACTTTCAATTTTTGCACAAACAAAGTGAGTGATCTAATGTCGATAAAACCTATTCTGAAAGCCACTTTCACCAATCTATCATGAACACCGAAAAAAATTATTATTTTTCCGAATCGAAAAACCAACCATTGGGTTCACCGATGATATCCACTTTGTCACAAAAAATTGATTTGAATTGGATGAAACGGTGATTCAACTTTATAAACGTAAATTCGACAGCAAATCAGCATAAATTCACCGTATTCCGATAATGAAACGTGATTATTGATAACGCGGTTGTTGAAGAGCGCATTACTACTCAATGGTTCATCAGTCAAGAGTTTATACCTACTCGATGGGTACCCCTGAAGGAAATCTTCATCCTCCTTCAATTTCGCCCTCTTTCGTCCATTTTATTTTCCGTAAAGTTGATCAACGTTGTTACTCATTCGTAATTTTAGTATTTAAAGAATAAAAAAGAAGATTGGCGATTGTAGTAGGTTAAATGCTTTAGTATTGAACACTTCGAAATAATACGGCAAGTACTCATCATTATTCTGTTTTTTTTTTGGTCCGTTGTTTTTTTGCGGTCAATTCGCTGCTTTCATAGTTGAAGATGAGATACACATTTGTCATGAGGATATTGGAGAATAAGAAGGGATACAGAGTCGCATTCAGGTTGTATGAATGTATTGTTGTGCGGTACAGGAATTCGGCAAAAACGGCGTTAAACCCCGAGAATTGTGAATTTGACTAATGATAGGAAAAATATTCACTCATATCGACATTTTGGAGCTTATCATTTTATTGCAATACTCTGGAAAAATCGGGATAAGTGGGAAAACCATTAGAAAGATATTTTCCAATTCCTTGAAACCTGTTTCCTAAAAGTTGTTCGGTTACACTCTTTTTGCATAACTCTGATATAAATCGATTAGGTTTTGAATTTGGTCAATATTAAACAGAAATATAAATTGACCAGTAATTTTATCAGCTAGTTTTTTTCTTCACTAAACCAATAATCTTAAAATTTAAATTATCAATAAAAACTACTGAAAGTGAAAGAAATTACAAAATTATTACAAATAATAATGACCCATTTTGTTAAATAACTCACCATCTTGTGTGGATTAGGATCTGATGGAACTTATCTGAAACAAAGAACAAGGAAAACAAGACTCAATGTTTGTTTGATAAAGAGGGCTGGTAATCAATAGTTGATGTCTATAAAGACATGTTTCTCTGTTCACGTTTTAGAATTCAAGACTGGGATTTCACTCGGGTTTAGGCGAGTAATGAAGGATCGAATCGATACCGGTTAGGATCTATAATGACGAGAACCTCCGAACGGTCTATAGGACATCAGGGTTTAACTTGGCCTCTACTTGAAGGTTAACTCCGAAGTTGGGTTCATTGGATTTAAATTTACTCGTCACAATACTAACTTTCCCAAAACGACTTCCCCCCAAGTGTAACTATAGGGAAAGGCGCGTTTTCCGAACTTCCTGGAGGATGCAGAGGGGGTGGAATTGACTCAATTAGTCCGCAAGCAAACACTGTTGATGACAAAACCCTCAGACTGGTTGACGACCCTATCTACGTAGGAACGAATCATGTCCACGAGTTCATCCTAGGGCGCTGAAATTTGGTACAAACGCTAACAAGGCGTCAGGAGAGTCAGATCAGTAGAGAGAGCGGTAAAGTAAACTAGATCAGCAAGGAGATTTCTGGAAATGATTAGAAGTAAGTTAGGAAAGACAAATCAGCTGTATGAGCTACAGAGAAAACCACTGTTCACCAACACAGTATTTCAAAGACCACCTGAAGTGAGTCAGGGAAGTCGAATCAGCTTTGTGAGACCTGTGATTCACCCTATACTACTGAAATTTGGCACATAGCCTCTTTAATACCATGGGAAGTGATCTAAGGAAGTCAGATAAGCTGTGGTTCGCCCAATACTGCTGAAATTTTGTACACAGTCTGTTTGGGACCTATAGAAGTGGTTTGAAGTAATTGGGTGGATTCATGGATTCAAATCAGATGTTTGAGACCTGCGTTTCACCCTGGACTGTTTAAATTTGGTACACGGCCTTTTCAGGTCCATTGGAAATGATTGGAAGTAATTGATGGAAGTCAAATCAGCTGTGTGAGACCTGTATTTCACCCTAGACTGCTGAACTTTGGTACTCAGCCACTTTGGGATCATGGGAAGTGATTGGACGGAAGTCAGATATGCTGTGATTCAAAAAATACTGCTGAAATTTGGTACACAGCCTCTTCGGGACCAATGGAAGTGATTTGAAGTAATTTAATGGATTCAGATATGCGGTGTGAGACTTATGTTTCACCCTAGACTGTTGAAATTTGGTAGTCAGGCTCCTCAGGATCATTGGATATGATTGGACGAAAGTCAAGGAAGTCAGATCAGCTGTGTGAAACCTGAATTTCACCCCAGATTGCTGAAAGTTGGTACTCAGCCACATTGGGATCATGGGAAGTGATTGGACGGAAGTCAGATCAGCTGTGATTCACAAAATACTTCTGAAATTTGGTACTCAGCCACTTAGGGATCATTGGAAGCGATTGGAAGTAATCGAAGGAAATCAGATCAGCTGAGATTCACCCAATACTGTTTAAATTTGGTAGTCCGGCTCTTTAAGAACATTGGGAATGATTGGAATTAATTGAAGGAAGTCAGATCAGCTGTGTGAGACCTGAGATTCACCCTATACTGCTGAAATTTGGTACTTAGCCAGTTAGGGATCATTGGAAGTAATCGAAGGAAGTCAGATCAGCTGTGATCCACCCAATACTGCTGCATTTGGAAGTCAGCCTTTTCAGGACCATTGGAAGTGATTGGAAGTAATTGAAGGAAGTCAGATCAGCTGTGATCCACCCAATACTGCTGCATTTGGAAGTCAGCCTTTCCAGGACCATTGGAAATTATTGGAAGTAATTGAAGGAAGTCAGATCAGCTGTGATCCACCCAATACTGCTGCATTTGGAAGTCAGCCTTTTCAGGACCATTGGAAGTAATTGAAGGAAGTCAGATCAGCTGTGATCCACCCAATACTGCTGCATTTGGAAGTCAGCCTTTTCAGGACCATTGGAAGTAATTGAAGGAAGTCAGATCAGCTGTGATCCACCCAATACTGCTGCATTTGGAAGTCAGCCTTTTCAGGACCATTGGAAATTATTGGAAGTAATTGAAGGAAGTCAGGTCAGCTGTGATCCACCCAATACTGCTGCATTTGGAAGTCAGCCTTTTCAGGACCATTGGAAGTAATTGAAGGAAGTCAGATCCGCTGTGATCCACCCAATACTGCTGCATTTGGAAGTCAGCCTTTTCAGGACCATTGGAAGTAATTGAAGGAAGTCAGATCAGCTGTGATCCACCCAATACTGCTGCATTTGGAAGTCAGCCTTTTCAGGACCATTGGAAGTAATTGAAGGAAGTCAGATCAGCTGTGATCCACCCAATACTGCTGCATTTGGAAGTCAGCCTTTTCAGGACCATTGGAAGTAATTGAAGGAAGTCAGATCAGCTGTGATCCACCCAATACTGCTGCATTTGGAAGTCAGCCTTTTCAGGACCATTGGAAATTATTGGAAGTAATTGAAGGAAGTCAGATCAGCTGTGATCCACCCAATACTGCTGCATTTGGAAGTCAGCCTTTTCAGGACCATTGGAAGTAATTGAAGGAAGTCAGATCAGCTGTGATCCACCCAATACTGCTGCATTTGGAAGTCAGCATTTTCAGGACCATTGGAAGTAATTGAAGGAAGTCAGATCAGCTGTGATCCACCCAATACTGCTGCATTTGGAAGTTAGCCTTTTCAGGACCATTGGAAGTAATTGAAGGAAGTCAGATCAGCTGTGATCCACCCAATACTGCTGCATTTGGAAGTCAGCCTTTTCAGGACCATTGGAAGTAATTGAAGGAAGTCAGATCAGCTGTGATCCACCCAATACTGCTGCATTTGGAAGTCAGCCTTTTCAGGACCATTGGAAGTAATTGAAGGAAGTCAGATCAGCTGTGATCCACCCAATACTGCTGCATTTGGAAGTCAGCCTTTTCAGGACCATTGGAAGTAATTGAAGGAAGTCAGATCAGCTGTGATCCACCCAATACTGCTGCATTTGGAAGTCAGCCTTTTCAGGACCATTGGAAGTAATTGAAGGAAGTCAGATCAGCTGTGATCCACCCAATACTGCTGCATTTGGAAGTCAGCATTTTCAGGACCATTGGAAGTAATTGAAGGAAGTCAGATCAGCTGTGATCCACCCAATACTGCTGCAGTTGGAAGTCAACCTTTTCTGGACCATTGGAAGTGATTGGAAGTAATTGAAGAATGTCAGATCAGCTGTGTAAGACAGGTGATTCACCCTCGACTGATGAAATTCGGTAAATTTTATTTCGGGAAACAGTGGAAGTGTTTGAATTGAGCACCTTAATTTTATGCAGATGTCTACGTTGAATATTTCCAAGTTTGTATGTTAATAAAATCAATAGGTTTCGAGCTGTTGTCCATATAAATATTTCATTAGGCATAATATTTTGGTACAGGTAGGTTACTATTGTGTACGAGGAGGCTGCATTGACCCTGACGTAACAACACTATTCTTCTTAATTTGACGAAACAACCGCCTTTGATCTTATTAGGTTTTGATTACGCAAGTTTGATATTATGTCGATGATTCACCGTTGTATTCAGCGCATACGTGGCCCCTCGCAAGTCATTTTATCCGCCACAGTCGGATTTCCCGTGGGAAATTCACGTGACACAATCGTGGAAGTTAGTGGTAACCCTCACTACAACCGCGAGAATTGTATTCGAAGGTACCTAATATTCTGAGTAATTTGATGGTATCTTTCTATGCGACCCTGCATAGTATAACCTCAAATTTGTATACTCTGAGAGAACAAGAGACTCAAAAAATGGTGTTGGTTATGTATTGAAAAGTTCGGAATTTGAGACTTTAGTTTGTTGTATTGTGGAAACCAAGAATGGAATAAGCCGTGTTGACCATAGGACCGAAATACTCTTTCAATTCGATGAGAAATTAGTGATTCCGTGGGCTCCGAGGTGTTTTTAATCAGCTTAAACATCGGAGTTTCTGGAACTAACTTGGAGTTGTCCCTATATAGGCGATAAGGGGTTGAAGGGAAGGGCTGAGGATGGGCCGCGGAGAGGGGATCGGCAGGTCTGAACGTGAAGAGGGGGACATGAACGGACACGTCCAATAGAGTGAAGTTATCTTTGTTTTTGTCTTCTCATTTCATCCCAACGAGGCAACTGAGCTCGAATATAATTATCTGCCCTGACCTCCTCGCCCTTTGGTCGAACTGTTTCTCGCCTGTTGTTTGATGCCTTTGTCCACACGCTTCATGCAAATGCTATCGACGGCCGATATGGGAAATGTCGTAGGTCGTAGGGAAACACCGGAGCGAAATTCCCTTCCGAGGGCTTCTGGTTTACCAGTAATAAGCTTAACCTTTGAAAGGATGGACCGATGTTTTTTTATTCCTTGTCAAAGGAATCCTTGCCAAGAGTGCTCCGTTGATCGAAAAAAAAATCTCTTCTTCATGGGGAAATAATTAAGATTGTATCTAAGTAACATTTATTTTGCACAGGGTATCTACTGACGAACGTGCTTCTGCAGAGCACGTTCATCATCAAGGGAGGTTTTCAACAATCTAGGGTGGTCCCCTAAAATTTTAATTTTGCTGCAGAGTATTTTCATGTGATATTACCATCGTTTTCGATCCAGTTTATCTGCGTTACGATTACCAAATCCCAGATAGAGCAGCTGCATTGCTATTGGTCCCATAGATCTCTGAGTGATGTCAACAAATTCTTAAAAATCGTCGCTTTTTTAAATAAGTGAAAAAAACAGTACCTCTGAATCGAATATTTTCGAACTAGAGCGTTTTGAAAATATAAGGAACCGATATATAAAATTTCATCAAAATTGGACCCCGGGAACTCAGCAAAGTGTCGCGATTCGGATTCTACGTATCTTGAAACGTAAACCACAAAATTTTGAAAGGGGTTAACTTTTTGTTCGATTCCAAAGGTATTGTTGAAATAAAATAATTGAAACGAAATTCGGAGCTGGCTCGTAGTTTCTCCAGGGTCTCCAATATTTTAACGTGTTTTTCATGTGTCATTTTTGAAATTTTCGGGAGAACGTAAAAACTGTCGTCAAAACGATCAAAACATACCCATTTTTTTTAAATATTCCAATACAGCTAATCACTTGACAATCCTCCAGAATTTTTCCAATTTTTCAGCAAGGGGAAATCAGAGATGGACGAATTCTTGTTCATAAATACGATTATGAATACAAATCATATCTGCGATTTCATTAATACGAACACAAATATAATCGTATTCACACTTTGAATACAATTTTCCTCGTATTCGTATTTTTATTCGTATTTTACGATTTTTTCTATGATTTCCCTAAGAATCAAAATTGTTTTACGATTTTCCCTGAAAATCATACTTTTTAAAAATGATTTTCTCCCGAACTCTGGACATATTTATGGCCTAACATTGTCAATATAATCAATAAAAATTCTAAACTTCGTTTAAAAAAATTCTTATCGGAATCGAAATTCTTTTAGGATTTTTCACACAGAATCGAATGAGACCACCCCCAAGTCGCTACGACCATCCGTATATAAACTACGACGAAATTTTCGATGATAGTTTCAGTGGAAATCGGAAAAAATTAAGTTTTTTTAGCGGAAATTACGTCGTAGTTTTTATACGGTTGGTCGTAGCGACCTGGGGTTAGTCTCATTCGATTCTGCGTGAAAAATCCTATAAGAATTGATGAGCGTTTCGAATTTTAGTTCATTATTTTGACAATGATAGGCCACAAATATGAGTTTGGAAAAAATCATTAAAAAAATATGATTTTCAGGGAAAATCGTCAAAAAATTTCGAATTTTAGGGAAATCATTAAAAATCAAAATCGTATTCAAAATACGAATACGGCTGTATTTGTATTCATAATCAAAAATGTATTCCAGGCAATGGGGTATTTCGGTGGGTCGGAAATTCAGGTTTTTGACCTCAAATTTGGATTCAGCACCCTTGAAAACCTATATACTATAACTTTAAGCCCAATGATACTATAACATGTGGTAGAAAAATTAATTAAAGAGATCACACGTTTGAAAAAGGCTGGCCGCTATAAATGCACACACACTAGGCAAGGACTACCCCGCGGACTACGCCTCAGAAAAAATTACTTGTTAGGTACGTGAAATAAATTGATTTTGAAGGTATTTATACCTGTATTCGTATTCATAATCATAAAATTGCAGTTTGAAATTTTGTCTCATACCCCTTTTTAAAAAAATCCATTTTCTGGACTGAAATAATTTAAATAAACAACTTAATTCATTGAATGAAACCTATGGCGAGGAGGACATTTTAAATGATCATCAAATGATTTTAAATGGAATTTGTAGGTTTAGGTTTCAAATTACGTAGAATTCGAAAATCGAAAAACCACTTCTCCGTCTGTCCATCGACCGCGGCATTTTCCCTAGTTCCCATGGGCCGATTTTGATGAAATTTCATGTATGGGCTCCATTCGGAGTATAGTTGTTCCCCGAAGCTTTGGTTAGTGTCCGCTACTTCTGAAGGGGTAAACAATAAGGGTTGACATTTTCACAACGCCCTATATTGTTTTTTCATCAATTTAAAATAGTATTGCATTTTAGAATCGAATGAGACCAACCAGAGCTCTGTAGGACCAACCGTTTGCTCCCTATAAGAAGGGTTGGTCTTACGATGAATCAGAAACACGAGCGTGAATCGCAAAAGAGGCCTAATCTACGTTCAAATTTTAGCTGACCAAAATGCGATCGTTGTTCGTTTCTTCGAGTTGTAGCCAGTTTTGCATCCTTAGCAACCAGTGAACAAATTTCATGAAGGCACCCACAACTCTTTATTTCTTCAAAATATGGTTGGTAGGTACCTATCAATGGCAAAGTTGTGTTCTTGTCTTCGGTTCAATTGTTGATATTCTCAACCAAAATGTATGTTTGTATAATGTTTAGCTTTACTAACTTTTTGTTGGTAGTCATAATCATAACTTATCGTTTTTACGTACACCCAAATAATCGGCTCGCATACGTGAAATACAGAGGGGAAAATTATGATGTTCTTAATCCAATATTCGTACTGAGCCGGAGTCGCTGTTTGCCTTTTCCCCCAACAAAATGAGATTAAAATATAAGAAAATTATGTTTTTTCCGCTTCTCGCCGGTGAGAATACTTTCTACCGACAAAGTATGGGGAAACTCATTATATTTGCGGTTCTAGAATATGTGGAGTGGGGATAATCCCGTTGAAGGTGGATAATGACGACCTGATGTAAGATGGAGAACTCGAGGTGTACGTCAGCTCCAGCCTCATTGGGTCTACCTATTCATTCTCAGTCGCTGTACATCATTCTGTCAGCTCCAGTGTATTCGCCTTTCATTTATGGGAAATTTAAGGTGTGAACGGAGTTCTTACGGAGAATTTGTTAAGAATGCGAGGATTCCATTGGATGAGGAGTAAAAGATTCAGTTCCAACAGTAAACAGTAACAAAAATAGGACCGACCTTAAAACTGATGATGACAACCCCCTAAAAAAAGACGAAAATAATAATAGCAACTTATTCAGATAGGTAGGTACGCTTTCACTTAAAGCTGGGTTCACATAGGTGCGTAATGTCTGTAATGCGTAGTGCTATTGGGCGGGAACGACCTTTGCGGATGAACGACTTTTGAAGCAGTGTTTCGCTTAGAAAAATTTGATATTTTACGCATTAGGACAAACTTCGTAACAAGCTCTCGACGTTTATCAAGCTTTTGTAGTAATCACGCTCTTTTCGGTAGGGATGGGTATCGATACTCGATGTTTCAAAATATCGATACTTCCGTACCGATACTCGATATTTTAGTATCGATACTGCACTATCCGATATTTTTGGATATCGATACATTGGATCCGATATTTCTAAATATCGAATATCGATACTGTTCTCGCGGAAAATTCTGGAATGGCTCAAAAATAATGAAGGTAGAGAGGCTTTTGGGTCATTAATAATTTTGGAACACATAATATTAACTCAAAGATACATGCCTTATTCCACTACTGAAGCATGATGTAATAGTAACCAGATCTTGTGAGTAAGGAAGTGAAATATTCTTACTTGTAGTGTCATAACAAAAGAATTGAGGTGCACGGAGGCGACTTCAATGCGTATCTACAATGCGTATGCGTACCTACCTACCTATCTGAATAAGTTGTTATTATTATTTCCTCCTTTTTAGTGGTTTGCCATCATCTGTTTTGAGGTCGGTCCGTTTTTTGTTAAAATTGTTTTTTACTCTATCATTTTTTAATTATTTATTCTTATTATTTTTTTTATGTTTCACTATTTAGTGATACATGATTTATTTTATTTAAAATGGTTTTTGTGTTAGGTATTATTTTACATTTTTCACTTCATTAGTTTCACTTTTGTCTCTATTTTTTGCTAAAATTAATTGATTCTGACCAGATTTCTAGATTAATACATTTTAGACCAGATTAAAGTTATTTGAATCTATACGATGTATCAGTTTTTATAAGGTTATGGTTGTCGAGGAAGCTACTTGCTACACCCACTTGGTAGAATACCCTCTCATCACCTAACAGTCTTCGATATCCCTCATATTTGGTAGGAAAACTTACCTAGCTGAACATTCATGAACACATTAAAACAGGCTCATGTAGGTTCTGAGCGAATAACCCACTACAATTCCCCCTTTTCTCTCTCATTCTCTCTCCCGTCACATTTTTCGGTTATCGGAACCCCCTTCAAATAGCATCCCATTATAAAGCTCACAATCAGACCTTTAATTTGAAACAACTCAACGGTCCGTCAACAACTCATTGGAAAGTTATAGGGGAAGTATTGTGGCTGTCATTCCCCAACCTCCAATGTACTCATTTTCCTCCAAAATCAACTTTTTTCACTTGCGTTTTGTGTTTCAGCTTTCTTAAGAATTTGTATAGATGATACTGTGTCTGTCTATCTGTAGATATTATTATGTATTTGTCGTAAGGTTTAATCACCCAAATTCACGACAAAGTGGATTCATGCAGCACGAATTTTCATAGAAAGCTGATACATGAGTATTGGTATATAAATGTAGGTATTATTGAAAAATTATTATTATTTTTTTTACAGTCTCCAGGGATTGTTTTATATTGTTCCAAAACGGATTTCAGTGAAAATTGTTTTCAAAAAAGTCCATTCTAAAAATTTTGAGGCCATTGCAATAGCTTCATTTTCCGTGAAAATTCGCTAAAATAAATAATAATTATTAACATTATCTTCCTGTTTTACAGGATGGGGCACGTTATGTTTCTCACTCTCTATCTCGCGTGAAAGTCTTCTCCTGACGATATTTTCGTGAGGCGCAGAACCAAACAGCGAGATCGAATTAAATTCGTCACCAGGTGCGCCTCAAAGGAGGAAAGGGGCGTAATTAGTACAAAGAAAATGGACAGAAATATCTCAGGTAGGTAAAGTGAAAGAATCGGCTCTGGAGGTAAAACAAATTACCCCCTCCCCTTCCCTGGAGAGCTCATAAGGCCAATTTGGAGGGGGTATATAAGGAAAAGGCTTCGCTAGGGATGTCCCATTCTTCGAGATGTCGCCCTTACCTGCGCTTCTCCTGTCGGTTTTCTTCATGCAGGTAAAATTCAGCGATAATTAAACAACTTAACTCGAGTTGTGAAGCTGTAGAGGACACAACGATTCATTCGCTAGGTGATGGAGAACTAGACCACCCGATTTGTAATAAAAGCTTCGTGAGTTGAATTAACTGTTGAAAGGTAGTCGATTTTTCTAGAATACAGGGTGCTTCACGAAAAGGTTGCACCCCTTCATTTCCCCAAAATACAGCGAAAAAAATTGGGACCAACGCTGCTCTTCATGAGGAATATTCTTTTTGTGAGGAATTTAGGAAAAATACTTTCGCTCAAAATACTTGCGCGCAATTCCAAATTGAAAATAAATGAACCTAAAATAAATAATAATAATTTTGGTCCACCGAAATCAAAATGTCTACTGGTATTCTGCATTTCAGAGTCAGAGCTTTTTAACACAAAATCATGGTCCGATTTTGACATTTTTCGCGGTTGAAAGAAAGATCTGATTAATTTTGGAAGAAAATTGAGAATAGTGTGATTTTTAAGGGGTTCTCAGTTCGTCGCCGTTCTTTCCTCGTTTCAGGTTACTCTAATCTCTTACGAACCGGCGCTAAAGTTACGAAGTAGTACCTAGGTACCTAAATTTGAAATTTTCGAAATTTATAGGCAAATCTATCTAGGGACTAGAAAAACTAAAAGAATGCCGTTGGGATCATGAAATCCAACATTAATTTCCCCTTTTCCTTGGCAATTATTGTTCGATTTTGATGATTCCAGCGGCAATCTTCTTCTTTTCCCTAAATAGATGCACTGATGAATTTCAAAAATCTTTGAAAATATCAAATTTAGCTACAATTTTGAAACGTTGAGCATCGGTTCGTAAGAGATTAGACTAACCCGGAAAGAGGAAGGAACGGCGACCGACTGAGACCCCCCCACAAGACCGATATTTCACCATCGCCGATTTGATTTTGCAGATCCTGTGGTCGTTGGGGGCGGCGGCCGAAGAGCGGAGGTCGGACGTGAGAGCCGTCCTCGGGGAGACGACTGAGCCGGGCTTTTGGCCCACGCGGGGGCGGCGCTCCGGGGGCGGAATCCCGGACGACTTCCCGCCCCCACCTCTCTTCTGGGTGCAGCACAACCGACAGCTCCTTCCGGTATTTCCCCCTTGAATAGCTGAGGCGCCGTGAATGATTTACTTTCCTCGATCCACCTAAAGCGTGGATAGGAAAGTATTTCAAAAACGAGCCAGTGATGTATAGTCCAGTCAAATTAGCAGTTAGGGTTTGCATTAATTCCAGACAAAGCGAAACTTTTATGGGTGACTTGTGGGTGCCTATGGAACATGTTTTTAGTATATTCTACTAGATTCTCCTTGTGCTAACTTTTTGGTGCCCGAAAAACCGCGATTTTTCGGCACTTGTTTCAGTTTTTTGCCTATAACTCGTACACGATGCATCCTACGGAAAATTTTACTCTTTCCTATATTAAACAGGATGAATTTCTGCGTCGAATGACCACCTGAAACGTTAAGATCGGTTCAGCCGTTTGGCCGAAATCGATCGTTGAAGTTTGGCGATTTTTCCCAAATTGGTTGAAAAATGGGTTACGCTCAAGTTTCAAGGCCTGTACATCAAAAACGGCGTATCCAACCAAAAAATGTCACATAATCAAAGTTGTAGAGAATCAAATTTTGTGTAAGAAAAGCATCCCCCCTTCCTCCCCCCTCCCACCCGCCCCTACCAAATGATAGAATAACGAAACAACTTCTGAGTAAACGAAATTATGAGTATTGAAAACGGTGTTGCAATAAAAAAATGTCATATAATCAAAGTGAAACGTCTGTTGTTCAACTTACTAAGGCACTGAGGTACTTGTAATACTAGAAAAGGCGAAAGAAAAAACATTCTCCTGGTCCTAACTTTTTGGTGCCCGAAAAACCGCGATTTTTCGGCACTTGATTCAGTTTTTCGCCTATAACTCGTACACGATGCATCCTACGGAAAATGTTACTCAATCTTTTATTAAACAGGATGAATTTCTGCGTCGAATGACCACCTGAAACGTTAAGATCGGTTCAGCCGTTTGGCCGAAATCGATCGTTGAATTTTGCCGCTTTTTCCCAAATTGGTTGAAAAATGGGTTACGCTCAAGTTTCAAGGCCTGTACATCAAAAACGGCGTATCCAACCAAAAAATGTCACATAATCAAAGTTGTAGAGAATCAAATTTTGTGTAAGAAAAGCATCCCCTCTTCCTCCCCCCCCTCCCACCCGCCTCTACCAAATGATAGAATAACGAAACAACTTCTGAGTAAACGAAATTATGAGTATTGAAAACGGTGTTGCAATCAAAAAATGTCATATAATCAAAGTGAAACGTCTGTTGTTCGACCTAAGGCACTGAAGTACTTATAATAATAGAAAACGCAAAAGAAAAAACATCTCCTAGATTCTCCTTTTGCTCACTTTTTGGTGCCCGAAAAACCACGATCTTTCGGCACTTGTTCCAGTTTTTCGCCTATAACTCGTACACGATGCATCCTACGGAAAATTTTACTCAATCCTTTATTAAACAGGATGAATTTCTGCGTCGACTGACCACCTTCATTTTTTAGATCGGTTCAGCCGTTTGGCCGAAATCGATCGTTGAAGTTTTGGCGATCAACCAATTTGGGAAACATCGCCAAACTTCAACGATCGATTTCGGCCAAACGGCTGAACCGATCTAAAAAATGAAGGTGGTCAGTCGACGCAGAAATTCATCCTGTTTAATAAAGGATTGAGTAAAATTTTCCGTAGGATGCATCGTGTACGAGTTATAGGCGAAAAACTGGAACAAGTGCCGAAAAATCGTGGTTTTTCGGGCACCAAAAAGTGAGCAAAAGGAGAATCTAGGAGATGTTTTTTCTTTTGCCTTTTCTATTATTATAAGTACTTCAGTGCCTTAGGTCGAACAACAGACGTTTCACTTTGATTATATGACATTTTTTGATTGCAACACCGTTTTCAATACTCATAATTTCGTTTACTCAGAAGTTGTTTCGTTATTCTATCATTTGGTAGAGGCGGGTGGGAGGGGGGGGAGGAAGAGGGGATGCTTTTCTTACACAAAATTTGATTCTCTACAACTTTGATTATGTGACATTTTTTGGTTGGATACGCCGTTTTTGATGTACAGGCCTTGAAACTTGAGCGTAACCCATTTTTCAACCAATTTGGGAAAAAGCGGCAAAATTCAACGATCGATTTCGGCCAAACGGCTGAACCGATCTTAACGTTTCAGGTGGTCATTCGACGCAGAAATTCATCCTGTTTAATAAAGGATTGAGTAACATTTTCCGTAGGATGCATCGTGTACGAGTTATAGGCGAAAAACTGAATCAAGTGCCGAAAAATCGCGGTTTTTCGGGCACCAAAAAGTTAGGACCAGGAGAATGTTTTTTCTTTCGCCTTTTCTAGTATTACAAGTACCTCAGTGCCTTAGTAAGTTGAACAACAGACGTTTCACTTTGATTATATGACATTTTTTTATTGCAACACCGTTTTCAATACTCATAATTTCGTTTACTCAGAAGTTGTTTCGTTATTCTATCATTTGGTAGGGGCGGGTGGGAGGGGGGAGGAAGGGGGGATGCTTTTCTTACACAAAATTTGATTCTCTACAACTTTGATTATGTGACATTTTTTGGTTGGATACGCCGTTTTTGATGTACAGGCCTTGAAACTTGAGCGTAACCCATTTTTCAACCAATTTGGGAAAAATCGCCAAACTTCAACGATCGATTTCGGCCAAACGGCTGAACCGATCTTAACGTTTCAGGTGGTCATTCGACGCAGAAATTCATCCTGTTTAATATAGGAAGGAGTAAAATTTTCCGTAGGATGCATCGTGTACGAGTTATAGGCAAAAAACTGAAACAAGTGCCGAAAAATCGCGGTTTTTCGGGCACCAAAAAGTTAGCACAAGGAGAATCTAGTAGAATATACTAAAAACATGTTCCATAGGCACCCACAAGTCACCCATAAAAGTTTCGCTTTGTCCGGAATTAATGCAAACCCCCCCCCCCTTTTTTTGGCTAATTTGACTGGACTAGTATGGGTTTAATTACATGCTTACTTTCACAAAAGAAATGGGTATTGCGGATATGATGAAAAAAGTAGAAAGGAAAGTATTGTTGATCGGAATTGGGGTCAACTGGAAAAAGAACACCTTCTTGGCCGAGCTTTCGGTAAACTTATCACCTTCTTCAGGGCTCGGATATTTTATTTTTATTTGAGCCCTGAAGAAGGTGATAAATTTACCGAAAACTCGGCGAAGAAGGTGTAGTTTTCCCAGTTGACCCCAATCCTGATCGGTTGACGTAGTCCGTTTGTTGGGTCGATCCAAATTATTCGCTGGAAAGTATTGTAATCGCCAGGTATACGATTTTCTTAGTTTCCATCATTGGAATTGATGGAAATGGAAATGACTTTATAATTATTATGATAGATCGAAGGAAATCTAAATGATTGTCTAGGATCTGATCAAAAAAAGTTTAGTTCTGAGTTTGATTCCGATTGTCTAGTTCAAGGAAAAATATTAATATTTTCTGTATTCTCAACTGTTGAGACTGAAGTGTGGTGAACTAGGTATATGAGGATATTGGGAAAATACACACAAAATATGTAACACGTGATTATGCAATTTATTTATTATTAATGTTAAGTTGGATGATACGTCTTCTGTCTGATATGAGAAAATGTCGAAAAGACCCCTTTTTCTATTACAAAAATGAACCAAAAAACCCAGAGACGTTTCGCCCACCAACAGAAAAAAATGTAAAAATTTGGCACTCGTAAAAATTTGATGTTTTTTCTCCAAGGTAATTTTAATTAGAGCACTGTATTGGACATTCGAGAAACTACTTTTACCACTAGAGTGCCTAGCAGGAGTTGCCACTTCCTCTATGGATACCACCTAGTGTATAATAAATTGTTTATAAACAATATAAAAATGCAGCATTTAGTTCGGAGCCAACGATGTTTATTCCAAGACACAAATGAAAGTGGGATCAAAAACAAATAAACAATTAATGATGAAGTTATAAAAGTACTAAAATATCGAACGATATTTTTGGAAGGTATCGAATGCTTTTGTTCGATATTCTGTCAATATCAGTATCTAGCTTCTAATATTGATTCGATACCATTTATCGAATAAACGGAAATATCGAAGAGGAGCATCTAGAACACGGCCCGCAGGGGTTGCGCGCGCTTCCTAGCGACACTGCAACGAATTTTTTTTCGTGTTATCGACTTGACTAAACTAAACGGCCTTCCAATACACGCCAATTCAAATCTTATTGCACCGTTAAAAAAGCGTTAAATTTCGAATTTTTATTATTTTCATTCTCATTATTTCATTCTCATTATTTGTTTTATATTATTTCATTTCATTTCATTATTAGTTCGTCTTTGTTTTTCATTATCTTTGCTCCAATTATCGGTAACATCGGCCATCCCAATTATCCTGCGCTCCTCGTGGGGCTAGGGAGAACTAGGGAGAACTATCTAGTCATCAGATAGCATTAGTTAGATAATTGAGAGATTCGCAGTAGTGTCGCTAGGAAGCGCGTGCAGCACCTGCGGGCCGCGTTCTAGATGCTCCTATATCGAAGCGTCACTGGGACCTAGTGGCTAGGTAGGAACAGTGAATATGAATCACAGAATTACCCCGGCACATACAACCCTAAATACTTCTCAGATTCGGCCACTGGGCTGAAAGCTGAATGTGGGAGCCCGAGAAGCGTTCTGATTGGTGGAGCTCCAGGACGCAGTTACAGCGGAAAGGAACAGATAGCGTTCATGATCACTTGTTCCCAACCTCATCACAACAAGTCACCTTGTTTATCACATATTTTTCTCCTTGGTGCGTTACTGGCTGCATCTAAGTAATTAATTTGATAACATTCAGTTATATTCGCGATATGTACGAAAAAATCGAGCGATTTTCAATAATACACTGGGTTTCAAACGTTTCTTTGGTTGGCAGTTGTCAATCGAATATTTGAACTACTGGCGATAGGGACAACAACAATTGCATGAGGAACTCTGAAAATACCTTTCGCCTCGATTGGTTTTTCCAAGTAATTTTTGCAAATCTAAATTATGATGAAACGAAAAGTTATCAATTTCTGGTCATTCGAAAGGATTTGAAAAGAAGCGGTATTTAGAGTGAGGCCTCCTCCTCCCCACCACTTCCGTAGTAGTTCCTCAATCCTAGCTGAAAATAGATAGCGCAACTGAGGCAGCCTCAAAAATGCTTGCACACCATTTTAACGTTGGCTTTCTTCTCTGTTAACTTGTCTCCATTACTCTGTGGATTCGGCAAACATTCGCCCTGCATGTGTGGCCGGGGAAATGCTTGGTGTTTGGCGAACATTTGTCTCCTTTGATGTGTGAAAGAAACCGCCTCCGAAGCGATCACCCGTTTGGCGAATGTTCGGTGTTTGACGAATACCGAATCGCCCGGCCGCACGCACATTCGGGGTTTGGCGAGCTTCTGCTCGGTGTTCGCCAAACACCGCATGTGTGGCCGAAGCTTAATCTATTTCCGGATAGAACAGAAGTTAGTTCAAGGTCACACGAGATAGGCGAGGAGGAATACCTCTTGACAAGGCTCAAAATTTGACTGTGTTAGAAAAGTGAATTTAGTTAAATTTTTAATATACTTGTACTTGAATACTTTTACTCTGCAGGAAAAGGAGATAAATTTTGAATGAACAAGTTGGTTTTTACCTGCACCCTCCAAGGCAAATTTCGATGTAGGAAGTTGGGTTTACACAGAAAGCTTCCTAGCAGAAAGTTGGTTCTCACTAAACGTCATCCGGGTAACTAAACGACAAGTTAATAGGTAGAGGGCTAGAGGTTGAATGATGTGGTCGTGGTGGTTAGTTTGATCTCCTCAGATCGAAACTGTTAATTGGTCGTTTAAGGAGGTGAAGTGAGTGACAGAACAGAGTTTCAGAAAGGGCCTTTATACTCCTGGACGGTAGGAGGGCACAGATGGACAGGAGATAGGAGAAGGGGAGGCTGGCGCAGCCCGTGTCGGCCGTTATTTTTACTAGACAGCTGGCTTCTCAGGTGACCACCAAACATGTTTTATTGTGAAATTTGATTTGCAACGTTATCGCAAGGGGCGAATGGTTCATTTATTGGACAGTAAAAATCAGCACTTATCGGCGGCACATTTCTTTTTCCATTCTTGGAAATATCGTGCACACCTGGTTGCTAAATTTAACTGACGAAATCCCAAAATGCAAAATTAATTCTCCAAGCCAAGAAATTTGTGCCTTGGAACAATCAATAATTGATATAAATATTATATTAGATATAATTTAGTAATTTTAAATTATTATGTTTAGACAGGTACAGGATCTGTTTGTTCATTAATATCATCATTCATTCTTGTACTGGCAGTTCTAAACCAAACTGGCAGCATTAGTTCATGTAGAATCCGCTCGGGGGCCAGTTACCTCAAGGAGAATTAAGATATATTCATGAGAAATTACTACCATTGGTTGGATGTCTACTTAAACTCTGCTGATGATCTAAAAATATTGAGCTTTTTTTCAAAAGAATCAATACTTTTTTTTCATCCCTACACCGAGCAATGGAATCAGATTGGTTATAGGTCTACCACAGAAACTTTGCATCCGTGTGGCGCCCCCTAGGTGGTGGATCCGCGAACTATAACGATCGAGTCAACCTTCCATGGTGAAACCTTGACACGGAAATTGGAGCCCTGAGAAATGTTATGTTCGTATAGTGCCACGAAATTTCGATTTCGGAAATGCACGAACTTCAATCTGCAGTAAGAGGGAAATCATGTCACTTTTGAAGGTAGAAATTCCCGAACAATTATCGTACTTGCGGGAATCTGCTTGATGATAAGAGATAGTTAGTTCTATGTTCTCCAGAAGAATGCGCCCAACAGACCTATAGGCAGGTGGCTACGTCACAAAATGGCTGCCCTCATTCAGATTTTTGCTATATTTCAAATTTCCATCTTTCTAAAATATTGAATGCTTTTAGAGGAGAAAACTGGTTTTCTTCCATAAGTAAACCCTCTTTCGAAAAAAAAAATTAAAAAAATGTGAGGCGAATTCCCTATTCACAAACTTGCTCATCTTATTGATTTCAGGTAACCTTGTGCGACACCCAAATGCTTCAAAGGTACGTCTCCGACCCAAGGTACGGCCTCCTCATCAAAGACAACAACCAAATCAAATCCTGGATGAGATCCTAACACACCGGAACCGAAAGCAACTCATATTGTTCGAAACCGTAACGTAAAACTTGTCTAACGTTCGACTGAGCATCTTATTTTTTTTGGACTTTTTGTATGGATCACAAAGTAAATTCTGTCCTTCACCTTACAGCTATATTTTAGATATATTGCGGGCATTTTCCTTGTATCGTAGTTCTTCAAGATTGAGAATGAATAAAATTGTTTAGTTTCGCGATCGTGACTATTTTATACGCCCCGAGTTGACCTTTCTACCGTCATTTCACGACGTGGTGTGTGATTTTGAAAAAAATAAATACATAAGGTTCAATTAAGTAGTGGGTGTTATGAAGTACTAACGAAAAGATGTCGGCAGTTTATGTCACCATAAAAAAGATGCTAGGAGAGGAGGTTTTCTCTAGTTTTCCAGACTCTCCACAAGACCATCAAACCTCGACACCGTCAATATAAAATTCAACCAAGGACGGAGAAGATTTACCGGAATTTCATGAACTAGAATAAGATGTACTCTTACGATGAAGAAAGAACAATTTTCAACTGTTAAGAACTAATTAACCCTCCAGCACTGTGGTGAATTTCTTCACGTGAACACTGTGGTCGGGTCACCACGTTAGGCGTTTATGTGTCATGTCAATCAATATAATTCTTAATAAATTCAAAATATTTGCGAGTAGAAGTCCACAAACTCGGTTTCCATATATTAATAAGTCTCTCATTTCGGTGACTCTAATAAAAACCTGAATTTCATTTTAGGTAAAACTTCAATAAAAAGCTGAAAATTATTACACAAAGGTTTATTTTTTATACAGGGTGACTCAAAAGTTGTTCACCCCCCTGCTAAAATCGTCCAGATAGTGGTAATAAAATTTTTTTTTTGAATCTTCATGATTTTTCCCAAGGATCTCAAATATGACCATATTGCGCATTGAGCATTGCGCAAATCGTGCGCAACGCACACCAACTTCGTTATTTCAAATGAGACCCCCCCCCCCCCATTTTTTTATTGCAGATTTGGATTCTACGCAAAATTTCATGAATTTTAAACCCTTCACTTGATGTTTTGGTTGCGCGCAACCCGTCCCATGAGCGCGCAAAGTCGCCCAACTACCAAATTGCGCAAAGTATGGATTCACGTAAACCCCAAGTGTGGCACATGTTTTTTCATTATTTTTCGACGCTGAATCACGTGGTGGTATCCATTTTTGAATTTGATTGGAATTTTCGAAATGGCGGCCGGTTGTTTTTAGCGAAAAGTCGCTCTTTTTCTCATCCTCATGAGTTATGAAGCGATTTTAATTAGTTCGGAAACTGTTATGATACAGAGTTCAGAAACGATTTGAAGCATTGTTTGTCTGTTGGGGTGGCGCCTATCCAGGAACCACTCGGCGTAAACTCGAACTGCTCTTCTCAAAAAAGAGCGATTTATCGCTAAAAACAGCCGAATTTTCGACCGCCATTTCGAAAATTCCAATCAAATTCAAAAATGGATACCACCACGTGATTCAGCGTCGAAAAATAATGAAAAAACATGTGCCACACTTGGGGTTTACGTGAATCTATACTTTGCGCAATTTGGTAGTTGGGCGACTTTGCGCGCTCATGGGACGGGTTGCGCGCAACCAAAACATCAAGTGAAGGGTTTAAAATTCATGAAATTTTGCGTAGAATCCAAATCTGCAATAAAAAAATGGGGGGGGGGGGGTCTCATTTGAAATAACGAAGTTGGTGTGCGTTGCGCACGATTTGCGCAATGCGCAATGCGCAATATGGTCATATTTGAGATCCTTGGGAAAAATCATGAAGATTCAAAAACAATTTTTTTTTTAACCACTATCTGGACGATTTTAGCAGGGGGGTGAACAACTTTTGAGACACCCTGTATATAGATCACTGGTCTGCAAAGAACACGGATTTGCCATTGTTACCACCAACCAACTTGAAGCAAAACATCGATCGCATTTCGGTCAGCTAACATTTGAACTGGGATTAGGCCCCTTTTGCGATTCACACTCGTGTTTCTGATTTATCGTGAGTCCAACGCTTAAATTCCCGTAGGGAGCCAAAGGTTGTCCTACAGGGCTCCGCGTGGTCTCAAAAAATTCTATACTATCTTAAATTGATGGAAAAACAATACCTTCATATCGAAATTTTTTGAGTTAGGGCGTTTTCAAAATTTCAAAATTCATTTTTCAACCCTAAGAAGTGACCTACATCAACCAAAATCCTCGGGGCACAACTAGACCGCAAATGGAGCCTACATACTAAATTTCATCAAAATCGGTCAATGCTAAGTGGGGAAAGTGCCGCGTACGGCGCACAGTGGGGCCAAATGGCCAAAATTCGGAAAAAAATCATTATCTTCTAAACGAATTAGTGTATTGTCTTGGGAATGGTTTCATTCGATTCCGAATACGAAAATACATAAGAAAAATATGTTTCCTGACGTTTAAAGTTATTATTTTAGTACTAAATCTTGAATTTTGAAAAGACTAATGTTAGTCTAATGAAAGGAAAATTAATGAAAGGGTGTTAAAAAAATAGAAAAGCGGTTTTACAGGCGATGGGACGAGTGTTATTTTGTTCTTTTCTTCGTTTCATAGGTTCTAGGATAAGATAATTATTATTGACTTGAGGTTTCTTTACGTGTGTATGTAAATATATATATATATAAGTATATATTTATATATTTAATTTTGACAAAATTTTGTGTCATAAACACCTCTGAAAATTGGATAGTATGCGATCAAATAATGGAACGAATCCAAAACAACGTTTGCTGAATCCGAATAAGAAATTTTCAACGATGACATGTTCTCGGTATGTCACGACAGTACGAACTGACCTCATTACTGCGAATGAAAATCCGAATAACCAGGTTTTGTTGAAACAGAACCTTAACTCTTAGTGGAAATATTTTACGAAAATATCTCTACTTACATCGTTTTGTGTTCCAATAACAAAGAAAACAAAAAATTTCTACCAAATGGGTGTGGCCTCCTAGTATCCGTAACCCAATTGTTTAGATGATTCGATCATTGTAGCTAACAGCCCACATAGGGGACCTTCTACATGCCGACATTCACAATCCCTGGAAATTTCAACGAATTCGAAAGCAAAATGAAGAAGTTACAGCCCTTGGAAGGGTTTTACTCTGAAGCAAAAATGAGTGGAGTGACGGCAGAGATGGGGGTCTCGATTTATTTTTAATCGCAAATTAATCCATTACGCCTGATTTCGGTGGAATACGGCGATGAAAATTTTACAGCTTCTTGATAATGGTCAGAACATCAAGAAAAAAAATGAGTCAAACCAAAGGAAGGCGAAACTTGGGTTTTCCACACCTCTAAAGCACTTATTTGCTGTAAAAACCCCAAATCTGGAGCTAATTTTCAAGCTAAAATGTTTTGAAAAAATAACTAGCATTTTTTAGAGATACTAAATATATATATCCAACATTATATAATTTTATTTCAATTTTTTGAAACACATAGAACGTGTTAGGAAATTTTCAAATTCCACTCTCAAAGTGCATAAAATTTCGAAATATCAGGTTTGAGCACCCATTTAGCAGTGAAAACAATTTTTAAACACTGAAGATCCTTCACACCCTAATTCTACAGGTAATAGGCTTTGAGAAAACCACATTACATTTCTTTTTTAGTCACTTTGCAAAAATGGATTTTTTCCCCTCTCCCGCCCCACTGTGCGGCATACGGCCAAATACTCGTACCTACGTACCTTGAAACGTAAACCAACAAATTTTGAGGGGGTTAAAATTCGATATGCCATCCCTAATAAGAAGAACTAACCTTTGCTGTGGAACATTTGTCGTAAAAAGGTATTTGCTTCGTTGGGATTACACCGAGCGAATTTTATGATCAGATTCGACTTTTCTGTTTCATAAAAGAACGGTTCTTTCTGTACGTCATGAGAGAACGGTTCGTTGCTCTCCCAATGGCGCGAGAAGGAACCCAAACAACTTGAAAATGATGATTAGAATGACAGTTATTTCTGGGTGTTGTGCGTCATGAAAGGTCGAGAATTAACAACCACCTGAGGCTTGATTGGCAGAATGTAGATGAGAGTTTCATTACTGCACGAATTCTTTGTCTATTTCGGCGAGGAACGCAATCCGAAACGTTTGCGACACCTTGAAACGCAACGTTAGAGTTTAATTTCCTCTACGTTGAGCCCTTCAGAGCTGATGAAGGACGCGATGAGTCGTAATCATGAGCGGAAAAACACAACACTACTCGCAAGTCCTCAGGGAACGACCATAACTATAACCAAGTGGGGAGAAGAGTAGAGGAAATAAGGGCAGCTGAGGATGGTGGATTATAATTAACTATAAAACTGTCCTTGAATCTTTCTGCAACTCAGCACTGGCTGACGGAAGCAGATTAAAACGCTCCCCCCATGAAAGTTTTCTTTGACGATGGATTGATATGCGCCGAATTATTTTGGGGAAATAAGTCCACATGTTCTTGAATGAAATATTCATTTCAAATGGCAAAAGATGTAAGTTACAAAGTAAAAAATTAAAAAAAATTGTCTCTAAATTTTGGGATAAAACGTCAAAGAATCTCAAAGAGGTAGTGCGGTAAAATGTAAAATTCGGCATCAAATCATTCAAGAAAAATTGTATTATTTTAGCGAGTTTTCAAGGAAAACGAAGCTATTGCAAAGGCCTCGAAATTTTCAGAATGGAATTTTTCGAGATTTTTTTTTTCCACTGAAATCCGTTTTGAAACATTCTGAAACTATCCCTGAAGTTTTTCCAACAATTATATTTTAATTCAAGGCTCATTTAATTATTATTAAAATTCATTAACTTCAGAGATCGTTTCCGAACGTTCCAAAACGGATTTCAGTGAGAAAAAAAATCTCGGAAAATTCCATTTTGAAAATTTCGAGGCCTTTGCAATAGCTTCGTTTAAATAATACAATTTTTCTTCATTCATTTTTCACTAATTCAGCAGAGATGGTCCAAATTGGTCAAATTGTGGTCCAAAAATGGACTTATTAGTTGATGGGTGAAAATTGCAAAACTATCTCCTGTAAGACAATAAAAATTTTATTGTATTTAATACAATCTGCCATATACTAATCTATCTAATAAGGCAGATTGTATTTTAGTGTCTTACAGGAGATAGTTTTGCAATTTTCACCCATCAACTAATAAGTCCATTTTTGGACCAAAATTTGACCAATTTGGACCATCTCTGCTGAATGAATGAGGCGGAATCAGAATGGCAGAGTACGGGATTTCGAAATAACTATTAATTACCTACTCTCAAAATACATTTCAGCCATCAACTCGATAAGTCAATTTTGGGACCAAATTTGGGCAAATTTTGAACCATCTCTGCTGAATGAACGACCCGGATTCAAAACGGCAGACTTGGTTTTTATTAACCAGATATCCATAGAGAACCTATAAACAAAAATTCACGCGTCAACTGAAAAGTCATAATTTGAGCCAAAATTTGACAATTTTGAATTGATTCTGCTGAGTGGGTGACGAAGGGTGGAGAGGGCACACACAGTTTGTTTGTTTCTTTCTCATGGAAACCAACGGACTACACAAATTCCAGCCGTCAACTAATAAGTCAAAATAATGACTTTGCCTGTATGGGGTACGAGAAAGGAGGGTGGCAGAGTCGTATTATCCACCTTTAAATAATTAGTTCTTGCAAGTGAATTGATCCATCGTTTCAGCACTTTCCGGACTCAGCAGTCATGTCCATCTGGCTGCTGGGTATCAGGGTCCGAGATCCGACCTCGGACATTGGCGTGAGGGACAAGGTTGAATCATCTTATCCCACGAATGATGGAGGGAGGATTGTGCCTCATCTGGCTATGCCTTCAGCCGACGCTTCCCCTCCCCATGGGGTTCGAGTTCAGCTCCAAGTCCCACGGGGCCCATTTTCTCGAGCCGTGACACGCCGTCGTGTGGCCGTAGCCCTGAACTTAGACCAGATGAATGATCCTCCTGTTAGGACTCGGGTGGCCATCCATTCCAGGATGAAAAGTGGGTAAACAGCCCGAATCACATCCTTGGCTGACTTGCCAGGCCATATCCCTCGTCAGATGATAGTTGCTCCAATCACCTTTAGTTGGTTTCTCTGAATGTTTGCAAGGGCTGCTGCAGCCTCTAGTAATGCGTCAACTTCATATTTTTGAATTTTGGAAGCATTGATGTCTGCGAGTGATCTCTGGCCAGAGCCAGAGATGAGATTTCAATAATGAAAGTTCCTCTTTGTGTTACCACCAAGAGGTCCGGACGATAACCTCGCTGTTCCAGGTTGAAGTGTGGCTCAAGCCATACTGACCATCCTTTACGAGGAGCCTTCTAGTAGATTCAGGGCAGAATTATGACGGGCACACCTGGGTCTTTCCACGGCTGAGCAAATCTGGAGCACATGCGAGACTGTTTCGGGTGTTGAGGGGGGTTAAAAAAAATTTTTTTGGGGGGTCGATTCCAAAGGTTCATTATTGAAAATAATGAACCAATAAGCAGAAATGACTGGCGAAAATCTTTACAGGAGGCCTTAACCTCTCCATGGATGGAGCGCCATGAAAGAAAGATGAAACAAAAACTTTATAAGTATTTAAGGTTTACAAACTAGGACATTTAAGCCTACAGAATTGACTTGAAGTAACCAAAAGTTTCGGGCACAAGGAGGGATGTAAGATTATGATTGCCCCTGCCCTGGAAAGAATATCTGGATCCGCCACTGCCAGGCCACAACAGTAGAGGAAATAAGGAACGTTGTACCTCACCCACACACCCCATCCCCTGCGGGGGAAGAGGGGGCGAATAATCCCTTATCCAAGCGCCACCTCCTCGCCCGTGCAAAGGCCGACGTTTCAACGTGGCCACGCGGGCCTTTTGGAGTGGCGTAGACCCCCTTAACTGGTTAGCACTGGACACCTGCAAAGGCCGGTGCTTCAATGTCGCCACGCGGGTCTAATAATTTGGCGGGACAGTGGGTGATTCACATTAAACATTAAAGGGTAGAATTTTAAAATTTAAAATTTAATGTGCTATGTTGTGAGTGCTAAAAGTAAAGTGATGAACCCGAGATTTGTACTCACTCTGGTGAGGCAGTAGCATCGGCGTTGGGGGTGGCGTCAGGACGAGGGTTGCTGGTAGGGTTCATCGTGTGGGTTCTACTCTTAGTACTCGTCACATTATTATCTTACCTTCAACAATAAATATCGTAATAAGTAGCTTTGCTGGTTTTGTGTTTTGACCCCATCCTCCCAATGCTCTCAAAGGTAGTAGGCTAGCGGGGTTCTCGCACAAGGAGGGGAAAAACCTCCCTTATTATTGAGAATGAAGAGGAATCGAACGAGTGGTCGGAACATCGAAGGTTGTAGTTTAGGAGGGTCTCTAAAAGGCCCGCGTGGCGACGTTGAAACGTCGGCCTTTGCAGGCTTCCAGTGCTAATCAGTTAAGGGGGTCTACACGCCACTCCAAAAGGCCCCCGTGGCCACGTTGAAACGTCGGCCTTTGCAGGGGCGAGGAGGTGGCGCCTGGATAGCCTGGACTATTCGGCCCCTCTTCCCCCGCAGGGGATGTGGTGTGTCGGTGAGGGGGTGGGTGAGGTACAACGTCCCTTATTTTCTCTACTCACAACTACCGCAATCACCAATTTCATTGCACCAACCAACAGTTGAAGAAGTTGAGAACAAACTGGATTCAAACAGCAACAGTCAAAAGTACCCCATATAAAGTTGTAATGTCCCTAACTAACCCGTTCTTGGGAATAATAAATAATCCAAAATCCCCGCAGTAAATCTCCACTTGGCCTTTTCTGACAGCCGGCCCTGAACGAATTTTTCGCCACAGGCTGCGCCCTTCCCGAATAAAAGGCGAACTTCGCAACGCGAGCCCCACAAATCATTGTTTATATTGTCCGATGATAATTCGAGGGTTTTCCCTCCTGCAAATTTTCGCTCATCGTTCCGCGTTTCCCCGCGGACGGGATTTTAATTAGTAAGTTCGACGGAGGTTTTCCGGTGGTTCTTCTTCACCAGATGATTCTCGAACGGGGAAAAGTTCTGATGAAAGGACGGCGGTGGAAGGGGGACTTATTAAAAGACATCCAGGGCCTGTCTTTCGCGCATTCAATCATTCCGGTTCTGAAATATCGACGAACGCGATTTCCCCGTCAAAACTCGGAATTTATCAAGTTCACATTTACAAGTTTGGTGAAGGATAGAAGTCCTCGCGCAACAATAGTTAAAGAGCAAATTGTGGCAAAAGCTGCATGAGTGGATGAATTCCAAAGTTTTCCATTTTTGCTTCCGAGTCTGCCAGGGTAGCGGAAGCTGTTTTCACTTTTTAAGGTTGACAAAAAAAAAAATCTCCAATCTTAGGTAATTAAAATCACTTGAAACAAATTTCAGTAACATCCTTTTATTCTTCAAATACGTCGATACACCATAAATACTGTTATGACTCATTTACTCGTATATGTTAGTTCTCCAATAAAGGACACAAGGGAAACCCTGAGTGACTCATCGTGCCAGGTAGGTAGAGTGAGGTACGGGGGACAAACACGTCACTTGACGTCACTTTCCTCCACTCTCCCTTTACCTTGTTAAAGTAGTATAAAATGAGGACTCAGGGCTTCTCCTTCATGCATTCGTCTTCTAACAATCGACGATTATTTCTCGTTCTACCTCGCCATCTCTTGGAAGCCCAAAGTTCCTCAGAGGTCTCGGTAGGCACATCACGCCGGCCTCCGCTCCCATTTCGCCTAGTAGTTGTCTTCCCCAACTAGACCCTAGGTAAATGTACTGCCTCCTTCCAGTCGGCGAGCAATCGCGCCGAGGATCGCAGCTTAGCTGAAATCCTTAAGCACTCCTGCATGCGGTAGGTAGTAATGCGCCGGGCAGAAAGTGCTGTCCCATCCTTCACCTTCGTTGAGTTGGGACCAATAGAAATCGACAAGCCGACGTGAAGACCATCACCTTCACACGACGACACGCCGACATAACAAATAATCCAGGTATTTCAAAGATTCACAATAACGCATCAGTATCGCAGAAGCCTCGTCACCCAAGATATGTATCCGACCCAAGAAAAGTGACCGATATCCAAGATAAGTATCCTTCTGTATCTATTAGTTCATAGTTTCCGATACAGTGTTTCAACACTCTTCAAGTGACCCCCCTAGGTCGATACCACCATAGAAGTGTACAGATTGGTGGCAGCAGTGGGATCTGCCCTCCGGCTATCCAATACCCTTCAGGTACTCCCCAGTAGGTGTCGATACCGACACCAAAAGCTTACAGCAGGTTGTGACAATGGCAAAGCTGTATTCTTTGCAGGCGAGTGATCTATACAGATAGTGAACCTTTTAATAATAATATGCAGCATTTTTCCAGAATAATTGGGCTGGTAGCAGAGATCTGCTATTTTGAAAGGATCTGTTCAAAGATTTTCATTATTAGAAAACGATGTAGACTTTCATAAGTTCTCTATCAATAAAAATGATTGAAAAATTCATTTGTAGACCCTAATGCTAAATATTTGTTGAATCGGTTGGGACTTTCATTAAGGGGGTCTCAGTCTGTCGCCGTTCGTTCCTAGTATTTCGCCAAATTGAAGGCGCAAAAACTTGAAAAGTCGTACCTAAATTTGAAATTTTAAAGGATTTTAGATATTCATTAGTGCTTAAAATGGGAAAAACTACTGAAGAAACAGTTTTTCCCAAATTTCTTCGGCAATTATTGTTCGATTTTGATGATTCCAGCGGCAATATTTCAGTTTTTCAATTCCCTTGGGCCGTGCACTAATGAATTTCTAAAATCCTTGGAAATTTCAAGTTTAGGTACAACTTTTTAAGTTTTTGCGCCTTCAATTTCGTGAAATACTGACCTGGAACGAGGAACGAACGGCGACCAACTGAGACCCCCTTAACCCTGATTGGACCATGGTGTCACCGGAGTAACCAAAATTAAATTGCAATTTTAAATTTATTTGACACCGGAATTTTTTGTGAGCTATTGGAAGTCTCAAAATAGAGTTATGACAAAAATTTCCCAAAAAATCGATGAAAAAATTTCCAAAATTTTTTGACTTTTAATAACTTACAGAAAATTATTTTAAAAATTCAGCTCTGTACAATAATTTTTAAATTACAATTTAAATCTAGTTAATCTGGAGATACCTCGGGACAGCTGTGGAATTCCTAAGATGTCTTCAGTGAAGTTAGTGTCCAATTAGGGTTAATTCGTGTTCAGGAGGGAACCAATTCGTTCAAAATTCTCAGTTATGACCAGAGACCTTCAAATGCCACATTGCCACGGCGCCACACTAAAATGCCACATTCGGCCCATTTTTCGGTAAAATGCCATATTTCGTTGATTTCTTTGAAAATGCCACATTTTGAGCCACATTTCTCCTTATTTTACTAATACTTATTTTTACTAACGCCCGAGAACGCAGAGAAAAATATGACGAATGGATGTGCTAAAACCAGGTAAGATTAACTTATCATCACAGGTCAACGTGGGTCTTCGGCTGTTGTTAGGGTCTCATGTCCGTTCGATGCCATCGAACTAAAACACACTGTTTTAGTTCGATGTTCGATGCTGGTACGGTGAAGAAAGCAAAAGCCCTCATAGACGACCCGGCCCTCTTCCCGCAGCCTCTCTTTTTGGAGTCAAATTTTAAAACCATTCGAAGCATAATCGAGCAGCTGCAATCTCAAAAGATTCTCCTGACGACCTCTGTGGAGAAGATGAAGGAAATCGCCAACACCGACTAACCAGGAGCCATTGGATTAAGGATTAAAGCCAAGGTACAGGCCGTTTTGGACAGAAATTGCGGCTGGGAAGAAATGAAAAGTATAGCCGCGAATCTCGAAGGGAAGGGTGGGACGCTGAAGACGTCCTTGCAATGAAGTAAGCGCCTGCGACTTCTGCCGATGTAGAGAGATCATTCTCTAAATTGAAATATATCCTGAGCGACCGTCGTCTCAATTTATCCATAGCCGCCCACTTAAAATTGTTTTATAATTGAATTTAACATGTTGTAAATACATGTAAATTTGTTGTAAATACATGTAAATAGTTGATATACATAATATAGTAGTTGCTTTCAAGTTTCATGATTTAATGGTTTAACATCCCTCTTATGGTGTGGAGGGGGTGGAAAGTTGAAAAAAATAAATACCACATCAGCTGAAATAAATGCCACATTCGGCCACAATAAGTGCCACATTGCCACATTTTATAGTGCCACAAAAAAAAATAAGAGCCACATTTTGAAGGTCTCTGGTTATGACAATTATTTCGGAAATTTCGATTTAATGTGCCTCTTTTGAGAGGCTTTCTTTTAAAAGTGAGGCCTTCCTATTTTCGTTTTCTTGCACTTTAAGTTGTGTGGGAGTCGCGATAAAATGAATTGAAAATTGACTACGCCCCGCACAACTTCTTCAATAGACCCAACAATGGAGGTCCAATTCGGTTACGGCGCCTCCGCCATTGTTTCCCTGATTGACGCTCCGAGCGCACCCAAGTGAGAGGAGGAAGGATTTGCAGGGGAAAAAAAACGTCGGGGATTTAAATTCACAATTGCCGTTTTCTGCGGCTGTGAAAAGGGCAGGTTTCACGTAGCTTCCACTACACACCCTGTCGAAGTAAAGGTCAGATTTCCTCGGTAGTGAAAAATCGCTTCCCACCTTTGTCACAGTTATTCAGTTTGGAAATCACGCCGTTATTACGGTTTATGAATCGAACGTAACTTAGTTTCTTCCTCAACTTGACTTATTATCAGTTCTGAAAAGAGCTGGAAGTATTGTGATGGAATAACCTAATCGCATTTCTACCCAATGAACAATTAAAATATAATTTTGAAGGGGGTCTCAGTCGGTCGCCGTTCGTTCCGGGTCAGTATTTCACGAAATAAAAGGCGCAAAAACTTGAAAAATTGTGCCTAAATTTGAAATTTTTAAGGATTTTAGGAATTCCTTAGTGCATGGCCCCAGGGAATTGAAAAACTGAAATATTGCCTCTGAAATCATCAAAATCGAACAATAATGAGGAATTTCACCATGTCGGAATTTCCTATTTTTGACCCCAAAATCGGATTCAGCACCTCTAAAAACCCCCTAAGGCAAACTTTCAGCCCGAACTTCCTAATTTACGAATAAACAAAACAGTGTAGAAAATACGAATGTTTAAAAAAACCGGGAAAATGACGTCATGCTGGAATAGTTCATTTATGGCCGCTTGAAGCGCTGAGATCGAGAAATCCATAGTCCCCAGATGCAAAATTTCATGAAACAGTAAAGTTCGAAATCGAAAAACTGAAGAAAAAAATAGAAAAAGCGAGATGGGGAAAATTAGGTTTCCTCTGTTTTTGTTTGATAACTTTTCTCTTAGAAAACACGATTTCATCGTCCCAATGGGCATCACTGGGAGGAGACGGCGATCCGAACAGCCAATCAGCGAGCGTTCCCGCTTCACGTCCGTTTTCCCGGTTAGTTTTGAAATTAAAAATTTTGATTGTCTCCCAAAAATAACAGTAGACTTATTTTCCGAAATCAGCCCGATTTTCATCTATCCCACACCATTAACTATTCAGGAAAAATGCAAACAGAATTCGGTGAAATTCCTCATTGCCAGAGAAAAATGGGAAAAACCGTTAATTCAGTTATGTTTTCCCCATAAAATGTAGCTAAGGTTGAAAATTTCAAGAATTTTAGAAATTCGTTAGTGCACGGTCCGAGGGAATTGAAAAACTGCAAGATATCTGCTGGAATCATCAAGTTCGAACGATAATTGCCAGAAAAAACCGTTAATTCAGTAGTTTTTCCCACTTTTCTTTGGCAATTATTGTTCGATTTTGATGATTCTGGCGGCAATATTTCAGTTTTTCAATTCCCTAGGGCCGTGCACTAATGAATTTCTAAAATCCTTTTAAAATTTCAAATTTAGGTACAACTTTTTACGTTTTTTGCGCCTTAAATTTCGCTTAATACTAAAAAACGAACGGCGAGACACTGAGACCCCCTTAAGTTATTAATTAACTAAAATATATAGATATGAATTGGGTATGGTTCAATAACGATTGTGGTTTAGTGTAGATTGACTCTTCAATCTTAGTTCGAAATGAAATGAAGTAGATTTTTGTCAAAAGACTGTTGTCATACGACGTTCGGTCAAACGACACTTTGTCAATACGACGTTTAATCAAAAGACTTTTAGTCAAACGACTTTCGTGAAACCTTGTAAACTCAATTTTGTCCTAAGCTAGTGCTCAGCCTGAAGAGGCTAGGTTTGCACACGCTTAGCTGAAGAGATCCTAAAGATCGAAACAAAGAACCAAACAAAACGATCGCCACTGAAAGTGGGAATATTTGAAACGTTTTGACTGAACCAAACGCATTCTTGATGAAGACGGGGCAGTCAGTTTTGTTTCAGTGTAGATGGGGCTTAGTTCAATCGTTTTCGTCATACGGTGACTCATCAGCAACGCTTGGATTTAAGCAAACTGCTTGTTTTAAGCTAAAAGCGTAGATTTTGGGTACCAAAGGATACCGCAAGATATTTAATATTCTGGAGAGATCACTTACTAAGAGAAAGACAGCAAAGTGGGGGGGGGGGGGGGATTTACAATAGACATACATGTAATATACTTTACAATTAAAACATAATCTAAATGAGAGACAGACTTGAGAAGTTCAACGAAGAATGTTCATTTATTCAACTAACCCACGTATCCAAGCGTTGCTGAGTTACCACAAGCTCAGGAGTTAATTAACTCCTGTTATATTAATATAACATTGGAGGTTGTTACATTCCCCCCCACCACTTGGAATTGCTCGTCCGATGTAGGAAAATATTTAACAACATTTTTGATGGCAGCAACTTGCTCTTTGTTCGCGTATCATAATATATCATAATATATTATAATCATAAGATATCATAATGAATAGTCTTAGGATATCCGTCTATCAATGTTATTCTTCTTATCGAGTAGGGACCTTTGACTGTAGGAGTTTTGTTGGCCCACCCACATAGCACCAGTATCTTCTCGTAACCTCTAGGACTGGAGTTCTCTTTGGATGACGGCGATCGAAGTTTTCTTTCATCCTTTTCGAATATTTTTCTCAATCCTCGTCAGTATATGGTACTTCTTCGAGCACATCTTGGGTGATGTTGTAAGTTTCATCCGCTGGGAATAGGGAGATCCGCCCAAAAGCCCTGAAATGAGGTGAGCACCCGATTCCCGAAGAATGTGACCGGTTTGATTGTTTCACTGCTGCCTCCAAACATGATTTCCAGCCTCCTCTGAAACGAGGAAACATGCTCAGAAACTGCTTCAGGTCTCGAATTTTTCGTTCAGCCAAACCGTTGCCGGCAAGATGATACGGTGCACAATGAACCAGTCGAATTTCTGAAAAGCTTTTGAGGTGAACTGAGGCCCATTGTCCGTCACTATCTTCTTCACTTGGCTTATGATGGGAAGCCCCTCTAAATATTTGATGACAGCTCCACTTGTCTCACTCATGCTTTTCGAGAACGTGAATTTGAAACATTCGTCTACCGCAACTAGGAAAGATTTTGTAGTCCCCTGGCCCTCAGATTTCTTAGACAGCTCTCCGAAGTCCAAATGGAGTGAGTGGAACGGAATAGTTACAGATGTTGGAACAATCATTGAGTCAGGTATAGGTTTGAATTTAAATTTCAGAATTAGGCATTCATGGAATTTAATTAATAGAAGCTAGTGGAAAGTGAGTTTTACGATTGGCATCAAGTTCATGCCATTGTTCCATTTGGGAGCTGGTGTGTGGCCTTTGACATTAGCTGTTATCGAGTTGATGATAGAGGAGGATTTGCCTTCTCTGTATTAACCATGAGGAGCAATGAGTCCGTTTGTATTGCCAGTAGTTCCGAAAGACGGAATGATCTTTTTTTTCTATCAGAGGCACAAATTCGTTTCTATATCTAAAAAACAATACTTTAATATCGACATTTTTTGATACAGTGTGTATTGTGTTCTGCATGTAGTCGAGTGAGGGCGATGGTCCTCTCGATGTGCTGAATTGTTCCTAGCCTGAATCCTACTCAACGGAGAGATTGATCCCTAAAGCCTAGGGCTTTAGCACTCCATCCGCGGCGCCTCGCGGCCGACCTTATTGACGAGTGCGTCAAGACCTATCCGACAACATCGGCGTCTGATGACGACACACCGGCGGGAGGCGGAACATTTACCTAATGAAGCCTACTGTTCTGGAGAGTTCCCTAAGGGGAGCTAGAGGTTCAGCGCCTTTATGGGGCAAACCGTTCTCTTGGAAGAACTGGGCTGTAGGTAAGACAAGAAATGATAAGTCGGTTAGACGAGGTACAAATGCATGTACCTAGGAAGACCCCTGAGTGCGGCTTTTATACTCTAGCTATTATGGTGAGGGGAGAGTGGAAAAGAGGTGATGTCAGATGACGTGTTCTTTCCCTTCCTCACCTCGTCCTTGTTGGTGACGACTCATGCCACTCTGGGTTTTCCTACACGTCACTTTATTTGAGAAATAAACATAGATGTATGACATTACAGTGTGTTTTGAAAATTTCAACCCTTAGAAGTGACTGACATCAACCAAAAGCTTCGGGGCACAACTAGACCCCAAAAGGAGCCCATGTACCAAATTTCATCAAAATCGTTCCATGGGAACTAAGGAAAGTGCCGCGGACGGCCGGCCAAATTTTTATTCGATTTTTGGATCCTACATACCTTGAAACGTAAACCAACAAATTTTGAGGGGGTTAAATTTTTTCTTGGTGGATTCATTTTTGAAAATAATAAACCAAAACGACTGGAATGGCCTCTCTTCTCTACTTCATTCCTCTTTTCTTCGACAATAATAGGGAGCACAACAACATCTTAAAGCGAAACGGGAAAAATGAGGCTCTCTGGATATTTTTTTTTTGTTTTTGGCAGGCAGGTGAGGAAATCTTTAAGATCTGTACTGCCGTGCTAAGCCAGAAAGTCGCAACGTGAAAATTTGACCAAATTGAGTTATTGGTACCCGGGGGTTTAAGGGGTCGATTTCTATCGATTTTCGAAGTTTAAGAGTCGTATCTCGACTAGAAATGCCTCAAAAAAGCCTCCCGATTTTTGCGTTAAGGCATTTTAACTTGATTATGCTAAGCAACTAGTCGTGTCAGAGCGAATCAGAAAAAGAAAACTCGTATCTTGACACAGACGAGAATCGGCCTTAGTATTTCGACGATACGACTTCTTGCATTCTGATTCGGCAAGATACGACTTTTTGCCTCTGAAAACTCAGCATTTAGTGGTGACTTTAGGAACCTTCTTACTGTTACCTACCCGAATACTGCCGTGCTAAGCCAGAAAGTCGTATCTTGGCTTCACCCAACTTTCGGGAAAACGACCTAATAGGTTTCGTGGTGAAATAACTCTTTCACGGGATTATTTTTCCTCCTTTTACCACAACTAAAAGTTTTTCTTATAGGAAATTAGTTGCTGAATCGAGGAAGCTATGTGCCCCACCCACTTTTTTTACTTACATTTAAGCCAGATATACTAAGCCTTGAAGTCGTATCAATCATAGATACGACTTTTAGTGCTAGCAAAATCGAGATACGACTTCAAGGCTTAGTAGATCTGGCTTAAATGTAAGTAAAATAAGAATAGAAAAATGTTATACAGTTTTTTGACAATATACACTAAAAAATTTTTAATTTTGACCTCAGTAATCGATTCTGCAACTAATTTCCTATAAGAAAAACTTTTAGTTGTGGTAAAAGGAGGAAAAATAATCCCGTGAAAGAGTTATTTCACCACGAAACCTATTAGGTCGTTTTCCCGAAAGTTGGGTGAAGCCAAGATACGACTTTCTGGCTTAGCACGGCAGTGTAGGTGGAGTCGGATCTCATAATATACCTTGAAGGGTCTTCAAAGTTATGTGGAATTCAAACCCACAAAACAAACCTCCTTTTCTCCCACGTTGGAAGCTCAGCCTGGAACTGTAGAACACATTACTTCAGGCTGAGTCCTGGAGCGCTTCATCAGTTCTGGATGGCGGGACGGTCCAGGTGCTCCCGTGTCTCTCTATCCCGTTCTAACTATGTCTTCCTTGTCAGGATACTCTCTGTGTAATCTGCCACAGAACTTCAGCATCTCTCATCTTCGAGCATCCTGCTGACAACAGCTTCTAGTGTTGAACTTTGGAGAGCTAACCCCAGCTCTGCCAACAGCTGATTTCTTTCAGCCGCCCATTTGGTGTATTTGAAAAAGGTGTGCAGCGCATCATCGTCTTCTCTCTGGCTGTGCAGACATTTTAATAAAACGCTGCAAATCATTGCTCAAAGGTTTATTATTTTCTGTATAGATCACCCTTCTGTATAGATCACTGGTTCTCCATCAATAGCACCTACCACCATCTGTATTCTCCCTTGACCTTCCCTCTCAAATTTCAGCTTCCTGCGTTCAATAGGATTGAAAATGACCTCGGAGCTCACTCAGCTGATCAGTGATCTGAAAAGTGAAGAAGATCTCCTCGAATGCTGAAGACGCCTGGAAGAGCACTTCTATTCGATAGGATTGAAAATGGCTTCGGAGCTCACTCAGCTGATCAGTGATCTGAGGAGTGAAGAAGATCATCTCGAATGCTGGAGACGCCTGGAAGAGCACTTCTATTCGATAGGATTGAAAATGGCTTTGGAGCTCACTCAGCTGATCAGTGATCTGAAGAGTGAAGAAGCCTTTGAGCAACAATTTGCAGCGTTTTTTACCCACCAACATTTTTTTTACCTACCAACTTTTTTTTACCTACTAGCTAGGTACTACCTACTACACCATACTGGCTTCACACCTTCACAATCAAGTTTATTAGAAAGAACTAAACCCTTCACACTCGATTCGAAAAATAGAAAGCTTCATATGGAAATTTGATTACTGGTTACGCAGAAGGCAAAACTGTATACAAATCGAAGAAATGGACAGCGATCGCATTTTAGTCCGATAAAATTTGAATGGAGATTAGACCTCTTTTGCGATTCACACTCATGATTCTGTTTTATCGAAGGAAAACCTTCAAGTACTCGTAGGGACCGAACGGTTTGTCCTACAGAGCTCCGGGTGGTCTCAAAAATTTTTTAAAATTCAATACTATTTAAAATTGGTGAAAAAACGATACCTTTATTTGGAGAGTTTTCGAGCAAGGGCACTCTTGAAAATTTCAACCCTTAATTTTCACCCCTTAGAAGTGACCTACATCAACCAAAAGCTTCGCGGCACAACTAGACCCCAAATGGAGCCCATATACCAAATTTGAACCAAATCGGTCGTGTTGCTAAGAAAAGTGCCGCGTACGGCGTACGGCGGACGGACGGAAATTTTTTTATTCGATTTTCGTATTCTACGTACCTTGAAACGTAAAACATCAAATTTTGAGGGGGGGGGGGGGGGTTTAAAAATTTTTTTTTCTTGCTCGATTCCAAAGGCTTATTATTGAAAATAATAAACCAAAACGGAGTTGAGTAGAACGTTGTCTATTTCCACGAAAATAATGAGTTACAAGTTAAATCGATTTCGACGGTTAGGTCATCATCAGTGATGATGACCTAACCGTTGAAATCGATTTACCTTGTAACTTATTATTTTCATGGAAATAGACAACGTTCTATCTACTCAACTCCGTTTTTATTAAAATGGTTTTCCACAATCTCAACGCGAGTGATTTTATTGGTGCAGACATGTTGGGGCAGTTACCTCTCCCATTTTATGCGAATAGGGATAAAGATGATAAAACTCTGGATGGTTGGAGCCCCTGCAGTGAATCCCTCAACTTCCGATCCAGCAAGTTTGAGTAATATTCATGCTATTGAGAAAATATTTAAATCATTGAGTAGAAATGCGAGCTGGTTATTCCACCAGAATATTCTCAACTCTGAAACAATTTTCATGAAAAACCTCAAAAAGTGGCCCACAGTTTTACCATTTTACAATACCTGTAGAAGTACTTATTCCAACAATATGCAGGTTCAGGGGTGGACAAAAACGACCCAACAAAATTCATTATTCAAGTCGTTGTATTAATTTTCAATAAATAAGCAAGATTAAAAAATCACAATTTACAAAAATATAGTTTTCTCCAAACTTATGACGTAGAAATATCGTTGCATTAATCCACCTCTTGTGGATCATAATTCATCACGTAGGAGGTAGTACTTGCATTTTAAGTTTGTTGAAATGTTTGTTAAAAATTAAAAAAATATTCATGTCAAGGTGACAGAAAAATGAATATTTGAAATGTATTACCAAAATTAGAAGAGGCTCAGAGTCTACTTGAATCGGAGCACGATTTCTCTTTCTTCAGAAGAATTATATTCGTATTTTCATGGCTTCGATTCTACAGAATTACTATGTTATTACATTGAAAAGTGGTTTTACAACATGAAAATTATTATTAACCCTGATTTGATCATGGTATCACTAGTCTCACCGAAAACATCTCAGGAACTCCACAACTGTTTCAAAGTGTCACCAAAGTAACCAAAATTAAATTGCAATTTTAAATTTAATTGACAGCAGAATTATTTGTGGGCAATTGGAAGTCCCAAAATAGAGTTATGACAAAAATTTCCAAAGAAATCGATGAAAAAATTTTCAAAATGTTTGTCATAACATCATTTTTTTGACTTTTAATAACTCAAAAAAATTCAGCCATTAATTTTCAAATTGAAATTTAATTTTGGTTACTCTAGTAACACAATGGGACAGCTGTGGAATCCCTAAGAAGTTTTCGGTGACACTAGTGACACCTTGGTCCAATTAGGGTTAATAATTCGGTGGAGGTTAAAGGGTGGAAAAAACAACGATATTCATACGTTACAAACAGCTATCATCCTAGTATATCATAACTAATACTGATCAAATAATATTCTTCAATTGACCATCAATCATTGTATAATTAGTCGATTCCAACCACTACAGCCAAAACAATCAATATGTGCGTAACTTTTGAGCCATTTCGTTGGAGAACGATTCCAAAAGTTCAGATTCAGGTAAAAACGTTGAAGAATGTTGAAGATTCAAAAGGAAGGCCAAAATGCAGTCTTACAAATGTTAAATTTAGCGAATTTAACACAAAAATATAATGAATACCAAATAGTAATTGAGGAAATGTTCTTCAGCAGTATTTTTTATGCAATTTTAATCTGCTCAAAATTAAAATTTGACGGTGCACAAATTTTTGAAAGAATTCCGTTTAGGGATGGGTATCGTTACAAAAGTACCGACATTTTGTATCGATACTGCATCGTTTCTGAGTATCGATATCACGAGTACCATTGGGCATGAATATCAATATTTCAAAATATTGATTGAACTTTCGGCAAATCCATTACGTTTCGACAACTACTGGAGTCCTTGTCCACCTTCATTCCTTCTACAATGTTCAATAAGTGTTTTTTCTCTCCAAAAAAAAAAAGAATTTCAAAATATCGAGTATTGATACTTAAGTGTCACAAATTATCGACATTTATCAAATATTCTCAAGAAAAAGAGTCCAAACTGAGGGTATTTACACAACACTCCACTGATTATCAATAACTGTGAATGTATTATTGAACATTTTCTCGACAATATAAATTTTATTTCTTTGTGGGTCGGGCTGCGAATAAAGAGTAATGACCCAAATGCCTCTCTACCTTCTCAATTTAAGTGAAGTATTTATTAAGTATCAATATTCGATATTTTCAAAAATCAAATCCAAAGTATTGATATCCAAAAATATCGATCAGTGAGGTAATTAGTAAAGTAAACAACCATTTCAAGTTGGATTTTCGTCCGACTGCCATTCGTGGCGTCGTGGACGTCATCAGTAGAGCTCGGAATTTGCATATTTTGCATATTTTTTTATTATGCGGTATATCTTTGTATTTGAACGTTTCGAAGGTTTCTGAAGGGTATGTGGTGGTTTAAATTGAAATTGCATATTTTTGCATATTTCGGTCATTTTGGGGATTTTTGCATTTTTTGGTCATTTTGGGGATTTTTGCATATTTTGCAGCATATTTTACCAGTTTTTTGCGTATTCTGGATTTTTTTTTTAGGTCAGTGCTGGAAGTTGACAATATTCGAAAGAAAAGCAGGAGGACAGGCAGATCGCCCATCGTTTGGCCTTTACAAATGCCAACTTTAGTACCATACCCCATTTGATAAACCACCTGGAGACCAGGGGGATGGATCTCTGCTCTGCCGTAGGTGCTGTTTCAGACCTGCTCGAAAAAAGCTCCCACTGGCATGGAACAACTGGAAAAGCCGTCAAGGATAAACTGGAGGGGGTCCTATCGAAAAATCCAGGGTGGTCTTCAGTGGTTCAAATCGCGAAAATTCTCAAAGGAGAAGACAGCACATGGGACTCTCCCTACTCTCCAAAAGAAATTTCCACTTTTAAATTTTTGCCTATTGTATCTGGCGATGTAGAGAGATCGTTTTCTGCATTGAAGAAATGTTAAGTGACAGGAGACACTGTTTTACACCTGATAATTTGGAGCGTGTAATTGTTGTCCAATATAATATGTAGTTCATCTTTACATTGTATACCTAGTTCGTATAAATGTATAAAAGTAAATAAAAAAAAAAAAATGTATAACTGATTTTTTGAATAGCTTGTTTACTTTACCTGATGCTTCATAACTTTTTTCTAGGAGAAAAAAGGGCTAAAATAATGTGGACCATCCTTTCTTGAAATTCTGAAATTCCAAAGTCGTATGCAGTTTTAAGGGCAAATGCATATTTTGCATATTTTTCCAGTTTCCGGTGCATATTTTCGGGAAATTTTCGTGCATATTTTCCGAGCTCTAGTCATCAGCTGTCCTCCCGAGGGAAGATCACTGTTCTGATGATTTCGCTCATGGCTTCCCATTGAAAACACCCGCGGCGAGGCTCGAACACACGACTTTCCCGCGGTAGCCGGTCGAGAATCGTCGCTAAAGGACGCGTGCCACAGCGACCGCGGTCACCGGGATGCAAATCGATTACCAATTATATCGATATTTCGTCTTCGATTATCAAGGTTTTTTAATCGATGTTAAGTCTTCCGATATTCATCGATTATCAATTATTTTGTGTAGATATTTTTTTTTCAATTTAAATATTTTTATTGTGCATTTCTTTAGTAGGTACCAAAGTTTTTTCATTATTCTTTCTAAATACCAGGATGGATCTCTGGGCTCAAAGTTGCACCTAACAACAGCAACTAACATGCTTATTTGTCTAACTTTTGTTGAATGCGTCCACGTCTACCATGGCTCAGCCCAAGGCAGTAAATGGGTGTATGGGAAAACAATAACATTCTTGGGTTTTCACTTCTTCCATCCATCCATACATTGTCTCCGTTTTTCCGTTACTCCTTGATTTGTACCGTTTACTTTGAAACAGAAGTTACCCATATCTCGTAAATAATTTTTCAACCTACTTTATGATTCTACAGTAAGAAAATATGAGAAAAGGAAAACGTTAAAACCTATTTGATAATCAACTAAATAGGTAGGTAAGTAATGGGTAAACCACGTAGGGGAGTGGGGGGCACATTTGACATAGGGGCACATTTGACAATGGCTGTTTGTCACACAAGATTTGAATTTTACCGCGATTTCGTGTTTTTGTATTGTGAAGAAGAACCATTCCAGGTGAAAACCGTGCAGGTTACAAATCATCTAATTTTACCGAAATCGCGGTAAAATTCAAATCTTGTGTGACAAACAGCCATTGTCAAATGTGCCCCTATGTCAAATGTGCCCCCCACTCCCCTACCTACTTAGTTAGGTAAGTGATGATTTTCCAAATTCTTCTTCTTCATCTCTAAAGATAATCTTATTGAGGTAAAATCTTTAAAGATGATTATTTTTTAACTAGGAAAGGATGTTCTAAAACATTATTGCTTTTAAAACTTGCATTATTAAATAATGCAATAGATAGACAACAAATAAATTAGTCAATAATAATACATTAAATGTATTATAAATAAATAATGTTTTTATTATCGATTATCGATATTTTTGGTCCGATATATCGATGGTATCGATGTTGCTTTGCCGATATATTGATGATACCGATTATCGATATTATGTAGCCGATGTTGCATCCCTAGTCACAGCTGACCCCCGGTGAGTGCAGCATCGATTCTAAAATATCGAGTATCGGTACGAAAGTATCCATATTTTCAAATATCGGGCATCGATACCCGTTACGTCATTAATTTGAAATTAAAAACAGTAACTTGAGACGAAGGGGAGAGAGAGTCGCCAGCACATCCGCGAATTAGCAACTAAAATTTGAATCCCGAGCAGATTAAAAATGAAAAAAAAACACTAATTGAACAAATTTGTTGAATTCACACATTGTTTTGAAAAATTCCTCGGTACGTACACAGAAATTTATTTTTGAACTCCTGAATCGAGGTTCGATCTTTGATTTAGTGGTATCTACATATTATTAGTGAATTACAATATTATTAAAATAAATTATAACAATATTTGAAATTTTACAACACTACAGTTACTAACTACATCGTCTTTTTACTCAGTTCCAGAGTTACAGAAGTCTCTTGGTTTCGAAAAAAATTGGAATCAAATTGTAGGAAGTACGAAAGTACAGATTTGAAGAAGATACATAAAATATTAATTTTTTATTAAAATTATTAGAAAATCAGGATTTTGTAGTTTGATGTAGAAATTACAAGGACGTATAACAATACCCTAGCGTTATAGCGTTAGTATTTGTAACCACGATTCATGTATTATAATTATTATATTAATTAATACGACAAAAGTACGTAAGAATACGGTGTACATGATTCATTTCAATCAAAATCATAAAAAGTTGGAATTGTAATCATAAGAAGGGAAGATATTTTTTAAATACCTGAGTAGTACGAATAAAAAGGAATATTTGATTAATAAGGATACGCAGAAAACGAGATCAAAACACATCTGGTGCGAGGTTTTTTACTTCTCTTCACCCGTAAAATGGATACTTTCGTCTATCTTGAAAATGTGGGGCACTTAAAATCAAAATTATTTTTTTATTTAGTTTCAGAACTTTCTGGTAAAATGTAGCGTTCCCGGCAAAATTACATGGTATCGAGGTTCGATTTGGACAATATTGGTGATGAAAAGTATGGATTTTCAACAGCGTTATGATGGACATTTTAAAGGATTTGATGAGGGGTTCCAAATGACCACAATGTTCACTTTTTCAGTCATTAATACTGGTAAAGTCTTTGTTTAAGGCGTCGGATACTGAGGTGGGATGATACAGGGAAAGTCTTGTCTAAACTAAGAATTCATGAGGGATTCAAATACATTTTAAGAAACAAAGGGTTTTCAGAAACCGACCTGTCTAAGGAGTCACTCAGAAGCTCAATTTCCAATTAGAAGTGGTCAAAACGTTCACTTTTTTCTGTCAGTAAGGTAAGTAATTAAGTAAGTAAGGTCAGTAATTTCAGTTCGGTCAGTAATTTTAGGCAGTTTTTTTTTTCGTCGCATCAAGAAATTTTTTTTTTAAATCAAAAGAGAGAAAAGGGGTACTGAGCTGATTATTCAAAAAAAGGGATACTAGGCTTTTTTATTTTTAAAAAATCGAGAGAGAGAAAAGGGATACTGAGCTGGGATCTCATTGGGAAAGATTTGTTTGGACTCAGCAAAGAAGATAGAGAGAAGGAAGGGGTCTATCTATGATGAGGGTCACTCAGAACCTCTTTTATATCTCAGTAGTGAACACAATATTAATTTTTCCAGTCAGTAATTTTAGCATAGCCGAGGCTCCTAGAGAGGAGATACTGAGCTGAGTAGTCACTGAGACAGTCTTGTTTAGTCTGTATTAAGAATATGAAGAAAGTAGAGATAGAAGCCTCTGCATCTACAATATGAGTGCGTCACTCAGAAGTGACCACTTGGTTTGCGAATAACTTTGAACGTCATCTTAATTAGAAGTGGCCAGAACGTTAATTTTTTCAGTCAGTAATTTTAGTTTGGTCTAATTGTAGTCAATTTTAAAAGAATATACTGAGCTGGGATCCCACCGGGAAGACTTTTTTGGACTCAACAAAGAATCTGAAGATATATTGAGTAGGTAGGGGTCTACCTATTGGGGGTCACTCAGAACCTCTTTTCTACCTCAGAAGAGAAAACAAGATTAATTTTTCCAGACAGTAATTTTAGCATAGCCGAGGCTCCTAGAGAGGAGACACTGAGCTGAGTAGTCACTGAGACAGTCTTGTTTAGTCTGTAGTAAGAATCTGAAGAAAGTAGAGATAGAAGCCTCTCTATCTACAATATGATGGCGGCATTCAGAAGTGACCACTTGGTTTGCGAATGACTTTGAACGTCAACCTAATCAGAAGTGGTCAGAACGTTCACTTTTTTCAGTCAGTAATTTCATTTCGGTCAGTAATTGTAGTCAATTTTAAAAGAATATACTGAGCTGGGATCCCACTGGGAAAGACTTGTTTGGACTCAACAAAGAATCTGAAGATATATTGAGTAGGTAGGGGTCTACCTATTGGGGGTCACTCAGAACCTCTTTTCTGCCTCAGAAGAGAACACAATATTAATTTTTTCAGTCAGTAATTTTACTATAGCCGAGGCTCCTAGAGAGGAGATACTGAGCTGAGTAGTCACTGAGACAGTCTTGTTTAGTCTGTAGTAAGAATCTGAAGAAAGTAGAGACAGAAGCCTCTGTATCTGCCCGTGAGTGCGTCACTCAGAAGTGACCACTTGGTTTGCGAATAACTTTGAACGTCATCTTAATTAGAAGTGGCCAGAACGTTAATTTTTTCAGTCAGTAATTTTAGTTTGGTCTAATTGTAGTCAATTTTAAAAGAATATACTGAGCTGGGATCCCACCGGGAAGACTTTTTTGGACTCAACAAAGAATCTGAAGAGATATGGAGTAGGTGGGGTCTACCTATTGGGGGTCACTCAGAACCTCTTTTCTACCTCAGAAGAGAAAACAAGATTAATTTTTCCAGACAGTAATTTTAGCATAGCCGAGGCTCCTAGAGAGGAGATACTGAGCTGAGTAGTCACTGAGACAGTCTTGTTTAGTCTGTAGTAAGAATCTGAAGAAAGTAGAGATAGAAGCCTCTCTATCTACAATATGATGGCGGCATTCAGAAGTGACCACTTGGTTTGTGAATGACTTTGAACATCATCTTAATCAGAAGTGGCCAGAACGTTTACTTTTTTCAGTCAGTAATTTCAGTTTGGTCAGTAATTTTAGTCATTTTTTTTCGTTGCATCGAGAGAGAAAAGGGATACTGAGCTGGGATCTCTGAAGAATCTGAAGAGATAGGGAATAGGTGAGGGTCTACCTATGTTGGGGGTCACTCAGAACCTCTTTTATACCTCAGAAGTGAACAAAACGTCAATTTTTTCCGGTCAGTAATTTTAGTATAAGACGCTCTAAGAAATGAAAGTGATTTTGAGCTGAGAACGTCTTGTTTAGTCGGAGTTAAAAATCTAAAGGAAGAAGATATAGAAACTCTCTACCTATGATGGGATCACTCAGAATTGTCCAGTTGGTTTGTGAATGACTCTCGTCAACCTAAAACCATTCTACGCCACAATTTAATATTTATATTGTTTATTGAAGGTTGATTTAGAAGTCAATGGACCAAAACACACTATTTTTCAGTAATTTTACTATATTTTTGGATATTTAGGGATGTAACTGGGAAAGTCTTGTTAATCTGAGGTTAGAATTCGTCGAGGATTCAAATAAATTCATGAACAAAGTGTTTTAGATACCAACCAAGTTAGCTGCCTACATAAGATGAGCGTCACTGAGAAGCTCACTTACCCTGTGACCACTTGGTCTGCGAGGGACTTTGAATATCACCCAAAAAGTATTCAGAAAATGTATCTGAACGAACAAAAATTGCTCAAATATGAGATTAATTTCTAATTTTTGAATAATTTATTATGTATATTACTTAGGCGTATTATTGATTATTAGTGCGTCCGATAGCCACCTTTGGACTGCATGAGGTTCTCCATGGGCCAGACGTTGTGGTTGGACGTGCGGAGGTCGTCGGTGCCGACGTGGGCCGTGTGTTTGAAGTCGGTCGGGTAGCCGATCATGGAGCGGTCGATCCGACGTCGGCGCGTCTGTCGTCGACGCTCGGCTTCCGCCTGGTTGTTGAAGCAGGACAGGAACTGTCCCCAAATGTCCCCACCGGTCCCAGACATCTACAAAAAGAAAAAAAAAAAAAACAAAAATAATCCAAGTGAAAACACATCAGCCTAGTTGGGTGGACATTGAAGTTCTTCATAGAGAATAACGTAGATACAGAATCTGCTGATTCAAAAACGACTGCACTGATCGGAGTACTCTTGTTGCCACCAGAGTATGATCTTGTTAATTTTGTAACCTTACCTTGTTAATTTAGGATTCTGAGCTGTAACCAGTACTTAGAAACGTACATGTAGTTGCATCTTAGATAAAATACTACATAAAATGACATTTCCGATTGACGGAAAATAGGCGACTTATCGAGCAGGTTGCTCGGTTCAAGTACTGTTTGCAGATGGAAAGAATTCGGATGGTTTGGTGAGGTGTCCTTATGTATTACAGTCCCAATAACATCCTCCTTCTTCTACCTGACACTCAAGCCAGGGAAAATGAGACCGAGGGTTGTTGACTACCGACCAATGATGAAGTAGAAGGATTGATTTTCACAGACCGTTCGCGTACTTTAAGGCAGTGGTTCCCAATTCTATACAGGGTGTCGACCAAACTTCAAGGATCGATCGTTCATCTAATTTAAGTAAGAAAATGTATCGTAGCATCTTTTTTTTTAACCCGAGTTTTACCGAGTTTTTTTCAATTTCAAATTTCTTTTCGTGTTCTTGAGCATTTCACATTCTTGAAATTCAATTCAATTCTTGAAATTACCAGAGCTACCTTAATTTACCGTAAACATGTAGAAATATTGGCACCGTTAGAAAGGGCGCCAAATTTCCCATTCTCCTACAAAAAATTATTTCCGGTAAAGGATGGTGCTTCTTCCAAATTTCAAAGGTGAATGAAGAGTAAACCTGAAGGGCAAGTGAACTCACAATCGAGATGGACTTCTTTCCTAACAAATGGCAGAGTGGAGGGGCTCTATCTAACTCATTATGACTCGAGTTGCTCAATGCCCAAATTACGAAGGTGTGAGATATGGAGGCTCGGCCCTTTCCCCAGCCTGACTCAACAGGCTACCTAAGATTTTGGCAGGTTTTTTTTTTTTTTTTTGCTCTATGGTAGCAGGTATGCCCTTTGAAAAATTGGCCAGCCGCATTCTTTCAATCTGCGAACAGTACTAGGGCCTGTGGGTGTCGGAGACGTAGTCACTTGAAGGGGAGCTGTGTGGTCGGATTGAGATAGCTCGGGGTGCCTTCAATAACACGCGGAGTATATTGTGTCGCCGGGATTTGAGTTTCGCTTGCGTTGGCGTGTAGTGAAGTGCTACATATGGTCTGTTCTCCTGTATGGAGTGGAGACTTGGACTCTAAAAGCTAAGATTAACCGGCTTTTGAAATGTGGCAGATACGGCGTATGCTGAGAATCCCCTGGACCGCCCGACTCCGCAATGGGTACATCCTTCAGCAAAACTTTCTAATGCGCGAACTGCTGACAGTAAAAAGGCGCAAGGTTTCCTACTTGGAGCATGTAATGCGTGGGCCCAAATATGGGTTTTTGCAAACCATTATGATGGGAAAATCAGCGGACGTAGAGGAGTTGTAAGGAAGCGGGCCTCGTGGTTGTCAAATATCCGTAGCTGGACAGGAATCGACCGAGCCTGTTTCACCTGGCGCAGGACCGTGAGAGATATGCGGAAATGATCGCCAACCTTCAGTAATGGAGATGGCACCACAAGAAGAAGAAGAAGGAATATAGCGTTAAATACAGGAGATCCAAGCTTTACTGAAAGTGTTTGAGGTATTTTGTGGAATTTCACGTTCATGAATACGTATACTACAATATCCAGGGTTTCCAAGTTGACCTTTTTCACCAACCAATTTCTGAGTTATCAGGGATCAAAGGCCTATTCACCGTCGCCAGGGCTAAGTGAGGGAATGCCAGGGAGAAGGCAGCCTTTGGCCTGCAGCATCTTCCATGGAATAAAACCTTAATCAAAGGCCGATTCACCGTCCAGGGCAAAGTGAGGGAATGCCAGGGAGAAGGCGGCCTTTGGCCTGCAGCATCTTCCATGGAATAAAACCTCAATCAAAGGCCGATTCACCGTCCAGGGCTAAGTGAGGGAATACCAGGGAGAAGGCAGCCTTTGGCCTGCAGCATCTTCCATGGAATAAACCTCAATCAAAGGCCGATTCACCGTCCAGGGCTAAGTGAGGGAATACCAGGGAGAAGGCAGCCTTTGGCCCGAGCATCTTCCATGGAATAAAACCTCAATCAAAGGTCGATTCACCGTCCAGGGCTAAGTGAGGGAATACCAGGGAGAAGGCAGCCTTTGGCCTGCAGCATCTTCCATGGAATAAAACCTAATTCAAAGGCCGATTCACCATCCAGGGCTAAGTGAGGGAATACCAGGGAGAAGGCAGCCTTTGGCCTGCAGCATCTTCCATAGAATAAAACCTCAATCAAAGGCCGATTCACCGCCCAGAGCTAAATGAGGGAATGCCAGGGAGAAGGCAGCCTTTGGCCTGCAGCATCTTCCATGGAATAAAACCTCAATCAAAGGCCGATTCACCGTGCAGGGCTAAGTGAGGGAATGCCAGGGAGAAGGCATGCTTTGGCCTGCAGCATCTTCCACGGAATAAAACCTCAATCAAAGGCCGATTCACCGTCCAGGGCTAAGTGAGGGAATGCCAGGGAGAAGGCAGCCTTTGGCCTGCAGCATCTTCCATGGAATAAAACCTCAATCAAAGGCCGATTCACCGTCCAGGGCTAAGTGAGGGAATACCAGGGAGAAGGCAGCCTTTGGCCTGCAGCATCTTCCATGGAATAAAACCTCAATCAAAGACCGATTTACCGTCCAGGGCTAAGTGAGGGAATACCAGGGAGAAGGCAGCCTTTGGCCCGCAGCATCTTCCATGGAATAAAACCTCAATCAAAGGCCGATTCACCGTCCAGGGCTAAGTGAGGGAATGCCAGGAAGAAGGCAGCCTTTGGCCTGCAGCATCTTCCATAGAATAAAACCTCACCATGCAGAAACTCCATGCTGCAGCACTGCGGTTGTTAGGTGGCAGCCATACTCTGGCTTCCTCTACCCAGACAGGATGCGTGAGAGGAGCCCCCAGTGCCCAGGAATGATAGTCAGTCCCTGCCCAACCACCCTTGATGATGTAAAGTCCCAAAGCTAGTCGTCTCTCCTAAAGACCAAATCTACAGTAAAAGGAGTCACGAATCTAGTCCAAAAACGCTGCATGTCTTGGTAGTAAAACTCACGCCTGTCCTCGTCTGGAAAGCTACTATTCCCCCCCCCCCTCCCTCTATTTACCAAGTACTACAAAAAAAGAGTAGTTCGTAGTAGAATAACTACAATATTCTCTCTAACATTAACATTCATGCAAGATACTGCAAAACGAGTTTTAGCCATACTCACGGTACAAAAAAGACGAGTTACGTGAGCTCTTGGATCTTCAGTACGAAATCTTCACACCGAATCTTCAGTCCACTTTATGAAACCAGAGAATTAATTATAAAAAATACGCAAAAAATGAGTTCACTTGCACTTTTATTAAGGGAAAGATATTTTATTGAGGGGTGAGTGTGGCTAAAACTTGAAAAATCTGACATAATTCATGCGATTCAATCGAAAACTATTTTTTAAAAAGATGGCTCAGAAGTTGAAACTTCGGTTGCAACTTCTTTTTGATTACCTGAATAGTTGAAGGTCCCTCAAACTTCTGGAAGTTAAGTTTATGTATTGTTTTCTAAGTCTGGTATTTTCAGAGCTGAATCGAATGAGATTTTTAGTTTGTGAAACTTTTAGACAGGAAACACCATTTTCGGTCAAACGGCCTTTTATTACACAGATCTAAAAAGTGCTGAGGATATCAGAACATTGGTTATCTCTGGAACCTCTGGAACCAATATGGGGCCTCATTGAATTCACCCCAAGCTCGTCCATCCTAATTCTAAATAAAATAAGATAGGCCGATAGAATGCGCTTGAAGTTACGAGGCCTTTACGGAGTCTATGGCCAATGAGTATTATAATTTTTCATAGAAACGGGTTGACAGTTATGAAAATGCAGAGAGAAATATAGACTGATGATTTTTCACCGTATTTGCCGTATTTGAATGAACCTATAAGATACTTACCAATATTTTTTGAAAATTGATTTTTGTGGTCGAACTGTTTTTCACGTAGAATTAACGAAAATGCCTACCTAGTTCTCTCAAGTCTCACGTCAAGGTTACTCCTAGAGACCTCAATGGTCAAGTCAACATAAAAAAAAACTTGGGTCATAACATAAGAAAGTAATAGGATGCAGCTTCCTATCGCTACAGGGAAAGGGTTTTCTCATCAGGATCGATGCACGGGAAAGTAATGAGATGAAAGGATTCAAATTCGATCCAAAAACTAAAAACTTGTTCACTGATACACACAATTTTTTACACCGTATTTACCTACTGTAGTCATTTCTGAATGAATCTATCAGACACTTACCAATATTTTTTGAAAATTTATTTTTGTGGACAAACTTGTTTTTACGTAGAATTCACAAAAATGCAATCTGTGGTGATCTCTAACCTACCTAGTTCTCTCTAGGTCTAAGTCTGACGACGAGGTTACTTCTAAAGACCTCAATGGTCAAGTCACCATAAAAAAAAAAAAAAAACTTGGGAGATAACATAAGAAAGTAATAGGACGCAACTTCCTATCGCCACAGGGAAGGTTTTTTCTCCTCTCCGGATCGATGCACGGGAAAGGAATGAGTCGACGGATATAGTCGGAGCAATCGGGCGGGTTTAGGATAACCATCAACGGACACTGACCAACACGCTGTCGAGTGTTCCCTCCCCATCGTCGCAACCTTCATTGGGATCTTTCAATAGAATTGCTCCCTCAAGATACAAGTGCGAGGCCAGAAGCTCCGGGAAAATAATGTTTTTTTCCCCTTCTGGATCCGGCAAAACCATACGTGCTCCTGATACATGTAGCTGACGTTCAAGAATGTGTCATGTGTTCTGTTTAATCTCCGTACGAACGTCAAAACCTATTGGAAACTGCGATAATGCGGTAGGATTAGTCGATGTATTAATTACAGTACTTCACGAAATCAAGTTGGTCTTGCATCCGACCGAATCTTGTCGATTTCTTACGTTATTCGATGCGCTAAATATGAATCCGAGGTCGCTTTTCCATGATAATAATTCATTTTCACTTTTTTCCTGCACTAACTTTGGAGGATTTTTTATTGAACCCTTTTCCAGAATGAATACCTTCTACAGGAAGTGCAACTTATGCAAACATTAATGATATTTCCAAAATTGTTGAAGGGTGTTGAGTCGGATGATATAGTTTTGTTGGTGGTCGAAACGACTCTGGATCCTCTTTGTGAATAAAAAGGTTTTACAAAATTTTTAAATTTGTAAAATGCAAAGTAATATTTATTAGGGAATATTTTTATAATACTACATGTGTTGGTGATGACGTGGAAGTAGTTTTTCGTAAAACCTGATAGTGTAGATCAACACTGCCCCCATGCCAATGGAGAATATCATATTCCTTTGTGTCTATGAGAAATTTCCTTTTTTTCCGCAGTTATTTTAAAGTAATGCTTGTTCTAAACTCTTTCTTAATCAATTTTAAAGATCGTATTACCAAACAATTATACCATCAAACAAGGTAGGTACCTAACTGACTTGTTCAGGCACACTTTTTTCCTTTGAGAGTACAGTTTATTTTCCCACTTGTTTGAAATGTCTTTACTTACTGCACTATAATAAGCATCGTTTTTTCCAGTTTGGATCTATTGAAAAGATCGATTTTTGAAAGAATTTAGAAAGGGAAAAAGCAAGAAGTGTACAGTCTACATAAAACTGACAAAGTAAATTCCATGATTTAGGTGTAAGGTATGTCTAGTGTATAGTGATCATAGTATTAGATGACTAATTAAGAGATCTGCTGTTCTCAAATATGTTTTAGCCTGAAGATGCTGGCAAGTTGCCCCAGCGAAACTGTAGCTAGAAGGAGAGTTAAACAACAGAAAATCAACCTTTCCCTTTTTATTCACAAAGAGGACCCAGAGTCGTTTCGACCACCAACAAGAATATTTCCAAAAACCACCTCACTTTTTCGATAGCACCAATTCCAATACCTTTTTTTCTCAAAAAATCTGCAATAAAAAGTGGAAAAATACCAGTGTAGTGAGGCAATTATGTTGTGGAATGGGTGATTTTTGAAGAGGTGTCCCTGTTAATTTCTGTTCGTTTTGCTATGAATTATTCGTGTCAAGTTAAAGTAAATTAAATTATGTTGAATTAGACGCATATACACGAAAGTTGCAAGTGAATAGGTACTATATTTTAGGAGCATCTAGGGAAAGAAAGTGGTGGAACGGCCCGAGCGCTATCTAGCCACGATTAAATGAACCTTCTCTTCTTTTTTGGCAAGATGGATGAATCTTCGTTATCGACCAGTGGTAATGTCGGTAGATCCCTGCCTAATCTATAGGAAACCAGAAATTTACACTCAATAAAAAACATATTTTTTAGTAATGCATGCATTCCAGGGGACGTCCCATTGGATAAGCATTAGATCAGTTTAACCAGTTGTTGAGTGATAAAACTGTTTCACTCGATGTAATTTATTTATTACTTTAGGCAAGAAATACTGACCCCCCCCCACCATTATCCACCATAAGATTTCTAGCGGCATGGGAGCCTCGAATCTGAAGAGCATTTTAAAATCCATGATCTACGACACCCAACATGCGAATTCGAGTTCACCCCCCCCCCCCCCCACCACCCCAACACCAACAATGGTGCCAGTCTGGCACCAGAGCGGAAATACGTCGTAACATTGAACTTTCATCTATTAGGTTTAGTAGGCAGTCCGTCGAATGTCACATCTGTATTCAAGGTGAAACACCAAAAAACCCAAGAAATATGAGTTTTATGGTGCCCTGGCACCATGGTGGCACCACTTTTATTTCCATGGTGGTACAGAAAGTAATTCATGCAAATCCTAAGGTATAATGAGAATTTTTCCTCAATTTCAAAGCTTGGGTACAATTAGTAAGCAGTAAAGGAACCGAAATATTGAAAAATTGGATATTTTGTGAATATTATCCCCCCACCCATCCCCTCCTTTTGCAAATGTTGGTACTCTGGTGAAATCATGTACAACTCGGAAGTTATTTTAGTCAAACAAAAAAGAAACACACAAATCGGTTGGAAATTGAGGCCTGGGCAGAGTTTATAAGATTATGCCCGCAAACGTACGTTTTTTAAGCATTAACCCCCCCTCTTCCCCCTTAAAAGGTGAAATTCGAAATTCCGGCGCCGTAGTGCACAACTAGATAGTTTTCCGCGTCAAACGAAAAAAGAACCAGGAAAATCGTTTGAGAACTAAAGCCTGGGCAGAGTACACAAGATTATGCCCAAAAACGCACGTTTTTCGAGCATTAACCCCCCCCCCTTTCCTCCCCTTAAAAGGCAAAATTCGAAATTCCGGCGACGTAGTGCACAACTAGATAGTTTTCCGCGTCGAACAAAAAAAGAACCAGGAAAAACGGTTGAGAACTAAGGCCTGGGCAGAGTACACAAGATTTTGTTACACACACACACACACAGACATACACCTATGGTTTTTTTTTCGCGGATTTGGATTCAGAATGGTCTAAAACGGATTACTATGTGGTTATTTTTTTTTTCTGTTGAGTGTTGTCCAACTTCACCCCAGATCGATCGCATAAGGACGCCCAAGTCTTACTGTGGGACGTCCTAATGACTATCAAATCTGTTTGAGGCATCGATAAGAAAGGCATTCCGTCTGAAATGAAAATCTATGCACTCGTAGGTAAACAACATTAATTTTTAAAGCATTGTATTATTTAAGAAAGGACTAGAAACACAACACACGATACATACATCACATAAGCCAACTGATAAGAGAGATAACCTAGGTTTTTGAGCTCCGGAAGATTCATCTTATCTTCGCTAGGCAGTGTCGCTAATGCGAAGTTGCAACAGTCACAACTCCCGAATCTTGCCGAGACCAGCCGAATAAACACGAAGGGTTACGAACAACAAACTATCCACGGGTAGAGAGACCTCATCAGAGTGAGTGTATCGGTCGCGTTTGACTTGTGTAAGATTGGTAAGTGAGTCCACATTCATATACAACTCATTTCATACCGTATCTAATTGAATATCATGTTCTTTATTGTTCCATTGTAATCTCCAGTCATCAGTATCAGTCAATCAACATCAATGCAATTCTAATCAGTCAATAATCAAGCAGTAAAGCCAAGTTTCAAAGCTCCTTCAAACAAGTGAGCGCATTCAGTTCAATTCTCTCACAAAACTCAGACCAAGGCGACAGTCAGTCAAATACTGACGTGTCGAATTCAGTCAGCCAATCAGATATTGGTTTTACAGCCAGTCAGATACTGGTCTGGAGCAACAGCTCATGGACAATCAGTCACATACTGATGTGTCAAATCAGTCGGTCAGATACCGATACTGGATCATATATCCAGACCTGGGTTTTGTGAGATATCAGCAGTAGTTCAATCATTCAGTCAAGAAACGAGGCGAGACGGTGGTCAGGGGCGGCTGTATGGGTGGTTTACGGAGGCCGCTAGGGGTCACAATCCCCACAGACTGGAGGTAACATTTGGAGATTATTTCACACAATAATCTTCATTTCAATCAAAGTGAACATTTCACAACATCATATCAATCTTCATTTTTTTTCCACTTTTCAACAGACACTAATTGTGTATCATGTCAGTATCATCATCAAGGAACATTATGATGGAACCAAAACAAATCAAATTAGGTTTCATACCATTCAAATTCGTTCATACATATTCCATATACAGACATAATCGTATTTTAATATCCCAAACAGTTCAATATTCGTGAATATCAACACGATTCACGACAAGGCAGCGCTCACGCCGTTCCACCACTTTCTTCCCCTAGATGCTGCTGTATATTTTGAACAAACCTATCAATAAGTGAGGGAATTTTGAACAAATGAATAATAATTTGGAATTTTGAGTAACCGAAATACGAATCAAATATTAAACAAATGACGCCACACCAGTGTTTTGCAATTTTTTTCTCCACATTCCATGAGCTTAGAATTATATTTGTATTAGGGCCAAAAAAAAACTCTTTTGGATCTGCATCTTGTAAAGGACATTCCTCCGCATCGAATGAGACCAAAGTCTTTAGGTCTGAAAATAACGGCGGTGCGATTTATTTAGTGAGACATTACAAAATCACGGCCCTCGACGAAACCGGGATATTCGGACTATTAGTGAGTAAAATTGACTTAAAAATCTTATCTTTTAATCGAATTACACAAAAATCTTCATGAAATATACTAAACTCGTAAACCGGCAAAACTTCGACGAACTTACAGTACGATTTGTGTGTGAAAAATGCCAAATAGTGCTTAGTTTTTCAGGCAAATCTACATTCCCTTTAGTAATCTACTCCCTTTAGTGGCTAACGATAAACGGAAATCTCGTTTGGAAAAGAAACCCATTAATCATTGGAATTTCATGTGTTGACGTGCGAATTTATTCCTCTCTAGCTGGTCGATATCCACCATCCTCCAACAGACGGGGTGGATTAAGCTCTTCCACGCCTGAAAACGGTAGCTTGTGACAATCCCTCGAACCCTAATGGATTTCACAGTTCGTGTCTTGTGATCCTAGTTTAAAATTCAGAGTATTAACAAACGTAAGACTAAAAAAAAACGCTTTTTGCAGAAATCCAACCAGGCCTCACTCTCATTAGTCAGCTCAACTGAAAATTCTTGTCAATAAACAATCAATATACATCACATAACAAGTCATTTTTCAGAGGAATAATTGCCTGGAACATTTTTTAGAAAACAATCAAAAGGAGTTTTGAATTTAGTTTAGGCCGTAATCCAATTCATTTGTCTATTAGATGAAGTTAATTTTTGGTGCTTTTTCCGAGTTTTGATTAATTATTTTCAATAATAAACTTTTGGAATCCACCAAGAAATATTTTTGCCCTACCTCAAAATTTGATGGTTTACGTTTCAAGGTACTTAGAATCCAAAAATCGAATAAAAACGCTGCAAATCATTGCTCAAAGGTTTATTATTTTCTGTATAGATCATCCTTCTGTATAGATCACTGGTTCTCCATCAATAGCACCTACCACCATCTGTATTCTCCCTTGACCTTCCCTCTCAAATTTCAGCTCCTGCGTTCAATAGGATTGAAAATGGCTTCGGAGCTCACTCAGCTGATCAGTGATCTGAAGAGTGAAGAAGATCTCCTCAAATGCTGGAGACGCCTGGAAGAGCACTTCCATTCAATAGGATTGAGAATGGCTTTGGAGCTCACTCAGCTGATCAGTGATGTGAGGAGTGAAGAAGATCTCCTCGAATGCTGGAGACGCCTGGAAGAGCACCTCCATTCAATAGGATTGAAAATGGCTTTGGAGCTCACTCAGCTGATCAGTGATGTGAGGAGTGAAGAAGATATCCTCGAATGCTGGAGACGCCTGGAAGAGCACTTCCATTCAATAGCATTGAAAATGGCTTCGGAGCTCACTCAGCTGATCAGTGATCTGATCAGTGAGCAATGATTTGCAGCGTTTTTTACCTACAAACATTGTTTTACCTACCAACTATTGGTAGGTACTACCTACCACACTATAATGGCTTCACACCTTCACAATCAAGTTTATTAGGAAGAACTAAACGCTTCACACTCGATTCGAAAAATAGAAAGCTTGATATGGAAATTTGATTACTGGTTACGCAGAAGGCAAAACTGTATACAAATCGAAGAAATGAACAGCGATCGCATTTTAGTCAGATAAAATTTGAACGGCGATTAGACCTCTTTTGCGATTCACACTCATGATTCTGTTTTATCGAAGGAAAACCTTCAAATACTCGTAGGGACCGAACGGTTTGTCCTACAGAGCTCCGGGTGGTCTCAAGATTTTTTAAAAATTCTGTACTATTTAAAATTGGTGAAAAAACGATACCTTTATTTCGAGAGTTTTCGAGCTAGGGCACTCTTGAAAATTTCAACCCTTAATTTTCACCCCTTAGAAGTGACCTACATCAACCAAAAGCTTCGCGGCACAACTAGACCCCAAATGGAGCCCATATACCAAATTTGAACCAAATCGGTCCAGTGTTGCTAAGAAAAGTGCCGCGTACGGCGGACGGCGTACGGCGTACGGCGGACGGACGGAAAATTTTTTATTCGATTTTCGGATTCTACGTACCTTGAAACGTAAAACATCAAATTTTGAGGGGGGGTTAAAATTTTTTTTTTCTTGCTCGATTCCAAAGGCTTATTATTGAAAATAATAAACCAAAATGTCTCCTTAGTTCCTCTTTCCTTAGTTCCCATGGACAGATTTTGATGAAATTTGGTATATGGGCTCCATTTGAGGTCTAGTTGTGCCGCAAAACTTTTGGTTGATGAAAAAAAAAAAAAAAAAAAAAAAATGAAAAGTGAAAATTTCGAGAGTGCCCTAGCCCTAAAAATCTCCAAATAAAGGTATTGTTTTTTCACCAATTTGAAATATTATTGAATTTTTAGAGACCACCCGGAGCTCTGGAGGGCAAACCGTTCCCTCCCTGGACTTAGTACAAATCAGAAACACGAGTGTGAATCGCAAAAGAGGCCTAATCTCCGTTCAAATTGTAGCTGACCAAATTCATCATAGATATTAGTATATAAATTTCATAGATATTCATAGATATTAGTATATAAATTTCCCAGGTGATTACCCTCACCCTTGAAAACAAGTTCCTAATATTCTTCATGATGCATTTCGAGAAAAAACTTGAAATTCTCGGTGGAACTTCTGTATTTGGTCAATAACTGGATGAGCCTGGAAAAAATCCCATCGTACACAAACCGGGATATTTTCGCCTACTGAGAATTATTCAAAATTTCAACGCGAGAAACACGTTCGCTCGGCTTCTTCCTTTGATCTAGAAAAGGGTTGCAAGAATAACTAGGCACCGGAAATAACCCAACGGAGGGAGATTACTATCATAATCTCTCTCCTCATCGTATATTCCCGCAAATTATTTACGTACTTTCGGACACCTTTCAGAAATCCGGAGCATCGAAGAGGAAGAGATCTCTTCCTTTCACTTGACATGACAGACAAACAACCTTTCATCACGTGGTCTCGTTACTAGGTGGCCCCCTTTCCTTTCTAATCCTTTCACCTCCCTTTCACCCAGACAATATAAATAGAACGACTGACTGACAAACTTTAGTACTCTTTCGACGGCCTGAAGATGATGTCCTTACATCGAAAGCGCTCGCCTCCTGTACTCAACTTGCTGGTTATGAAGGATTCTCCAATACGGTACAAAGATAATACTCGTAATTGTATTCTTATAACTAGCAGAACTAACCCCAGGTAGGATGGACAGTGGAGCTTGTCGGCTGCCTCAAAATCACAGAGTACTGGAGACAAGTTAACAGAGGAGTAAGCCAACGCTAAAATGGCGAGCAAGCATTCTTGAGGTTCCCTCAGTGGCGCCATCGGCTTCAATCTATGGAACTAATGTGTTGGAAGTGAGGGGAGGCCATGCCCACTTCACACTGCTACCGCTTCTTTTCGAATCACCCGCTTTCCGCTTCCTTCTGAATGATCAGATAGTTATTTTTATTTCTTCATCATTTTCACTTAAAAAAACTTGAGAGAACCAATCGAAATAAAAATGAATACCCAAGTTGAACAGTCAATTTATTGTTGTTGTTGGTAGTTCAAATTTTCAATCGACAACTGGCACCCATGGAAACGTTTGAAACCCAGCATATTATTGAAAAATCAGGTCGGATTTAGTTGTAAATATCGAGAAAATTACTGTTATCAATAAATTACTTTGATCCAACTGTTATCAACAATAATTGATACTAATAATAACAATAATAATTACCTACTGTTATCAACAAGGTGACTTGTTGAGATGATGTTGGGAACAAGTGATCATGCCCCCATCTGTTGTTTGCATCTAGAACTACCTCCTGAAGCTTCACCTATCAAAACGCTTTTATGGCTCCCAGCTTTAGTTTTCATCCCAGTGCTCAAAGCCAATTACACGACATGGGTGAAGGCGAGGGTGGAGGCTCGAAATCGTTAATATATATGGGTTTAGTGGATAGGATAGATCACCCGGCACGAAACCGTTAGTTGAACGTGTGAGGCAATAATGGGGTGTGCGCCTGGGTAGGAAAAACTGTTTATTGTTATTTTTAATCTAAGGTAGAGACCTCATTCTGACAATTTTGGTACCGCGACCTTCTAGCGTGTGTAAATCTTTCCCTATGAATTTTTGAAGTTCCGACCGTTTATGACGTCACAGTTGGCTGGGGGGTCCCGCCCAGGCGAGAGGGGCGCGTGACGTCATAAACGGTCGAAACTTTGAAACATCATAGAAACAAATCTACTCACGCTAGAAGGTCGCGGTTGGTGCCAAAATTCTCAGGATGTAGTCTACTTTCGATTAAAAATCTAAAAAAAATCAAGGCGCACCCCCCATTTCATCAAAATCGGTCAATGCTAAGTGGGGAAATTGCCGAGTAAATTGGGCGTACGGCGGACGGACGTCCAAACTTTTATTCAATTTTTGGATTCTACGTACCTTGAAACGTAAACCAACAAATTTTGAGGTGGTGTTAAAAATTTTTTTTTTTGGTCGATTCCAAAGGTTCATAATTGAAAATAATAAACCAAAAATAGGTATTCATAAATGTTATATTATAGTGATAATTTTTCCCCTGAACCCCCTGAATGTTCATAAGCAGGTAGATATGAGTATCAGTGGTGTGGTGGGTAGAGATGTTGCAGTGATGGCTCAAGAGGTGTGACCACCAGAAAATAAGCAGAAAAGCTTGTCAGCCTTGCCAGTAGCCCAAGGAGAAGCTCAAACAGTGAATGCGCAGCTAGAGACTGGAGAAAAACATCATGGCTGGAGATGGATGTAGGCCAGACCAGGTGGTGTAGGTAAGGGTACCAGTAATTTGTAGAATCCAACTTCTCTCTAGTATTTTCCGTAATTCAGAAGAATTGCCGAAGAAGAAAGGGAAACTGGCGCCCTTTATTCTTGTCTGTTATGGGTTTCTTAGTGGTCAGCTCGAGGTACCCTCACACCTATTCTTTAAATGGAAAATACGCACCAGAGAAAGCAGGACACGACAGTCATTGTTTTCAAACCAATAATAGTTAATGTCCTTCTAACAAGCATAACTTCCAGAGTTTCTATCCAATTTTTATGACATTTTCAGAGATTGTGTAAATTATTCTAACTAAGGTCTCTAATAAGTTTAACTTCTACTGTGATCATTCGAATTCAATGAAATTTTCAGATTTTGTGAGGTTGGGTGTGTAGGTTGTCTCCATGAAATCGCGAACATATCATAGCCACAGTGCATGTTCCATCTATGAAGGGGGAAGTTTCCTTGCAAGAAGCGTGAATATTATAATTATTAGAATTTTATTGAATTTTCAGATGGGTTACTTACAAATAGCTTCGAACTTGTTTTATACTAGAGCTTCTGGGTAATTGGAACAACAGAGTGATGGGGGAGAGCCAATTAAGACCGCACTGTCAAATATTTTTCGAAATTAGCGTCCCATTAAGACGTGAAGCATCTTTTAGGAAATTAATTCAGGAAAAACAGCGAGTGAGTTTTAAAAATAATACGAGCGTCTGCCACATAATGAATTCACTGTCAGGAGCGGAGACTATCGTAGGTAGTAAACTCCAGTTTGAAAATACTTTGAAAATTTCATCAAAATAGAGCAGCTGGAAAATAATGAGAAAAGATACAGTTTAGAGATAGTAAAGTAAGTGCTTATGTGAAAGTCCGTGGATTTCACGGAATCCAAAATTCAGGGGGGTCTCGGTCGGTCGCCATTCGTTCCTCGTTCCGGGTTAGTCTTTCCGTAAATTACAGGGGCTCAAACTTTAAAAATTGTACCTAAATTTGATATTTTCAAGGATTTTTGAAATTCATTGTTGCAGCAGCCTGGGGAATTGAAAAACGAAAGGATTGCCGCTGGAATCATCAAAATCGAAAAATAATTGTCAGAGAAAAGCGGGAAAACCCGTTGATTCAATTTGGGTTTTCCCATTTTGGTTTATTATTTTCAATAATGAACCTTTGGAATCGATCAAGAAAAAAAATAAATTTTTACCCCCCCTCAAAATTTGTTGGGTTACGTTTCAAGATATGTAGAATCCAAAAATTGAATAAAAATTTGGCGGTCCGTGCCGTACGCGACACTTTCCTTAGTTCCCGATTTTGATGAAATTTGGTAAATGAGCTTTTTTTGGGGTCTAGTTGTGCCCCGAAGCTTTTGGTTGATGTCAGTCACTTCCAAGGGTTGAAAAATAAGTGTTGAAATTATGAAAACGTCGAAGTTCAACAAATTTAGGTATAAAGGTTTGTTTTTTTATCAATTCAAGATAGTATTGAATTTTTAGAGACCATTAAGTTCAAATTTATTAAACACGAGTGTGAATCGCAAAAGAGGCCTAATCTCCGTTCAATTTTAGCTGACCAAAATGCGATAGCAGTAGGTATATTCATAATTGGTAGTGATAATGGCAAAGCCCAGTTCTTTGCAGACGAGTGATCTTTATAGAAAAAATTAACCTTTGTGTAATAATTTGCAGCGTTTTCTCTGACAGTTATTGTTTGATTTTGATGATTCCAGCGGCAATCTAGTTTTTAGTCAATTTACTTTTTCAATTCCCCAAGCTGCTGAAATAATAAATTTCGAAAATCCTTAAAAAATTCAAATTTAGGTAAAACTTTTAAAGTTTGAGCCCCTGTAATTTAGGAAAATAATGACCCGGAACGAGAAACGAATGGCGACCGACTGAGACCCATAAGTCAATGTAGGTAACGGCAAAGATTATATTAAGATAGGTAAAGATTAGTCTATTTGGAGTATTTTTGCTCTCAAACAAACATGAGAGGCCTTTCAGTAAAATGGAAAGTGGGCTTCCTGGCTGTTACGAGGCATATCGGCAGTATTGCCTTTAGGGCCAAGATGGTTGAAGGAGTGTTTGAGGGAGAGGGAAGATTGAGTGTAGATACAGGCTAGAAAGTTAGATGTGTGTGAGAGAGAGGGATCATGGAGTGTAGTCATGTTGGTGGGAGGAGGGGGCGTTGCCACGGAGGTTACCATAAATGGCGAATGACGCGGTTAGTGGAGTTGTGACACCTCAGAGCACTACTGCCGAGAGGCCTAGTAACTGTATACCAGAAAGCCCTACTCATCTCTTTTTTAAAAAAAGTCCCATTCATGTAGAATGTGTGAATGAGCGAATTTCTTAAAGAACCCATTGTTGAACCAAGCTTGATTCGAATTGTACATGGCAACTCTATAAACCCCGTAATGAACAACTCTATAAAACCCGTGGGGAAGGAAAAATGGTACATTGTGCTTGAGATAAGAATCAAAACAATGAACCGAAATCCGTTGTTTCATGTTTATCGCAAGTAAGGAATGTAGTGTGAGGCTGTTCCTAGTTGAACAGATGTTTCAAATCGTCACTTGTCGGATCGTTACGATGAATCGTTTACGCTACAAACCGTTCCTTTGATTGTATTTGGACGCGTAGGCCCATAAAAACCTCCTTTTGAGAGGGTTTTTACACGATGAATGTCTCTCACCTTGTATTCACCTCACGACACACTCCTTTTTATGATCCTTTCTCTCAATTCATGAAACATGAGTGACATAATATTTTATTATAGAACATCCATATGAAGTCTAACTTAATATTAAATGATTGATATCTGAAAATAATTTCGAAAAATACAGTTTACCGGGAAGCCATTTACATGTTCTATTCGCGTTGCCTGAATAGGGTCACCAAAATTTTGGAGCGTAGTTTGCCAAGTGGGTGTGGCACATAGCGCCTTCGCGTCTGTAACATGATTGTGTGGGGGAACTTTTAGTGGGTCGTCAGAAGTAGCAAGTATATAAAAAAGTTTTTCTTGACGATAATAGCTTGAAAATTTATTGACGAAATTAAAGAGTTTAGTGTAATAAGCTATTATTTTAGGAATTGTGCACTGGTGATCATTTCTTTTGCGTTATCCTCAAAACTCCATTTTTCCACTTAATGTACCTTTGTGCATTAAGATATCGATATACTCGCCTAACCGCATAATCCCTGAAAATTGCATCGAATCGATGAAAACTGTAGAAGTTATGGTTGGTGCAAGGAATTCATGACAGACAGACTCAGACACGAAACCAAAATTGCTAACGAAGGCCTGAAACGTAAAACGAGAGTGGAAATTTTGATTTTGGAGAATTAGTGAATAATTCTATTTGGACAATTAGTGAATAATTATATTTTTTGAAATTTGAGCAATTAGTGAATTAGTGAATAATTTTTAGAGAATTAGTGAATAATTTTTGGAGAATTAGTGAATAATTCTATTTGGGCAATAAGTGAATAATTATATTTGGGCAATTAGTGAATAGTTATATTTTTTGAAATAGCTAACGAAGGTCTGAAACGTAAAACGAGAGTGGAAATTTTGATTTTAGAGAATTAGTGATTAATTCTATTTGGGCAATTAGTGAATAATTATATTTTTTGAAATTTGAGCAATTAGTGAATTAGTGAATAATTTTTGGAGAATTAGTGAATAATTCTATTTGGGCAATAAGTGAATAATTATATTTGGGCAATTAGTGAATAATTATATTTTTTGAAATAGCTAACGAAGGTCTGAAACGTAAAACGAGAGTGGAAATTTTGATTTTAGAGAATTAGTGATTAATTCTATTTGGGCAATTAGTGAATAATTATATATTTTTTTGAAAATTCGCTCATTAATTGCATGCTGCACAGAGCGCCTCCTCAACGTACCGTCAAAGACGTCTTCGGCGGCCTTCGGGAGGCGGCGCGGCGGGGGAAGACGAGAAGAGCAACAGTTGAAACGGCGGGGAGGGAAAGAACACTGTGGGCGAGAGCGGGCGTCGGAAGGGAAGCGCCGGAGGCGGGAAGGAGGGCGCCGGGGGCGGGAAGGAGGGCGCCGGGGGCGGGGATAAAGGGGCGAATCCCACCCCCGACTATATGATCCGCACTCGCCGACCCTCGACAGTCAGTACCGTCCCCACCGTTTACCCAACAACATGTAAGTAGAGCGAACAAATCATGCTAAATTTGGAAAACAGAAACATGAAAACAAAAATGAAAACTACAGCATGACAACCATAACAATATTTTAAAATTAATAATTTTAAACTTAACATAAAGTAATGTATGTTCCTAGTAAGTATTTTTAGTTTTATTTATCATATATTCCCAAAATACAAATTTAAAATAAAGGAAAAAACTTGAAAAGGTAGAAGGCAAAGGGAAAATTCGTATCCATAAATATATTTCAATAAAATAATTTTATTAAAATTTATATTTATGAATTATTAATAAAATTATATTAATCAATAAGTGTTCACTAATACAAATTTGAGAATATGAATACAGATATATTCGCGTAATTATCTCGATTTTCATCCAATCTTTATGATTTGAGAATTTCATCGAAATCACATAGTGGAACAAGAAAACGAGCAAATATGAATACGAACGTCTACAACGTTCGTGAATTCACGTACCAATAAAAATTAAATACACGTAAAAGATATGATTGCATTTCAAATATTGCCAAATTTATACAATTTTCCATAATTCACAATTTAACTGTGACTTTAGGCGATTTTTTCAAACAATTCGTCTTCAAAACTCAAAACTGCTTGTTTTTTCTAAGTCGAAAAATCCTCACTTTTATGAATTTAAATTTATGAATTTTTTACAAATTCATATTGATCGAATTCGACGTATAAAGACGATTTTCATTCAATCCACTTGAATGGTGAATTTCATCGAAATCACATAATGGAATACGAACATCTACGTCCGTAAATTCACATTATAAAAAAATTAAATTCACGAAAACAACATGACTGCTTTTAAAATATTGCCGAATTCATAAAATTCGCCATAATTCACAATTGTATCATGACTTTCGTCGATTTTTTTCTCAAATAAATCGTCCTCCAAAACCCAAAATTGTTTGTTTCAAAGTCGAAAAAATGCTCACGTTTCGCGAATTTTTAACCTGAAACAAATGGGAAACTAGATCGGTAATTTTTAAATATTTCCAAAATCATAAAATTTGCCATAATTCATAATTTTATTTTGACTTTTGTTGATTTTTTCTCAAATTGTCCTTAAAAACCAAAAATTGTTAGTTTTTAAGAGTCGTAAAACCCTCACGTTTAGTGATTTTAAGAAATCTGAATCGAATGATATCAATGAGAAATTAAATCGGAAATTTTTAAATATTACCAAAATTATAGAATTTGCCATAATTCATCATTTTATTATGACTTTCGTCGATTTTTTTCTCAAATAAATCGTCCTCAAAAACCCAAAATTGCTTGTTTCAAAGTCGAAAAATGCTCACGTTTCGCGAATTTTTAATCTGAAACGAATGATATCAATGGGAATTTAGATCAACGATTTTTAAATATTTTCAAAATTGATAAAATTAGCAGTAATTCATCATTTAATTATGACTAGTCGAATTTTTTTCAAAAAACATCGTCCTCAAAAACCTAAAATTGCTTGTCTTAAAAGTCGATAAATCCTCACGTTTCGAGAATTTTGAATCTGAAACGAATGAGATCAATGAGAAATTAAATCAAAAAAGTTTAAATATTGTCAAATTCATCAAATTCGCCTTAAGTCATGAATTTAACATGACTTTTATAGATTTTTTTCTCAAAGAAATCGTCCTCAAAAACCCAAAACTGTTTGTTTTCAAAGTCGAAAAAACCCTCATGTTTCGAGAATTTTTATTAAGTATCCGAATCAACTAAATCGCAAGCAATTAAATCAACAAATGGTGGGTGAAAGGTTTCATTCGATTCAGCGAAAAAACCATGTACTGTCAACTTTTTCGACTCAGATAAAAGTAACTTCAATGTCTGTACCCTACAAATGGAAATTTTGAATATAAATACAGTTACCGTAATTAATTTTATGATTATTACGATTTTCCTCGTAATTTGAATCGTGAGTTTTATCGAACTCACACAAGAGATCGAGCGAACATGAATACGAACATCAACGAATATTCGTGAATGAATACGTGAAGAATTAACTCGATAAACAATATGATTGCCTGTCTATCTCGATTACAATAAAAATTTTGCCAAATACACGAATTCACTATTTTATTATGAATTTCGACGAATTTTTTCGAATAGATTAGTTAATCGAATTGCAAAAATCGAAATGACTCATTATGTGGATAAAATATTTAGGAGAACGTTTTTTTCGCCAAGATTATGTTTTTTATTATTATTTTTTTTTAGGAATTTTTTTATTTTATAAAACTTCAAATTTCTCCACCTAAAACAACTTTTCTCAATTTTCAAAATCAGCATTTCATTTTTGTTATAAGACTGGTGTATCGTCTTTGAAAAGTATAATGGTAAGAAGAACAATAGCAGCTCAATGAACATTTTGAAGAAAAAAACGAAGTTTTGAAATCTTGGAAATTTTATTACTATTTTCCTAAAGGAATCGTGCAAGTGGTCAAATTACCCCTAAATTGTGAAATTTATCCTGCTTTCCAATGGTGCATCAAACTTTGCGATTATTTTCATCCAGAGCACCTGTCTCATTAATAACCCTTAGAGTAGATGACACTCCGATGCCAGTGCTGCCAACAATTGTATTAACAATTAAAACCACAAAAAAAAAAATTCCCACAAAAAAATAATTAAAAATAGTTATTAAATTAGTTGATTTAATCCAAGAAAATATAAACTTGTTAACCATCAACAAAATGTTAAATTAATCCGCGAAACCATCAACACTGAACAAGAGATTGAAATAACGAAATTCTGAGTGAAAAGAGAAGAGTGACTTTAAAACACTTGCCATTAAAAGGGTTAAGGGATAAAAAAAATTATCATTTAAATCGCCGACAAATAATTCATGAATTATTTTATATCGGAGTTATCATTTGAAGGAGCAATACTGCCCACCCAACTTGGCAGTATAGTTTTATTCCCACCTCTACGGATAAAAAATTAGAGGCAATCTGAAATATGACAAGAGCTGCCAGAAACGCCCACGATCTCGCTTAAAGAAAGTCACAAATAATTAATTGAGGTATTACATGATAGAATCAAGATTGAGAAACAGGTGTTCAGAGGAAATACAAAGTGGAGGAGGGACTTTCTTTTTCGACTCCTTTGGTAATAATGATAATTGAGTCATCACTCACAGAGATGGGCGAATTCATAAATACGATTATGAATACAAATCATATCTGCGATTTTGTGATTATGAATACGAATACAGGTATGAATATGAATACGAATACAATCGTATTCACACTTTGAATATGATTTTCCCCCGTATTCGTATTTTGAATACGATTTCATAATTTTTTCTATGATTTCCCTAAAAATCGAATTTTTTTTACGATTTTCCCTGAAAATCATACGTTTTTTATGATTTTCTCCCGAACAATGAACAAAATAATCTATCAAAATTCGAAACGCTCGCCAATTCTTGTAGGATTTTTTACGCAGAATCGAATGAGACCAACCCCAGGTCGCCACGACAAACCGTATAGAAACTACGACGTAATTTCTACTGAATTTTTTGTTATCATGATTTTCGCTGAAAGTTTTTGTTTTACTACAACTTTCACCAAACATTCTTAACGATAAAAACATGATTACAGAAAATTCAGTAGAAATTACGTCGTAGTTTCTATACGGTTGGTGGTGGCGACCTGGGGTTGGTCTCATTCGATTCTGCGTGAAAAATCCTATCAGAATTGTCAAGCGTTTCGAATTTTGAAGGATTATTTTGACATTGTTAGGTCATGAATATGTCCAAGTATGTTCGGGAGAAAATCATAAAAAAAAGTATGATTTTCAGTGAAAATCGTAAAAAAAATTGATTTTTAGGGAAATTATAGAAAAAATTATAAAATTGTATTCAAAGTACGAATACGGGGGAAAATCATATTCAAAGTGTGAATACGATTGTATTCGTATTCATATTCATATTCACACCTGTATTCATATTCATAATCATGAAATCGCAGATATGATTTGTACTCATAATCGTATTTATGAATAAGAATTCGCCCATCTCTGATCACTTTTGTGCATCCTTGGAGGCCGAAAATTGTATTTATATCAGAAACTCGACGTTATATTGGGCTGCGAGAAGACGAATGGCCGAAGTTGCCGCAAACCGTCGAGGCATAAGATTAAAAAAAAAAAAAAAATCTCTGATCACTCACGTCCGAAACGCCTCATCCGATCATTAGTTGTTGAATCCGGGAGTGTCAAAGGGAGTTATTTCGAGTGAAGTTTTGAGGTGCTTTTCGAGACTTTACGGAGATTTTGTAGCTTCACACAGCAGATTTTTCTCATAATTCCCAAGAGGAAGAGGCCGTGTGCCTGACCAAAAAGAAACCATCTTCACCTCGAGAGTGTAGCAGCCTTGGCTCTCTCAACTCGTCGAAAAATAACTAAGGTCCGTCACTCAATTAAAATGTATTATTCATAATTTAATAGTTGCTACGGACAAATAATATTTCAAAATAAAAATTGAATTAAATTTTAATCAGAACACCTTGAATTTCTAAAGAACAAATAACCCCTTAAATATGGCAATAAGTTGAACAGTACAGACGTTAGCTTACACAGCTGATCAGAACTGCCATCCGACATCGACATCCTGAAAGAGGTTTAACCCTAAATATCCTGAGGTATCTTTATGGAAGTCCAATTTTTATTTGCAACTATTCAGCACTATCTTGATACTATCGATTGCATAACAAAACGTGATAAAAACTAAGTATTTCTCGATTTCACAGACTTTAATAGGTACCTTCAACCGTCATCTCAACCGTTTCAACCGTTTCAACCTCTTCAACCGTTTCAACCGTCATCTCTCATCTTGTAGGCTATTAGTTGGGTTTCCTCGTCAGAGATCCGCACAGACCCTTTCATGAAGTGAACCTTCTCCGCCTTATTCCTTTGGTCTTTACTTAATGAGAAATAACTACTCCAACATCCCACCAAGGATTTTTCCAAGTTTCATTCTTCTACTCTAACAAAATTGGGTTAGTGGATAGTTTCTGCTCAGCTAGCGCTGGTGGCCCTTGGAAATATCATTCTTCAGCTAATAGACTGATATAGGGCCTTTGAGGTACCTTCTGCTCAAATATTCTATAAATTTGCTCATCTAGCCTTTGCTGTATTAAGAGCAAGCAGCTTATGCTTCAGAGACGTCCAGAAGCCACTCCAATCTTCTTCTAATTTGACAATATCGTTCATCTTTCCTTCGAAAATATTCTCCATCTATGACTCTCTCTTTCTTAGCGGCTCCTGTTTTGTTTTTCCTTCCAAGTTGTTAAAAGTAAATTGTGTTCAATTCCACTCGTTTGCAAAAAACATAGATTTGCTATTGTCACTTTTTTTATTAAATTTAACTAAACTCCCTCAAAGACGGAGGGGGCACGCTATAAATAAAAATAAATAAACAAACCAAATATTAATTGGGAGGACGCCTAGGACTCACCCGACACCATGGTAGTACCAACCATAGGTACCTACCTACCTACTACTGACCAAGTTTATTTTGACAAAATAAACGTTTCACACTCAATATCGATGAGATAGGTAGTTGAGGTTCCTTAATTATTAGGAAATGTGATTACTGGTCCCAAGAACGCAAAACTGATTACAAATCGAAGGAACGAACAGCGATCGAATTTTAGTCAGCTAAAACGGAGATTAAACCTCTTTGTCCAACCCTTAAGGAAGTTCTACCGCAATTTTTTTTTTTCGATTTGTGGTTTTAAATTTTTTATTAAAGCTGAATATATTCCTCACATTAAAAAAAAAAAGTAACTCAAAATTCCAACAAGACCACATTTTTTCAACCTTCCGAACTTGGACTAGAAACCGCGCTAGGACCAAAACAAGATCAAAACAAAACATCCCTTTATTCTTCTTCAATGTTACCTCCAAATTTGTAATATGGATGCTACAACAATGGGAGTAAGGAAACTAAATGGAGCAAATAATAGCAACACAAGATGAAAAATGAATTGCGAGCATGGAGCAGCAAACACGCTAGGTAAAAAAAATGGACCGACCTCAAAAATTGTGTCCGTAAACACCAAAAAGGGAAAAATAATAATCTCAGCGAAAATTTACTCTAATCTGGTAGGTTGTTGGACATAAATATCTAGTCAACAGAAGGTAGGTATGTTGGAATACCAACAATTATTTGTAGTGTGATTCACACTTATCTGTACTCGTATTCATGTTTTGTATTGAACGATCGACGCATGTTGTAATACTCACCTGATCATGTGAGTAGTACTTAATAACCATAGCGTATCCAGATAGGTAGGTAGGTACGCATTGAAGTCGCCGCCGTGCCCATCTGTAGACACAAACTAACCACCTCCTCGATTCGATGATCTGGTTAGCATTACAAGAGAGCCATTGAGTTCAAATGTGCTCCCCAAACTATCAGATACCTATTACATCTCTTCTGCAATATGAGTATGATAGTAAGTGTGAACCTCCCTAGGAATGGTTGTGACGAGTATTTTGAGACTTTATTATTATAATACAATAATAGTATGAGACTGCTTATTATATTGTTGGACATAACACATTATAACATACCTTCGGAAGCGTTGTTACCTAATTAACGTTCAAAACTCCCACAATATTGAACGAACTGATACTTACATTCATACTCGGTGTGGAAGCATGTTTGTAGTATGGGATGTATGTATATTTGCGAAAAAGAATAACATGTTGGTAAGTAGAAGATCTAGAAGACGTTTGTGTCTACAGATGGGCACGGCGGCGACTTCAATGCGTACCTACCTACCTATCTGGATACGCTATGGTTATTAAGTACTACTCACATGATCAGGTGAGTATTACAACATGCGTCGATCGTTCAATACAAAACATGAATACGAGTACAGATAAGTGTGAATCACACTACAAATAATTGTTGGTATTCCAACATACCTACCATCTGTTGACTAGATATTTATGTCCAACAACCTACCAGATTAGAGTAAATTTTCGCTGAGATTATTATTTTTCCCTTTTTGGTGTTTACGGACACAATTTTTGAGGTCGGTCCATTTTTTTGTTAAAAAGGTTTTTATTTTATTATTTTTCCATTTTATTTTATTTTTTATTTCTCACTTTTTAGTGGTCTTCAATTTAAATCTGAAATTAATTTACCCGCAGTTTTTCGAACAGTTTCCGTAATGTAGATCTATTTCCATTCTGTTAATCATTACAGTAAGGTGAACCAGAAGCCAAAGGGTGAACCACAATCTATAATCCGGATCAGTTTTCAAATGTATAGATGAGTTTCCGTTTTTGAATCAGTTTCAGGAGGTATTTGGTTCACTTTTCTACTTAGCAATCTACTGTCATATCCCCTAACTGTTCGACTTTCCTCATATTTAATAGGTACTTGGTAGTTCTGACAACACAATTCAACCACTCAACCATGACATGATTGACGAGAGAGCTAAGTGCTACATCCTTTGGCAGAAAACCCTCTTATCTCCTAACTGTACTATATACCTTATATCTGGTACGGAACTATTCAGTTCAGACGATCTCCTGTATCATTACCTACCCAACTATTTATAAATGACGAGCAAGCTATGTGCTACACCCACTTGGTAGAATACCCTCTCATCACCTAGTTGTACTATATACCACATATTTGGTAGGGCACTATGCAGTTCTGACGATCTTCTATACCATTACCTACCCAAATATATTAAGGATGTCGAGAAAGCTATGTGCTATACCCACTTGGTAGAATACCTAACTAACAGTACTATAACAATTATTATAATTATTATCCCTCATACGTATATGGTAGGAAAACTCACTTATTCGAGCATTCATAAACACGTTTGATACGGCTAATGCAGGTTCTGAGCGAATAACCCACTATAATTTCCCTCTTTCTCATCCCCCGCAGCACCTTTTAGTTATCGCAACCCCCTCACATAGCATATCATTTTGAAGCTTACAATCAGACCTTCAATTTGACTATACACAAATAGTCAGTCATTGGCTCAGTCGGAAGTCACAGGGGAAGAAGAGTGAATGCGGACCAATATTCCCGCAAACGGGAACCACGTTTTTCAACTTCTTTCACAAATTTTCGATACTTTTAACAAAGCAAAATGAAATCTGTTTGAAACGGGACCACCACGGATACTGGTAGAACACATTTAAGAAAGAATCAGACAGATTGGTACCGGAATAAAGAAATGCAAGGTGTTCAGACATACAAAAAAAAAAAAAAAAAAAAAAAAAATCGTCGTCCCACGACAACCCGAAATGAGTACCTCCTCTTTCGCGCGCCTTCGGCGCGTTGAAGTAGGTCAAAAAGCATGAAACGCCGCGCCGTCAGAAAATTAGCTCTCCTGAAAAGTTGCGTTTTTCAACATTCAAGAACACAAATCTCGGGAACTACAGTAGGTATCCACTTACTTTTTATTTTATTTTTTAGGTTCTCAAAAAGAGATACGGCCGTTGGAATACAAAAAAAAAAAAAAAAATCGAATAATTTTATACCTACTTTGGAAATTTTATTGTTCCTTGCCCCCAGAATTTTTTTTCGTCAAACTAATTGCGCCGATCTTTTCTCACGTGTTCTATTGACAATATCTCAAAACATAGTTTTACTGGCTTGGATAGTTTCAGAGAAAATTTACCTCAAAATAGAAAATTCAGCGGTTTCGCAATCTGACTTTGACAATTTTTATTATTTTGGTTTATTATTTTCAATAATAAGCCTTTGGAATCGAGCAAGAAAAAAAAATTTTAACCCCCCCTCAAAATTTGATGTTTTACGTTTCAAGGTACGTAGAATCCGAAAATCGAATAAAAAAATTTCCGTCCGTCCGCCGTACGCCGTCCGCCGTACGCGGCACTTTTCTTAGCAACACTGGACCGATTTGGTTCAAATTTGGTATATGGGCTCCATTTGGGGTCTAGTTGTGCCGCGAAGCTTTTGGTTGATGTAGGTCACTTCTAAGGGGTGAAAATTAAGGGTTGAAATTTTCAAGAGTGCCCTAGCTCGAAAACTTTCGAAATAAAGGTATCGTTTTTTCACCAATTTTAAATAGTACAGAATTTTTAAAAATTTTTGAGACCACCCGGAGCTCTGTAGGACAAACCGTTCGGTCCCTACAAGTATTTGAAGGTTTTCCTTCGATAAAACAGAATCATGAGTGTGAATCGCAAAAGAGGTCTAATCGCCGTTCAAATTTTATCTGACTAAAATGCGATCGCTGTTCATTTCTTCGATTTGTATACAGTTTTGCCTTCTGCGTAAACAGTAATCAAATTTCCATATCAAGCTTTCTATTTTTCGAATCGAGTGTGAAGCGTTTAGTTCTTTCTAATAAACTTGATTGTGAAGGTGTGAAGCCATTATAGTGTGGTAGGTAGTACCTACCAATAGTTGGTAGGTAAAAAAAAATTGGTAGGTAAAAACAATGTTTGTAGGTAAAAAACGCTGCAAATCATTGCTCACTGATCAGATCACTGATCAGCTGAGTGAGCTCCGAAGCCATTTTCAATGCTATTGAATGGAAGTGCTCTTCCAGGCGTCTCCAGCATTCGAGGATATCTTCTTCACTCCTCACATCACTGATCAGCTGAGTGAGCTCCAAAGCCATTTTCAATCCTATTGAATGGAAGTGCTCTTCCAGGCGTCTCCAGCATTCGAGGAGATCTTCTTCACTCTTCTGATCACTGATCAGCTGAGTGAGCTCCGAAGCCATTTTCAATCCTATTGAACGCAGGAGCTGAAATTTGAGAGGGAAGGTCAAGGGAGAATACAGATGGTGGTAGGTGCTATTGATGGAGAACCAGTGATCTATACAGAAGGATGATCTATACAGAAAATAATAAACCTTTGAGCAATGATTTGCAGCGTTTTTGTTTCTGGAATTGAGTTTTACAAATTTTTACAGTATGTAACTACAGATGTGTAGAATATGCTGTAAAAATTTGAAAACGATAGAGGCGAAACTTTCTGATTCACAATCAATTGAAGACGAAGGTTGCCAACCGGGCTGATGTTGCGGTAGAACCCCCCTAAGTACTCGTAGGGAGCGAATGGTTTGTCCTACAGAGCTCCGGGTGGTCCCTAAAAATGCAATACTATTTCAATTTAGTGAAAAAAACGATACCTTTATTTCAATAGTTTTCGAGGTAGAGCACTTTTGAAAATTTCAACCCTCATTTTTCACCCCTAAGAAATGACATCAACCAAAAGCTTCACAACTACATCCCAAATGGTGCCCACATACCAAATTTCATCAAAATCGGTCCATGGGAACTAAGGAAAGTACTGCGTACGGCGGACGGACAGAACATTTTTTATTCAATTTTCAGATTCTACGTACCTTGAAACGCAAAAAAAAAAAAAAAAATTTAAGGGGGATTACAATTTTTTTTCTTAGTCGATTCCAAAGGACCATTATTGAAAATAAACGAAAAAAACTATAAATTTGTCAAAATACAATTAAATTCAATTAAAAATGCTAATAAACAAATTTTTTGAACAAGTGAGAAATTAAGGGTTAAAAAACAGGGGATTACAATTTTTTTTCTCGGTCGATTCCAAAGGACCATTATTGAAAATAAACCAAAAAATCTGTAAATTTGTCAAAATACAATTAAATTCAATTAAAAATGCTAATAAACAAATTTTTTGAACAAGTGAGAAATTAAGGGTTAAAAAACAGGGGGATTACAATTTTCTTTCTTGGTCGATTCCAAAGGACCATTATTGAAAATAAACCAAAAAAATCTGTAAATTTGTCAAAATACAATTAAATTCAATTAAACATGCTAATAAACAAATTTTTTGAACAAGTGAGAAATTAAGGGTTAAAAAACAAATGTCGGAACCCATTTGTTTGAGCCATCAAATGTAAACTAGTTGGGGAGAGTGGTGCATTTGAGGTGAAGCCTGTGCGGTCGCCATTTAAGGCGATTTTACGGCGGAAGTAAATCCACTCATAAAACCTTGAAGCGAATAACATAAGTATTCACAGTCTTCAATTTTATGTAATACACTCCGACTTCTTTAGCGATGCACACTTGAAAGAATAAACTTTTATGTGAGGTGGAAAACGACACATCTGAGGCTGCGTAGAGTGTGGCTAGAGAAACTAATTGACATTTTCGTACTTAAATTTGTTGTGGAAACGAGTAAAAATTCTTTAAAATTTCTAATAAAATAGTGGTTATGGGTAAAATTTTCAAATGAACATGGAGAAAACTATTATTGTCTACTTATATTAATATTCATATTCGTAGTTCGCAGCCACAGCAGTAAGTGCTAGATTTCTAAATGTAAATTTGATAAAATTCACATTTCAAAGATGAATACGAGAAAAACCGTCATCATCACGAGGATGACTTTACTAATAATCAAAAATTTATGTTAGTGAATTTAGTAAATAAGCCGAGTATCAGACATCGTTGAGTGCCAGTATCAGGTGTGTCTGTTACTGGTCAGATCTGAATACTGATCAGACATCGTTGAGTACCAGTAACAGACACCCCTGACACTGGCACTCAAAGATGTCTGAAATTCGGCTTTGGATCAATTCAAAGATTTGTTTTTACAATCAGGACAGCAGTAAAAACATCGGAATTTACGTAATGATTTATTTTTATATTTTTGTGAGAAAAACGTCTGTACCTAGTCAAACAAAAAATTACTCAAGGGGGTCTCAGTCGGTCGCCGTTCATTCCTCGTTCCGGGTTAGTATTTCACGAAAATGAAGCCGCAAAAACATAAAAAGTTGTTCCTAAATTTGAAATTTTAAAGGATTTTAGAAATTCGTTAGTGCACGGCCCTAGGGAATAAAATAACTGAAATATTTCCGCTGGAATCATCAAAATAGAACAATAATAGCCGAAGAAAAATGGGAAAAACTACTGAATAAACAGTTTTTCCATATTTTCTGGCAATTATTGTTCGATTTTGATTATTCCGGCGGCAATATTTCAGATTTTAAATTCCCTAGGGCCGGGCACTAATAAATTTTCAACATCTTTTAAAATTTCAAATTTAGGTACAACGTTTTAAGTTCTGCACCTTCAATTTGGCGAAATACTAAGAACGAACGGCGACCGACTGAGACCCCCTTAATAAGAGTTTTTTAAAGAGTTAGATTGAAGTGTCTGTTTCTGGACCCGGAAGGCGTCTGATACTTGCGCCATCCAAATTTCTCCGTGTCAGATACTGGTGCAGAAACATGGTTTTGGAAACATCATGTTAAATCCGAAAAACTTTGAAATCCTTCGATTTCCAATTTTTGGTGACTCGTCAAGAAGTTGGGGAACCTAATTATCCCCCCCCCCCCCAATAAATGTTAGATGAAGTCACGCCTACTATTAAAAAAACCTGAGGATCTCCGCTTGTAGTGTCTGATACTGGTGCTTTCACCCTAGGGACCATGTGCGACGTTGCCAATTCCCCACTGCCGGCCATCTTCTGAAGCCTTGTCTGATTTCCCAAGCTCTGAAGTATCCATAACGAATTTTTCTCCTTTTGCTTTATTATTTTCAATAATGAACCTTTGAAATCGACCAAGAAATTTTTTTTAACACCCTCTCAAAATTTGATGGTTTACGTTTCAAGGTACGTAAAATCCAAAAATCGAATACAAATTTGGCCGTCCGTCCGCCGTACGCGGCACTTTTGCCACTTAGCATTTACCGATTTTGATTAAATTTGGTATGTAGGCTCCATTTGGGGTCTAGTTGTGCTCCGAAGATTTTGGTTGATGTAGGTCACTTTTAAGAGTCACAAAATAAATTTTGAAATTTTGAAAACGCCCTAACTCAAAAAATTTTGATATAAAGGCATTGTTTTTCCTTCAATTTAAGATTCTATAGAATTTTAAAATATTTTTGAGAACATGCGGAGCTCTGTAGGACAAACCGTTTGCTCCTTACGAGAATTTAAGGTTTGGACGTACGATAAATCAGAAACACGAGTATGAATCGCAAAAGAGGCCTTATCTCCGTTCAAATTTTAGCTGACCGAAATGCGATCGATGTTTTTCTTCATGTTGGTTGGTTGGTGGCTTTGCAGACGAGTGATCTATATAGAAAAATAATGAACCATTGTGTAATAATTTGCAGCGTTTTTTACGTGTTTTAGTGAATTTGATGGGTAGTTGTTGGCGCGCGAATAAAAGATCTCGTGAAAATTTCCTCCGTTTTCTCGACAGAGTAAACCCGGTTACGCTCTAACCAGCGTGGGCCGTTCGCTATTACGTCCCGTTATAATTTGCCCATTGATTACCGCTTCAAAGGAGAAGAGACCCGACTGTTGATCGTTATTGTAACTGCTTCGGATATTGATGATATCGAACAATTTCCACCGCAGACGCCTAAAACACCCTGAAAATTAATAATAAGGAAGTTTTTAGACAATTCCTTAACGCAAATACCGTTGGTGAATTCACCTAGAAATAATTTCCCGTTGTTTGGAGAGCACTTGACATTTTCCCCGACGTTTTCTGGAAAATGCAATACCTTATCCACTTTTGGGAATAGTTGTATAAATATTTAACGTTAAACGGACATTAAATGCCAAATAATACTTGAAATAATAATATAGATTTTCGAAGGCTGAGAATCCTATTTTTAGTTCATCGATCAACAAACAAAAGAGCGAAATTCCTACACAGTAAAAGTCTATAGTAATTTATAATTTATCAAGCAAAATAAAAATAATATTGGTAATAAAAGGAGATCCTATTTGTCAATTGTCTGGCATGAGTGAATGAGTGGTTTTTCCGAAGATGTTATTAACTAATTTATGGCAATTTCTTTTTTTGCCTGGATATTCTATCACGTTAATTTTCTCTTTAAACCTCGGCGTTTTTGGTTTATTATCTTCAATAATGAATTGAATTTTTAGAGACCACGCGGGGCTCTGTAGGACAATCTGTTCGCTCCCTACGAGGTTTCCCTTCGATAAAACAGAATTACGAGTTTGAATCACCAAAGATCTAATCTCCGTTGAAATTTTATCTGACCAAAATGCAACTAGTAATCAAACTTATTCCAAATAAACTTGAATATGAAGGTGTGAAGTACTTAGTAGGTAGGTAGTACCTACCTGAAGTAAAAAACCTTTAAAAAAAGGTTAAAAAACGCTGCAAATTATTGCATTGTTATTGTTGTTTGTCATTGTTAGAGTATTTATTTTTTAACCTACCATCCATAAATATTATTATTATTAATGCGTTTATTTGTATAGTCTTTCGACATTACAAGGAGTAGCATATTATGTAAATGTAAAATAAGATAAATTGCTCGATATAATATACAAAAAGACAAGAAATGGATAGAATAGAGATGGATGGATGGTGAATGGATATGAACATGAATACATGAATGGGTACAAAGGTACATAAAGGCTTGAAAGGGGTTCCAGAGACAAAGCAAAAATAAAGAGAGGGGAAGAAAGATAAATAATAAAATGAATCAATAATAATAATTTTTTCGCGAAAAAATATAATAATAATAGTAATAACAAGAAATTAAATCAAACATTTGAGGTTGTAAAAATAATCCAAACATTGGAGGTTCCTTTCATCCAGAAAGAGGGGGAAAAAAAACAGAATACAAAATACACCAAAATGCACTGAGTTTAACCTCTGATTCTCAGACATTCCCTCACAAAATTGTACAACTGGATTGCCCCCTCCATACCCTCTTTTTTTTTAATTTTTATTGGCTTCAGTCTGCTATTCAGCCTTTCATAATTATTTACATATTATAGCTGTATATTAATTACATAATAGATACATACACTTTCAATTAGATCAAATAAAAATGTCACTTGTAGTTATAGAGTCACATCACTATCCTCGCAGAACTTGACAATAGCGTCGTAAATCGTGACGTCTTGGAGTTGGAGAATGAGCTCGAGATTGAAGGGTTGAGCGACTGATTTGGATACCTCTTCGAAGAGCTTTTCACGGGTGATATTGAACCTTGGACATTCCATAAATATATGCTGCTCGTCTTCAGTGACTGAACAGAGCTCGCACAGTTCGCTGTCTGTTTTTCCAATTCTGAGGAGGTACTTTTTTGTGCAGCAGTGACCTGTTCTTAGCCGAGAAATTATTTTGAAAAACATTTTGGGCCTGAGTGGCATGTTGCTGAACCAGGCAGACAGACGTGGTGGAGGGAACATCCTTACATACCGTTGTCCTGCATGGTAGTTCTCATGTTCTACTCTCCACTGTTTTGTTAATTCGGCAGCTATTTTCTTTTTCAAATCAGTTGGAGGGAACCATGGAGTAGCTTCAGGGAGTGGTACTTCTAGCGCTGCGATCTTGGCGTTGAAGTCAGCGATGTCATTGCCCTCTATTCCTCTGTGGCTTCTAACCCATATAAACCTAACACTGATGCCATCAATCTCAAGCTGGAACATCAGTTTCTTGATTTCCATTTCTAATTTCCCCATTTTTTTTCTTGGATCGGCTGAACACAGTTTGGATAGAACTGACTGGGAATCGGAGATAAAAACGGCGCAATTTGACGTCTGGGTTCGAGCAACAAGTTTCAACCCTTGATATATTGCAAATGCCTCGGCAGTATATATTGTGGCCTGATCCCAAAGACGATATTGAAGGGTTTGACTGATAGAGGGTGCGTAAACAGCACAACCTACGTTACCGTTGATAATGGACCCATCGGTGAAAATACATGTTGCATTTGGGTAATGGACAGCGCAGTGCTCCCTTAGATGAGAATTGGCTGATGTTGGTGACGCATATGCTGCTTCAGGGAGTTTAGAGATAACAGGCCTTAGCCAAATCGCTTTGTAGTCCGCCAGGTATTGAAAAGGTACAAGAGATTGTTGAACCCATGGGAGGCTTTGTGATAGTACTGTAAAACTAGTGCAAAGTAGAGGATCAATCTTTTTCTTCCAAAAATCACAGGTTAGCACGTCGATGGTTAGCCTGTATATTAATGAAAAAGTAGTCGGATTGCGGCTGTAAAGAGATGCGAGGAATCTTGAAGCTAGCTGTTGCCGTCGAAGAGAAAGAGGTGGATCCCCAGTTTCAGAACGCAGGGCGTTTATTGGAGTACATGGCAATGATCCTAGTACCAGACGGAGTGCTTTTGATTGAATTTTATTCAAAATTTCCAAATTCGTCACCGCTGTTGATCCGTACAGGAAACACCCATAATCGAAAAGACTCCTTATTGTGGCCCTGTAGTAGAGGATGGAAATTTTGGGGTCTGCTCCCCAAGAAGTCCTCGTGAAACATCTCATCACGTTCAAATGTTTTTCTGCTCTATCAGCTAAGTCTTTAATGTGGTACTTCCATGTTAGCTTAGTTGTAAGTGAGAGCCCCAAGAACTTGACAGTTCTAGCACACGGGAATGTAATGCCACCTAGGTTCACATTATCATTGAACGGAATGTTTCTTTTTCTGGTAAAAGGACAAACTATAGACTTACTAGTTGAAATTGACAGCCCACGACACTGAAAGAATCGATTAATTATTATTACGGCTTCACTAAGGGCATCGATACAGGATTCGAATCCGCTATTTGTGCTATAGATACAGATGTCATCAGCATACTGTATTATCCTGACTCCATCAGGTAGGAGTTCTTCCAAGCCTGACACGTATACGGCGTAAAGGGAGGTGCTCAGGATGCATCCTTGGGGAAGTCCTCTCCACGTTACTCTTGGTGCTGAGAGATTTCCATTTACCCTAGTAAAAATTCTCCTCTCGTTGTACAAGGTGATGATGTTGTGACTAAAAAGAGGTGGGAGTCCTATATTGATCATTTGGTCATACAACACTGGCATCAAAACGTCGTCGTACGCTGATTTTACGTCGAGGAAGAGCGCAACTGTTGAGTGGTTCAAAGTAAAACCAATCTGAATGTTGGTCGTTAGCTCTGTAACTGCATCCATAGTTGATCTCTGGGTTCTAAATCCATACTGGCTACACGGAAGTTTATTGCTGCTTTCAAGCCACCATTGAAGTCTATACTTGATTATTCGCTCGAAGCATTTCATAATGCAAGAAGCCAAGGAAATGGGGCGGTAAGATGATGCTTCTCCTGCTGGTTTACCAGCTTTGGGAATTGGTACGATGACGAAATCCTTCCAAGAGACTGGAAATTCTCCAGTTCGCCAGAAATTGTTAAATAACGTTAACAATTTACGTTTGTAGTTAATTGGCAAGTTTGCGAGGATTTGGTAGGTGATTCCGTCTTTGCCAGGAGCAGTTGATGAACTTCGACTGTTGGCACAATCTAATTCTTCAAGTGAGAAAGGGGCGAAGAAAAAACTCTGGTCAGCATGTGAGCTATGCAATGTGGGTCTAAGGATAGGTTGTTCTGAAGTAGAGTACGGTGCTAGGTTTTGGTGAAATTCTTCAACCCATTGGCCTTCTTGCAAACGATTGTATGATTTGGTGATGCTTGATTTAAGTGAGCGGATTTGGCTCCAAATCTCCCGAATCGGTGTTCCACGGTTCAGTGTGTTACAGTAGTTTTTAAAGTTAGAAAACTTTTGTTCCGCTAAGACTTTTCTAGCATTATCCGCTGCCATACTCGCTACCATATATGTCAGGTAATTTTGATTTGCTTTATATCTATTGAAAGACATTTTTCGTCCCCGTTCTGCTTCTGCACATTTCGAATTCCACCAGTAATTGAACATTTTCAGATTATGAGGTTTGGAAAGTGGAGCGCACTCATTGAACGCTTCCTCAATTACAGCAATGAATTCCTCGTAGCCTTGCGAATCCATAGCAATTTGGGTTTGTTTATCCTCCAAAGTATTATAGAATTTAGTCCAATCCATCTTCTTCAGATTCCACCGTGTTGTAGGAAGGATGGAAGTCAGGTTTTCTTCACGCGAAGATGTTATCAACGCTGGCCAGTGGTTGGAACCCATTGGGTCTCGAAAAATTTCCCAGGAGAGTTCACTTGCTAGTTGCGCAGAAGCAAAACAGATATCTAAAGCGGAGATCACATTTTGGGTTGCTGAGGGTATTAATGTAGGGGACCCATCATTGAGGAAACAAAGATCATATTCAGATGCGGCCTCTAACAAGGCTGCTCCCTTCGTGTCAGTGAAAGAGCTACCAACAAGCGTGCTGTGGCAATTCCAGTCGCCGAGTATTACACATGGATGCCGCATTGTTTCGAAGAATCGTTGCCACGTTTGCTTAGGTACATTGTTACGGTGACTATTATAGACCGAAGCTACAAGTACTTTTAAGTTGTTAGTGAACATAATTTCTGCCGCAACGTAGGCAAAACCATCGATCGAAACATTTAGCGTAAACTCTTTGAACTTGATGCCTTGTTTAATTAATAAAGCGACTCCTGCTCTGCCATCTTCTCGATCCTTTCTTAACAGATTGTATCCTCTGAAGGAGTACAATCGACCAGGTTTAAAATAGGCTTCAGAGACAGCAGCTATTGTTACTGATGATTCAGTCAGAAACTGTTCGAAACTTGGTTTGTTGCTCACAAGGGATCGTGCGTTCCACTGAAATATTTTAATACGTTGTTTATTGTTACTCATGATTAAATTTGTTATTTAATATATTGATTTATATTTGTTGACTTCGACTATTAGTTAAGTATAGTGTTATTTTGATTCGAGTTGGGTTGATAATAGTTGATTGATTCTGGTTGATAATGAACATAATATTCGTCGGTCGATTTGTTGAGAGGAGGATGTGTTTAATAACTGGAGGATTGATTCGGCCATTCTTTCAGTTGTAATGTCCACATCCATTGGTTGATCAGTCTGATTATGGTTATTTTGTTTTCTCTCCTTGTTATATCTTGAAGAGGGTAAGGGTGATTCAGCAGGCATGTAGGGTTCTTGATTAGGGGTGAACCAGTCTTCATCATCATCTGTTTTGCGTTGACGGGCTTCTGGTTTCTTGTATGGAAGTGTCCTAGGAGATTTCCGAGACGATTTTCGATCAGATGTACTATTCGCGGCTTTAAGAGTCGGAAAACCTTCATTATTATTATCGTTAAGTTCTGCTAATATTCCGAAGCTGTTCTGTGTGATAGAAGCGTACGAATCAGCCATGAGTTTTTCTCTTTTGAATTTCACCCTTTCTAAATATACTGGACAATCTTTGCTGGTTGCAACGTGTGTTACACTTTTACAGTTTATGCACGCAATTCTGGACTTCTTGGGACAGGACTCAGCTGAATGTTCTTCTGCGCAGTAAAGGCATCTTAAACCACATTGTGATTGAATGTGACCAATGCGGTAACAACCTGAACATTGACGAACGGGAGGGATGTATGTATCAACTCGACAGCGGGCCCCAAAAATGGAAATGAATTGGGGTATGGTTTGGGCATTGAACGTAACAAAACATGTGGACAACATGGTGGTTTTTATACTTCCATCGGGGTTGATAGTAGTTTTAGTTAGCCGTTTTATTCCGACTGGTTCGATTGGGGATACCATCTCAGTCAATATTTCCAAATCAGTTAAAGATGGGTCAATATTACGAACAACTCCAGTTTTGCATATGAGTGAATCGGGGATGTACGCAATGTATTGTTTTCGTAAGAATTCTTTGTGTGTCACCATATCATTAGCAGCTCTTGCCGATGAGAATTCAATCTTTATTCGATTTCCTCCTATACTCGAAACATTCGTGATGAGTCGTTTATTTATATTATCAAGATTAAATAACCATTTACCGAATACCATAGGGTGTTGTTTACCGATCTTTGCATCTTTAGCCAAGCCTTCAATAAATATAAATAACGGTCCTTTATCAGTTAGTCTGAATCGGTTTTTAGTGACTCGTTCATAAAAATCGTTAGGTGAACTTGTTGAGACATTTTTACTGTTTGTGTTGGTACTGTTATTTGTTTTGGAAGCAATTCCGTTTTTATCCGGTTCCGGATCCCCATCACTATTCTCCCCCATCGGGGAGGATCAAGGTTGTAACTAGGTGTCAAAGGTCGCCGTATTTAATATAACCAGGTGTTATTAATAAAGGTAGGCTTGAAGAGATAACGGGACGCTTGAAATTACCTGCGATCTACGGCTGTCTCGATACACGAACGACTGAGGTCCTCACTCGACAACTGTTGGAACAAGACTGCTCCATACCCTCGATCCCCAGTATGTTACATAAAAAATCGACCCAGTAAGCCTCAATTCTCTGTCCTGCGATCCCCGGGCACACACAAAGAGACACACAAAGTGCATGAGAGTGTCCGGTTCATCCGAGGAGCACATCGGACATTCCTCAGACGCATCGAAAACGACTCCCCTTCCATCCGCATACACCGAGCACCAGCCACTACCGCACATTCTGATTTGGCATATTAATCTTTTGCATTTTATTCCCATGTCCATGTTTAAGTAAACTGGAGGAGTAATGGGTGCCAAAAACCTATATGTCTCGCTGAATGAAGACACAGTTATTCGTTCCCAATCCTGTTGTCTACACTTCTTCTCCCAGTTCTCCATTATTATTTTTCTGTCCCTCTGAAAACCCAGACAATTCTGCTCTAACCAGAAGGACATACATCCTTCGTTTTCAAAGAAGGTTCTCAAGTGGGTGGCCCAATTGTTTTTAACGCAACCGCCGCCGGTCGTTGACAGAGCCATAAGTCGCTTAAAACAGATTCTTGGCAAGCGATTTTCTTCCATCCGACCGATTTTCAACCACCAATTAAGTGCTCTGTTTATCACTTGAATCTTTGTGTGAGACAAACCAAATTCTGATCAAACCATGTAGTCTGGTGTATTTGTGGGCAGAAAGAAAGCTGACTTGAAAGCTCGCACCTGTACTCTCTCTACGACTTCGAGATGCTGCAGCCCCCAAACTTCAGAGGCATACAGCGTCGTAGCGTAGGCGACTGATTTAAAAACCTTGAACCAGGCTTCCATGGCATCTGTTCCAGCTTTATTGATTATCGGAAGCAAGGTTTTAGTAGCAGTCTCCCCTTTGGACCTCTGGTTGTTGGCGTTTTGATCAAATGATCCATTATTCTTGAAAACTACCCCAAGATAGGTGTATGATTGCGTGGACGAAATAGTTTTCGTCCCACATCTGAACAAATATTTTTTTGAACTAGCCCTTTTGTTGAAAATCATAACATTCGATTTCTCATGGTTAATTGACGAAGAATTTACACTACAGTACTCCTCAAAAACTTTCAAAGTTCTCTGCATCCCTACGAAACTATATGAGAAGAGAGCCAGATCATCGGCATATTGGAGAGAGATAATGTCCCCAGGTCCAGATAAATTCACGCCCCCCCACTCCACCAGACATGAGACAAGAGTCAAGATCAGCCATGAATAATGCAAACAGCAAGGGAGACAGCACATCCCCCTGCAAGATACCTTCTGTTATCGCAAAGGAAGCAGAATCCTCTCCGTCAACTCTCACAGAAAATGAGGCGTTTTGGTACAGTGACCTAAGAATATTCACAGTTTTGGCACTAAAATTCATATCATATGACTTGCGCCATAATATTTCATGTGATATCCGGTCAAAGCATCTCTGGAAATCTATAAACGCAACATACAGTTTACTGCCAGGAAGCCGGGTGTTGATTGCTATTGTACTAGACAAAACAAAAATGTTGTCTACACAGCTCCGCCCTTTATGGAAACCATTTTGGCCCTCCAGTAGCAATTCATTTTCTTCCACAAACCTTTGTAATCTACATAGCATAATCTGGTTGAAAATTTTGAGGATTGTGTTGAGTAGAGATATTCCACGATAGTTTTGGGGATCCCTCTCGTCGCCTTTTTTATATAAGAGAAACGTGCGGATTCTAGCCAATATCGGTGGTATGCAACCTGAAATCAGCATACCATTGAAAAAGTTCACAATGAGACTCAACCAGCTATCTGGGAGGTTTTTATAAATCTCGTAGATTATCCCATCAACTCCTGCCGCCTTCCGGTACTTGAATGAACTTAAGGCCGCCGTCAACTCAGATTGGGTTATTAGTTCATCCATTTAAGGATGGTGGGTTCCCGAAAAAATATACCCAGACCCATTGACACTGCTTTCCTTCTTATCCGTTAGAAACGGGTACAGTTCAGAGTAAAACCCCTCGACCGTCTTAATATTCAGCTTCCCTCTTTTTACCCCTGCAGTCTGTCTTAATTTTTTTATGACCTTCCAAAACTCCTCCGAGTTGTTGACTTTAGAGAGAGATGAACGAATGCCATCCATAAATACCTACTACCTACGAGAGTTTTAGAGCTAGGGCATTTTTGAGAATTTCAACCTAAAGCTTCGCGGCACAAATGAAAATTAAGGGTTGAAATTTTCAAAAATGCCCTAGCTCTAAAACTCTCGTAGGTAGTAGGTACCTGTGGTTGGTAGGTAAAAAAATAAATGAATACTCTAACAATGACAAAGCTGTGATCTTTGCAGATCTGTACAGGAAAATAATAAACCTTTGTGAAATAATTTGCAGCGTTTTTTCGTAACATTTCTTGAAATGTTAATCTTATAGAGATGACCAAGGAACTCATTCTTTCATTCTACATTTTTCAAATTTTCCCACTAAAAAGTTTACTGAATGTCATTGCAATAACAACATTTCTCCGAAAAATCCCTTCAAGAGAAAGCTAAATGAATTAATATTTCGAGGACTCGAATTCTTTGATGTGCTCCGAAAAGAGCTACCCTACCATTAGGAGCAAGCAAAGAAGTGAAAAACAATTGATTTTGAATTTATTAGGAGAGTAATTCTGGGTACTTATCCCAAGGGACTCACCCTCGATGAAGAACGAAAAGTTAATTTCTGGACCCCGAATCTACAATGAACAAACATAACGGAGTCGGTCGACAGTTTGACGAGGCTGGAATATTATTTATTAGAAGCCGTAACGTGGTATGCGGTGTGTTCAACGAGCAATTATAGGGCGCATGTAGTCGATATGTAGTTCAAAGGCGATATATTCACGGTTCGTGTTTCTCTATCATTGATTCACGTCGGCGAAAACCGACTTCTCACTCACATAACACAAGGGAGTTATCCTACGAATGTTTCCTCAATGCACGTACGATATCAGCCAAAATGTATGGTGTTTTCACTACAATTCATTTTCATATTTGACCGGTCATTCAAAACTATATAGGATACAATAGAGGAAGTTCTCTATTCGGTGTGTCATGGGACGACAATGTTTGGTTTATTATTTTCAATAATGAACCATTGGAATCGACCAAGAAAAAAATTTGTTAACCCCCCTCAAAATTTGATGGTTGACGTTTCAAGTTACTTCTACGTTTCCTTAGTAACCATGGACCGATTTTGATGAAATTTTGTATACAGGCTACATTTGGGGTCTAGTTGTGTCGCGAAGCAGGTTGATGTCAGTCACTTCTAAGGGGTGAAAATTAAGGGTTGAAATTTTCAAACGGATTTCATTTTGCTTTGTTTAAAAGTGTTTTTTAATGATGATTTAGTTGTTGATCACAACAACAGGTGTTCCAATACATAAAAGCCCAACCGTACATGTATGTCGCCGGAACTTGGAGGACCCGGGTTCGATTCCATGCTGTGACATCAAATTTTTTTCACATATATATTTTATTGGTAGATTTTTGCGCAGCTTGTAGTTGAGTCCCTCATGCCAAACTTTGTCAAACGCCTGAGCGACGTCAAGGAAGACGGCTGAGCAGACTTTCTTTTGCTCAAAGGCTATCCAAAGATTCCAGAACAACGTGCTAAGAACGGTGGTCAATGAACCATGGTACTTTCGAAACGAACGTCTCCATCATGAGCTTCGGATCGAAACAATAAACGATGCTATAAAGCGACAAGCTGTGTGACACCTACAGCGGCTAAGATGTCACATCAAAGAGGAAGCTGTCCAACTCCTTGATACAAGTGATATCAATAGAAGATTGAAGCGTACCAAACCACTTGACCTAGCTTACTTGTGAAGCAGTGAAGTGAAACATCCAACATAATCAACAAAACTCAGTGATGTATCTTAGTTTTGAATATATATCAATATTTTCAAAATTATATTGTTAATAAGTTATACTTGGTGCAATAAAGAATATTGAAAAAAACATATCTACGATTAGTTTTTGCTTGATTTTAGCAGGCTTTTCAGCTAGTACTTAATAAAACAATTTTTCTTCAGATCCAAAAGTATTGTCATTTTATATATTAAAATTTCAAAGAGGTCCAAGACCTGTACCAGCTCCAAGGTCTGTGACATTATCGATTTGGAGAGCAACCTCCATGTTGCTCCATTGCTACATGTTGCTCTCCAGATCGCAGAGGTTGAAGCTCTGTTGAGAAGGAGGAACATTACCAATGATTAAGAAAAGTTTGATTTCACCGTAGAAGTGATTGATGCAAGTATTCTAGCTCAAGTAGGATTCTGAGGAACGCAAGCTACTACGACTACTTTAAGACGTATCACTCGGAGATAGAAGACCAAGTCAGCTTCTTCGAAAGATGAAGAAACTTTCGAACCACTTTCTAAGGGTTTATTGAAGACCCAGTGGTTGCAAAAGCTACCTTCAAATGGACAGAGGTATAATATCAGTGAGTAAAGAATCAACTCCAAATACTTTAGTAAGTAAGTAAACAACCATTTTAGGTTGGATTTTCGTCCGACTGCCATTTCTGGCGTCGCGGACGTCATCATCTGTCTTCCAAAGGGAAGATCAGAATTTGTTCTGATTTCGCTCATGCCTCACCTCCCTGGGTTGGCCGAAAACACGCCTGGTGAACGAGACTCGAACTCACAATCTCCCGCAAATATCGGTTCGAGTCTCGGACCCAGAAACGCGTAAAATACTCTAGTACCTGTGGACAAAATATTAGAAATAGCGGAACCGAAAATGAATCAAATAAGCTCTGTAACTGCCGATCAAAGAGGATGTTAAATTTTCAGAATTATAAGCCAAAATTTAAGTTTTAACTCATGAACTCGACACAGCTTATGCATTCAAAAAGAGTTCTGGACAACCTTTTCAATCGTTCTCAAGAGAAAAGAATCGTCCTACCCAGGATAGAAAACACCGAAATCCATTTTTCCCGATTTCCAGAACAGGAAATTCAAAGAATTCTTATTTGTAAGTAATATAATTTGATTAAAGGTTGGATTAGCTTTGAGAAGATTCCATATGGATTTCATCGTTATCCGATCAATAAGAAGCACAATGTAATACAGCGAAAATTCATCAACATAATTGCGAACGACTTCGCAATCGAGATGCTGTTTGTGGACTCAGAAACCATCATCATGATCGTGAACTTCAGCTTTCACACCAAGTGTAAAATTTCTAAGTCTTAGAAATGTATCAGATAAACCTGATGGAAATCAGCCAGGCAATTGATGTGAGAAAGAACATCACAATTCCCTGGGCTCAACCACCCAGCACAGGGTACAATCAGTTGAATCAGGGTATAATAGAGACTGAAGCTCGATCGGTATTCCCGCTGAAAAGAAGGAAAGTTCAAGATTTCAACATTAAAAATTCGTCGATAATTCAATTTTCCATGAACAACAACCTATCTAGTTGTTAGAATAGAACATTTTTGTCATTCTCACTTTTTTAGTTCGAATTTTCCTACAACAAAGTCTGACTCAAGGCGAAAAACAGTACAAAGTTATCTAGCAGTACGCGTAGATAATGCATATTTCCATTTTTTTAACCCATTACCGGCCACTGATGCATTTTTGCATCGTCAAAATAATGATTTTTTTGAATATTGAAATAATGGAAAATCATTGTTGACGAATTTTTTCTCGTTCATGCAGTTCCAAAACTTGAAAAAAAAAATTTTTCTTCAAAATTCGGGAGCTCAATGAGACTTGGGAAATTTTTTAAAAATAGGCCTTTTGGCCGAAAGCGTGATTATGGTGGCTCAAATTCGATCCTGGGGGAGTGAGCGTTCTAGGCCATGAGTCGGAACAGATTCTGGTCCACAAATAGATGTTCACATTTTACCTAGATGTTTTAGAATTTTAACAATGAAATGGTTAAATTATATCGATTTGTAAATCTGAGACCTCTCAAATCCTATAAAATGTTAAATTCATAAAATTTAGAGCATTTTTGCTCTCGATTGGTGAGCAAATGATGCCTTATTTCGGCCGGCATTCTGTAAAATAGTTCATCCTCCTTCTCCTATTACTCTGTTATTCCTAACCTCGGCTTGAAATGGGTTAATATGGAATTTAGATTGACGAATATATGGTAATGAAAGTTTTGAACAGTTTTTTCTCCATTTTTTTCCCGAAAATTCAGAAAGGGCATCATTCACGGTCACTCAGTTGTCACTCCGAACCGAAAGTTTTGGGGTAGAAAAGTTTTTTCTCTGACACTAAATAAAGACCTCTTCATTTGCATCTTGTCTAGATGGTGTTGAGATGGGGAACAAGAAGAAACGCTCTCGAAAGTACGTTCTGTTCTTAGAGGTCGGTCATTTCCTTTTCTGGCGAGCCTAAAAGTTGAGTTGAACTTCGAATTTGGACATGAAAAGTGATTTTTGCAGAGAAAGAAAAAACGTCTGTCAAGTTGAGTAGGCTGTTAAGCTTTCTTACATGGAACAACACTGACTTAGTTTACTCCTCAAGAACATGATACTTTGATAATTTTTTTTCTGTTTTTCACTGGTTGGAATTCATCGTCTAAGAGCCAGTATTGTGATTATACTATCAGTATATCAGTATACTATAGCATTTCCAAGCCAAATGAAACCTGTTCCAAGTCAAATGATACCTTTTCCAAACCAAATGAAACCTTTTCCAACTCAAATGACACTTTTTCCAAACATAGTGTATTTCTGTAAAGTAAACAATCGTAGATGAATAATACCTATATTACAAAATTTCAGAAATTCAGTCTTAGAGGTTCAATCAGTCAATGTAAGTCACTACCGGTGGCGGCTCGAGGCAACTGCATCATCATGTCCATGATGTCAAATTTACTTGTTTCCTATTCTACTAAGGTGAGATCTACTTCGATAATCCTATGCCTAAAATTCAATGAATTTTCGTTTTGGCAACTTCTTTGTACGATAGGTACAATTGCATCGTTCTGAAATTTGCAGAGTATCTACCTATCTAGGTACCTCATTTCAATAATTTTCTCAATAGGTTTCATTTGATTTGGAAAAAGTTTCATTTGGTTTGGAAAAGGTTTCATTTGGTTTGGAAAAGGTTTCATTTGACTTGGAAAAGGTTCCATTTGGCTTGGAAATGCTATATCATTATATTGTAAGAATATAATGATAGTATATAAAATATCTTTGACATTCTATCAAAGATATTTCAGAGGCTATTCCTCCCACATCTTTCACATTATCTACCTCCTCTCCTGCCAGATACACAATTTGGATTCCGTCATGGACACTCTTGTCAGACACAACTACATAGAGTCGTTGACATAATTTTTGAGAATTGCGGGAAGAAATAGGTCTGCTTGGGTATCTACCTGGATTCGGAAGACATTCGATAAGGCCCTCCATGATTTCCTCCTAGCCAAAGTGCTTTTATCACATACACTCTACCGTTTACTCCAATCCTACTTCCGAAACCGTACATGCAGGGTGTAACACGAGTGGTTCACGACCTTTCTCCCACTAGTTGTACTACTAATTTCCGAAAAAAGTGCCTCTTGACATTTTTTGGTATCCCCACTCAAAATGCCTTTTTTTTCCTTAGAAATTTTTTTTCGTGTTTTTGATCTTTGCACAATGAATCTACCATAGCGCTCTCAATTTAAGAGTTAGCTCAAATATTAAAAAGTCCGTTGGAAAGAGCGTTAAATTTGCAATCTTTTTGATGCCCAATAACAAAACTTGAAATCGTTTGTTTTTTCAATCGCCTGGAACCATATCAATTCTTGACGCAGAATTGTGGAACTTCCCTAATAACTACGCCGGGATCTCAGCTTTCCAACGGTGTAATCAAAAAATATTTTAAAATCGAATTTAAGGGAGAAATTTCGGTTTGAGCGCGGGAAAACGTGCATTTTTTTCGAAGAAATTGACGGTCAGACAGGAGGACTCTGTGCTTTGGAGGAGCCGCAGCGGTGAAGACCCCGGGAGTCCTCCCGTCTAACCGTCGATTTCGTTGGAAAAAAATCACGTTTTTTCTCATTCAAGCGCTGTTTTCTCCAATAATGAAAATATTGGAAACAATTCTGACCATACCGTTGGAAAACGGAGCATTTGGATCAACTTTTAGGCTTACAGGCAAGAATTTCCACGCCGGAAAGCAGGGACTTAAGAGCGGTAGAAAAAAGTTGTGATTTTCACGATTTTCCTCTTCAAGTTCATTTTTCACCCGTTTTGCTTATTTAAAAAACTTTGGTTCTCCATCAAGGAGATCGAAAATTCAACGCTCTTTCCAATGGTATCGTCAAATTTGAGCTTATCTAGTAAATTGAAGGAGTTATTAACATTTTAATAATACAAGGTCGAAAACACGAAATAAATCTTAAAAGTGAAAATAGTCGGATTTTAAGGGGGTTAAAAAATTCAAGAGACAAAAAAGTCACAAATTAGTTGTAGAATATATAAAAAAAAAGTTTCTATCTACACTCTAATATTGATTCCCAGGAAGATGATGAATGTGATGAAATTCGCGGAAGAACGACCAGAGGAAGCACTAAACCAGAAAATATCATTAAAATCCACGATTTTACATGGTTTTGCTTCGCCACAAGTTTATTGACGATCATGGAACTGAATATCTTCAAAAAGCTCTTTCAGGGCTCCACAAAGTCTATGGTTTTCTACAATACACACTTTGCAATCGGTCATTCGACAGTTTTCCACTCACTACGCCGCGGTCTCTGAGGGAACTTTTCGAGCTAAATCGTTATAAAGTTCATTTGGCAGAAATCTCCGGCCCACGAGGTCTCTGCAACGAACAGCTTGCTTGATTGTTAAAAGTTTCGCACAAATAATTGGATTTCATACACGGTCAGATTTTGACGACATTTTTGGGTGGATTTGAACGTTACGCGAGGGAAGAAATAAGCGCGTGAGCTGTATGATGGAATCGATCAATTGGTGGCGAATGATGTTCGCGATTTTGGAAGCCACAGATAAAGCGAGACGACGCAAACACTGCTTTTACCAAAATTTTTTCCAAAATTAAAATTTTCACAGGCGATTTAATTGTAGACCTTCTTGAAAAATTTCGGTCTCGTGCGGGTAGAAGGTCCCCTATAAGGGTAGTGTAGGTACTAATAGATTGATGTTTCGATATTATCTTCTGTTTTATGCATACGAGGAAGCTATGCGCCACATCCACTTAGCAGACTTTTTTCTCTATAAGTTGAGTATTCTGATCAATTGGACAATTTGATTCCTTAGACATTTTGATACATCGGATATTTTCTGCGTTGAATAGTTAAATGCTTCCAACATTTTGATACTTTGGAAATTTTAAATTTATTAATTTTCTTATTTTAATTTTATTTATTATTTATTTCGGAAAACTTATTTAATATTCAACGTGTCGAACTATTCAGGGGATCAAAATAACTAAGTTATTTTCCGATTCTACAATAAGTCCAAATGGCCATTCAACTACTAAGAACAAGATCCACAACATTAGAGCTAGTCTTCTAAAATTTGATTTGTTGAACATAAAGCTGCATGCAGGGTCCTGTATGGACTCCCAAAGAACTGAAACCCAAATGAACCACATTTAGAAGCTGAATTCAAACTTATTAGAATTTCATTAATCGAAGTTGTTCCTTTAAATATCCGTCAAAAACCTTCTTTGAACCCATATCAATTTTCGAACTTTACCACAGAGAATCCAAATTAAAAAAGATTAGGGAGGGTATTAAAATGGGATACTATTAATGAGTATTAAATGGGGCTCAAGTTAAACTTTTTGAATGAATAAAACGCAATAGGAAGTTTCAAGTTGTTGATGAGCTCGATTGCAGAGCCTTGGAAGCTTTTGTCCGAAAACACTGATGGACGTGACGTTTAGGTTTATTTGTTTCAATCAACGAACCTTGGCATCGATTTAAGGACATTTTGGAATAAAAAAGTATTCGAAATATAGTAGATTACTTCAAAACATCAATCTGTAAGGAACAGTCAGCCCAGGGCGACAATTTTCATCTAAACTTCAATCCGCACAATCCCCAAAAATTTCATAGGAATTGGACGCTCAATTCCTGAATAAATTTAACCGAAATCGAAGAATAACTTCGAATAGTTTTGCCCGTTACAAAGATTTCATTTCATGACAGACACAATAGAGACTTCGATTCTTCTTCAAAAGCTTGTTTTCACCTTCGATTGTTCGAAAAACTCGAGAACGAACGATGAAATCATCGAAATTGTTGGTTTACTCGAGACAAATGACCACTTCAGAGGCTTGTTTTCACCTTCGATTGTTCGAAAAAGTCGAAAATGAACCTTGAAATCAGCGAAACTTGTTGGTTTACTCGAGAGATATGACCACTTCAGAGGCTTGTTTTCACCTTCAATTGTTCGAAAAAGTCGAAAATGAACGTTGAAATCAGCGAAACTTGTTGGTTTACTCGAGAGATGTGACCACTTCAAAGGCTGGTTTTCATTTTCGATTGTTCGAAAAAGTCGAAAATAAATGTAGAAATCAGCGAAACTTGTTGAATAACACAAGAGATACGACCACTTCAAAGGCTTGTTTTCACCTTCGATTGTTCAAAAAGTCGAAAATGAACGTTGAAATCTTCGAAACTTGTTGGTTTACTCGAGACAAATGACCACTTCAGAGGCTTGTTTTCACCTTCGATTGTTCGAAAAAGTCGAAAATGAACGTTGAAATCATGGAAACTTGTTGGTTTACACGAGAGAAATAACCACCTCAGAGGCTGGTTTTCACCTTCGATTGTTCGAAAAAGTCGAAAATGAACCTTGAAATCAGCGAAACTTGTTGGTTTACTCGAGAGATATGACCACTTCAAAGGCTGGTTTTCACCTTCGATTGTTCGAAAAAGTCGAAAATGAACCTTGAAATCAGCGAAACTTGTTGGTTTACTCGAGAGATATGACCACTTCAGAGGCTTGTTTTCACCTTCGATTGTTCGAAAAAGTCGAAAATGAACGTTGAAATCATGGAAACTTGTTGGTTTACTCGAGAGAAATAACCACTTCAGAGGCTGGTTTTCACCTTCGATTGTTCGAAAAAGTCGAAAATGAACCTTGAAATCAGCGAAACTTGTTGGTTTACTCGAGAGATATGACCACTTCAGAGGCTTGTTTTCACCTTCAATTGTTCGAAAAAGTCGAAAATGAACGTTGAAATCAGCGAAACTTGTTGGTTTACTCGAGAGATGTGACCACTTCAAAGGCTGGTTTTCACCTCAGATTGTTCGAAAAAGGCGAGAATGAACGTTGAAATCATCAAATCTAAATTGGATTGTAGTCGATCTTGTTCAATTTGCTGATACCCTCTGAATTTAAGGATATTTTCAGTGTTTGATTTTCCTTGAATATAAATTTGTGACGACTTAGTCGCACGATTTTTCTCATTTTTAAAGGGTGATTTAGGGCTTGGGCCAAGATTTTTCAGCTTCTTCGCAAAATGGGAGGTCTTAATTTCCACTTTCTTTTTTCGCTGATGTACGTCGATCACTCTTTTTGCTTTCACTGTAAGAAGGAAGGAGTAACTGCTGTTCGTCTGCGTTGCTTCACATTCCCAATTAACAGGTAACGCAGGGAGGTTTTGCCGTAATGTAAGACTGGAGTTGATGACCTGGCAAGAAGCACTTCGGGTGCCCTCTCGAGGGACAACTAAGTTTCCCATATCGACCACGCTGGGAATATCAACATCGGCGGGAGATACCTCAAAGATGTCCGTTTAACTGATGAATCCCCCTGAAGATTCAGTTTGATTTCAGTTTGCGGATCAGAGAGTTGAATTCGTAATTGGGTGCGCAAACAATTATATTAGAGTAGTGAATGGAGGATTCAAGAGGTGGAGTTTGAACCTCTGGATGTCCTGAACTAGGAACATTCGATCGGATCATGAAATTTCCAAAATCAAATCAAACATTAACGAAAGTTTTATTTTTTTTTAAATGGAAGATACAAATTTACACGAAAAACGTCTGCGAAGTTATGTGGGCATTATAAGAGAGCTATGTAAAGAGTATCGAAAATTGAGAGCAATACACATAATTCCTCAATAAAACAAAAAGATTTTTACGATCATGTTGATGTACGTCTAAATCAACTAATATTAACACGAACGAATTTTCCCCCTTTTTCACCTTTTATGTTGATGATTTTAGCGTCTCGTGAGCCCCTCAACTTCCAATGAATTTGAGCAAAATTGTGAGAAATTTAAGTATTTTTGTATTGACTCAATGTTTTGTGAAATCCATATGAAGCCGTCCAGATGGTTCAGAAAGCTCTAAAACGCCAAATGCGAGTGAATTTTGTGTTTGGAGAAGGCTCATTTTCTAAGAAGGCACAAAGCGTTTTGACATCTCAGGTTGCTGGCTCAACGGTAGACAAGAAGTTTTGAACCGAAATTAAATACAAACGTCAGCCAAGTGGGTGTGGCACATAGCTTCCTAGCATCCATGACCTGATTGTATGGATGATCCGATGGATAGTAGCTAATCTCAAAACATCAATCTCTAAGGGCGGAATTCATAGTCGACCCTTGGCTTCAAGGGATCCCTCAAGGGTCAGTATCCCTTAGGCAATTCATAGTGTGAATTTCAAGGAAGGCACCACACTCTAAAGGGAGGGAGTTCCTCAAAGGACCCCTTGACTCCTAGAGTGAACCCTCAAGCTATTCATAGTTGCTTGGCTTAAGATACCCTTCTTTTGGGACCCGAAGCACTATGAATATGGTCCCCCAACCTCAAGACAAGGGACCCCTCATTCAATGGAGGAAAATCTTGACTTGCGGGTCGGCTATGACCCAATCCTCACATTCCCCGAAAATTTCATCCAAACAGGACACACTTCAGACTTCTTACAGCTTTACCCGTTACAAGGATTTCATGGCAGATACACAGACTGACAGACAAAGTTCCAAAATTGTTCAGGAAGACTTAAAATTTTTAAGTGGAAATCTGGATTTTGAAGCACATTTTTTTCAACCTTGAAAAGTGAGAACAAAGCTTCCGCTACCTTGGTAGACTCGGAAGCAAAATTGCATTCAAATATTTTACAACGAATTTGTGTTTTAAAGGTTCCTTTGAAGGATCCAAAATTGTTCAAGAAGGACTAAATGTAAAACGAGAGAGAAAATTTTGATATTGGGATAGATTTTTTGTCAACTTCGAAAAGTGAAAAGAAGAAAAATTCCAACTAAATATTTTATAACCAACTTGTGAGTTCTGAAGGTTTCTCTCAAATTAAGTAACCGATTTACTGATGAATTACGAGTAGGTAAAAGTAGTAAATAAATCACCAACTGTATTTTGGTTCAGTCATTTCACAGAACAGCGGAATAACTTTGATGTTTTTATCAGCCAATGACAGAGCTGGGACTGTCGGTTACGTTCCCGCAACCCGACGTTCCGAATGACTTCCCGTACAGTTTAGATTTGAGGGAAAATGCGAGGGGAAAACACTCGTAAGAATATGTTGTAACGAATCGCCGACCGACCTCCGTCGTATTTGAAGGGATAACAACGGATATGATATGTGTTCACGTCGAACAGACTGATATTGGGACATCATTCTTGCGGGGGACTTTCAGGGTTGGTTTGTCTTCCGTATTATTCCGAAGGAATTCGTTACGTTCGGAATATTCGGGTTTTTTTTCGCTACATGGTTCATCGGCTACGAGCAGGCATGAGTTGACAGTCATATTTAGTCATGAGAGGAAGGAAAAGACGTCTGCCAAGTTGGGTGGGCAGTATAGCTTCCTCACTCATTGTAACATGGACGTATAGAATCAGTTGGCGAAAAAATTATGATTCAAAGAGTTATTGAATACCAAATTATTGGCGATAATATGCGGGATAGGGTTGCAGGTATTAATGTTTATAATAGTGTTGTAAATAGTTGTGGTATATAAACCACTGAAATAAAAGAAGTAAGTGTAAAAGTGTGTAAAAGAAGGAGTGTAAATTCGCATTGTAAAATCCTAGTTCGGCGCATTCAAAAAACGCGAAGTGCCAATTTTCATCTCAAAACTGACCTGTGGACCACTAACTCGATGACAGAAAGAAAGATGCAGAAGAGACTGTGATGAAGGGTCAATTTGGTTTCAACATTAATTGACCTGCAGACCACAACATTTGATCACACAATAAAAGAAGCAATTTACACGGGAACCTGGAAGTAAGTGTGGGCACGAGTAGTATGATATTTGTATTTTCAACGTAGAATTTTATTTAGCGGTCCACCGTCTAGGACCTAACCCACACAATCCCTGAAAATTTCATCGAAATTGGTTGAATAGTTGCGGAGTTTTGGTTGTAACAATAAATTTAAAGTTCGCGCATGCGCAGCGGCTATTGCTTGACCAATTTGATTGAAACTTATAGGGTGTCTCTTAGACGTTAGTCCCTAACTAACCTCCAAATTTGAGCAAAATCGGTTCATTAGAAACCGAGAAACCGAGGTTCCAGGAAATTCACGTTTGCGCATGCGCACTCGCTCCTATTGGTCCGAAGGTGCTGAAATTGATAGGGGACCGTCTAGGACCTAACCCGCACAATCCCTGAAAATTTCATCAAAATCGGACCACAGGTTAGTATAGTTTTGCCCGGGACAAGGATTGACCACAGACAGACCGACAGACAGATAGACAGACACGGGACCAAAATTGTTCGGGAAGCTCTAAAACGCAAAAAGCAAGTGGAAATTTTGATTTTGGAGGACATTTTTTTTTTTCACTTCTTTCACGAATACAAAGCTTCCCTACCTTCGGTAGTGAGGAAGCAAAACGCCTGCCAAGTGGGTGTGGCACATAGCTCCCTCGTATCCGTAACCCGATTGTATAGATGATCCGATGCATAAAACCTTATCTCAAAATATCAATCACTAAGTAGGTACCTACCATGATCACCACAATAAATTTACACGTCAATCCGCTCAATCTCTGTATATTTTGGAAAATGTAGAAGTTATAAGGATAACAAGGATTATAAGGATTTCACGTATGCGCATGCGCACGAAATACTTTAATTTTGGGGGCCATGATTGTATGAAAATCACCATCTTACCATCTACACGCCAAACCACACGATCCCCGAAAATTACATCGAAATCAGATTGGAAATTTATAAATTATGGCTGTAACAATGGAATACAAGTTTGCGCAAGCGCAGTGGCTGTCAGCAATCATTGTCTGGGGGCAATGATTATCATAGGCGATCTACACGGCAACCTGAAAATTTCATCGAAATTGGATTAGAATTGTAGAAGTTATGGCAGTGGCAAGGATTTCATGACAGACACACAGACACGGAACCAAAATGGTTCAGAAAGCTCTAAAACGCAAAACGCGAGTGGAAATTTCGATTTTGGAGAACTTTTTTTTCAACCTTGGAAAGTGAAAATAAAGCTTCCGCTTCCTTGGCAGACTCGGAAGCAAAACGATACGCAGCATGGGATGATGAAAACATTTTGAATAAATCATCAAATTTTCGGCAATTTTGAACAAAAACTTGTATAAGTTTAGCACGCCGTGATGTTATCCTGTTGCATGATTCCTATACAAATAATGTTCAATATTTTCATATACTCGTATTACCCAAATGTCGCGACTACAGCAACAGTAGGGTCGTATCTCAGAATAAACATGTGGTCAGTGCTTCCTCAACAACAGTTTTACCAGTCGAGCACTCAAGGGCGTCTCAATGGCACCTAGTCTCTCATCCGAGTATCGGAACCACTACCTGATATTTGGCCACAAGACTAGGTATCAGACCTGCACTACACAGGGTGTTACATTCCTTCTCGGTCACAGGCCAGGAATTGATTCTAGAGCTCATTTGCAGCAGAACATGCCTCGTAGTAATTTTTTTAAAAAAGGCTTCGTTTTCGAGTTATTTCACTTTAAAGATTTTTTCTTGTTTTCGACCTCATCTCAGTAAAACGGCTCTACCTAAGTCCCCGAATTTTTATGAAAATTCAAATCTGATTACACCGTTGGAAAGAGCTTAAAATTGCCTATCTCCTTGATGAGAAATTTTTATTTTTTTAATCGTAAAAACGGGTGAAAATTGAACTAGAAACAAAAATTGGTCAATTCTTGAAAATCTTGACTTTTTTCAAACGCTCACAGGTTCTGTAAACCGCCACATGAATGTTTGCCTGCAGGCCTAAAAGATGCGCAAAAATTTCAGCTCTACAACGGTCTAATCCTTTTCATTTTTAAAGTGGGACTTATCACACAAATCTTGTCTTGAACGTTGACAAACGTGAATTTTTTCAAGGTAATCAGCGCTCTGGCTAATACGATCTGAGGGGAGGCGGGCGGCGCAGTAGACAGTGAAGCCCCCAGAAACACCTGAGTTCGTCTTAGCCAAATTCACAATTTTTGTGATAAGTCCCACTTTGAAAACAGAAATATTACTAAACTGTAGGAAATTTGGGATTTTGAAGCATCTTATAGGCCTACAGGCAAAAATTCACGTGCCAGATTCCGTTAGAAAAAAGTTAAGATTTTGATTTGACCAATTTTTCGTATCAAGTCCAATTTTTACCCGTTTTTCCGATTTAAAAAAAATTACGCTCTTTCCATCAATGTAAATAAGATTTGAATTTGCATGAAAATTCGAGGAGTTATAGCCGTTTTACTGAAATAAGGTCAAAAACACAAAAAAATCTTAAAAGTGAAATAACTCGAAAACGAAGTCTCCAAAAAAACTCGACCATTTGGGCCTCGATAGGATGCTTACTGCTTAGCCATTGGCTAAAATTCAAGAGACATGGAACTTCCCCATTGGGGAATTTGCCTCAATTTTAGATTCTGGAATTTCAAGTCAAATCCTATAATAGGGCCCTAGAATAACGTTTAACACTAGGAATAACCAAGGGGAAAAAATTACCGTAGGAGAAAATGCCTAAACAAGTGAAGCCTCTGTTACAAAACACCGCGAAAATCGAGGAATATTGTTGACGTCATACGAAAAAAAAACGACGCGAAAACAACTCCGACAACAGACTGAGTTCTAGCACCGCCACACAAAACGATCCAGTGAAATGGCTACTTGAATAATGTGATTCAAATCTTGAAACTAAATAAGAGAAGATGAAGACCAATAATGCTTGATAAACTAGTAGGTAGAATCGTATTGTAAAAAAGTGAGTAATATTGTTTCTTTTGGTCACTTTTGTGTCTGGGTTCTTCCTGCCAGTTCGCGGTAAGCTAAAAGTTCGTGTATGTTCCGCTTCTGTGGTAAGCGCCACAGAACCTCCTTTGAAGTCAGATTGGTAGAATATCCGTTACGTTTCAAACATGGCTGCCTCTTACACATTGCCACCACATTTAAAATTTCCATCTTCCTTAAATTCTCTAAATTTTTTGGATGCGTTTTCGAGCAGCTCACTATGGTTTTATTCCATAAAAATAAACCCTCATTCGAAAAAAAAAAAAAAAAAAAAATGTGAGGCAAATTCCCCAATGGGGAAGGACCCCCCCCCCCCCCCGGATGACTTTGTTCAGGTAGTTTGTCCAAGTTCCTTCCAACGTTCCTTGCTAAAATTTATAAGAGGCATGTTTTGCTGGAAATGGGCTCTAGAATCGATTCCTGGCCTGTGACCGTCATGAAATGTAACATCCTGTTTAAGCGTTACGTGGTTCCATAACTGTGAATTTCCGCACCTAGCTACGTTGTCATCGTGTGGTTACGCGCTAACACAGGAAAACGCTGCAAATCATTGCTCAAAGGTTTATTATTTTCTGTATAGATCACCCTTCTGTATAGATTAATGAATCCTGATTTTATTAATAATAAATCGTCGATGAAGTGAGTTTCAGGAGGCACTCATTTCCATGCCGGTAGGTACTATTTTTCGAATTGTATGTACCTTGAAACGCGAAACATAAAATGTTTGGTTTGCTTTGAGCAATGGCTTCGGAGCTCACTCAGCTGATCAGTAATCTGAGGAGTGAAGAAGATCTCCTCGAATGCTGGAGACGCCTGGGAGAGCACTTCCATTCAATAGGAGTAAAAATGGTTTTGAAGCTCACTCAGCTGATCAGTGATCTGAAGAGTGAAGAAGATCTTCTCGAATGCTGGAGACGCCTGGAAGAGCACTTCCATTCAAAAGGATTGAAAATGGCTTCGGAGCTCACTCAGCTGAACAGTGATCTGAGGAGTGAAGAAGATCTCCTCGAATGCTGGAGACGCCTGGAAGAGCACTTCCATTCAAAAGGATTGAAAATGGCTTCGGAGCTCACTCAGCTGATCAGTGATCTAAGGAGTGAGGAAGATCTCCTCGAATGCTGGAGACGCCTGGAAGAGCACTTCCATTCAATAGGAGTAAAAATGGTTTTGGAGCTCACTCAGCTGATCAGTGATCTGAAGAGTGAAAAAGATCTCCTCGAATGCTGGAGACGCCTGGAAGAGCACTTCCATTCAATAGGATTGAAAATGGCTTTGGAGCTCACTCAGCAGAACAGTGATCTGAGGAGTGAAGAAGATCTCCTCGAATGCTGTAGACGCCTGGAAGAGCACTTCCATTCAATAGGATTGAAAATGGCTTTGGAGCTCACTCAGCTGATCAGTGATCTGAGGAGTGAAGAAGATCTCCTCGAATGCTGGAGACGCCTGGAAGAGCACTTCCATTCAATAGGATTGAAAATGGCTTCGGAGCTCACTCAGCTGATCAGTGATCTGAAGAGTGAAGTAGCCTTTGAGCAATGATTTGCAGCGTTTTTTACCCACCAACATTTTTTTACCTACCAACTTTTTTTTACCTACCAGCTAGGTACTACCTACCACACCATACTGGCTTCACACCTTCACAATCAAGATTATTAGAAAGAACTAAACGCTTCACACTCGATTGGAAAAATAGAAAGCTTCTTATGGAAATTTGATTACTGGTTACGCAGAAGGCAAAACTGTATACAAATCGAAGAAATGAACAGCGATCGCATTTTAGTCCGATAAAATTTGAATGGCGATTAGACCTCTTTTGCGATTCACACTCATGATTCTGTTTTATCGAAGGAAAACCTTCAAGTACTCGTAGGGACCGAACGGTTTGTCCTACAGAGCTCCGGGTGGTCTCAAAAATTTTTAAAAATTCAATACTATTTAAAATTGGTGAAAAAACGATACCTTTATTTCGAGAGTTTTCGAGCTAGGGCACTCTTGAAAATTTCAACCCTTAATTTTCACCCCTTAGAAGTGACCTACATCAACCAAAAGCTTCGCGGCACAACTAGACCCCAAATGGAGCCCATATACCAAATTTGAACCAAATCGGTCCAGTGTTGCTAAGAAAAGTGCCGCGTACGGCGGACGGCAGACGGCGTACGGCGGACGGACGGAAATTTTTTTATTCGATTTTCGTATTCTACGTACCTTGAAACGTAAAACATCAAATTTTGAGGGGGGGTTAAAATTTTTTTTTTCTTGCTCGATTCCAAAGGCTTATTATTGAAAAAAATAAACCAAAATGAACTAAATGAAATAGTTACATGCCTAACTGTCCAGTAAAGGAGCATTAACTACACCGCCCGGGAGCTAATTGTTGATTGAGATAACTGCTGGATCAAAAGGAAAACAGGAGTTTTCGCGTAAAACACTTAACGCGAGGACAACCAAAGCGGGAAAAGCATACAAGTTAGGAAGCTCCTAAATAGGAAAAACAGATGAGCGGAGGAAATCTGCGGGAAATCAAAATGTAGTCAACTAAGAGAGGCGAGCAGATGCGCGCAGGGCAGCCGCCTGGGGGTACCAGTGTTTACACTGTGCTCAGAGGTAGGAAGTAGTAGGTAATTAGCCCGGTAACAACCCCCGCGCTCTCTGGTGGCTGTCCAGGACAAACAAAGCGATTTACATACTTCGTTTAACCTCCATGTCCGTTTCCTGGGGGGAAGGGTACATAAATCGGGGGTTCATAAATCGACTGGTCAACCGGGAGTTTCTTGACTCATGCCCTTTTGTGTCGTTTCGAAAAGCTAATCGGGCGTTGGAGGGTTGTGTTTCGCGGTTTGTTCTCATTTCGCGGTGACGAATGCGGATGGAGGGCGCGTTCGGATTTTCGAAGAGGGAAAAAAACTGGTCGGATCCACGAATTCGATCAAACTCGTCAATCAAATCCCAGATAAGAATCGTAGATCGAGCCATGTGATGTTCAAGTTAACAACCCAACATACAGCAACAATCATACGGTAAATCTTCCCCTCTCCTGGCTACCCATGAGCTCTGTTCTGTCGGAACTGAAATGCTTCCGTCAAGCGCTCTTGCCAGTAAAAATTACAGTGCTCTTTGGTGATGGGTATTCTGGATTCTTTGGAGAGAGGGGATCGATCGGACAGCCTTACATATGTATGACCTGAAGAAGGCTTTTGATCTTGTTCCCTAAAACCTATTGGTTCGAAAGCTGCAGCACTATGGTTTTAATGAGAGAGCGATGGCTTTTTGTGGGAGCTTTCAGACAGGGTGCGTGCAGGTCAGTTTCAATGGTGAGGATTCTCTTCCCACATCAATTCCGTGTGGGGTTATGCAAGGCAGCGTGACAGGCCCAACATACTTCCTGTTATTAATAAATGACCAACGTTTTCATATTGAACGGGGTATTTATCTCTGCTGACGATATGACGACCCTGGCATCCGGTAGATCTGAACAGGAGCTTGACCAGGTTCTGTATTCTTCTGATGTGCAGATTCAGGAATGGTGTGGAGCGAAATGTTTACGTCTCAACTTGGATAAGAATCTGCCTGATCGGGAAGCTCGAATGTACAGTGGTGTACCTGGGATTGAAGATTGACAACAGGCTCCCGTGGGCCTGCCATGTAGAGCACCTACAAAACTGGCATACTGCAATTATATGCTGCGACGGCTGAGGCAGTCTGTTTCCTTTACTGTATTAAATCTGTTTTTTACGCAAACTTTATGGCCTGAGCGTCCTACTGCATTATTGTGTGGGGAGACTCGCCTCATAGTCCCACCAATTTCAAGCTACAAAAGGCGGCAATAAGGATCCTCTTCAATACGGGGTACAGCGACACGTGTAATGGCCGTTTCAAGGAGCTCCACTGTCTTACGTTGCTCGGTGTACAGTAGCTTATGTTATGTCCAGCGGAATACTGGCGGCAAGCGAAAATCCTCAGACGTTCATAATCATGCTACTCGCCATTGCAATGACTTGATTCGGAGACTACCTGTGAAGCAGTTTGAGAGTGGAGTTAAAAAGACACTTGTTGAGGTGGAAATATACAAAGTCGATGACTTCTTTAATCTGATCTGGTGATTTGTTTGCTTTTACCGTTTGGATTTGTTGTTTGTAATTTTTGACGTTAATTATAATTGTTTTGACGATTGTGATGCCACTTGGTGGGTTCTGGCAATGAAAAACCTTTTGATTTTGCGGCGGAACGGCTACAGATTGACAACATCCATTACAGCAGTAGTCACGATGGAACAAATCTTTATCCAAGTTGGGTGGGGAGTACAGGTTCTTCACAAAGAATAACTTGGACACAAAGACCAACGACCGTTAACCCTGCACAAGCAAATTGAGTAGAGGAGGAATATGGTTGGGGGAGGGGGGATATTAAACAGATGGTGTCACCACGGACGTGTCCTTGCACAAGCATTCTGTCAATAGCTTAAAAGGGTGAACCAAAACTGACCACAAAGATCCCGGAGACTCTCAGTCAGTCGCCGATCCTTCTACGTTCCGGGCTAGTCAAATCTCTTACTAACCGGCGCTCAGTTGTACCTTTCCCCCTCCTCTGAAGTCTGAAGGAGCAACATTGCCACCCACCACCTCCAGTGTCTCCCCCATCCTACAGCCATTTCATAGCTGGTCAGTTTTCACCAAAAGTTTTTCCAATTTTTTTCAGAAAATGATCATCCAGTTTTCATGTTTCATGTGGCATTCTTCTTATTGTTATAATCCCTACCATCTCTATAAGCCCATGCAGTTGTTTAACTCCAAAAGTAATAAATTGTAACTAAATGTGAAATTTTCAAGGATTTTCGAAATTCATTAGTGCATCAACTTAGGGAATTGAAAAACTAAACGATTGTCGCTGGAATAATGATAATAATAATTGCCAGAGAAAAAGGCGAAACCCCGTTTATTCACTGACACAAGGCCAGTTGGCTCGGGTTCTACAGATTGGTGACCGCTCGCGGGTGGGATCGCTTGTCAAAATTTTTCGAATTTGATCGTTGGTGAACCCCCCACTTAAGGAAATGGAGCATTAGGTAGCCATGAGCGAAATCTTCAAAATCATTCAACTGATGACGTCCAAAAAAAAGTTGGAAAATTCAACCATAAGTGGTTGTTTACTTTAATTACACAACCCAAATTTTCTTGAGTTCATAATAAATAAAGTTTACAAAAACACCTCCCACAATATCAGAGATCAGTGTTAATCCAATTCTTACTTAGGCCTTTATAAATGAAAACTTATTTACCTACAACGAGTATATACTGTACATCACACTGTATACAAGAAAAGGTGCGCTAGCTTATTCAACAGGATAAGAGCAGAATATCAATAAACCTCTTTTCACGCGAAAGGGTGACAACTGTATTTGGATTACGGGATCCCTTAACGGTTTTACTCTGAAAAATACCGTTAACGGGTTTACTTGGAGATATACCGTCTTATGTGAGGACAGATGGAAGACTTCGCCCGGTGGAGGGGGAGGTTAAGCTTGTGGAAAGTCATCTCTCACAAAAAGATTACAAAAGAGGATACGACACGGAGAAAAGCTTCGAGAGAAAGAAAAGGGGTCTTAGGAAGACGTGAAGTAGGAGAATTATCGGAGCTGAGGTTTTTAATCAATCGTACGGGGTCCGAAAACAGTTTTCTCGCCGACGATGCGATTCAGAAAATAGAATCTTGGCGAGTAAGTTGCTCGTGATAGAGTGACAATGGAGGAAACTTACATCAAAGATCCAACGATGAGTCTTTTGGCTGGAGGCATTCTGATTGGCCAGAGATTTATCAAAGGTTCTTCCATCCTCATTGATGACGAGTTGGGCAATTTGACTAGTTGGAACTTCCTGCAGTTTGATTGGCTGGATTGTTCTGCATTCTGATGGACTAACGATTCCAGAAATATTGATTGGCTGAGGCTTTTATATTCCGGTTTACCAAAGAACATCCATATTGCATCCATATTGACTGAGAGTTTGGAAATTTTGTTTGTTGGACCTTCCCGCAGTCTGATTGGCTGGAGTGTTCTGCATTCTAATGGGCTAACGATTCCAGAATTATGATTGGCTGAGGCTTTTATATTCCGGTTTACCAAAGATTCTTGCATCCTCTCTGGCTGAGGCAATTTTATTAGTTGGAACTTCCTGCAGCCCGATTGGCTGAGGCTCCTGTAATCCGGTTTACCGAAAATTGTTGCATCCTTTTTGACTGAGGGTTTGGCAATTTGATTTGTTGGACCTTCCTGCAGTCTGATTGACTGGAGTGTTCTGCATTCTAATGGGCTAACGATAAGAGAATTATGATTGGCTGAGGCACCTGTATTCTGGTTTACCAAAGTTCTTACTTCGAGAGGTTCTTGGCTGAAGTTTCGGCAATTATTTTAGTTGGAAATATCTGAATTTCGATCGGCTGGAGTGTTCTGCAATCTGATTGACAAACGATTTTTGAATTTTGATCGGTTGATGCTCCTGAATTCTCATTCAAAGGTTCTTGCATCCTCATTGGCTGAGAGTTCAGCAATTTGACGAGTTGAAGGTTCCTGCAGTCTAAAAAATTGAAACTTGAAATGGAAATCTGTAAACAAAACGGGTCGTTCTAGAATGGTCCGATTTAGATCTCCCACGGTCTTTGTATTTTCTCCGAGTTTTCCAATTAATCAACAAATAAAAAACGTCTGCCAAGTGGGTGTGGCACATAGCTTCCTCGTATCCATAACCCGATTGTATAGATAATCCGATGCATAGTAGTTAATCTCAAAATACCTTTCACTACCCTCATAGGGGACCATCTACACGCTAATCTGGACAATCCTAGAAAATTTCATCAAATTCGAATGAAAAATTAAGTGAGTAGATGTATGTGATTGGATCAAAAAAATTCTTAGCCTCGGCTGGGATTCGAACCCGCGATCCCTGGAGCACAAATCAAGACTCTCTCCTCTGAGCTATTGACGCCTCGTCATGTAAAGATTTGAGATTCTCACAGGAGACCATCCCTCTATGAATGAATCCCTCTATGAAGAATAATTCTCCATGATTTTCATGGGGGACCATCTAAACACTACTCTGTAACATCCCTGAAAACTTCATTGAAATCGGATTGAAAATGTCGAAGTTATGACCGTTACAAGGAATTCACGTTTGCGCATGCGCAGTCGCTTCTATGAGTCCGGGGATGATGATTTTCATAGGGGACCATCTAAATACTAATCTGTAACATCCCTGAAAATTTCATTGAAATCGGATTGAAAATGTCGAAGTTATGACCGTTACAAGGAAATTTACGTTTGCGCATGCGCAGTCGCTTCTATCCGTTCGAAGGTGGTGATTTTCATAGGGGACCATCTAAATACTAATCTGTAACATCCCTGAGAATTTCATCGAAATCGGATGGAAACTGTAGAAGTTATGGCCGTTACAAGGAATTCACGTTTGCGCATGCGCAGTCGCTTCTATCAGTCCGGGGATGATGATTTTCATAGGGGACCGTCTACACACCAACCCGCACAATCCCTGAAAATTTCATCGAAATCGGACAATAACTTCGTATAGTTATGCGCGTTACAAGGAATTCATGACAGACACACAGACACGGAACCAAAATTGTTCAGAAAGGTCTAAAACGCGAAACGCGAGTGAAAATTTTGATTTTGGAGAACTTTTTTTTTCGTTCTTGAAAAGTGAAAACAAAGCTTCCGCTACCTTGGTAGACTCGGAAGCAAAATACTACCAACGAGGTTTTTCGATTTTTACGAAATTAAGGACAATTTCCTATTGGGAACTGTAGAATCGATTCCTCGAAGGATTTCAGAAAAGTTTCAACACTAGTGGTAGAATGTGTACAGATTATAAGAACAATCCAATAAGAGGCAGTTAGTGAGCCAGTGCACGAACATGGCGATTCCACGCACCTGCGAGGCCTCAATGGCAATAGCTTTTCTACTTCCAATACCTACGATGATTTGAAGCGATTGAGAGGAAAGTAAATACCGTACAAACGACAATCTTTCGTTGTCTGGGAAGCTTGTGGTTTCACAATGGAGAGTTCTGAGTCATTTTTGATCACATCGATAATGGCTTCGAAGTTAAGTTTACACGATGAATCAGTAGTTTGCTAATATGTTCTCAGCAGGCACTAACAAACGCACTCATAAAAGGGTATATATATGCAGGTAGATCAGATTTTTCACATTTATAAACAAGAGCTGGTTCAATTTCTGTAACCCTATATGCCGATCGACAAAATTATATGTAAGTAAAGTTTATTTGCTTACAAATGTGAGCAACCATTTTCACGAGGGACTGAGACTCCTCGCGGTTTTTTTGAGCCGAATGTGTACGAGTATAATAAAAAGGGGTATTCAAACGTCGATCCTGTAAGAGCACCCGTCAATCAACGCATCATTTTGATAAACGGTACTGCAGATGATCCAGTAATACGTTTCTTTCAGCCTCTGAGGTAAAAGTGAAATGATTGATTTGGCGAAGAAAACGCCCAATGGAAAGGGGAAAAGTCCCATTCATGCAGTACGAGAGAATGAATTTTCATTCGGCCTGTTTTTAGCGACTTTTGTAACATATGAAAATTCTCCAGGTTTGATAGAAGATTCTGCGTAGATTCCGACCAAGATTTATGTTCACTTATTTGAGAAATCCTCAGTAGAAACCTCTTAAAAAAAAAAAAAAAAAGTGATTCACATGTAACAAAGATTTCTTTTTGGTATTCATAGAACTTAACTAGAGATGAAGGCATATTAGAGTACAATGATCCTCTCGAAAGATCAAAAATTGTAATTGGGAGGAAGATATTATTGAGAACAAGCGTTTCTAGCGTTATGTTGCCAAAACCAGTTAATTAAATAAAATCATAAATTTTATGATTTGATTTATCTCTTTGACTCCAATTCAGGAGCATAGGGCTTGAATGAAACTATGCCATTCTTGTGTTTCTCTGGCCTGGACATTGATCTCGTTCCACATCTTCCCGACACGACTTGTTTCTTCTTCGACCGATCTCCTCTGTGAAAACGGTCTCTTCTTCTCTACACTTACGTAAATATCGTATATATCGAATGATTAAAATACACAAGTGGTCGAGGGAACCAAACGTTTTTAACGGTCAATTGACGTCAGTCAGTAACCAACACTTCCCGACCACTCCGAGTTCCAACCGAAAAAACGGTACTTGGACAGGATACCCTTGTCGGAGCCCCACCAAGGCATTACAGCAACGAAATCTAACAAGCGAATTATTCTCTACCTCCTCAGTACATCTCAGCTCAAGCTCTAAAAATTCACCAATACATTCGGAGTCCTGATTTATACACAGACCAGAACTGAATTAATTTCCCAATTCGTAAATTCATTAAATTCACAAGCAGGTTTCTACACAGATCAGAATTAAACTCATTTTCCAATTCGTATATTCATTAACTTCACATGCTGGTTTCTATACGGACCAGAACCAAAATTATCTATTTATCCTTTTATGAAATTCACCTACTGTAAACGCAAACTACGTCAAAATTAACTTTCTGTCAATCAGATAGGCAAATTGTATTTCTCATTTAATAGTTCATTCCAAATTCACCGTTAGTACAAATCATAACACTCAGCTTCCTCATTTTAGCGAATTTTTCGACCACTGAATCCCGGCTCCAGGTCAAAGTTAAAACCATTCCATCAAATTTTGGTTGTCTCCAAAATTAAGAACTACAAAATTACCTACCTAGTTTTTTATTTTAATTTTCTAAACGTACATTATTTTTATGGTTATGGACTTTAATGAAATGCACATTGAAGTAGTATTAATTTATACAAATACACCCTAAATTATGATTTGCTTAAGAAAGTCGAAAAAATGACAAATATTAAACCCTGCTGACTTCAAAATCGAAACCTCAATCGTCCTTTCAACGATTATGTCGGAATTTAATAGGGAAAGCACACATAAATTCTGGCGGTTTTGTGTCCAAAAATTAATTTTTAAAAGTTCCCAATTCAGTTTTTTTCATAAAACAACATGGACGCATAGAATCGCAAGGGTGGATTTACTAAATATTTTCTAATGAAACTTTAACCCTTTGCCAGCCACGATGTAACAGAGCACCAGCCCCAGGCTCAGGACGTGGCTGATACGACGGCATCATTGGGCCCGTCCTCTCCACATATTTTCAGAGGGTTAAGAGGTTTCGGAAGGTGATTCGAGGCTCCTTCAGTATCTCAAGCCTTCTGCACTCCCTTCTTCTCTATAACCTAGCACAAAGATAACCTCCATAACGCGATCCGACAGTTTGGGGTGTTTTCTCTTATCTTAGACGAGGCGTCGCGTCGTCTGAACTTGGACAAAGCATTTTTTTTTTTCAAACACAACAAGACAACTTTTGTATATAATACAAAGCACCGGACAAGCAGCATTTTTCGGTGAAGTTGGCGAGCGAATTGTCAAAGAATAATTAAAACCAATTTTTACACCTATAACTGCCTACTAAGAGAAGATGACTAGTGATTTAATTTGCAAAAGGAACTGCCGACGAGTGTGACAGTCTGCATTATCCGAAGTTGGAACTCCAAGATCAATTAAGAAGTTGACAACAGAGTCAAAACGCTGAAAATTATTACACAAAGGTTTATTATTTTAGTACGGCGGACGGACTGACAAATTTTTATTCGATTTTTGGATTCTACGTATCTTGAAACGTAAACCAAAAAATTTTGAGGTGGGTTAAAAAATGCTTTTCCTTGGTCGATTCCAAAGGTTCATTACTGAAAATAATAAACCAAAAGAAAGAAGGAGGAAACGATTCAATTGTGAAAGTTGAAGTTATACCAGAAGAGCCAGCTGGAAATCATGGCTTTGCTTAGTTCGCACCAAGATCCGCTAGATAGCACCTTTTCACTGTAGTAGTGTGAACACCCCTGATGCTCACAACCAGCAATGAGCCAGCATCCTGTGACTATCATTTTTGCTTGCGTCTGCTAATGCTTAGTAATCTGGATAACTTTGACAGAAGCAGATGCAACCAGCATTCAACTCCTGAGACGATGCTTGACTTACTTCAGCCAGCTGTCACTGACAGCCACAAGTTAGCGGGCCTAAGTGTTTCGAATAGCATTACATTTTATACAGATAAGGGAGATCTGTATTTCCCCCTGGTTGATCGATTGTTTTAACGACAAAATAATAAGACCCCAGAATGAAACTCCAACCAATATAAAAATTAAACCCTACATGTTACTGTTCAAAGGGTAATGAAAGAAAGTGCAAACCATTGCAAACCCCCAACTGTGAACTCATTCACTTACACCAATCTTACAGGCTGCATGGATACTTCAGCGTGTTAAGAAACATAGTCCGATCATAACATCATCTGCACCTGTACAATTATGATCATCAGGATTCTCTACATCGTTCATTATTGAAATCTTCATTCAATTTGTGATAATGACTTCTGACATTATGCGCTTTGAATCATACCCATAGAATTGGAAGTATTCATAAAGGCCGATCACATACCAGCGATTCAGCTGCGCTTCTATCATTCCGGTATACCGGTTCTATCATATTTACACCCGATATTATTCAACGAGTTCTGCCAGGTGAGCGCACGTACGGTAATTATCGGGGAGATTATGCAGGCGAGTAGGATACCTTCAGAGAGAATGAACGTGTAGTCATAAGCAAGACATTACTTCGTCCTTTGAAGGGCGGTTGGCGAAGGACTTCTCCCAGTATATTCAGCTAACCACCAACTATTACGCAATTGCCGTTTCAGGCGTTTGAAACAGTCGATTTCCACTTCTAGCGCAATTTCAGCATCCTAGAGCATACATATTCACAACCAGTAATCGCTCGGCAGCCTCCTATCAACCACGGTAGACTCATCCTACCAAGTCCCACACGTAACTTCTGTACATTTCTGAATTAAACGACACAATTAAAGCAAAATTCAATATTCAAACAGTTATCTACACCATTTTTATTGTTTTTGCTTCCCCATTAAGGAAGAAAAAGAAAACGTTTCGTGCAACACATCAAAAAAAAAAAAAAAAGTGACTTGCATTTTGTTGTTGAAAAAGCACAAAGTCTGTCTGTCCACAACAAAATCAGTTTTTCCGGTAATAATATTCTCGAAGTCATACATTTTGGGCAAAAATGTCACCACAAAACCCAATAGATTCACCAACAGATTTTGAGCGAAAATTTTCGAATCACTAGATCTAATAACAATTTCGAGTAATAATAATTGTTGAACTAATAGATTCACCAATAGATTTCGAGCAATCATTTTCGAACCAATAGATCCACCAACAATTTTGAGTAATATTTTTCGAACCAATAGATCCACCAACAATTTTGAGTAATAATTTTTGAACTAATAGATTCACCAATAGATTTCGAGCAATCATTTTCGAACCAATAGATCCACCAACAATTTTGAGTAATAATTTTTGAACTAATAGATTCACCAATAGATTTCGAGCAATCATTTTCGAACCAATAGATCCACCAACAATTTTGAGTAATAATTTTTGAACTAATAGATTCACCAATAGATTTCGAGCAATCATTTTCGAACCAATAGATCCACCAACAATTTTGAGTAATAATTTTTGAACTAATAGATTCACCAATAGATTTCGAGCAATCATTTTCGAACCAATAGATCCACCAACGATTTCGAGTAACAATTTTTGAACTAATAGATCCACCAACAATTTTGAGTAATATTTTTCGAACCAATAGATCCAACAACAATTTTGAGTAATAATTTTGAACTAATAGATTCACCAATAGATTTCGAGCAATCATTTTCGAACCAACAGATCCACCAACAATTTCGAGTAACAATTTTTGAACCCACCACAATGATGAATCCACCAAAAATTTCAAGTAATAATTTATATTGAACTAATAGATTCACCAATAGATTTCGAGCAATTATTGTCGAACCACTATGTTTTTAGTGGAGTTTTTCATGAAATACATATTATTTAATTAATGAGCTTTTTAAGTACGTAAACGTGGATTATTTCAGCAAACAGTGTCATATTTAAATTTCCTTTCGAATGCAACGTGGCTTGTGATCATTGCGAGCACCTTCAAAAATGCGGAACTTATTCCGCTTTAGCAGAAATTTTCTGAGAAAACTGGAGTTTGTGTGCACCTACATTACAAACCGTATGAGAGAAGCCACCCCTCGGCTTGCAAGAAATGAACTTAGCAAACCTACGTATTCAAAGTTAAGGGTTTGTAGAGAGGATGTTTATACAACCTCGTAGGAAGGTGTTCCTGGGGTCGTGTGTGTTTTATCCTAATATGATTAGAGCCTTCTTACCGTTTGTACCTTTCAACCTATACTGCACGGAAAGAACGTTATTTTTGCCCTAGTTTATAATTTCAACTAGTTTCAATACCCAGTTTTTTTTTCTCTCTCGGTTATACCTTGAAAAGCCTTGGAGTCGAACAAAGCACATGTTCTTGGTTGTATTATCTTGAGAAGTGGTTATTCTATTGAACTACCATTTAAATTTAAGAGCAATCGAGCGATCAGATCGTAAAAAATTGATTTTTCAGTAAAACCATTCGTCCATTGTTGATGAAATTCATAGACGACCGTTTCAAAGCTACCCAGCATCAACGCTAAATATTTCATCAACATTTTCTACCTTCCGTTTGATTTACATCCCTTAAATATGTTTCTTTTCAATTTTACGAAAATTCAGTTATAATCACCATCTCATGTAACCATAACTAAGTTAGTGGCCCAGCGAACGTACTTCTGAAAGATTTCTGATCGCCCAGAACGGACCGCCGAATCCAAGAAAAATCGGAATATGAAATCCTGAGAAAATCTATCAAAACCGGACAACGATTGTATTTATGCCTTTGACAAGTCTTGAGCATAGACAGCCGCGGAACAGTCGATTAGAAACCTCTGAAAATGATGGTAGAAAATTGTAATTTTTGAGAACCACATTCTAGCTGCAGCAAGAATTTGTGTAATTGAAGCGAAAATGAAAAACTTCTCTACTGGTAGATGTTTATAAATTCAGACAACTAGCAAAATGGTTGTGAAAACTGTTTGATATATCACTGGTCCACAATTTTCATACTGATTCGATACATCTGCCTCTTTATTGTACTAATTTTATTCTACTGTCCACCTAACTTGGCAGACATTCTTTCTTTCCGAGAAATGTACGATACAAAAACACCGAGAAAACTCAATTTTGACCCTTAAAACCGCTTAAAATAAATTCGTTTATGATAATATGATATTCATGATAATTTGTTAGGTGATGTATGAATTGACAATTTATGTTTCGAATTTAAATTTCGAAAGTCAAAAAGTCCTTTGTGAGGGTTTCTTCCTCATTCACATAGTCGAATCAACATTTCCTACAATATTAGCAAACTTCTCTAGTTGCTCCTCCATCAGAATTTTGTATACTTCGTCGGTTGAAATACGTTTTTGCCTAATCCACATTTTTGCCATAATGAAGTTTTTTCGTTTCCCGTTGCTCAATTTCACTTCAGTGTGAATAAAATCATCAGTTTGAAAAACGAGTTTTTAATAAATTTTTAAAAACTTGAAAATTTTTTTTTCTTGAAGAAATTTGATTTTGAAAAAAGAGTAGGTAGGTACGAATAAAGTCACTCGCGATGAGATTGTGGAAAACCATTTTAATAAAAACGGAGTTGAGTAGAACGTTGTCTATTTCCACGAAAATAATGAGTTACAAGTTAAATCGATTTCGACGGTTAGGTCATCATCAGAAACAAACAATAACGTTATTGTTTGTTACTGATGATGACCTGACCGTCGAAATCGATTTAACTTGTAACTCATTATTTTCGTGGAAATAGACAACGTTCTACTCAACTCCGTTTTTATTAGTAGGTAGGTACTTAGGTACCTAAATGTTGATAAGGAAAAAAACGAGTTTTTTTCTATTCATTTTTATATTTATTTATACAAATTTATTTTATCAATTAATTTTTTGGTTTATTATTTTCAATAATGAACCTTTGGAATCGACCAAGAAAAAAAAAATTTTTAACACCCCCTCAAAATTTGATGGTTTACGTTTCAAGTTACGTAGAATCCAAAAATCGAATAAAAATTTGGCCGTCCGTCCGCCGTCCGCCGTCCGCCGTACGCGGCACTTTTGCCACTTAGCATTGACCGATTTTGATGAAATTTGGTATGTAGGCTCCATTTGGGGTCTAGTTGTGCCCCGAAGCTTTTGGTTGATGCAGGTCACTCCTAAGGGTTCCAAAATCAATTTTGAAATTTTGAAAACGCCCTAACTCAAAAAATTTCGATATAAAGGTATTGTTTTTCCTTCAATTTAAGATTCTATAGAATTTTTAGAATTTTTTGAGACCACGCGGAGCTCTGTAGGACAAACCGTTCGCTCCCTACGAAAATTTAAGGGTTTATATTGAAATATATATATATAAATCAAAACACGAGTGTGAATCGCAAAAGAGGCCTAATCTCCGTTCAAATTAGAGCTGACCGAAATGCGATCGATGGTTGGTAATTTTGATTTTTTTTGATTTTTTTTTTGATTTTTTTTTTCTTTTTCTCTTCATATTGGATGGTTGGTGATTTTGTAGACGAGTGATCTATTTAAAAATAATAAACCGTTGTGTAATAATTTGCAGCGTTTTAAACATGCAACACAATTTATTTTTTGAAAAAATTTGTTTTGAATAACGAGTAAATGTGGATTAGGCGTTATCAGTACTTAACGGACGATTTACTACCTTTTGCTAGTACTAGGATCCTCATTGAAGAATAGAAACGATGACACAAGTTAACCAATAGATGACCCTTCATTGTCGCTAGATTTTACAACGATTGCAATACGAATATGCGTAGGCCGTCCAGCTGTGACGTTAATCCTCTATGAATTTGCATAGTTCGACAAGTCTTGGGGGGATGAATGTGGAATATGGATATATCATGTAATTGTAATGACCCAAGGCCGGCTTACTCCCATGCATAGTGATTGGTCATACAACCTAAATCTTATTCTAAGCAGTATTATATGTTGCTATTAATGCTGCAAATTATCGAACAATAGAGAGTTGTCGTTCCTTCATATGAAAATTTGATTATTGGTTGCTAAGGAAGCCAAACTGAATACAACTCGAAGAAACGAACAGGGATTGCATTTTGGATAGCTAAAATTTCAACAGAGATTAGACCTCTTTGGTGATTCACTATCGTAGGAAGCGAACGGTTTGTCCTACAAAGCTCCAGGTGGTCTCTAAAATTTTTTAAAATTCAATAGTATTTCAAATTGGTAAATTCCTTTATTTCGAGAGTTACGAGATAGGGCACTCTTGAAATTGTCAACCCTTAATTTTCACCTCTTAGAAGTGATTGAAACCAACCAAAAGCTTCACAACTAGACCCAAAATAGAGCCCATATACCAAATTTCAACCAAATCCATGGTTGCAAAGAAAAGTGTCGCGTACGGCGGACGGACGGAAAATTTGTTATTCGATTATCGGATTTTATGTACCTTGAAACGTAAAACATCAAATTTTGAGGGGGGTTAAAAAAATGTTCCTTGCTCGATTCCAATGGTTCATTATTGAAAATAATAAACGAAAATTCGACAAAAAATTACTGGAATTGCCCATTTGCCCAACTCGTGATTCCAACAAAGGAGGAATTTCTCCTTAATATTCTACCTCAGATTGTTGTACTTTTCCCTTTCATTGTATAATAAAATTAGTTCTCTATAGAATTAGTCTTCAGACTTCATCGGTCGCCATCATTTTTCGAATCTCCTAATTAATTAGAGGCGGCAGGTGAGAACGATTTTGTTCAGTCCTTCTGTTGAAACAATTCCGGCGGCGTTACGTCATTAATAACCTTTTATTTTCATCTCATTTCAATTCAAGCCTTTCTGATAATCCTCGAATTCTATGGATGTTCTGTTGGAAGTTATATTTCCATGTTTTCTCGACATTGTGTCGTCTTATGTACGAAGTGGTATTAAGTTAACTTAATTATATTAAGTTATTTACTGATAAGTGGATAATCGGAAACAAAGTAACTGAGGGGTTCTTAAAATGTTCAATTCATCAACTTATTCGGTAAACTAGCTCAAGTCAGATGGAGTAATTGTAAACCAAATTTTAAGGTTTCAAATTTCCTATCTCGTCTAATTTACATTTTGAATGGGGAGGAAATGTAAACAGTCATTTTCTCAATTGACAGGTTCATCATAGTAGACACTCTCCTAGGAGACAAATAATTTAAACAAAAAGGGTCTTCTTGAGTCGATGTTCTGCCTTCGTTGAACCTCTTGAACTGAGTAGCAATGTTGGTAGCACTGGTTCTCCTTCAAAATTGGATCACACAGTGGAGTTATCTGGCTACTTTTCTGATGATATGGAATTTTTTCAAAAGTCTGGTAGCGATGTTTGTAGCACTGTTTTTTGATCAAAATAACTTTGCTATGAAAACCAATTTTGAACGAGAAGCAGTGCTACTAACATCGTTACCTAATATTTGGAAAATTGATCCGTGTAATCATCAGAAAAGTAGCCAGATAACTTCACTGTGTGAACCAATAATTGATCTGAGTGACAACGACTCTCAAGCGGCACACAAAAGTTCAGACATTTGGAACCTATTGGATGGGAATTTGTGACCTTACCACAGTTTTGAATGAATTTAAAACAACACCTGAGAGGTTTGACGATGAGGGGGAGGTCAAATCTGGTGCATCAATGAGAATGGGGATTATGAGGGAAAATAGTGTATATTATAACTAAAATAAAACGGAAAACATTGTTTGAAATAAAATATTTTTGATTTTTTTTTTAAAAATGTAAAGACCTTATTTATTGAGTGGCCTTAGAACAGAAGATTCTCTCCAATCCGAACTGTTCAAGTAACAGCTCAACCAAGGGTTTTATTCCATGGGTACACCTGTCTAAAATTATGTTCATCCATTGCTAACTAGGTATCAGCTGGGATGGAACGCTTATCTGTCACAGTTACACTTGGGTAAGTGGAACTTTTGTAACGGAAAGGAAACCCTGGAACGACCAATCCCTAGAACCCGTCAGTGATGAAGTGTTTAGGCTTACAAGCGATTTAGTTCCTCAAACCTCCACGTTAACGCCAACGTAAACATTTGCCCCTCCTGATAAAACATTTATTTTACACATTATAATATAATTCATTATCCTAATATTATTAGGATAATGAATGCTCATACAAAGGCAAAGCAGGTACTCACAATGAGGTATTTCGACCCGTGGTCCCAATATTTAGCCACACTCGCCAAAAATGAGTTGAGTTGTTTCTGTGAACATTAAAAAACGAAATTAATCTTAGAAAACCGGAAACATGAATAATTTGTTTTGTAGTTATATGTGGAGAAGGAAGCAGTAAAAAAACCAGTTCTCATTTGTCATTCCATTTTATCAGGCAAATGAGAACTGGGTTTTTTACTGCTTCCTTCTCCACATAGAACTACAATATGACTACAGCAGGAGTACATAACAATAATTTGTTTATAGATCAACATGAAATGGATGAGGCACACATGCAGGCATTTGCCTGATAAAATGGAATGACAAATGAGAACTGGGTTTTTTACTGCTTCCTTCTCCACATATAACTACAATATGACTACAGCAGGAGTACATAACAATAATTTTTTTAAAGATCAGCATGAAATGGATGAGGCACATAGCTTCCTAGTCATCGAATTGAATAATTCGAACAAGAAGTTCACATTCGTTTTAACTCTAATTCGAAACTTAATTGCTAAATGACTAATAAATAAGGGAAATTATTGTGATTTTTAAATTTGACGACAATACAACATAACCTCAACATTTCATGTAGGTAGATTCTTGTACAACAACTCTCTTTCGGTTCAAATTTTCGGAACCCAACCAAAACTGTCGAAAACCACCATTTCCTAATTCTGAAAAGGGGGTTGGAAAGATAGACTCGTGAAAAAAAAAGAATGTTGTGAAGAAATTGGGAAAAAGGAAAAATGATCCGAAATTGTGGCAAATTTTAGTTTTTCACGGGCTTTTGTGAGGTGGTAAACCCCATCTCGTCACAACTGACTCTCGAAATAGGTAGACCACGATTGATGGACACACGTATGTCAAAGCTGTCTGTCGCACTCCAATACGTTTCCTCAGATCGTTAGCTTGAAAACTCTCCTTCGCCTGTCCATCAAATCAGCCCTCACAGACTCTCGACGACATAAGCTTTCGAGGGAGCCATGACGTTAGTAGCTGAAGACACGAAACTTGATTCTAATAAAATAAGAGCGGCCGATCGTGCTGGTTGTGAAATGAAAATAAGATCAATATTAACGCGATACCCGTTACTATACTTCCTAATTTTGAAGGTATTGATGAACATAATAAATCAAAATCTGGCAATCATTTCGATTTTGTTGCGAATCCTGAGCCATTTTACTACTTCAGCAGTGAGCAATCTTCAAATAATCACAAGCCTGGAGATCAATCTGACCAAATCGTTGTGTTCAGGCCTCATTGGGGCTCCTGGCCTGGCTAGAGAGTTGGAAGTTGGATAACGAAAGCGTCGATGTAGTCGATTCCTTCAGGCATCTCAGGACTGTGCTTTCACCTCCAACTGAGGATACCGCAAGTCCAGGGCAGCATTGCATTAACTACATTTGGCACGGTTTCTTCTCACCTGCAGATATGCTGACTGTGGCGAAGTTAAAGGTCTTCGTGGGCCTAATGAGCAATAAGAAACATTGAGGCGGTTTTTTACCCAAGAAATTGTTATGGCAACCCGTAGAAAGTAGGCGAAGCAGTGGCTGATGGAAAAACCTGTCATAAACGGCGAGAAGTTCCAGATTTTGACATTTTCATGTCTTTGCCCTGGCACATAGCACAAAAAACTGTCACGAAATTGCGTAACGAAATTGTGTTACAGTGCCTTTATAATGATTTCCGCTTACAACGACCCCGTTGTTAGGTTTGTTCCTTTTCTACACTTTTTAACCCACAAAAATCGTTCACCACTCGTTGGAAAGCTCTCGATTTAACGAACCTTTTCATGTTCTCCATAACATATTGACTATACGAATAGCGGAGCTATGGGCATAACTGTTCTCATATTTTGTTTACAAACTAATGATCGTGAGTGTAGAAGATAATTAATCCGGAATCGTCTATTTTATTGAAATTAGGTACCTACCTCTTAATATTAATAATTGTGTCAATTTGTAACATAATATATCAATGTTATTATGTTAATGATTCGTTTCACATTCTGACAACAACGGAGGGTGGGTTATAAAATCCTATAGTGAGGTAAAAAGCAATAGGTAAAGACATGAAAATGTCCCAATGCGTTGCAGACTCGTATGCAAGCGTTTTTTCTATTTTCTCTCCCTCAATAAATAAATAAATTTGTTCGATAAAATAAATTCGATTTTCTGTATAGATCACCCTTCTGTATAGATTAATTAATTCTGATTTTATTAATAATAAATCGTCGATGAAGTGAGTTTCAGGAGGCACTCATTTTCAAAACATTTTCCATTCGTTCCTCACTACTTTCGAGCAAAAAATATCTTCAAATAATGAATCCATAGAATCCAGTCCAACCACTCGGAATGTACAAGAATCTGAAATATGCAATCCCAACTTTGGATGAAAATAAACCATAAATTTTAACCAGTCATTTTTACACAACATGTAGGCTGTGTTAATTTTTCTCGAGTTTTCCGTTATACCGGAACCAGTCTGCAGAGAAGATCAAAATCGGGTTATCCTTTCTGACAATCAAAGTTTGAAATCGCATCAACGTATGAGCGGGAAGCCATTGAATTCCATTAAATATAACGGCTATCGAATTAAACTTCCGGGGGGATGATTCTGGACAGGGCGGGTCGATTCGCAAATCAAATTTGTGCTTCGTGGCATTTAGTCTTTTTTTTTGAAAATTTTGTTGCACCATTATAGCACCAATTTTATTGTATATCACTGAGTTGTGCTCCCTCTGACACTTCTCCAAGTTCTTTACATTTTTGTGGTTGTTGTGGAGAAGGAAGCAGATGTTGTTAGCAATTCCATAATATTAGCCTCGGCTAATTATTCTTAGAGAGCTTCGTGCTCCCCCTCTACCTACCTGTTCGATATCTGTTTCAGTTCCTCTTAGTATTTGTCCGTGTCACACTCTCGCTCCATTAAAATCCATTCTTCACATCTCGTATAAAGTGTTATTCGTTTCCCGAGTATTCCAACTTTAGCAGATAGGACGTAATTATCATTTATCATTCCCTGCTTAGCTGTGGCCCCTTTCTCAAGCCTACAATAAAAAACAATTTATTCGGAGACTGAAAATAATAATAATAACATTGAACCACTAATTTAATATATCACGGTTAGTAGAACCTACCAGTCAAAAAATATATTGTTAAAAATTTGGTCGTTAAATAAGATGCAGGATATACAGGATTTGAGCGACATGTATGCCTCCTTGTTTTTAAATTCAATGTGAAGGAGATGGGTGTGGCTAAGTAGGAGCTAAGTGGGTGGCCTCACATGGATGTTGATAGTTTTGAGAATTGCTATCTTTTCTTGTCTACTTCCACTCAACTGAGAGGAAGCCTGGTGAACTTTCTCTATTATAATATCATATTGTATCAATTGATACAATATTATGATATTTGATATAATATCATATCAATATTGTATGTTTTCATATTATGAAAACTGTGATGCCTTTGATAAGAGATAACCTAGGATTGTTTTTCCTGTTGAAATTGTAAAAAATTCTCCTGTCTGTGATCCCCTCTAGTAGGTAATTGTTTTATCGTTAATTAGTTTTTAAAATAATTTTTTAATCCTTCCAGTTTTTGTAATAAGAAGGAATAATTGTAATAGAAATGAGCGAAGGTAGGTTATTGAGATTTTTTATCTTCAAAATTATGAGTAAAATGTATTAGTTATGGTCTTTCCAGTGAGGATTGTTTTCAAGATCGGCGGAGTTGTGGGATTGGTGACTGTTGAGGGATGGAGGATAGAGTTAGTATGATTGAAGATTGAACATAGGTAGGTTATTTGTTTTCTTTCTATTCTTTAATGTTTGTCTATGTGTTAGTTGTCAGTGTGTTGTTGTTAGACGTTCAAGTCTTCTGGTGATTTTTCTAATTAAACTGGATCCATGTTCAGTACAGACCCTTCCTGGTCTTGGTATTCCCTTTCCTGGTCCTTTTTACTTTTTAGACTGAAGGTTTTTACGACAACGGAAGGCTGCGCCGCTGCCTAGCCTGCTCAGCTACCGGATTGGCTGTATGATTGCCATACTTGGCACACGTTACTGGGCTTTCTTTACTGGCTTTCTCCTCTGAGTCCTTGAGCAGTACTGACCTTTCCTGACTTTGATTGCTCAAGATAGGCGTTTTAGGAGAAGACATTTTCCGAGCTGGTTTTTCCTGTTGTACTTGAACAGCTTTTAGCTCTTTCTGCGACGGAAGGCTGCGCCGCTGCCTAGCATGCTCAGCTACAGGACAGCCACTATAATTGGCTGCATGATTGCCATTCTTGGCACACGTTGATGGGGTTTCTTTCGGCTTCTGCTCTGTGAGATGTCCTTGAGCAGTGCTGACCCTTCCTGGTTTTTGATTGCTGAAGATAGGCGTCCTTGGACAGCTTTTATCTCTTTCTGCGACAGAAGGCTGCGCTGCTGCCAATATAGTTGGCTTATAAGATTGCCATACTTGGCACACTTGCTGTTTTTTTCGGCGTAGTAGCGACAGTAGTTTTGGGTGTGATTAAACCCTTGGCACCTATTGCAGTAGGATGGATGCTTAGAAGCTTCAACGGGGTGAACTGTGATTCGCCCCTTGAGCACCTGATCAATCTGACAGATTTTATTCACATCCAGATCTTTAATAAAGTCCACCGTACATATAGAGAGGATCCTTTGATTTCCACTCCAATTTTCTGGTGACCTGAAGAGCGCTTTCAGCCACGCAGTCTGATACGTGCATGTAACTGTCATTTAGGTACAAACATATTGTTCAGTAATGCATGCATTCCAGGGGACGTCCCATTGGATAAGCATTAGATCAGTTTAACCAGTTGTTAAGTGATAAAACTGTTTCACTCAATGTAATTTATTTATTGCTTTAGGCAAGAAATACAGACCCCCACCTCCACCATTATCCACCTTAACATTTCTAGCGGCATGGGAGCCTCGAATCTGAAGAGCATTTTAAAATCCATGATCTACGATACCCAACATGCGAATTCGAGTTCACCCCCCCCCCCCCCACCTCCCCAACGCCAACAATGGTGCCAATCTGGCACCAAAGCGGAAATACGTCGTAACATTGAACTTTCATCTGTTAGTTTTGGTAGGCAGTCCGTCGAAGTTCACATCCGTATTCAAGGTGAAACACAAAAAAAAAAAAAAAAAAACACGAAATAAGCGGTTTACGGCATCATGGCACCATGTCCTGGCACCATGGTGGCACCACTATTAGTTCCATAGTGGTACAGAGAATAATCCATAAAAATCCGGAGGTATAATGAGAATTTTTCCTCAATTTCAAAGCTTGGGTACAATTAGTAAGCAGTAAAGGAACCGAAATCTTGAAAAATCGGATATTTTGTGAATATTATTCCCCCACTCACCCCCTCCCCTTGCGAATTTTGGTACTCTGGTAAAATCATGTACAACTCGGAAGTTATTTGAGTCAAACAAAAAAAGAAACACGCAAATCGGTAGGAAATTGAGGTTTGGGCAGAGTTTACAAGATTATGCACGCAAACGCACGTTTTTTAAGCATTACCTCCCCCTTTCCCCCTCTTAAAAGCAAAATCTAAAATTCCGGTGCCGTAGTGCACAACTAGATAGTATTCCGCGTCAAACGAAAAAAGAACCAGGAAAATCGTTTGAGAACTAAGGCCTGGGCAGAGTACACAAGATTTTGTTACACACACACACACACACACATACACACACACACACAGACAGACATACACCTATGGTTTTTTTCGCGGATTTGGATTCAGAATGGTCTAAAACGGATTACTGTGTGGTTATTTTTTTTTCTGTTGAGTGTTGTCCAACTTCACCCCAGATCGATCGCATAAGGACGCCCAAGTCTTACTGTGGGACGTCCTAAAAACCCAGGCAAATTGGCGAAAGTTTATCTGAAACTCTCGATCTGATCTAATATATAATGATTGAATTTTTTTCACCAATCCTAATTAAATTACAATGCCGGATTAAGTTTTCATACCAAACAAGGTTTTATTTGAATTCCCAACAAAGTTGCAGCAAAATGAACAACTAATAACGAAAAAAGGGACCCGAAGAACTTTGGAAATAATGGAGTAATCCTACTACAGTAATCATCCGGAATGTAGCCACTTGGAAGTTACTCAAGGAAAGAAGTAGGTATCTCTTCCTCCCCCTCGTTTTTAAATTGTAAAAAAGAGCATTTGCTTCGTTGAATTCGAATCCTGGATTACCCTTATTAATTAGCCAGTTTAAGAGTCGAGTTATTTCTCCTTTGAAATGAGAATAATAATTACTTTTATGAAAAAGTTCAACGTTGATTTCCTGGTTATGAGAGCGGTAGTTTGAAAAAATATTAACATCTCGTTTGAATTAATTGCTGGCACTCAATTTCAGTGGATAAAAAGATATTTCGTTGATGATGACTTCTACCAAGTTGGGTGGGAAGTGTAACAGAATAACCTTCACTTATACAGGGTGTCTCAGAAACAGGTCTGAATGATTTCTCCTCGAAATTTTTATTCAAACCGCTTGTTATGATTTGAACGTAATCTCCTGTGTTGTGAGTTGAACATGAACGTTAGGGTTAACACTGTTGTGATATGGACTTTAGTAAATTTGTAAGACTGAATTTAATACTGGGAAAATTTATTGTCTTTCTGACTCTGGAATTTAGTGTGTTTACTTATGAAATTTAATATAGAAGGTTATGTTGGAAAGGAAGTGGCGTTTTGGTCGATTAAAAGCAGGGTACGTAGCTTCCTCGTATCCATAACCCACTTGAATGGATGATTCTATGCATAGTAGCTAATCTTAAAACAATAATCTCTAAGTACCTTGCACAACGTTCATAAGGGACGTCAATCAGCACAAGAAAAATTCATCGAATTCGGGTAGAAAATGTAGAAATTATGGATGTTACAAGGAATTCAAGTTTGCACGTGCGCTGAGACTAATATCGATCCATAAGCAATGCCCCAATCCGCATAATCCCTGAAAATTTCAACGAAATCGGACAATATCTTCGTACAGTTTTGCCCTTAACAAGGATTTCATGACAGATACGGACAAGGAACCAAAAATGTCCAGGAAGGCCTAAAACGCAAAATCGTAGAAATTTTGATGTTGGAGAACTTTTTTTCAACCTTGAAATGTGGAAACAATGCGATAGACTCGGAAGCAAAATCCGTGTCAATAAAGGTATCTTCCTCCGCAACAATGCCATTACGATTCAGTTCGTATCAATGCTGGCAGAGCATCGCAGAGTGGAATGTATTGCAGCTTAGGGGGACGCAGATCTCCCTACAGTTCAGACTGCTATATTAAATAACTCAAGTCCTCCTAATTTGGTCAAAGTAGCTCACAGTCAAAGAGTCTACAGAGTAGGTATGTTTGTGATAATTATCTCTGTAATTATCACAGAAGTATTGTTTCCTAGGGGTTAGAGAACTGAAATTAATTCATTTACCCGCAGAATGACTTATGATCGTCTTTGTGACCTTTGGATACAATGGAGGAGATAAAAGCTGCACACATTATGCACTAAACGAGTTAATCAAACGTCCCATCGTATTGTTTGAAAATGGACGCGAAAGTTGGATATGAACGTGACGTACGTGGCGCAATTACGAAGGACGCTCTCCGCATAACTGTACAGTAATTAATTATAAACAATTCATCTCGAAGGGCGGGCTGTTGTCTTTCAATCTAATAAACCGCGACGGACAATACGACGCTTAAAGGAATGAAACCCGCTTTAAAAGGTAGAAGAACAATTTCGAGGCTGTCAAAGTCAGAAGGGTTTCGTCACGACCTATTCAATGCAGATTACAATCAACGGAAAACCCAGATCTCGGAGAGGATCCGTCGACACTTTTCGATTCCTCACAATCAAAGTAGGGAAGCTTTGAATATGTGGAGCAGGTCAAGGATGTTGGAGTCCCAGTCAATTTATGAAACGAACATAGCAAATGCACAGGAATCTACGACTTGTTTATGTGATTTATTTAAAACCCTCAAAGACAGTTTATTCACTAATTTGCAACCCTGCACAACTGCTGTGCGCTAAGAATAATCAAGAATCAAATATGCCAATTCAAGTCTACAAAAAAAATAAAGTAAACTACCATTTCAGGATGGATTTTCGTCCGCATGCCATTCCCAAAAGGGAAGATCAGCATTTTTTGTTCTGATGATTTCGCTCATGGTTTCCCGTTCTCACCACACTATGTTGGGACGAGGGAGGCGATGAACCCCGGCGGCGAGACTCGAACCCACCTCCGCAGAAGTCGGTCTGAACCCCCTACCACCAAAGAACGCGCGCCCCAGTGCCCAAAGCCACAACTTTGGAAAAGGAATTGAAAATAAAACCTCGAAGTTTTTGGTCCTACATTAGAAGCCAGCGCAAAAGTCTCAGTAGTAAGACAGTGGAGATTGATGGAGGGCCCAGCTCGGATTCCTCAGAGATCTGTGAGGCTCTTGCTGAGCAGTTTTCTTCGGTTTATGCAGATACTGGCACCACACTCACTGACTCTGGAGTGGATTGTGATCTGACGAATGTTGGTTGTGATGGTGTGTCCCTGCCAGGGGTATTGGAGCGAGATGTGGTTGCGGCTGTGTCAACATTGCAGTACAACAGATCGGTAGGCCCCGACAAGCTTCCCAGTAGCATCTTCAAGGATAATATTGGCACACTGGCGAGCCCCTTGGCGGCAATATTTGACGCTTGTTTGCGGGAGGTATCCTTTCCAGCACTGTGGAAGACGAGTAAGGTGGTCGCAATCCCTAAATCTGGAAGCAAAACACTGAAGCCAGACAGCTTCAGACCTATCTCCATCTCATCAATCCCGGCAGTCATATTTGATCGCGTTTTATCTATGCATTTGTCTTCATTCATATCCCCCAGAATATCAGTGAACCAGCATGGTTTCATGAAAGGCAGATCAGTGAGTTCAAATCTCGCGGTTTATCTGAAATATGTCTCGGACAGTTTGGACCTCGGACATCAAGTGGATACAATCTACACTGATTTTAGTAAAGCATTTGATCGAATAGACCACGAATTGTTGCTTCAGAAGATGTGTCGGTTTGGTTTCTCTAGAGTGCTGGTGACGTTCTTTGGATCCTATCTGAGCGGCAGGCGACAGTTCGTGCAGTGGGATGGCAGATCGTCGCAATTATTTGATTGTTCGTCTGGAGTACCGCAGGGCTCGAATGTTGGACCGTTACTTTTTCTGATATTCATAGATGATATGAAAGATGTCATCCATCATTCAAAAATCCTCATATATGCGGATGATGTGAAAATTTTCCAACGAATAACGGATTTGTCATCTCAGCTGCTTCTACAAGGGGATCTGGAACGGATTCGCGACTGGAGCAGGAAAAACCAACTTCCTTTAAATATCGATAAATGTATGGCAATATCATTTACCCGGAAACCAACCACGATCACTTACCACTACAACATCGAGGGCCATTCGCTGGCTTGAGTCCGTAAAGTGCGCGATCTGGGGGTGATATTCGACTCTGCCTTTACCTTTAAGGAACATGTCAGCCAGGTAGCCCTTAAGGCCTCTGGTATGCTGGGATTCGTGGTACGGAACTCGAGAAACCTGAATGACGTTGCTACGATCAAATGTTTGTATTATTCGCTTGTCCGTTCTCAGTTGGACTTCTCAAGTGAAATATGGAGCCCATCACAAGAGAAATATATCATGCAACTTGAGAAAATCCAGAAACGATTTGCGAGGTACCTGGAATACAAGGACTCGGGCACATATAATTCCAGGGCAAACTACGCTGTACTCTGTCAAAACTACGAGTTGGTTCCCTTGGTAGTTCGTCGCCGATGGTCGGATCTGGCCTTCCTGTACAAAGTGCTGAGAGGTGGGATGGACTCACCAGAGACACTGGCCAGCATTCCGATAAGAGTGCGCTCTTTTTGCAGTCGGCAGACAGATCTGTTTGATCCAACCATCAGCCGCACAGTAGCGCACCGCAACTCATTGCACGAACGGTCGCTAATTGCTTACAACCAGGTCTCTGCGATTGACTCGGAGTTAGATGTCTTCCATGACACACTTGGAACATTTAAAGGGAGATGCATCCGCGTGTTGAAGCAGATATGGACAGAAAAACTAAGCAAGAAGTGAAAAGTTAGTAACAACATGTATGTATATCTGGAATAGTTACCTTACTTGTTATCTTTTATTGTTATTTTAATCTGTAATTTTCGACCTGTGATATCAATGTAATTAGGCATATTGCCTGTATTTATATATCACTAATTAAATAAACATTATTATTATTATTATTATTAACAGGCCCCAATTCTACAATGCCCCCCCCCCCCCCTCCCTCAAAGTCGGTATTTAAGTAGGTACTGTACTTCAGAGTGAAAATAACATCACATTTAGATTCTACGATCTCGAATCACATTAGTAAAAACCGACCCAACCAACATCAACCGCGATTGTTGTTTACAGTTCTTTTAAATCAGAGGTATATCTCAGCTTCGTCCATATTTACAGCTGTTTTGGCAGTATATAATTAACGCTTAAATTGAGGACTTTTCAACTAGTGCCGCACGATTTTCGTGGGGTGAAGACTAACGGCGAAACATTCCCCAAGAAACGGGTCGGTTGTAAGTGAAAATCATTACAAAATCCCGCGCTACTTTCGTTCGCTAAAGCATGTTCCCATAGGTTACGCCACATTACACGATCCTTAGTTCCATATCAACGACTAAGCAAAATTTCGTGACTCGATACCGTTCCTGAACAACGTAACACTTTTTGCCAGTTAGGTCACGCCTAAAGCATGTTCCATGCTAAAATAATTTTTCCAACCGACTAGGCAAAAATTACACGAATTGAAAAACATAAAGACATAAATATAAAACCAACGTTTCGCCTTTTTCTTACTAAGAAGTGAACCCAGAGTCGATTCGACCAACAAGTAAATCAATACTAAAATTCCTTCCTGACGACACCACATGGTTGAAGATATCAAAACAGTATTGTAGCCGATGGCCTAATGGCATAGGATTTAAAAAACTTAAAATGTACCAAGGAACAATTTTGTGCGAAGTCTCTTGCTTCTATCACAATATTAGCCTTTACTATTCTTTTCTTACAATAATTTGCTCCAAGTCCCTGCACAGGGTTTGCCCAGCGACCTGCTCTCTCGGTATCCCCTGCTCTGTTCTGAATACAGGGGAATTTTAGTCAGGACAAATTGCTTTTCCCCGCTCTCCTGAGTATTTTGTTTTTACTCTCAAGCCTATGGGCGTCTGGTTTCCTTCTGATAAACCGTGAAGATAATATTTCTAAGTTTGGAGTAGACAACTGACTGGGGAAAACGAGGAAGATTAACTCGGAATTTCCGAATATGAGAACATGCAGATAGACAGACCAAGTAGAGAGGTTAAGTCGGAATGGAAGTGTGGTGTCCTTCTAGGGCCAGGACCTGTCCTTATAAAGGAAGGTCGCTTAGGTACAACCATTTTCAAAGTTACGTTCATTTACCTATGCAATAAAAATGAAATAATTTCTTTCTCATTTTAGGTGGGTTAAAGAATATAAATTTACATATTTGTATTGAGTGATTCAATAATTGAATTCAATGAAGTGAACTCAATAATTTTCCTAATTATTAGAAAAATGATCCGTTGAGTCGAATTTCGCAACGTTTTTCGACGCGACCAAATAACCGAATGACCTCGGTTTAATTTCGACATCCATTACCTCGTTCAATAATGGAATACTCATTCATCCCGGTTCACTTATGCCCATCACGGTCACGGTCGGATCTAAATTTGAACCTTTTACACCCCTCGAAATGCACCAAAAAGCACGTCAAAGGGGAAATGCGGCTAAAAACATCCTACAGTTTTACCATACTGAATTATAGACTTTCAACCTGTCTGAGTAGTAGGTGTTCAGGGAGTCCCAAGTCGAAATGGCAGAACATCAGGAATCGATTCTACAACTAATTTAAAACAATTTTACCCTTCTAGCACTTTTGGTTATCCTCTCGAAAAATGTCCCTTTTGGTTTATTATTTCTAATAATAAGCCTATGTGATCGTATCGCAAAAAATTTTTATAACCCCTCCTCAAACTTTGTCACTTTACGTTTCAAGGTGCGTAGAATCCAAATTTGCAATGTCCGTCCGCCGTCCGCCGTCCGCGGCACTTTTCTTAGCAACACTGGACCGATTTGGTTCAAATTTGGTATATGGGCTCCATTTGGGGTCTAGTTGTGCCGCGAAGCTTTTGGTTGATGTAGGTCACTTCTAAGGGGTGAAAATTAAGAGTTGAAATTTTCAAGAGTGCCCCAGCTCGAAAACTCTCGAAATAAAGGTATCGTTTTTTCACCAATTTTAAATAGTATTGAATTTTTAAAAAATTTTGAGACCACCCGGAGCTCTGTAGGACAAACCGTTCGGTCCCTACGAGTACTTGAAGGTTTTCCTTCGATAAAACAGAATCATGAGTGTGAATCGCAAAAGAGGTCTAATCTCCATTCAAATTTTATCGGACTAAAATGCGATCGCTGTTCATTTCTTCGATTTGTATACAGTTTTGCCTTCTGCGTAACCAGTAATCAAATTTCCATATGAAGCTTTCTATTTTTCCAATCGAGTGTGAAGCGTTTAGTTCTTTCTAATAAACTTGATTGTGAAGGTGTGAAGCCAGTATGGTGTGGTAGGTAGTACCTAGCTGGTAGGTAAAAAAAAGTTGGTAGGTAAAAAAAATGTTGGTGGATAAAAAACGCTGCAAATCATTGCTCGAAAGCTTCTTCATTCTTCAGATCACTGATCAGCTGAGTGAGCTCCGAAGCCATTTTCAATCCTATTGAATGAAAGTGCTCTTCCAGGCGTCTCCAGCATTCGAGGAGATCTTCTTCACTCCTCAGATCACTGATCAGCTGAGTGAGCTGCAAGGCCATTTTCAATCCTATTCAAATCAGAAGGGTGATCTATACAGAAAATAATAAACCTTTGAGCAATGATTTGCAGCGTTTTTCACTTAGAAGTTTTTTTTTTAGTGTTTTCGACCTTCAATATTGAACCTTTGGACTCGACCAAGAAAATTTTTTTTCAACCCCCCTCAAAATTCTTTCCTTAGATCCCATGGTCCGATTTTGATGAAATTTGGTATGTGTGCTCCATTTGGGGTCTAGTTGTGTCTAGAAGCTTTTGGTTGATGTCAGTCACTTCTAAGGGTTGAAAAATAAGGGCTGACATTTTCAAAACGCCCTAGCTTAAAAAATTTAGATATGAAGGTATTGTGTTTTCTTCAATTTAAAATAGTATTGAATTTTGGAATCGAATGAGACCACCCGGAACTCTGTAGGACCAACCGTTCGCTCCTTATGAAAACTTGATTGGGTTGATCTTACGATATATCAGAATTACGAGTGTGAACCGGGAAAGATACCTAATATCCGTTGAAATTTTAGCTGAACAAAAATGCGATCTGCGAGCTCGCTCCTTCGAGTTGTACTCAGTTTTGCGTCCTTAGCAACCAGTAATTAAATTTCCTAATAAAGGCAACTCCAACTCCCTATTTCTTCGAATTGAGTGTATAGGGTTTATTCCGTCAAAATAAACTTGATAGTGGAGAAAAAAAAATGGTTGGAGATAGTGGCAATGGCGAGTAATCTACACAGAACTATAATGAACCTTTGTGTAATAATATGCAGCGTTTTATAAGCGAAATGAGAGCTTCAGCAAGAGAATTGGTGGTTGGATGAACGGGGAGAGGGTGGCGGAGTAGTAAAAAACGTCTGCCAAGTTGGGTGGGCAGTATAGCTTCCTCACTCATTGTAACATGGACGTATAGAATCAGTTGGCGAAAAAATTATGATTCAAAGAGTTATTGAATACCAAAATATTGGCGATAATATGCGGGATAGGGTTGCAGGTATTAATGTTTATAATAGTGTTGTAAATAGTTGTGGTAACCCACACAATCCCTGAAAATTTCATCGAAATTGGTTGAATAGTTGCGGAGTTTTGGTTGTAACAATAAATTTAAAGTTCGCGCATGCGCAGCGGCTATTGCTTGACCAATTTGATTGAAACTTATAGGGTGTCTCTTAGAAGTTAGTCCCTAACTAACCTCCAAATTTGAGCAAAATCGGTTCATTAGAAACCGAGGTTCCAGGAAATTCACGTTTGCGCATGCGCACTCGCTCCTATTGGTCCGAAGGTGCTGAAATTGATAGGGGACCGTCTAGGACCTAACCCGCACAATCCCTGAAAATTTCATCAAAATCGGACCACAGGTTAGTATAGTTTTGCCCGGGACAAGTTATGACCACAGACAGACCGACAGACAGACAGACACGGAACCAAAATTGTTCGGGAAGCTCTAAAACGTAAAAAGCAAGTGGAAATTTTGGAGGACATTTTTTTTCACTTCTTTCACGAATACAAAGCTTCCCTACCTTCGGTAGTGAGGAAGCAAAAAGGTGCGTAGCCCAACTGGTGGAACTCATTTCAAAAAGAATCAGGGAGATTGATACCAGAGCAAAGGTGTTCACACACAAAAATTCCTTCTTCGGGCATCCGGCCGTCTTGAAGTCGTTGGAAAAGTTCACATTGTACGTAAAAATCTAGAAATTTGATCATTGACGGGACATGGAACTATCAGTCAACATGATTGCATTGGATTGAATTTATTGAGGAAGGTGAGTAGTGGAAAAGGGCCACTCAGATTTCATTATCCATCATCCAATTGTCGTTCTATTTGAAGTTGCACCTCCAATCACTCCCCTCCGAGATGCAGTCAATCTATTTGTGGCTTGTCAGGTCCAACACCCAACTTCCTTCTAAATTTGCGAGAATCCGGACCATGATGTAATGAGAAACGTTACATAGGTAGTAATTTCAACAGTCATTAGTTACTAGTGTATCTAAATAGCTTGCGACTCTTTTCACGAATTACTCAGTGAAAAAAGTCTACCAGGTTTGCAATGAAAAAACGTCTGCCAAGTGGGTGTGGCACATAGCTTCCTCGTATCCATAACCCGATTGTATAGGTGATCCCATGCACAGTAGTTAATCTCAAAATATCAATCTGTAAGTACCTTGTACTACCCTCACAGGGGACCATCTATAAGTCAACCCGCACAATCTCTGAATATTGTTGGAAAATGTAGAAATGTTGAAACTTTCTTTGAAATCGGATGAGAAATGTAGAAGTTATGGCTGTGGCAAGGATTTCATGACAGACACGGAACAAAAATTGTTCAGGAAGGTCTAAAACGTAAAACGCAAGTGGAAATTTTGATTTTCACTGGTAGACTCGGAAGCCAAATTCTTACTTTACGCCAGATTTCATAAATTGAGAAACATCATGCTTTGGCTTCTCCATTGTTAGTACCTACCAACCATACTATCGTGGAAGATTGAAAATTAGTTTATTTGATAGGAAGAACCTCTCAGCAGGTATCTTGGCGAGTCAACGTTGGACGACTAACTGAAATGGCTGTCCTAGGCTTTGATGCATCCCCTTCTTGAAATCTTGATTAATTTCACAATCAACTCTCATTCAACGTCAATCATCGTTCACAGGTCTGAATGGTCTCATCAGTATCTTCAACTTGAACATTTATTAACATTTATTGACTAATTAAATAATTATTTATCCTCATAGGAAACGAACGGTTGGCTCTACTGAATAATACCAGTATTTTGAAGGTTTTCGAGCTAGGGCGTTTTGAAAATGTTTTCCCCATTTTTTACTCCTTAAAAGTGATTGACAATAACCAAAAGATTCCAATACCAAATTTCATCAAAATCGGTCGATGGGAACTGGGCGAAGTGCCAAGCACGGCAGACGGACGAAAAAATTGTTATTAGATTTTTGGATCATACATACCTAGGAACGTAAGCCATCAAATTTTGAGGGGGTTACATTTTTTTCTGAAAATAATAAACCAACAATTGGGCCACAAGCAGGTTGGAATTTCAACTAGACTTCTTCACCAACGGCTCAACAAAATGGGTGGTCCATAATTTCAGATAGATCCTGATCTAATTGAGTTTCATAATGTGATCGTGCAAGGGTGACATAAGTATTGTGTTGAACAGTTCCGGTCTGATTTCCCACGAGAGAGAAAAAGAGAAAGACGCCTTCCAGGTATCATACAAGATTAAACTCCACCTGAGGATCTCTAAGATTTTCTCACCTGCCAGCCGAAAAAAAGGGTGCCATAATACGAATTTAAATTTCACAAATCGAACAGTTCTCTATTGATGAAAATTCAATCGAACCCACACTTCCAATGTGGTCGAACGGATATATTTCGGAGCCGAAATTCAACATTTCCCGGCATCCCTCCCTTACTACACTTCGGAACTCAATATTGAACTAAATAAGTTGATTACCTCCACGTACGCGTGGATACATCTCGAGTTCTCGCCGGCTTTTTGAAGGGAAGATACGCCAAACTTTTCAGTTATACCTTCGAAAAACCACGGAACATTTCGACACGTTTTTTGTGAGTGTTAGATCTGTAAAACCGACACTGTCTGCACGTATAAAAGTTGAAATGATGTTCGGATTGGTCTGAGGGCGTGATGGTTGAAAACACGTTCACGTGTTGAATTTGTTTAGGTGTTTCTTCAGCTCAAAATATAAAAGTTCTATGAACTATTCTTTGTTAAATTGATTGGGAATGAGGTCTTCAGGAATAAAAGTCCTCCTTTGCCGAGCTTTTGGTAAATTTATCACCTTCCTCAGGGCTCGAAGGATATGTTACCGAGTGAACATCACATAGGCATCAATCAACAAACAGGTAAGTAGTTAAGGATGCCACCATAACTGGTGGGAAATGAAGATTTGAAGTTATTGCAGGTAAAATGAAAATATGGGAAAATGGGGGAGGGGGATTTAAAACATTTCAGATATAAATATTAAGTAAAAATAAGGACCCACAGCTTTGATAAATTTACCGAAAGCTTGGCAAAAGAGGACTTTTATTTCTGAAGTCTTCATTCCCAATCAATTTGACAGAGAATTGTTTGTTGGGTCGATCAACACATTTGCCTTTCTATAAACTATAACGTGTGGAAACCCAATCCAAAAAATACAGATTAAATTGTCGAGCATCACAGTTTGAAAGTTTCATCTCTAACAGAACGACTAACCTTCAGTTATCGATCCCGCAATAACTTTTTTCCTACACTGCAGATCCGAAGTTTTTACACTTGACGATTTTTTTTTCATTTTTTGAAATTAGAAATGGTTTGGTGGACACCCTGTATACCTAGTGACAACCAGTCAACCAAGACGCAGGTAATGACAACACGGAGTACACCAGCCCAGATGCCCAACTCGACTAACTCCGTGGCTCCCCCCCCCCCCACCACCCGCTAAGATAAGGCTATTGGCTCGAACATTGTTTGCAAAAAAAAGCCATTGCAACACTTTAATTTGTTTAACAAATTCATTAAAAACCGTGGTATCCAAGTTGTGTCAATTTCTTCTTCCGTCCAAATCCTCCTTGGTTCTTTGATTCGTTCAATCGAAAGCCACCCTTTTGTGAATTTTACAGATCGGAACAATAACGTGCAGCAAAAACGTAAATTTGGATAAACAATTGAAACATAACTAATAAAAGAGCTGTGTGGGACCAACCGTTTATTATTGAGAATAATTGATGACCCAATTAATCAATGTTCCGTGATCTTTTTTCATAAATTCAAGATAATGTTCAATTTTAAGAAACGAATGGACCACCCAGATAATCGACTTTCATTAAATGAGAAATTCTAGAGTAATTTATCAAAATATAAACACATCTACGTGTTAATTTCCCTTTGACGTCCAAACCCTCCTTCCCCACCAAACCGACGTCCTTGGATGGGTCGGAAACAGCCGAGTTCTTCGCAGACGGAGTCCTTACAGGAAAACAATATTCCGTTGCGTAATATTTACAGCGACTTTTGAAAAGTGTTTTTATTTACGAGTGGGAACTCGAATTTGAATGAACTTTCCAAACGTGGTCCTAGCACTCCACTTCGAGTATCATTCATCGGTGGGTTCCTTCAGTTTCATAACCCGCAGAACTGGAAAATACCTCCGAGATATCGTCCAGTCTGAGGAGCCAATTTCTCGCCACTCTGCGAAGATCCAAGTTTCCTTTTTCTCAGCGATTCTTCTGGAAATCTCGAAAGCTTTTGATCTTACAAATATTCCCGTGACTGAACTAACCGTACAGCCGGTCTCTGGTCGGCCCTGAATTCCCAAACGTGGATGCGTGATTTCGAAATAAAAATGTCTTCCTAAATGTCGCGTTTCGAGGCTTGCTGAACAAATTTGAATCTGCCATAATTTCTCTTAAACGGACAAAATTACACAAAGCACATTGAGTTTTCACGTTTACAGTGTTTTTCTTTTTGTTTTATCATGTTCAATAATGAACCTTTCTCCTAAAAATTCGGGCACTTTCCTTACCAAGGACCGATTTTGATGAAATTTGGTGTATGGGGAAATTTTAATGAAAAAGTCTGTACCTACAGTGAAAAAATAAACCATTGTGTAATAATGGTTTGTTCCTGATTCGAAACGAAAATAATCCGGATTCAACGAAAAAATGAATAATTGGTGGTTAATTTGACAAAATAAGCCAAAACTCCTCATCACAGCGAAGAAACAATTCATTACTCGTGAAAATCGAAGTCTACTTTTCATCACGCACACCTCTCTCTAAGGCCGCGTAAAAACATTCGAAAATAATACTGAATGCCAAGGCGCAAATTGTGATTACCCAAACTCGCCCTTAAAAGAAACTCCGAACTTTCGTGTCACGAATTTGACAATTGAATGGAATTCTTATGAAATAACTAACCTTTTCAAAGCGAATTTTTGACATACCGCCCGTTCGGAAACTTTTCCTAAATGATTCGTTACGAGGTTATTTGAAAAATATTTCTTTCGGGAAGCGGAAAGTGAATGTTGAAAACGAGAAACTTTCAAGATCGAAAAATGAGGCACTAGGGTTGACGCAGACGACGCCGAATCTCTCCATTTCCACTTTTCTCAATCCATCTTAAAAACGCTGCAAACTATTACACATCAGTTTATTATTTTTTCTGAATACATCAATAACCTGCAGAGAACACAGCTTTTCCATAAGCAGTGCTTATCAACCATATTTTCGCTCAAGGGAATTTTAACAGAAAGTACCAGCGAAACAATGTTTCTGGGAGTTGTGGGTGCCCTCATATAATCATCACGAAATTTGGTTCTTTTTGTTAGGGAAGCACAACTGAGTTACTGGAAACTCTATTCGAAGAAAGAAGAAAGATCGCATTTTATCAGCTGAATTTTAGCCTACTTTCTTCAGTGAAAATTCAATTTGGTTTATATGTCCATATCTATTAAAATGGAAATAAAATATACACAAGATATTTTATGAATAATTTATTAGCATGAAGTAGGTTGATAAATCTCAGTTAGAAAGAATTGCCAAAATTATGAAATATTAGCACTAGCGTTAGTAATGCACAATAATGGTTTATGGTACGAAAAGTATGAAATATAATTTATTATATTCTAGAGAATTATTTTGTATTCTAGGGAACCTTGCTTCATACCTACCGATATGTAGCTATGATTTTGTTTAGTGGTATCGCGTTGCATTAGTCGCTTGTGGCAAAAAAAAGTGTCGCGAAAAATTCCTCGACCCCCAGCCAAAAATTCAAATTTGTTGGTTTACGTTTCAAGGTACATAGAATCCGAAAATCAAATAAAAACGCTGCAAATTATTACACAATGGTGTATTATTTTTTATTTTTCTATATTGATCACTCGTCTGCAAAGCCATAAACCATCCAAAATGAAGAAAAACATCGATCGCATTTCGGTCAGCTATAATTTGAACGGAGATTAGGCCTCTTTTGCGATTCACACTCGTGTTTCTGATTTATCGTATGTCCAACCTTAAATTCTCGTAGGGAGCGAACGATTTGTCTTACAGAGCTCCGCGTGGTCTCAAAAAATACTAAAAATTCTATACTATCTTAAATTGATGGAGAAACAATACCTTTATATCAAAATTGTTTGAGTTAGGGCGTTTTAAAAATTCATTTTTTCACTCTTAGAAGTGACCTACATCAACCAAAATCTTCGGGGCACAACTAGACCCCAAATGGAGCCTACATACGAAATTTCATCAAAATCGGTCAACGCTAAGTGGGGAAAGTGCCGCGTACGGACGGCCAAATTTTTATTCGATTTTTGGATTCTACGTACCTTGAAACGTAACCAACAAATTTTGAGGGGTGTTAAACATTTTTTTTCTTGGTCGATTCCAAAGGTTCATTATTGAAAATAATAAACCAAAATTGTCCGTCCGTCCGCCGTTGCATGAGCCTAAATAATGATGAAAAAAGCTATTCAAAATCGTGTTTCTATTTTGTGGAAACAATGCTTCCGCTATCTTAGTAGAGTCGGAAGGAAAAACATGTTTGTCGAGACGAGGCGGTTGTGACTTTGAAACGAGAATACAAAGCAACTATTATGAAGAGAAGAAATAAATGTTCATAAGTCGAAAAAAACAGAAAATTGGTTGAAATTATCTTCGAAAATTCGCTCATTCGTGCTGCACCACATCTTCTCCACAAAGAGTTTTTTTAAGGATCCTGACCAAAATTAGATTGCAACGTGGGGTGAATGAACTTGGGGATACAGATTCCTTGGGAGAACTCTCCTCTCTACGTTGTAATTCCTCCTATGCCATCTCGAGACAAAATACCGGAAACGCATAATCGAATTGAACGGCCGAATCCTCCTCCTCTTCCTTCATTTTGATTAAGTTTCGAGTCCCCTCAAAAACCCACTCCAAATGAGCCGGCTGGAGCGGGGGATCCATGATTGTACTCTCAAGGGTGACTTCATTGCTGAATCCTCAGTCCCAGTTTCACTCTGGTTATTGTGGCCTTTTGTCGGTGTTTAATCAAATGTAAAGGACTTTGACCTTGAGTGGACCTCTTTTTGGCTCTTCACGGTCGTTTCCCTTTTTCTACATATTTCGGGTGAATTTTATTCATCCCGAAATTTCCCTCCCCGCTTTCTCTATCATCACGTAGTAATCGTGGAATACTGGAACATAGATCTCAAGTTTTAGCCATTCTGAGTTTGGCTTTCACTTAAAGCTATTAGGATATTTTTTTCCATTGAACAAAACTCTGTAACATGTAAATTATACACAGTCCGAAGAAGACTGCAACACGTAGGAATTCCAAAGATTTTCGGATATTGACAAACTGCTTTGACAAAATCTCGATTTTTAGGACATCAGTAAGCTCTGTTGGACCAACTGTTCCCTTCCTATGAGGTTAATTAACACAAGCTAACTAAATTACTGTCAGTGTCAATATTTATAGGATACATATCCTAGACAAAACGGTCGAAGTGAGCTGAAACTATGTCAAGCAACAGCAAAAACAATTAGTACGGACGCATGCGTTGGCAAAATAAAGCTTCTGGCTGCATCCAGTTAGACAAAAAGGCATTTTCATCGATATACTCGTTTTGGTAAAGCCAATCAATGGAAATGTGTTTTTAAAGATTTCATCATCCATAGTTAAGTAATTCCAGTTCAAGCGACTATCGATTGACGATTATCTGGGTGAATATGATTTGTATTCCATTCCTCTAATTTAATCAAGGAACCCAAGAATTACCTTCGGGTCTCAGAGGCTCAATTCCCAATAAGTAAATTGAGTCCTGTCGATGAACTAAGCCACACTACTTCCAGACGTAAGACCTAAACTGTGAAAGAGGCTTAAGGGAGAGGTAATGAGAGGATTTCGACCTCATTAGATTTCTATACGTACGAGAGATCCTACGTGTGATGATACGTCTCCTTAAGTAGGCTCTGAAGGAGGAAGTTGGAATGATTTCCATCTAGGAGAGGGAAATTTAATTAAGGAAGTCGGTCATAATGGAAGTAGCTCCCTAGCTGGGGTTCTGACGAACATTTGGAATCCTAATACATTTTGAAATTCTGCAAAGGTCAACGGGTTTCACTCGTTCGTTCAGTTTGGGAACTACGAGAATAAAGCTGGGAATATTTGCTCGCAACTGAGCACCTTTATCAAACAACCTAGGAGTTGATGGAACAAAATTTCATCTCTTCGTTTAAAAATGAGTTCAAACATAGGTACCTATGTTCAAATTTGAATTTTCCAACAAAAAAAAAAAAAAAAAAACGCTGCAAATCATTGCTCAAAGGTTTATTATTTTCTGTATAGATCACCCTTCTGTATAGATCACTGGTTCTCCATCAATAGCACCTACCACCATCTGTATTCTCCCTTGACCTTCCCTCTCAAATTTCAGCTCCTGCGTTCAATAGGATTGAAAATGGCTTCGGAGCTCACTCAGCTGATCAGTGATCTGAGGTGTGAAGAAGATCTCCTCGAATGCAGGAGACGCCTGGAAGAGCACTTCCATTCAATAGGATTGAAAATGGCTTCGGAGCTCACTCAGCTGAACAGTGATCTGAGGTGTGAAGAAGATCTCCTCGAATGCTGGAGACGCCTGGAAGAGCACTTCCATTCAATAGGATTGAAAATTGCTTCGGAGCTCACTCAGCTGATCAGTGATCTGAAGAGTGAAGAAGCCTTTGAACAATGATTTGCAGCGTTTTTTACCCACCAACATTTTTTTTACCTACCAACTTTTTTTTACCTACCAGCTAGGTACTACCTACCACAGTATAATGGCTTCACACCTTCACAATCAAGTTTATTAGAAAGAACTAAACGCTTCACACTCGATTCGAAAAATAGAAAGCTTCGTATGGAAATTTGATTACTGGTTACGCAGAAGGCAAAACTGTATACAAATCGAAGAAATGAACAGCGATCGCATTTTAGTCCGATAAAATTTGAATGGAGATTAGACCTCTTTTGCGATTCACACTCATGATTCTGTTTTATCGAAGGAAAACCTTCAAGTACTCGTAGGGACCGAACGGTCTGTCCTACAGAGCTCCGGGTGGTCTCAAAAATTTTTAAAAATTCAATACTATTTAAAATTGGTGAAAAAACGATACCTTTATTTCGAGAGTTTTCGAGCTAGGGCACTCTTGAAAATTTCAACCCTTAATTTTCACCCCTTAGAAGTGACCTACATCAACCAAAAGCTTCGCGGCACAACTAGACCTCAAATGGAGCCCATATACCAAATTTGAACCAAATCGGTCCAGTGTTGCTAAGACGGACGGACGGAAATTTTTTATTTTGGAAAGGATTAGGCATACCAATTTGAACTCTTGTCAACTCAATTCGAAGTTTTGGCAAATCCATTACGTTTCGACAGCTACTGGTGTTCTTGACCACCTTTATTACTTCTACAATGTTCAATAAAGTGTTTATTTTTTGTATCAAAAAAAAAATAATAAAAATAAAAATAAATAAATAACACATTACTTACTTACTTACTCCTCGGCGCTACAGCCCATGTAGGGCCCTGGCCTCCTCAATGACATTTTTCCAATCAGCTCGATCTTGATCTCTCAACCTCCATCTTCCAGCCCTGACTCCTCTCAGGTCCTCTTCCACATCGTCCAGCCACCTCTTCCGAGGTCTTCCTCGCAGTCGGCGGCCTCCTGGCTTTCCCTGGTATATCTTTTTCACAGCTCGGTCTTCCCCCATTCTCTCCACATGGCCGATCCATCTGAGGCGGCTGGCTTTTATTTCAGCAACAATGTCAGGGTGCCCATACAGTCCTTGTAATTCAAGGTTTGTTCGGATTACCCAACGGCCATTGATGCAGTTGGCGCCAAAAACTTTGCGGAGGATTTTCCTCTCAAACCGCCTAAGGAATTCCTCATCAGCACATGTCAGCGTCCAGGTTTCGGAGCCGTAAAGCACTACAGGCCTAACCATCGTACGGTACACTCTCAGCTTGATGTTCCTGCTGAGTGATCGAGCTCGAAACACTCTGCACAAGGCATAGTAACATTTGTTACCAGCTGCTACTCGGGTCCTTATCTCTGCTTTCATGCTGTTGTCTTCAGTTAATAAGGTTCCCAGGTATCTAAAGTTTGGAGTGCGGCTGTACGTGTTACCATTCAGTATAATGCTTTCTGGCTTCACTCTCTCCCCTCTTCTGATTGAAAACATGTAGTGCGTCTTCTCTCGGTTGATGGACAAACCCATTTCTCCAGCACTTCTCTCTAGCCTTTAAAGTTCTCCTTCTAGCTCTCTAAGATTCCTCGAGATCATGTCAATATCATCTGCATATGCCATGTTCTGAGTCATCCGGTTCCACAAAGTGCCTCCAGGATTGCTCAGATCCACGTCCCGCATAACCTTTTCGAGTGCTAGATTGAAAAGGAGAGTGGACAACGCATCCCCCTGCCTCAAACCCTGGTTAACCTGAAATTCATTTGAGAGCCCGTTTTCCACTTTAACTTTACACCTTGTGTTGGTTAGAGTCATCTGTACCATACGAATCAATTTACGGGGGATCCCCAGCTCATCCATGGCCTGATAAAGCTCATGTCTACGTATTGAGTCGTATGCTTGGCGGAAGTCCACAAACAGTTGGTGAATGTCTACATTATATTCGTAGCATTTCTCCATTAGTTGGCGGACAATGAAGATCTGGTCTTTTGTGGACCTGCCAGCTCTGAAGCCACACTGATAGTCGCCCAAAACCGCCTCCGTGCAGCAATCTAGCCTTCTCGCAACTATCTTTGCAAGAACCTTGTACACGGTCATAAGCAGGGCAATGCCACGGTAATTATTGCAAACTGACTTGTCCCCCTTCTTATGGATTGGGCATATGACAGCCATACTCCACTGGTCCGGCATCGTCTCCGCTTCCCACACACCTGTGACCAAATCATGGATCTCGACAGCTAACCGCTCCCCACCATACTTGATCATCTCAGCTGTAATTCCATCTTCCCCTGGCGCTTTATTGTTCTTGAGGCTTTTTATGGCCTCAACAACCTCTTCATATGTTGGGGGTGGGACTATTGTCTCGCTTTCCCTATCTGGTAAAGATTGGGTTTCTTGCTCTTCTATCTGCAGATAATTCGTGGCATTGAGTAGGTCTCTGAAATACTGGGCCCATCTATCCAGTATCTGTTCCTTGCTGCCAAGGAAGTTCCCCTCTTTGTCCTTGCAGAACACGGCACGAGGCTGGAATCCTTTCTTGATGTCTTTTGTCCGCCTATAGAACTTCCTAGAATTTGGCAGGTTAGCAGCTTCTTCCAACTCATCTATCTCCTTCCTATCATGTATTCTCTTCTTCCTCCGACAGACACGGTCAGCCTCTATCCTCCTCTTCCTATACTCCTCTGACGCAGCACTTGTGTCTCTTTCAAGCATCCTCATTCTAGCTGCATTCCTTTCTTCCATTTTCTGTTTACACTCTTCATCAAACCATTCTTCTCTTTGATGAGGGTTCCTTTTACCAAGAATTTCTTCTGCGGCTGAATGAAGGACCAGCTTTACTTTTTCCCATCTGTCAGAGGGTGTTACGTCAGAGAGGTTTTCAGTTTCAGCTTCACGCAGGGCACCATCTATCTTCCTTTGATATGCTTCCACTACTCTCTCGTCATTCTTCAGTTTTGAATTATTATGTATGCGTATGTTCCAGGTTGCCAGGAATATATCTCGTTTCCGTTTTCTTAGTCCGTGTCCATGCCTTGGTCCTGAGCCATGTTGATCAGCCGGGTTTATGTAATTTATTGGTTCTGAAACGTAGTTAGTTTTTACAGGGTAGAGTTGTTAGCCCTACGCCCAACCCCCAACCTGGAGGACCGGGTCATTTTTAATCAGGGTTTCCGTCCCTTAGGTCGGCTGAAATCATCTAAAGAGTCCGACCTACCCTCGCAGTGTCGAAACCGCTTCTGTCGATTTGACAGGCGCTTTCGACTGTTCGGTAATAAGCCATCCTAGTGAGTGTATCACTCCCGCCTTATCCCGATAGTGATGGGTGCTGCTGCCCTCCACCACGGTCGCAGTTTAACGTCATACCCGGGACGAAAATAACACATTGATTTTAACACATTTTTTTTGAAGTATGAATCAATGTTTATGATTAAATCACCAAAAAATATGAAAAAAATAACACATTGATTTTTTATATTTTTTGGTGATTTAATCATAAACATTGATTCATACTTTTCACGTCGAACAAATTATCTTTGAACTCCAAAAATCTAACTATACAGGAAACACTTCAAATGCGATTCACTCAATAGGCTAACTTTTAAAGTAGAACATCCGAAGGTTCTTGGGCTTCCCTAATCCTCTCGCTTATAATCTATCAGAGATTTATCATTTAGCATTGAAGCAAACCAGAACAGGAGAGCCGCTCTGTAATCCAACAAGCAAGTATTCACTGACCGAAATCCTATTTACCGGCTCCTGGAATTACTCCGGATTCACTCTATTGATTTCAGACCTTCAGAGTGGTTTAATTTATGAATGCATTCTAATCGTAATAAAAAGTTCGTAGATTTGAAGAGTTGTATTTACTTCACTATACAGGTATACAGTAATGTGATCAGTACTTCAGGGGAATTCTACAACTAATTTGCAACAAAAAATGGTCTATAATTTTTTTCGCGTAATTTTAATTCCAACTTTTTTTTTGTATTTTCGACGCGACGTTGTATCACTAAAACGATTATAACTACGTTTAAATTTGAGTATACCGTTAGAAAGAGCGTTAATTTCCCTTCTTTCTGATTCCAAACCAGAATTTTTTAATTGAATTTATTTATCTACTTAAAAACAAAACTGTTTGAACATAAAATTTCTATGAGTATGAAAAATCCCTATAATTCAAATAGGCTGTGAGTGTCTTATTTCTAGAATGTTTTTGGTGTACCTCTAATGCCAAAACTGGCCCAAGATCTCTGCTTTCCAATGGTATAATAAAATAAAAAGTTTACTGTGCAATCAGGGGGAGAAACTGACGTTTGAGTAGAGAAAAACGCGATTTCAGGGGGGAAACGAATGTTATTGGAGTGAATTTGAGAGTGATTATTAGCATTATTTGATTATAAAAAAGTTATTTATCATAAAAAAGTCCCATTTTCATCATTAATCAACAAAATTTGAACACAAATAGAACTGAAATTCTTACTGCTTCATAGTCAAATTTAATCGAAATATTCACTCTCACTCTGCATCTAGGTAGACGAGTTTCTGTTTTTGTGCTAAAATAGGTTGAAACCCAAGAATGATCAAAAATGTCAAAACAGTTTGTTGTTTTAGTGCCTACTTGACCTGAGAGTAAGTGTTGTGAGAAAATGTTTGAATGACAGCTTTCCTAATCTTCCACCCACTTCGTGCTTCATTCGGTCTTTAAATACCCCACAGTGCTGACCAGAGCGTAATGAATGAAACCTCACAAAGTGGACAGAAGAAAAACAGAAGAAAAAAAACATTTTCCTACAACGCAGGATCAACCCTCGATGTAGTTCAACAAGTCAATCAACTACGAGTAGTTTCAACATCAAAGAGGGTTGGGTCGACAACACGGCTCCACCATTATGCAAAACCCGCAAGACCGCTCAGCGTTGAAGGTACAGTATACCTTCCACGCCTGCACCCAACGGCTGATGGTCGGCCGTGCGTCGAATTTACTTTCTCCATCACCGCTCATTTACCTTCATTTCTCCCCGGTCCATTTTCCACTTTTAAAAGGTTATCATAATCGCCTGTCCTTCGTTCCAACTACTCGTTTCGGCTCGAGGCGTTTCCATCAAACTAACGAGCTCGGACGATTTCGCGGAAGGGTAATGTCGTGTAAGATAATTAAAAATGATGCGGGTCTTGGGCGAGATATCAAAAAGATGGTTCTTTAATACGTTTAATGAAGGAATGGACGGTTCCCTCAACCAGCTCTCAGACTAATGTCAATTTTTCTAGGTAGGTTTTTTTTCTGTATTTTCATCAGGAGTGAGTGGTCTCCTATGTTAGTTGATATTGTATGGCTTGAAGATTCTTTCTCGAGATCAATCTTGGACCACCAACTCTCCATAAGGGTTTACTTATAAGTATATTGAAAATAAGCAAACATGGTTGGAGTGCGGTAACGTTTATCAATACTGATATAACAAATATAAATCCTTTGTATGTTACCACCAGACCTTGACGTTTTTTCATTAAGTCAAGATCAATATAGTCAATATATAACTATATATGACAATGTCAATCAATATACAACTATCATTAAATGAGCAATAATGTTTAAATTTATCAGACCCTCGTGATAGTATCCCTGCAACCCAGCCCTAGAGGACTCAACCCCTCTTCCCTCACATACCTCTGAACCTTAGAGGTCTTAGGGCTAATTATTCCATTCATTGTACTGAGGTTCTTGGATGTTGTCACCGTTGCTTCATAAGACGAATAATGAAATAGCAATACGAATGTGAACCGAACATGAACGTTTACTGACGGAAGTGAGCCAAATTACAGCAGATCAAATGCAATCTTTTTTCGTTTTTTGGTTTATTATTTTCAATACCTAATGAACCATTGCAATCGAGCAAGAAGAAAAATGTAACCCCAATTCAACTTTGATGTTTTATGGTTCAAAGTAATGTAGAATCCAAAAATCGAATAAAAAAACACTGCAAATTATTTCACAACGTTTTATTATTTTTCTGTACATACAGAAATAACACAGCATTGCCATTGTCACTACCTACCAACATAGGTACTACTTACCTACCACTCATACCTTCCTCACATTCAAGAATATTTGGAAGAAACAAACGCTTCACACTCAATTCGATTAAATAGGGAGTTGGGTTGCCTTCATAGGGAAATTTGAATACTGGTAGCTAAGGACGCAAAACTGAGTACAACTCAGGAAACGATCAGGGATTGCATTGTGGTCGGCTAAAATTTCAAGTCTCTTCTGCGATTCACACTCGTGATTCTGAGTTATCGTTCTCGTAGGGAGTGAACGGTTTGACCTACAGAGCTCCTACAGAGTCTCAATCGATTATAAAAATCAAATACTGTTTCAAATTGGTGGAAAAAAATCTTAACTTCTAGTTTTCGAGCTAGAGCATCTCAAAATGTCAACCTTTATTTTTCACCCTTAGAAGTGCATCAACCATAAGCCTCGCGGGACAACTAGACCCCCAAATGGAGCCCATATACCAAATTCCATAAAAATCGGTCCAAGGAAAATAAGACAGTGCCGCGTACGGCGGATGGACGGAAAAATTTAATTTATTCAATTTTCGGATTTTGAAAACGCTCTAGCTCAAAAAATACGGATATAAAGGTAATGGTTTTTCATCAGAACCCATCAGATTAGAAGGTAATGGTTTTGTCTGAACCCTTTTGGGCATCTTCAGGGGTTCCCCAAGGGTCCCATTTAGGGCCCTTGTTTTTTATCATATTCCTCTCAAATCTGCCTGAGATTCTCCCTGAGCGAATCAACTTTTTGCTATTTGCGGACGATTTAAAATTATTCACAGAAATAAATTCAGAAGATGATTGTGAATGTCTCCAGCATGGGATCAATCAGCTTGTTAGTTGGTGTAAATTTAATGGTATATCCCTCAATATAGGAAAGTGCAGTGTCACTACCTTCTCACGATCACCTAAAACTATCGATTTCGATTATTCAATAATGCAGAGTGGCCTTAGTCGACAGCTGACTATTTCTGATCTGGGTGTTCAGTTCGATAATAGACTGACATTCACTGAGCATATTGATTCTATTTGTTGTAGAGCTATGCGATCCTTGGGATGGTTGAAGAGGAACACCAGAGATTTTGACAATATTCGCGCCCTAGTGATCCTTTATAATGCCATGGTTCGCCCTCTGCTCGAATATGGAAGCACGATTTGGTCCCCCTATTACCAAGAACATATTAAGCGCATTGAAACCGTTCAGCACAAATTTCTGCGTTATTTAGCTTTTAAGAAAGGTATTCGCCAGGAAGACGTTATGTATGGTGTACTAATGGACGAATGTGGTCTTGTGTCGTTGGAGAGCAGGCGAATCCTGGGTGACTTATTATTCCTTTATAAGATTCATAATAATATTATTGATTGTCCTTTATTATTGTCCCATTTTGATTTCCGTATCCCAAATTACCCCCCAAGAAGTAATGATTTATTTTCAGTCCCTTTTTAGGACGTCCCACAGTAAGACTTGGGCGTCCTTATGCGATCGATCTGGGGTGAAGGAGGACAACACTCAACAGAAAAAAAAAATAACCACACAGTAATCCGTTTCAGACCATTCTGAATCCAAATCCGCGAAAAAAACCATAGGTGTATGTCTGTGTGTGTGTGTGTGTGTGTGTATGTGTGTGTGTGTGTGTGTAACAAAATCTTGTGTACTCTGCACAGGCCTTAGTTCTCAACAGATTTTCTTGGTTCTTTTTTTGTTCGTCGCGGAAAACTATCTAGTTGTGCACTACGTCGCCGGAATTTCGAATTTTGCCTTTTAAGGGGGGGAAAGGGGGGGTTAATGCTCGAAAAACGTGCGTTTTTGGGCATAATCTTGTGTACTCTGCCCAGGCCTTAGTTCTCAAACGATTTTTGTGGTTCTTTTTTCGTTTAACGCGAAATACTATCTAGATGTGCACTACGGAGCCGGAATTTTGGATTTTGCTTTTTAAGAGGGGGAAAGGGGGGGTTAATGCTTAAAAAACGTGCGTTTGCGTGCATAATCTTGTAAACTCTGCCCAGGCCTCAATTTCCAACCGATTTGCGTGTTTCTTTTTTTGTTTGACTCAAATAACTTCCGAGTTGTATGATTTTACCAGAGTACCAAAATTCGCAAGGGGAGGGGGTGAGTGGGGGGGGATAATATTCACAAAATATCCGATTTTTCAATATTTTGGTTCCTTTACTGCTTACTAATTGTACCCAAGCTTTGAAATTGAGGAAAAATTCTCATTATACCTCCGAATTTTCATGAATTATTCTCTGTACCACCATGGTGCCATGATGCCATAAACCGCTTATTTCGTGTTTTTTTTTTTGTGTTTCACCTTGAATACGGATGTGAACTTCGACGGACTGCCTACCAAAACTAACAGATGAAAGTTCAATGTTACGACGTATTTCCGCTTTGGTGGCCAGACTGGCACCATTGTTGGCGTTGGGGAGGTGGTGGTGGGGGGGGGGGGGGTGGCTGGTTGGGGGGGGGGTGTGAACTCGAATTCGCATGTTGGGTATCGTAGATCATGGATTTTAAAATGCTCTTCAGATTCGAGGCTCCCATGCCGCTAGAAATGTTAAGGTGGATAATGGTGGGGGGGGGGTCAGTATTTCTTGCCTAAAGTAATAAATAAATTACATCGAGTGAAACAGTTTTATCACTTAACAACTGGTTAAACTGATCTAATGCTTATCCAATGGGACGTCCCCTGGAATGCATGCATTACTAAACAATATGTTTTCCCTTATAACTACCTGCTCCACAACCCCATTTACCGTATGGAGAGATATTATAATTTAATTTCAGCCAGTGACTCAAATCTTGATTTGTCCTCCAATAGTTGTGCATCTTTTAAAAACTATGTTAAAGCCTTCCTCCTAGATTAATTTCCCCACCCACATTACCTTTTCAAGTGTCATTTGATTTTGTTATATTTTGTTTCAATTCCCTATAGGTGTTTCAGTTAATATTTGTTGTATTACTTATTGTACATCAGTATATATATTATTCAGTAATTTGTTTTGTATATTGGGCTTTCACGCCCGTTCAATGAATAAATGAATAAATGAATGAATGAATGAATCAGTTTAAAATAGTATTGAATTTTTAGAATCGAATGAGACCTCCCAGAGCTCTGTAGGACCTACCGTTCGCTCCCCATGAATACTTAAGGGTTTGACTTATGATGAATCAGAAACACGAGAGTGAATTGCAAAAGAGGAATTGCAAAAAAGGAGCAAAATTTTCGAATTGAGTGTGAAGCGTTTATTTCTTCCAAATAATTTTGATTGTAGGTAGTATCTATTGTTGGTAGGTAGTATCTATGGTTGGTAGATGGTGACAATGGCAAACCTGTGTTTTTTGTAGGTGAGTGATCTGTACAGAAAATAATAAACCTTTGTGAAATAATTTGCAGCGTTTTAAAATTAGAATCTCACGTCAAAATAAACTGGATTGCTATTCTTGCTCCATAATATTGTTCAGGAGAATAAACAGTATTCTCCTAGATACTATGCATATTTATCTAATAAAATATCAGTTTGATTCTGGATTCCAACAAGTGGGTTTAATCTCACAATCGTAGAATCATCGCAATGTGGTTGGTAAGTAATATTAATATTAATGGAAAAGCTGTGTTCTTTGAGGATGGGTAATATCTCAGGAAAATAATAAACCACTGTGTAATAAATTGGAGTGTTGTGAGCATAGTAGGAGGAATTGAAGAGGAAAGACAGAGCAGCTGAGAGAGCTCGGTCGTTGATACCTCTCACAGGCGGGAGAGACAGCATTGAAATCGCGGACGTGAGTACCAATTTTTTGGCTTTGATACTGTTTTCTCAATTGGAAGGGACGTATTTATATTGGAAACTATTGAGGGAAGAATTATCTTCCGGCCTATAGAAGATTATGATGCAATGATTTGGTTCCTCATAGGCGGGAAAGACCACATTGATATTTATCACGAAACGTATCAAAGGCAGCAAATTTTTACACACACACCCGCGATTTCAATGCTGTCTCTCCCGCACGAGATCACACAACTGAACCCTCTTTCCCCTTCCATTTCCCCTACCCAGAATCTTATTTATGCTGTTCCATCCTATTTATTGTTACATCAATAATTGATTGATTGAATTATATCATTTTGTCAGATGGGGTTTCTGAATTATTCAGAAACCCCATCTGACAAAATGATATAATCATGTCAACGACGGTGAATCCTCGAACTAGATATTCAGAACTCCATTTTGATTAATTATGATTGATTTACGATTTTCGACTGGGTATAAATCGAATACGCTGAAAAAACGGTCAATTTCCATATTTCCACCGCGTTTTATTCGCACATCTGATTCTAAACGCCTCTACTCCGCAATTTGCCTTTGTTAAGCGTACGATTTCGGCATTCACATCAAATTTTCTCTTCTGAGGGGAATAAAGAAGAGAGTCGTAACACGAGATTTCGTTAGGCACATACACACAGACATACCTAAACCAATGTATTTCACTCGCGGTTTTGAATTCAAGACAATCAAAAACGCTTGATTGTGTGGTTACGTTGCATCGTCAAAATCGAAAATAGCCTTGTAAATGTGAATCAGGTTAACAAGATCTTACAATAATTGTATAACCTCTTCTGCAACACGTTCCTGGGTCGTTCAACCCATGCACAAACGTCCCTTCTGCGCTTCAATGAATTAACAGAAAGTTGAAACTTTAAATTGAAGCGACACAATAGGTATTAAACCAAAAGAGAAGTTAGGTACTTCACCCCGAAATTCGGACGGGGAAAAGTCCAGGTTACACGCTAAGGTGTAGTTGGAGGGTCTAAAAGTGGTCAGTCAACCGCCTTTTCGAACAAAGAGAGTTGCCGACTTATTCTAGAGGAGTTCCGATCGAGGACAGAAAACATGCATTCGAGAACTTGATGCGTGGAGGAAAGGACAATGGATGTGAAAACTACAAGTTATAATGAGAGAACCACCACCCCTCGGGAGGACTTTCATTCCGCACTGAACCCCCAACTTTGGCGTTCGGACAATGGAAAACCGCGGAGGTGGTTCTGGGATGAACAAAGATGGAGGAAGGAAAAGAGATTTTTTTTTTTCATTATCATTTTTTCGCTCTGAAAAATAATTGTTTTAAACTTTCTAGTGCCTCTGTAGAGCAATGGACGAAGTAAGGAAAGTAGAAAACGTTCCAGACGCACAACAAGGCGAATAGGCAACTTTCGTGGGTGAAAAATCCCCACTTTTCTTACCATATTAGGGGCTTGGGTGCGAGTACACTGGGGGTTGCATCAAAGACGGATCGAGAGGGAATTAGCATTATCTGCACCAGGAGCTTCTGGATGATTGCGGACAGTTCGATGAAGGGAGAATTTTCTCAGATATACCCCTTGGGCTCTACAGCATCCACCCACACATTCTTTTTCTGCTTTCTTTAACTTAAAACGTGCTGACGTATGTTTTTGGAAGTCTGATTTTCAAGCTTTCTGCAACGATTTTCAACCACTTCTAAGCGAAAACCGATATTTTGTAGGCTACCTTGATTCTTCAACTATCAATCGTGCAAACGGAAAAAAAAATCGATTCCTGAGATAATATGGTGATAAGATCAGACCCACCTCTCCCACGAACTGGTGGACAGCAAAAGTTAGTTTCATGAATTTGTTTAGATATCTTATAGTAACTATTCTGCCTATTTTCATTTAAATCTTAAAGAAAAAACAACCAGATTTGTGGCTGAAAATATCGCCGAATAGCAGACAATTTCAATTTTCCAACGGCTTTAGGTACCTTAGGCCTTCGTACCTTAGCAGCGGAAGCTTCGAATGGTGTATTATTGGAAACTTCAGGATGTAGGCATGTGGGCAGGAAACTACAGGATTTCTTATTTTTTATTCCACTGCATCATTAATCTATTAAGATGCCCCAGGAGGAGAGAAGTCATAATTGGCTAACAATTTTATTTGTATTATTCGGGGAGTTTATTTCTTTTTAGAATAATAAGTCGCTGGTATTTTTAAAACCTCACAGCTTACTCCCCTTCTGAAGTATCCAAAAAGAACAATATCTCAATCAAAAGCAGCTACTCAATGCCATTTGGTTTGTCGAAATACACAAAAGTTTTTTGAAAAATATTCGAGAAACAAGTTTTGAACTAGTGGGAAATTAAGGGTTAAGGGCCTATAAACACTGTTGAAAAACACTGTTGCCTTTAAACATTGTTGAAAAGGTGGCATTGAATGAAAGTCTTTTCAGCCTGCCTTCTGTTAGAGATAACTAGCAATCCAAGCAAGACGCGTGCTATGAACATCTAAGGAGAACAAAAGAGAGGAGATGAGGCTTTGAAAATCTCGTTTAAACTTTGTTAAAATCCAGAGAGACTTCATGAACATGTTTATTTGGTACGAAATGCAAGGATTCTAGCAAGTTGGTGAGTTCAACCAGTTACTCTGTACCGTTGATCAACAGGAGGGTAGATATGCATTCAGCATCTTCTAGATTTTAATATCTTGAACGAGATGAAGTCAACGGAAGTTCTGTTCAAGCAGTGGATTTTGGTGAATTTAACTTCCCATTAAGGATACAAGAGAAAAGATGAAAATTCGAACAGCGAGAAACGTGCCTATCGATTGAGATTAGCCACGCGCATTGTGCTGCGAACAATGGGCTTTGTTACCATCAGCTGCAACGTGGAGTGATCATCACTTTGATTGCGAGCGGTAATCATCATTCGTATTCGCTTTTGTGACAATCACAACTGAACATAGGATTGAATCCATAATTGAAAATTTTATGTTCAAACATGAAAGTTTTACACCTCTTCTTAACCCTTCTACATCAATAACGGATTAACCCTGTACTTTCCAAAAGTACCCTCATGGCGATTCTTTCAAATTTTCCCCCATAAATTGTACTTTAGGACCTCCAGAAACGTGTTGAATTGAAAAAGCTTTAAAAATGTTGAAATTTGAACAAATTTTCAACACATGTGGTATAATAGTGAGTACTGCCAAGTCACCGATGAATGAGAACTGTTATTAAATAACATGTATTTCGTACTATTTTAATCAGAATAAAATGAAAGGAGAAAAAAACAAATGGGATGAAAGAATCCATAAAATAAAATAATGGAAGAATCGCTAATAATAATTACTTGCAAGGTATCATTATTATACCTTCTCACTTGCTGTACGTACTAATTAGATACACCAATACAACTAAGCAGTCTCAAGTGAAGAAATAACGCGTTTATTATTTAAAATTTTGGTACTTTTCCTATGGGGATTTGTTTTAATTTTTCCACTAGTGTACCCTAAGCCCTCTAAAAACATGATAAATCTGAAAAAGCTTCCATAATTCAAAATTTGAACAGAAAACAAGTATGGTATATTAGACGTTGTGAATTACAGGGTTAATATACCATGAAATTCCAAGTCAACACGATGGTTTCTTTTCCTTTGAAAATTGCCTGAAAATCGGTTATTACGGAATTTTGGAGGTAGTTTTAAAAGTCGACATTATTTTTCGACAATTTCATTAGTAACCTGCTGAAAAATGAGCGACGAACTTTGCTTCCTACAGATAAAGATTGAGATTGTATCCTTGGCTCCTCCACATAAGAATTTTTACCTGCGTTTCAGAGCATTCTTAACAATTTTGAGTTCTACGAATAAAAAAATAAGAAAACGAACGATTTTGATGACATTTTAAGAAAATTCGGTTATTCCTTGAACAGCCTATTATGAGTTGAATAATGGAGTGAATTAACTTGCCAATGTCTCCAGGCTAAAACAAAATATTCGAAACAAAAACAGTGGGTTTTTCAATGATAGAAGAACTGCGTAATCAACATAAATTGTTCTCAAAATAATCATCATAGTTTTTTAACTATCCATCATTGTCGGGAATACAATGACTGAAGGATACCTTCAAGAATCAGGCCGACTGCAGTACTTTGCGTCCTTCTACTGCTCAAGGAGTGTGAAAACGCTTCCGTTTGAAAAAGTGAAACGTTATTATAAGAGCGAACCAATACTAATAGCATCCACTCATCACCGGAAAACCAACCGCTTTGTAAATCCTTTTCAAAGGGGAAAAACTCCATTTTACGAACGAAAACGTGAGAAGAAACCATTTCGAGCGAGAAACGAATGTGTCAAGCGGAGCAGCCTTTTCAACGATGAATGGTGATGTGTTGAAAGAAAATTTTTATTTTTCGGAGCGGTGAACGATTTTCCACATTAGGACTCTCGATAGTCGTCAACCCGTACGAGTGGATTGAGATTAGCCACATACAACTTTGTTTCCCGGATTGAACACGAAACATCAGCTCATAAATGTAAATGAAATACTGAGTATTTAGGAGATTTCGATGACATTTTCAGGGATTATGCGGACCGGGGTGTGGATGGTCCTCCATTAAAATCATTACCCCTGTATTACCAGTAGCCACTGCACATGTGCAAACGCAAAATCCATGAAACATTGTACACCAGAATTTTATTAAATTTTCAGAAATTGTGCGCGTTGCCTCCTATAAGGGCAGTGAAAGGTAATTAGAGATTAGCTACAATGCATCGGATCATCTATAAACGCTGCAAATTATTACACAATGGTTTATTATTTTTCTATATAGATCACTCGTCAACAAAATCAGCAACCATCCAATATGAAGGAAAAATAAAAATTAAAAAAAATAAAAATAATAAAAAATTCAAAAAAAAAATCAAAATCACCAACCATTGATCGCATTTTGGTCAGCTCTAATTTGAACGGAGATTAGGCCTCTTTTGCGATTCACACTCGTGTTTTGATTTATATATACAGGGTGAGCCACGGAAACTTACTTATTTGAAAAAATCGCCGTTTGGCCTGGTGGGGTTGTAGAAGGGGGGACAATGGCCCATTCGAAGGCGGAGCTCCTAAAGTTTTGTTATTACCTGTACGGTTAGTTGCCACCATGCTTTGGACGAGAGAGCAGCGGGCGTTTGCCCAAGAAACCTTTTGGTTTATTATTTTCAATAATGAACCTTTAGAATCGACCAAGAAAAAAAAATTTTGAACACCCCCTCAAAATTTGATGGTTTACGTTTCAAGGTACGTAGAATCCAAAAATCGAATAAAAATTTGGCCGTCCGTCCGCCGTACGCGGCACTTTTGCCACTTAGCATTGACCGATTTTGATGAAATTAGGTATGTAGGCTCCATTTGGGGTCTAGTGGTGCCCCGAAGCTTTTGGTTGATGTAGGTTACTTCTAAGGGTTCCAAAATCAAATTTGAAATTTTGAAAACGCCCTAACTCAAAAAATTTTGATATAAAGGTATTGTTTTTGTTCAATTTAAGATTCTATAGAATGTTTAGAATTTTTTGAGACCACGCGGAGCTCTGTAGGACGAACCGTTCGCTCCCTACGAAAATTTAAGGGTTTATATTGAAATATATATATATATAAATCAAAACACGAGTGTGAATCGCAAAAGAGGCTTAATCTCCGTTCAAATTAGAGCTGACCGAAATGCGATCGATGGTTGGTGATTTTAATTTTTTTTTGATATTTTTTTTTTTGCTTTTTTTTCTCTTCATATTGGATGGTTGGTGATTTTGTAGACGAGTGATCTATATGGAAAAATAATAAACCATTGTGTAATAATTTGCAGCGTTTTTTCCAATGGTCGGTCAGTTATTGCGACCCAACAAGCCTTCCGTGCGCGCTTCGAAATTCGTCCTTATGGACTGGTTCCCGGTCGAAATTCGATTCTAACTTGGGCTACCACATTTTGGGAGACTGGAAGTGTTGCCAGAAACCGAACTGGACCCCCAGAAAACGTTGAGAGAGTGAGGCTGTCGGTTTTGCACTCCCCCAGTCGTGCGGCTCGCAAACAGGCAGCTGCTCTGGGGATTCCAGGCACAACTGTTAGACGGATTCTCCACGATGATCTTCAATTTCATCCCTATAAATTGGCTGTAGTGCAGGAATTGAGCGAAAGGGATTTAATCGCCCACCAAACTGCATGTGAAGCACTGCTTGAAAACCTGCCCCATGACGCGATCGTTTTCTTCAGCGATGAGGCCCATTTTCACATTTCTGGCATTTTTTTTATGGGGCTACTTAAAGTCAACTGTTTATAACGATCGTCCACGAACCCTAGAACACCTAAAAAACAACATTCGCGCCGCCATTGCTGAAGTACCCGTCGATATGCTGATCAGAGTGGAGAGAAACTTTAAAAATCGTTTGAACCAATGTTTAAACAGTAGGGGCCATCATTTGATGGATGTGAGTTTTAAACCCAAATGAAAAAAAAATTTAAGAGTTGTTCTTTAAAATAAAATAAAAAATATAACGATATCTGCATTACTTTTTTTTAATTGACCTTTCAAATAAGTAAGTTTCCGTGGCTCACCCTGTATATATATATTTCAATATAAACCCTTAAATTTTTGTAGGGAGCGAACGGTTTGTCCTACAGAGCTCCGGGTGGTCTCAAGAAATTCTAAAAATTCTATAGAATCCAAAATTGAAGGAAAAACAATACCTTTATATTTAATCTTTATATAACAATACCTACCTTTATATTTTGAGTTAGGGCGTTTTCAAAATTTCAAAATTGATTTTGGAACCCTTAGAAGTGACCTACATCAACCAAAAGCTTCGGGGCACAACTAGACCCCAAATGGAGCCTACATACCAAATTTTATCAAAATCGGTCAATGCTAAGTGGCAAAAGTGCCGCGTACGGCGGACGGACGGCTAAATTTTTATTCGATTTTTGGATTCTACGTACTTACCTTGAAACGTAAACCATCAAATTTTGAGGGGTTGTTAAAATTTTTCTTTTCTTGGTCGATTCCAAAGTTTCATTATTGAAAATAATAAACCAAAATCGGGTTGTGGATACGAGGAAGCTAACCTACTTGGCAGACGTTCTTCAAATGTAATTGCGTGCAGGAAGTCGTGGCATTAGTCCTTAAAATATATTATTATTTCTATATGTTCCTCAATAAAAGTTACACACTAATGTCTACCTTGATAGGAACGTACCCAACCTCATGATATTGGTGACTGTTCGAGATGATCAACCAACACCTTAGAAAAAGCGCTCGAAGCTGACGATGTCCGCTTGTTTACGATGGACTGTTTCCTCATAAACACAAAACTCACGAATTGTAGGCGAAATGAACATGAACCGCACTCGTTTTAGGACCGAACGACGGGTGGTAAGTACGGCACTTCATTCAGAATGAACTACTCTGAAATCTATCGACAAAACACTCAAGATGAAAGCAAAAACCTGAAATAGGGCAATCACAGAAAACTGGTACTGAAATCTAGTAGAGTAAAACAACATGGATCTGATTATTCAACATTAAATTACAATTTATGATCGTGAAGTGACGCGCGAGGGAATGAAATATGAAAGCCGTGTGAGAAAAAAACCGTTACTCCGGTTCACACTGAGAAGAGATTCAGAGAGAGTGCATCTCCTGCAGGAACCAAACCTGCTAGATGTAAGCGCTGATGAGCGAGTAACTGCCATCGATGAACTATCTCTTATCATGCCCAGCGTTTAAATCTAATTTTTTGGATGCCATACTAATAGGATGCCATATCATATTATGATATTACGGTATTTGACCTTTCAGTTAATCCTTTTTCATTTTGAATTAAACCTTCTGGCTTCCGAATCTACCAACGTAGCGGGAGCATTGTTTTTACTGTTCAAAGTTCAAAGAAAAGTTCTCCAAAATCAGAATTCCCACTCGCGTTTCAAGTTTTAAACTTTCTTGAACAGTTTTGGGCCCCTGTGTGTGTCTGTCATGAAATCCCTGAAAACCTTTCGAAGTTATAAACCGATTTTCTTTCTTTCTTTCTTTTATTGGCGCTACGGTCCTCCAAGGACCAAGGCCTTCTCAACAATGGATTTCCATTCCTTCCTGTCCCGCGCGTAGCTCCTCCATCTCCGGACGCCAAGCCGGGTCAGGTCCTCCTCAACATCGCTCAGCCAGCGTAAGCGTGGCCTTCCTCTGTGCCGTCTTCCACCGGGCATTCCATACATGGCTCTCCGTGGGTACCGCTCTGCAGGCATTCTCTCAACATGTCCCAGCCATCTGAAACGAGCTCGTCTGACGAATGCTACTAAATCTGGCTCACCATACAGACGTCTCAGCTCATTGTTTTTACGTATTCTCCAAACACCCCCCTCACAAACGGCGCCGAAGATTTTTCGCAAAATCTTCCTCTCCCAACAATTCAACAGGCGTTCACTAGCGACGGACAGGGTCCACGTCTCACAACCATATGTGACCACTGGTCGTATAATGGTCTTGTAAATGGTCACCTTAGCTCGTCGTGACAGCCCACGAAATTTGAGAGCTCTCTGAACCGCCCAGAAACATCTATTTCCTGCAGCTATGCGCGCTTTTATTTCTGCGGTCACGTCATTATCCTCTGTTATCAGTGTTCCCAAATACTTGAACTCGTGACACACAGGGAATTCGTGGTCTCCAATTGTGAAAGTGGTCTGAGTAAGCGGAGGTTTTCTGGAGGTCTTCATGTACTTCGTTTTTTTGTGAGTTGATCTTCAGGCCCCTTGCATTTGCTGCCCTTTCGAACTCCTCAACTGCCCCTGAGAGGGCAGGAGCTGTTCGTGCCATGATGTCAACGTCATCAGCGTAAGCCAGGTGCTGCGTGAGTCTGTTCCAAATAGTTCCTCCCGGGTTGGTTCGAATGCTTCGTGCAGCGCTTTCAAGTGCAAAGTTGAACAGGGTTGCTGCTAATGGATCGCCTTGGCGCAAGCCTGTGTTAACTGGGAAACTGGTCAGGGATCCCATCACCTTAACTCTTCCTGACGCACTTTTCATTGTCATTTTGATTATGCGCACCAGCTTCTTTGGGATGCCAAAACTCACCAGATCCTCATACATTTGGTCTCTGATGATGCTGTCGTATGCTTGGTGGAAATCGATGAAGAGGTGGTGTATGTCAACATTGTACTCATACGTCTTCTCTAGGGTTTGTCGGAGCGTGAAGATTTGGTCTACTGTGGAACGGTTACGGCGGGAACCACACTGGTACTCGCCGAGCTCCCGTTCCATGTGCACAACCAACTTTTGGTTCAGCCAACAAGTCATTATCTTGTATGCTGCGCACAGTAAGGCTATACCCCTATAATTTGCGCAGTCCATTTTATCGCCTTTTTTGTAGATAGGGCAGATTCCTGCCATGCTCCACTCTTCTGGCATTTCTTCCGTGTCCCAAATCAACTGGATTAGGCTATGCAGTTCATTCCACACATCTTCACCACCATGCTTGATCAGTTCAGCCGGAATATCGTCGACTCCCGGTGATTTGTTGTTCTTCTGTGTTCTTATAATGTCTAAAATTTCTTCCCTTGCTGGTGGGTCTATAATTTGCTCTGCGCTTGAATCATGTGTTAGATCTATGGTTGCCCTTTGTGTAGTAGTAGTTGGTTGATTCAGTACGTTCTGGAAGTAGTTCATCCATCTTTCAGAAATCTTTCCAGGATCAGTTATCAAGTTTCCATCAGAATCCTTGCAAAAGGTAACGTGAGGATCGTATCCTGATTTCATTTGCCTCAGTTCGCCAAAAAACTTTCTTGTTCTACTGCAATCAAATGCTTCCTGTAGTTCCTCCAGTTTTCGTAGTTCAAATGCACGCTTTTTTCTCCGTAACAAGTTCTTAGCCGATGTTCTTTTTTCCCGATAAGACTGTAACGTACTCCGGGTTTGCCTTCTCAGTTTCCTAAGTCTGGCTTCATTCCTTTCGCAGAGGGCTACCTCACAATCAGTATCAAACCAATCTTTCTTCTGCCTCCTCTCCTGTACACCAAGAACATCTTCTGCTGCCATTTTCAAAGCTGTTTTCAAAGCTCCCCATCTATGATTGACATCCAGCAGATTAGCATTTGCTTGGCTATCATTGCTTTTAAGAGTTTTGAGTTTTTTCAAATGCACTTGAAAAGCGAGTGAAGTTCAAAGTCGACAAACTGAAAACAGAAAGCTCCCGGTCAAACTTTCAGGAAGTGGCAAGTGAAAAATTCAAAACTCTATAAACCGATTTCGATGAAATATTCAGGGATTGTGCGAGTTGGCGTGTAGACGGTCCCTAATGAAAACCGTCGCCTCCAGCTAGATAGTAGCTACTCCGCATGCGCAAACGCGAATTTCCTTGTAACAGCCATAAATTCTTCATTTTCCTTCCGATTTCGATGAAATTTGAAGGAATTTAGCGGGTTGATGTGTAGATGGTCCCTAAGAAGGTAGTGCAGGGTACTTAGAGATTCGTGTTTTGAAATTAGCTACAATGCATAAAATCGTCTATACAAGCTATGTGCCACACCCACTCGACGACTTTTTATCTTTCAACCTTGAAAAGTGAAAACAATGCTTCTGCTACCTTGGTAGACTTGGAAGTAAAAACTGAAGTTTTTACGATTATTAGTGACGAATTTGATGGTTTGAACACTGTAAGGATGTGAAAAAACAATTAGTTGAGTTTATTAAGAATGGTTAGTGGAAGTGGCCTGATCAGCAAATCAACAACATATCAGTAGAACCGGTCAGTATGAACTGTAGGTATTAATAGAAACTGGGAATATTTTGGTGGAGCAAATTCGAGTAGCTCAGACATACGTTCTAATAACTATCTAAGGAACCCCACGAGTTCAAAGGTACTTGAGAAAACTGATATTTCACTAGGAAGTGAGACAGAAGATTCCGAGGGTTTGAATTCCATTCGACGGTTCAGTTATGAGATTTTGCAAGTAAATATTCATATCGCATCTATTCTAGGTTACCGGCTCAACGTTAATATCTCAAGTTCCTCAGGTTGAATGATCTTCATTCAAGTCGGGGATCCGGGTTTTCCGAGGGATTGGCCGGGGTTTTGGATTGATGTCTGTAGGCGTAGTTATTAATAATAGAAGTTCACGGTAACCTCCCCTTTTAATGTGTCTTATCACAATGAAACCTCTATACAACAGACACAGACACGACCAGGAAAAACACACTACGGAGTCCTTACTTTAGGAATACAAATTGAAAATAATCCATTAATTAGTTGAGAAGAGGAAGGTCACTTCTGTGACGCCTTCGCCAGTAGGAATGACGACGTTTCTCGAAGAATAATAAGAACTAATTATAGGTATAACGTGAAATGCAAATAAAAATGTTTTTCGAGATTGTTATTAGCCACAGGGTTGGGTGGTATAGCAGAGCCTCCTGAGCTACCCAGCCCTCGACATGTTCGAGCTAAGGCTTGAGCTATGCTCTAGAGTGGGAAGCTAGATTCTTCAGAGTAGAGATTTATTGATTGATTGAACGTGTTTATTTAAAAAACCAGGGAGGGATTAGGGCCAAGTGGCCCTCTCTTCCGTACCCCCCTGGCAAACATAAGTTTTTACATCCTCGATTTCGTTGTACGTATAAAAATAATCATATAATAAAATAATATAACTCATAACATAATATAATAATCTATTCTTAAATTAACATAATTTTCTTATCAGGACAGGGATGATGGACCCATACGAATATGGTCCCACTTTGACTAGGGCTTCACACGTGAGCCAAAAAAAGATCATCTCGAAGAGCTATCCAGATGATCTCTTTTGTCATTCAAAACATGTGTTCTAGTAACAACATAATTTTCAATTATGAACCTTTGGAATCGAGCAAGAAATGATCAATTTCATTAATTAAATTAATGATTAATGTATGTTCGTTTACACACTGATTTGGCCCACAAGACTTAATCATGATTTAACCATCGGTAGACTTTGCTCATGCTCCAATGTGAAATCCTAAATAAGCATAATTTCTAGAGTCATGACCTCCTTCCCTACCTCCACACTAGGGATGGGTATCGATACTCGATATTTCAAAATATCGATACTTTCGTACCGATACTCGATATTTTAGTATCGATACTTTATTTCTCGCGGAAAATTCAACATAATGGCAAAAAAATGAAGAAGGTAGAAAGGCTTTTGGAACATTACTCTTTGGTTGCACAAACAACGTTTATATAAGGAGAAAATCACTCTTCTTGGACTTTGGATAGTGAAAAATGAATAAACATTGTTGAAGAAATTACTTTTCTTGGGAATATTGGACAATATTCATAATTTGTGACACTAAAGTATCGATAGGTACTCGATATTTTAAAATATCGATACTCAAGCCCAACGATACTTGGGATATCGATACTCGGATACGATACAGTATCGATACAAAATATCGATACTTTTATAACGATACCCATCCCTACTCCACACCACCAGGTGTGAGCACGAGAACCACATATTCTTTAAGAGATGGCTGAGGGTCCCCTTCGATGTCACTAAGGTATAAAATATGATTAAATACAATATTTTTCACCAAACTAACAGTTTGTGATAATTTGCAACGTTTTTGACATTTTCATGTCTTTGCCCTGGCACACAGCACAAAAAACTGTCACGAAATTGCGTAACGAAATTGTGTTACAGTGTCTTTATAATGATTTCCGCTTACAACGACCCCGTTGTTAGGTTTGTTCCTTTTCTACACTTTTTAACCCACAAAAATTGTTCACCACTCGTTGGAAAGCTCTCGATTTAACGAACATTTTCATGTTCTCCATAACATATTGACTACACGAATAGCGGAGCTAACTGCTCAGCGGGAAACTGCTGGCTAACTGCTGCTTTGCTGCTCTGAATAGCGGGGCATAACTGTTGTCATATTTTGTTTACAAACTAATGATCGTGAGTGTAGAAGATAATTAATCCGGAATCGTCTATTTTATTGAAATTAGGTACCTACCTCTTAATATTAATAATTGTGTCAATTTGTAACATAATATATCTACACTCTTTCGTAGTACCTAGCTCTTTACATGGTACCTACCTCTCCTATTAACTGTTGGTAGTTGAGATTTGGTATGTAGCCTCTGCAGTTTACCCTGGCACATAGCAACAAAAAACATCACGAAATCGTGTCAATTTGTAACATAATATATCTACACTCTTTCGTAGTAAGAAGACAGTGCCACCTATAATAGTATTCGACTTAGATATTATTATGTTAATGATTCGTTTCACATTCTGACAACAACGGAGGGTGGGTTATAAAATCCTATAGTGAGGTAAAAAGCAATAGGTAAAGACATGAAAATGTCCCAATGCGTTGCAGACTCGTATGCAAGCGTTTTTAAATAGAAAATCTTATATAGCACCTTTTTATTCGGTATTAGGATTCCACGTACATTAAAACGTAAACCAACAAATTTTGAGGGGATTAACAATTTTTTGGTCGATTCTAAAGGTTCAATATTGAAAATTATTAACCGAAATTCACGTTTTTTTTGCGGTGAAACACAAATGTATCACTTAAAGTCGATTGCAAAAATTTTTTTTATATTATATTTTAGGACCCCTGAGAGTAGTTTATCCCAAATTTGCAACCCTAAAGACCTTTTGCTACTGACCTAGTGCTCTGAAAACCATGACATTTTCGCCGTTTTACAACAACGTATGATAATTTTGATAATTCATACCAGTTACTTTTTAAACTAGGTTAAATACCTACTTACTTCAGCCGTTTTTCCAAGTATATTTTCCGATATGACGAGTATATTGATGTATTTCTTCCAAAATGATATTAGTAACGTTTCAATTCACCTACCTACTTACTTCAATAAGATTTTCCAAGAAGATCTTTCGATTTATTCCACTCGATTTGCCATTCCTACATAGGTACCTTGTAACGTAAACCATGAAACTTTTGAGAGGGTTAAATACTAACTTCAAAGAGTTTTTCCATGTAAATCTTCCGATATGTCGAGTATATCGACAAATTTCTTCCAAACTGATGTTTGTATAGCTTAAAATGTTTTAACTCACGTATTTACTTCAACTAGATTTTCCAAGTTATATCTTCCGATGTAGGTATCGAAATATCGATTTTCTCCCTGATCGCATATTTTACACGAAAAAAAAAACAAGTTTTGGAGAAAAAAATTGCACATTTCTTGGAGTTTTATTCATTATTAAACGATCAGCCTTAAGGTCAATACTCTATTTTGATAGCCTCCATTTGACAGAATTTGGTTATTCGAATTGATTCTAATGAAAAAAATTTTTGACTTGAAACCCACCTATTTGGTTGTGAGAACAATTTTCATTTTAGATTTTCACCATCGAATCCATCAAATATATGCAGAAAATATTCTGTGGAATGTTTTTCTCACGTCGTACCTACAATTTCAATATTAGCTTTACCTAGAGAGGTTTACTTCTACAAAAACTTCAATAGTAGACCCATCTCTAGTGAAGTCATTGGGAGCGAGCTAAGAAAAATATGAAGTTTTCCTCGAATCTTCTTGATGGATGAACGTGGATCGAATAATTATTCCAGCTTCCTTCGCCGGATAATCTGAGTAGGGTTCCGTGTTTACTATCTCGGCTCAAAACTCTTCATTCTTCTAATAAAGAAAGGAACCCTCGACTCCGGGCCGACTATTCACTGATTCGATCGGAATAATTTTGAATTCGCAGGTAGAAAAGTGCCTCCCCTATTGACTATACAAAGATTCAGCCGATGAAGTGGGGGTGAAAAATATTGGTACAAATTCCACTTCTCTGGAGGCCATCCTCCTTCTTCAAACTTCGTCCATTTATTACCGAAGAGAGGGGAGGGAGTTTTGTTAAGTAAAAAAAGTTAAATTCAAAAAACTTCCAGATAAATCCGTTTTATTCGAGAGGGGGGAGGGGTTTCTTAACGAAGATTCTCGGCCGGTTTGATGAGGTTAATCCTGAGTCATTGATCAAATAAAGGACGGAAATTTAGAAAACATTATAATTTCCAAGTCTAGAAACGAATGGCGATGATTTCTTTAAATCCATCATGGAGAACAACTAAAACCTTTCTCGTTCCTCTGTTTCGAAAAAAACAAGGCAAGTTGGACAAGTTCGAGTAGAATCTGTTGGTTCGAACACAAACAGGAACCATTGTGATTAATTTGAACTTCACGATCAAGTTGCTGGTTTCCAACATTCAGAAATAACATGATTTATGTTGATTTTTAAGAATTTCTATCCTTTTAGAATTTCTTTGCAGATTGGATTGCCATTAAATTCGTCAGAAACTACTCTGAAATCAACTTCCAATAACCATAACTTTGTATTTTGATGAGGAGCCTACTCCTTAGTACTCTTATGTGGCATTCGTGGTTTTCATTGAGTAGCAGAAGCCACAAGAGGAGGATCATCCTCAGGTTTGCTCATCTTTGTGAAGGAGGAAGTATTCCTGAAACCACTCGGCAATACTCAAGAAAAATTTACCACGGCTCCATGCCTGATTAATCCATTTTGGGTTTTAAAAAAAGTAATCGAGATATCCCAAGAACTATCGAGCTTATAGGAAACGAAAAGTATGCATCAGCCAAAAATGCAATACCTTGCCATTGGCGGAAAACGTACTTTTTTCTAAATTTGAGAACCAACTCCACCCTCTTGTTCTTGACGTGCGCCTTCCACCGCAATTTCGCATCCAGATATTTTTCTTTATTGGCATGTGGTATTGTATTGCTGTTGAAGTAAACCGAAAAGTCGAGCATGCGATTGGCGAAGTCAATATGAACTGATTTTGTTTCGTTCATCTTTGTCCTCCATTTTGATGGCTAGCATCGGAGTTGCTCTAAATACCTTCTCAGTTTTCACCAACTGGAATCACTGCTATGCCGTCTGCTAACGTTATCCATGTGTCTCTTGCTGGCGAATGAAGTGAAGAGGATCCACAGGAGTGGTACAAGTACACTCCCTAGTGGAACACCAGAGACCAAATAGACTCATATTATTGGCTTTTAAACTCCAATATGTTTCCCTGAATTTTGTGTATGTTTTCTTCCAACAAGCAATGGTTTCAAGCTTGTCGAATTAAAAAATGATTTTTTGACTTTAATGATTTATAATCAGCAGTTATTATATTTTATTGTAGATTTGTACAAAATATTAGTGATCACAATAAACATGTTATTGGGAATATATTCTATAATTTGCATCAAATTCTATAATTTTCTTCAAATTATTTTTCCCGTGTTTCTAACTGCCATGTTTTGAAGGGCTCTGCACAAAGCCTCACGCAATTTCGGTCCTTATGAGAACGATTTAATATCAATTAAACGTGTAATAAAGGTGGACATTAATTAACACATCAAATACGGTTTGACTCTTGTGGTTGAACCTAACATTTGGTAAAGATAAACCACGGAGCACGGAAATTAGTTTCCGTGTTGTTTTTGTATTCCAGGGGACAACCTTCACTGTAATTTACTCGGGTCAAACTTGTGTTTAGTTTTATGTTTAAGTACCTACACCTACAACGTCGCTCGGTTATTACTTTTCCAGTGGTATTAGCTCAAGTAGCCCACCTCTCGGCCGACCGGGCTTATATTATGGGGTCTTAACGTTTTCATTGTCTAAACGTATTAAAACCCTGAGACTGTATAGAGTTCACGAGGCCAGGAATTACGAAGTCTGATTCGAAAGTTCCAAAATTGCGAAGGTAACTTCCTCAGTATACGTTTTGCTGATGGCATGAGAAGGATAAATCTGATTAATTTTCTCCTCGTTTTAAAATCAAAGCTTGTAAATCAATAGCGAAGAAGATCTGAAACTACATCCATTACTAGAGCCAGGAAGAGCGGTGGACAATGTATCGAGGACATGGCGTGTGGACTGGAGCAGAAACAGTGCCAGTTCAGTGTGATTTTATTTCAGCACACACAATTCTATTTCCCTATATTCTGTGGTGCAGGGAAAACCTCCAGCCTAAAACGAGCTCGATATCTCACCATCCATGGGTAGACAAGGTGCCAAGTCCTCCTCAGATTCACTAATTATACAATAATTTGCACACCACATTTTCACAACTAATTCTACAACTCCCGAGGACTTTGAGCACTTTTTGGCTGTTTGTCCTGTTCTTGTTTCGAAGCTTAGAAGATTCTCTTCATGAAGCTCTTTTTTGTAAAATATTCTTGTGGTACATTTTTCCAACAAATGCATGTTTTCTCTCTCTCATTTTATACGTACATGTGAGGTAGCTATGCTGCCCTCCTAACATGGAGAACTTTTAGGCCAGCTACGAAGGAACAAAGCTTTCTCGTCAACATATTGAAGGAATGCTACTAGTATAGAAATACTTGAGTAGGCGGTTGATTACTTTCCTAATTGCCATTTCTTTTCAAAGTAATTTTTCGAGTATGGAGCGACGAATATACTGTGAAGCCATGCGCCAGATGTGCTTTTAACGAATTACACGATAAAAACACGCTTGATGAAGTTGAAATCCCACCAAACGACTAGCTTGTGTAAGCGCACAGAGATTTCATGGTAATTTCATTCTCTCTCGTTTTCACATCCCCCCTCCTCCAACCCCCTTGTTGACCCTTCTGATTAAAAAGTAAAATAAGTATATCAAAAGCTTTTCCTCCAAGGTCACGGCTAAAGTGTTTTCGCTTACTTAGAAAAACATCTGAACTTGAAAATCTGCTGCGGGTAAATCTACCTTCGGATATTCGAGCCTCTGAGGTTTTGTTCAGCTTTGTGAGCTCTAAAGCTTAGTTTATTCTTTATAACTGTTATGAAAAAGTGTTACGAAGTATAAACCACAGAACGTGCTTTTAAATAACTGTAACCTACGTATTTACCAGCACATGTTACCTCGTTAGTAGAACAATAAATGAGGAATTTCACCAAATTCTTTTTGCATTTTTCCTGAATAGTTAATGGTGTGGGATAGATGAAAATCAGGCTGATTTCGGAAAACAAGTCTCCTGTTATTTTTGGGAGACAATCAAATTTTTTGATTTCAAAACTAACCGGGAAAACGGACGTGAAGCGGGAACGCTCGCTGATTGGGCTGTTCGGATCGCCGTCTCCTCCCACTGTTGTCTGATGGGACGACGAAATCGTGTTTTCTAAGAGAAAAGTTATCAAACAAAAACAGGGGAAACCTAATTTTCCCCATCTCGCTTTTTCTATTTTTTTCTTCAGTTTTTCGATTTCGAACTTTACTGTTTCGTGAAATTTTGCATCTGGGGACTATAGATTTCTCGATCTCAGCGCTTCAAGCGGCCATAAATGAACTATTCCAGGATGACGTCATTTTCCCGGTTTTTTAAACATTCGTATTTTCTACACTGTTTTGTTTATTCGTAAATTAGGAAGTTCGGGCTGAAAGTTTGTCTTAGGGGGTTTTTCGAGGTGTTGAATCCGATTTTGGGGTCAAAAATAGGAAATTCCGACATGGTGAAATTCCTCATTCTACTGTTTGGATTCTACGAGCCCAGACTCTTCACTTCTTTCAGGGACCAAATTTAGTGTTTTTGAGGCAGTTACTATTAGCTAAGGAGCCCGAAGCCTGGGGTTTCTGCCATTAGAAGAGGGATAAAAAGTCAAGAAGTTCTTCCTGAAAAAGTGTTCAAGATGAACTCTCTATACTACTGACTACAACGAGATGAAACTATTATGGAGAGTGCAGTTGATTACAAAACCCCTTCAGTTCATATTGTTTGAAAAAACTAAAATTCAATCTTGTTTGAACAACGACCAAATTCACGCCTTATTTCATTAGAGTAGATTTTGCTTTTCGATAATCTAGTTCGATTGAACTTGTAGAGTTTCGCGGTCGGCTGCACATCGCATTGGGGAGTGTCTGGCCCCTTGATCTGTCAGATGCCCGACTGCCACGCCCCTACCGATAATACCAGGAAACTTTTATCAACTCATGGTTGACATACGAAATCCGTGTCTGCCTTCTGGTCAATGATAAAATTTGCATTTTTTTAATTTGCATACGTAGGTACCTAATATAATATAATTGCATACCTACCTACCTAATATATTACTCCTAAAGAATGAGGTTTGATAACATTTGCAATGATAACAGCCTTTTCATGGTGAGCAAGATGATAAAGAATTCTTTATATTCTCGTTAGGGCGCAGCAGTCGCCTGTCTGACAGATCAGGGGCCAGACACTCCCATCGCATTGGTGTTCCTTATCCTGTGAACCTGTACAGACGCCATCTTGAACTGGAAACGTCAACAGACACTGCATTTACTGTGTCCATTAATTATTATAATTCTTTGTTTCTGTTATTTTAAAATAATGTAATTTAATTAATTATTTTAAATGCACTGCATTCTTTATTATTTTTGTTAGTGTATGTAATTGTTTATAGATTTTTGCTTCCAAGTCTACCAAGGGTGGAGTGGGGCAAATGCGACCCAAAATGTCAATTGTTCAACTTTGATCCTCTGTAACTTTCCTTTGAAAACGCTTTTTTTAATTTTTTTTTCTTTAATGAGTAGTTTATTTTACGTAGATTACGATGCACTCTTCAAATTTTACAAAAGATTTACTTCTCATGGTCCAAACTGTGTTTTTTAAAATTCCGACCGACTTCCGCATTTGCCCCACTAATCGGGGCAAATGCAGAAACGGCCTGCGAATCCCATAAAAACATTTAGTTGCATTAATGGGGTAAATGCAAACAAAGCCGTCTGAAGAGCTAATCACTAGTGAGTCAGGATAACATTAGGAATAAGCAGCTGACTGGCGAGAGCCCGCCTTTTCCGACAGGTAAGGGTTGCCAACATAACTGGGTACACATTGAGAAGGTTTCTGAGGCAAGGCGCTCAAATGGCGCCATTTTCAAAACCCTTTCCGCATTTGCCCCATTTCCACATTTACCCCACTCCACCCTAGTAGAACCTTTGTTTTCACTTTTCAAGGTTGAAAAAGGAGTTAGACCTTCCTGAAAGATTTTGGTTCTGTGTCTGTCTGTCTGCGTTTCTGTCATGAAATCCTTTTAACAGACATAACTACACGAAGTTAATGTTCGATTTCCATGAAATTATCAGGGATCGTGCGGGTTGGCGTGCAGATGGTCCCCTATGAAATGGGACCCCCTTGACTAATGGTACCCACTGCGTATGCGCAAACTTCAATTCCTTGTAACATCCATAACTTCTACATTTTCCATCCGATTCCGACGAAATTTCCCAGGATTGTTCAGATTGGCGTGTAGATGGTCCCGTATGAGGGTAGTGGAAGGTACTTAGAGATTGATGTTTTACGATTAACTACTGTGCATCGGATCATCTATACAATCTGGTTATGAATACGAGGAAGCTATGTGCCACACCCACTTGGCAGACGTTTTTTATTTAGTGACGGTATATATACATACAAAATATTATAAATACACTGTCACATGCAATATTCTTCTTATCTAAGATATACAATTCTTAATGATGGATGGGCAAAATAAATATTTACAAAAATATATTTTAAAATCATAGGTAGACTTCATATTTTGCTTCCAATTGAAAATCTATCGCCTCTCCTGTTTCCGAAAAGTAGGAGGGGAAAAGTCAGGAGTCAGTTCGGTTGACGTAGAGATTGTGAAGACAATAGTTGGTGAAGTCGGAGGATGGAGTTATTGTTCCGGTGATGGGAACTACGACACGATTAATCAACACTCCCCACCTTGACGTACGCTTTGTGCTTCTCTCCAGTACGATTGTCAGACAGAGGCGTAGGCCCGGAACATGGTCCGTAATAGGCGCTCGTATTGTTCTTGAGTCAAACAATTCGAATTTTTCGTTCAAGAAAACGCTGCAAGTGTTGTTAAACAAGAAAGAAGTGGGAATATAATTTAGCTTAATCCAGGGAGAATGGATGAGTTAACAGTTCCGAAAATGACGAATTCCGAACGGCCATGAGGAACGTGGTCCAAACTGACTGTTTTCAGTCCATTCGTCCAACGCTGTAATGGAGAATGTCATCCAAACAGGTAGATATTGGATCAGTTTGCCTCCCTGTTCTTCATGCCAGCCCCACCTCCACCCCTTCCACTCAGAGCATTCATAATTTAATTAATTTGGCCGTAGAATATTTCTTGTGGACGTATAATATATTGTGTTCCGTTAGAAGAACAAAACATCGACCAAAAGGTAAAATAGTAAATTTTTTGAGCTTCAATTGATTCTCATAAGAACTTAATCGTATTTTGCGACTCGATTGACCACTTTTAGCATTTTCGGGGAGGCATCTATAGATTTTTGTCGATTTTTCTATATTTTGTGTTTCAAACTTGCAGTTTATGATCATTCTGCTGTGTCCTACAAATGGAGGGGAAAGAGGATGAAGAAAAAGGACGTTTTTCAATAGGATTGAGGAAGGAAGATAGGAGTGGATGAGGATAGAGAAAAGGAAGAGTGGGATAGAGGAATAGGACATAATGGAATGAAGGAGTGAAGAACAGATGCTGTTAAGAAAAAAACCAAGAAAAACCGAATAGGTTTCCATCAACATCCAATGGGACTTAGCTTCTGAAGATGAAAGATGCGGTCAATCAGAGAAAGAAGAAGAAAGTTTCTCGAAATTCCGAATGAGTTCCAACTCGTAACTTTTGAACGAAGCTAAATATCAAAAATCTGAAAATACCTCGGTGTATTTTAATTACCAGAATATCTGGAACCTACAGACAAAAATAGTATCTTTTGAAGCAACAAAAACGATTTTTATCGAGATCATCCTTGGCTTTTAAGTCAGCTCTGATTTTAACTGATTTGACTTTTCTTTCTCTAATCCATCTGTGAGGGAAAGTGATTTAGAACAGAAGTAGTTCAAATAACAATTGAAACAAGGAAAATTTAAATTAATTGTTAATCAATAATTTTTTAAATTATATGCTAATGAATTACGAGCTTCATAGAAACTCAATGTTGAGGAGTGTTCTTCGTAGATGTCAGTATATTTGTTTTGATTTAAAATGAGCTGAGGGCATCCAAAAAATTCCTTCAAGAAGGGTCGACGGCGAACTAAACCTTTCGGAATATTCACTTTGAACCGACCAAATCTTCATCTTCACAAAGGAGCAAAAACGCTGAATAGAAGGAAAATAAACGGAATCTCACTCATGAGGTTCTTTTGGGATTTGTCCCACGTATTTACGATTGAAAAATCTTTCAGAAAGGAAATGATGGGTAATTCGTCCAAGAAAAGTAGGATAAAACAATATTGACAGATTTTATCGAAAATGAAAATAAGGCGGATGCCAAATGAGTGGTATAAGACCATTATTTGACCAATTCATGAGAAGGAAGACAGCTTTGAATGTGATGTCTACCAGGGAATCTCACTTCTATCTTATATCTATGTACAAAAGTCCTCTCGGAGATACAATTCCTCACGAAGATACTATTCCTCAGGCTCCTTACCGAATGCAGAAAGGGAACTGGTAAATACCAGGCAGTCGTTATGAGAGGAAAGAGCACGACAGACCAGATCTTCTCCATGAGAATTAGTTTAATCTCCAAACCTATCAATTAATAACCACTCATCGGTTTTAGCAGAAATGAGTTGTAAGCGGTTTGCTGATAAAATGGCAGTTAGTTTTATCTCGACATGGCCCTACATGGTTGGTAACGTAGATAGGGATTCAAGAAAGAGGTTTAGTCTGTTACTGTCAAAGCTTGTCTAGATAAGCCTAGTATATTGTAAAATATATCACATGGTTGAAGTCAAATCACGAGCAATAGAACGTACATTGTACAAGCAAATACCCAACACCAGATGGAACATGATATTTTTTTATCACTTACAATTTCGATAAGTTCTACAATCCGATATCTGGACAGTGGATATCTGTAACAAATCGAAAGAAAATGGATGAATATAATAGCTAAGTCAAAATTGGGTTCGTAAATGGATATTACTGGTAACAAAAGTAGGTAAGTAGGGATAGTAGATAGGGTGAGTAGGTAGGAAATAGGGGACTGTTCACTCGCTCCTTGTCAGGCTATCTAATTTAGGAGTCTCTAAGAAAGCATATCAGCCATCTGAACGTCAAATGATGATGATTGATTTTCGAATGTTGCAGGGAGATCCTGATGTGGATGGTGTGGCTAGTGGTTGGATGCCAAGCTCTGAGCAATGGCGTCACCAATAGCCCATCGGCCACACAAGAGACGTCGCTGCACTCAACGAGCAATCAGACCAAAGGGAACGTGGCTCCACCTTCCAGAGACAAAAGATCTTCCGAGTTGGAAGAAATATTGGACGAATTGGCGACCAAGACGAAAAGAGACCCGGGAAAGATGAGGTTCAACAGCTGGGGAGGAAAACGAACAAGGTACTTTTTTTTTGTCATCAATAAGGGGGGAAAAAATAAGGTAATGGGGAGGGGGCCCAGGACTCACCCCGACGCCGGCCCTAGAGATGAAGAAGGTGGTGGTGGGTGAGACGGATGAGCCTCTATAAAAATGTCACCAGTTCAAGTATGAGCCGAGCAGTACGCGTCTGGTGACACCACGGAGTCCACCTATTGAGATGCCTTTTAGAACTTTCAGAATACTAACCCACTTGAGGGCATATCTGATACTGAGGCAGATATGAAGGCAATTGACGATCTGAGGTGACTGGGATTTTGTGATCCAACAAGGAAAACTCTGCAAATTATTAGGTACATAACGGTTTATTATTTTCCTATATAATAATATTACTATTATACAGGGTGTCTACCATTTGGATGGACCAAACTTCAAGGATCGATTCTACAACCAATTTGCAACAAAAAATGTCTCTTAGCAATTTTTTCTTAACCCAGTCAAAATTCTTTTTTTTCCACTTTAAAGTTTTTATTCGTATTTTCGACCTTGCAGCACTAAAATGGTCATAACTCCCTTATTTCTCATGCTACTTCGAATCTGAGTACACCGTTGGACAGAGCGTTAAATTTTCTATCCATTTAGTGGGAAACCCAGGTTCTTAAAGCCATTTGTAAAAGTAAAAAAATAAATCAAAGTCAACATTTATAATTTTTTTCTCGAAAATCGACATTTTTCAGGCCGACGATTCCTCTGTAAAAAATACCGCTATCGTGGTGCACTCAACGAGAAAAACTACCCCAAGATCTCACCTTTCCAACGGTATGTCAGTTTCAAGGTCAAAAAGGAAAGTTTCCTTGAAAAAATTGAGTTTTATGCGAAAAAACGTGCTTCTTTAGGCATATTCCGCTAGAGAGTCGACCAAGTATTATTGCCTTCACTTTTCAAGGATTGCAATAAAAAGTCCACCAAATTAAATTTCCACTCGTTCTTAACATTTTGGACCTTCCTGAACAATTTTGGTACCGTGTCTGTCCATCTGACAGTCGGTCCGCCTGAAAGTCCTTGTAGATGGCAAAAGCAATACGAAGCTACTGTCCGATTTCAATGTAATTTTCGGCGATGTTCTCCATGTAAATCAAAGTCAACGCATTAAATTTTCAAAATCAAATTCAAATATTTTATTTTTTTTAAATAAAAATTACCATATTTTTATTATTTTCAATAACAAGCCTTTGGAATCGAGCAAGAAAAAAGTTAACCCCCTCTCAAATTGCTCTCTCTTTGCCCGTAATAAGTAGCGCTATCGCGGGGCCACTCAATGGCCAAAGCTACCCCGGGATCACATCTTTTCTACGTCAAGAATCAGTTTTTCGTTTAATTAGAATAAATATCATGAAATTGACTTTTTGTAGCAGAAGAATAACTTGAAGAGTTTTATTGACAATAATACTTTTTTTTATAATACAAATCATTGTACCTACCAACACTTTCTACCAACGATACAATGACAATTTTTTTCTGCTAACTGTTCTTTAATTTTATTTTAGTTCCATTTTTGAAATCAAAATGAATAGTTTTTCCGTTGAGTGGCCCACGATAGCAAAACTTATACCAGGTTAACAATAAATCTAAAAAATGGTAATTTCTAAAATAATTAAAATTTTTGAATTTGATTTTGAAAATTTAATGCTTTGATTTTGATTTTTATGGAGAACATCGCCGAAAATTACATCGAAATCGGAAGGAATCTACAAGGACTTTCAGACAGACAGACCGACTGTCAGATGGACAGACACGGTACCAAAATTGTTCAGGAAGGTCCAAAATGTTAAGTACGAGTGGAAATTTAATTTGGTGGACTTTTTATTGCAATCCTTGAAAAGTGAAGGCAATAATACTTGGTCGACTCTCTAGCGGAATATGCCTAAAGAAGCACGTTTTTTCGCATAAAACTCAATTTTTTCAAAGAAACTTTCCTCTTAGACATTGAAACTGACATACCGTTGGAAAGGTGAGATCTTGGGGTAGTTTTTCCCGTTGAGTGCACCACGTTAGCGGTATTTTTTTACAGGGGAATCGTCGGTCTGAAAAATGTCGATTTTCGAAAAAAATTATAAATGTTGACTTTGATTTATTTTTTCACTTTTACAAATGGCTTTAAGAAAGTGGGGTTCCCACTAAATGGATAGGAAATTTAACGCTCTGTCCAATGGTATACTCAGATTTGAAGTAGCATGAGAAATAAGGGAGTTATGACCATTTTAGTGCTGCAAGGTCGAAAATACGAATAAAAACTTAAAAGTGGGAAAAAAAGAATTTTGAGTGGGTTAAGAAAAAATTGCTACGAGACATTTTTGGTTGCAAATTAGTTGTAGAATCGATCCTTGAAGTTTGGTCCATCCAAATGGTAGACACCCTGTATACCTATAACATTGTAAACTGGGTAGTGTGAAAGATCCACTCAATGTTTTTTTTTTTTTTTTCCTCAGTTGGCATTAGTCGTCGACCAGAGCCATGAAGATTTTTATTTGTTAATGAACAGAATTAAGAGGTTTTTACAATAGAGTAACAGAAAATAAAGATAAAAAGTCAAAATAAATTTTTTTCTAAAATTTTTTTCTAAAATCAAATCCTAATACCTTCTTCACGAATAAAGAGCAGATGGCTTTGTAAACCGAAAGGCTCCGGGAGTGTGCCAACTGGTGGAAGTTCGAAGGGGTGACAAGATTTTCAACCGCTGTGTCCAGCATTCGCTTCCTGGCTTGATTGTGTGCTGGGCAGACCATGAATATGTGTTCAAGGGTATCATCCTCCTGGGAACATCGCTCTCACGTTGGTTCGTATCGTTGTCCGATGCGGTGCAAGTAGGCACCACATAATGCGTGGTTGGAGCGCAGGCGAGCAATGACTCTAATATCTGGTCTATTTAAATCAAATTGCACGAACCAAGGTTTGACTACAATTCTCGGGTTCAGTTCACGGTATGTTACTCCCACTCTAGTGTGATCATATACCTGTTGCCATCTTTTCTTTACTTCTTTACGGATATCGGCATACAAATCGGTATATGGGAGACTTATACCCAAGACTGAACCATTTTGTCTAGCAGTATTGGAAATGGAGTCGGCTCTTTCATTACCGTAAACCCCGGAATGTGACCTTGTCCACACAAAATGAACCTGTCGTCCCGCTTCTCTCAATAGCAACACTATATTCAATATATCCATGAGAATACGATTAAACTCTGCTTTCATGGAAAAATTTGCCAGGATCGAAAAAGGCACAACCGCAACCATCTGCTGCCTTTGAACCGTCAGTATACAACACGAAGCCACCCGGAAATCTATCTTGGAGCTGCTCAGCAAAGAATGACGAAATCCCTTGTGATCCTCGTATCCTCACGGTGTCAATGAAATGATAGCTTATTGTATCATTTCAACCACTCAATGTTCTTCAACTTTTTGTTGTTTGTTCTTCAACCTCAATTCTAGAACCTTTCATGAGTGAACCCTAAATTTGGCAACAATCAGGGAGAGCAAATTGCGAAATCGCAGATCGTGTTTCTGATCAATTTCACAAGAATGTGGTTGGTACTACAGAGCTCTGGGTGATCACATTCGATGATAAAAATTAAACACAATATTTTGAACTGAAGTAAAAACCAAAATTATATATTGAAATGTGTCAAAAAGGAAACGTAAAGGCTTTGCTCCCAGGTGAGTTCCAAGCAAAATGAATCTAGAATTTTCTCTGTAGTCCAAGGAAACTCCCTTGTTTCCACCAGACAGCTCTGAGCGTTCTGCTCCATAGACAGATGATCTTGCCAATGATCATGATGATCTTGCCAATTATGCGTTTCAAAAAATCTAACAACTCTATGGCTCTGATAATAGCGGTATCATACAACACCAAGCACTCTGTTCCATAGACAGATTTTTTTTCGGCTGAGATGCCACATCAACGAGGAAGCAGTCCAACTGCTTGATACAAGTTATACCATCAGGAGATTGAAGCGTACCAAACAACTTGAACTAGCTTACTTGTGAAGCAGTGAATAACAATCAACAAAATAATTCATTACACAGGTACACGAAAAAAAAAAAAATTGTTCAACTGCCTCGAATATTATGACTGATTTTTATGTTTTTTGGTGCGCTGAATCCAAATCTGGTAGCCATTTAGCTCCATCTCGTACAGATTTTTTGCTACATTGGGTTATCCCTAGTCACTGGGTTATAAATAAGGCTCATTTCACTATGGCAAGCACTAGCAAAGGTTTATTGCAATATTCCGTAAATCGAATTCTCGTAAATGGAAACAGAAGAAAACAACGCAGTTCACAGGAAAATTCAAAGAATCTTTTTGTGGGCCCGTTTCTTCTTCCCCTGAATGCTCCTTTTGGTGCGTTGCTTGGCGTATTTTTCATCAGGGGTTTCCCACAGCAGCAACCAGCAGAAATCGGCCATCATATTAGAGTTCCATCTTCCTTGGTATCTTCTCTCTGCGTCCTTGATGTCCTGGTGGAACTGCTCTTTACGCCCCCAGGTTTTCGGGAAAGTAGTTGACATGGGAGTGCATGAAATGCACTTTCAGGCTCATATTATAGCCTTGTTCTATGAAGGCAGTGGGTATCCTGGCAACAATATCCTTGTAGTTGTCATCCCGCCTGTTCCCCAAGAATTTGAGAACTACATCCTTGAAGGAGTCCCAGGCTTCTTTTTCCTTCTCAGACATTGTTGTAGTAAATGATGCATCTGCGATCAGTTTCCTTATATCAGGGCCTACAAACACTCCTCCTTCCTTTAGGTTGGCTTCAGAAAGTCGAGGGAACTTGGTGCACAGATACTGGAAGCACTCTCCATCTTTTGGGAGGGACTTGATGAATTTCTTGATGAGGCCTAACTTGATGTGGAGAGGTGGCAACAGAACTTTATCACGAGGTACCAAGCTCTCATGAAGAACATTTTTATCGCCAGGCTTAGGCATACCGGATAGAACATGTACTAGCGCGAGTACTGGATTGAACCCCCGCCCCTCTCCATCGTCCAGTTTAATGTTTAAAATGAATACGAAACCTCTAAAAATATCATGAGGGAGTGTTTCAAGCATTACAACCTCCATTTTGGGCCATGGAAATGAATTGCCGTCAGCCAAGAAGAAATTACCTGAACATTCCTTATATGGGTAATAAATCAAATTTTGCAAGAAAACGTGACGTGATAGAGCATTTTGGTTACTTTTCCTGGATTCAGCGTTCCAAAATCTATAGGAATCAGTTGCAAAACTGGAGGCAGTTTGTTAGTCGTGTACCTGTGTTATAATTGACAAAACAGTCACATCATAATTAACAAAAGTCAGTGATGTATCTTAGTTTTGAATACGTGTCCATATTTTCAAAATAATATTGTTAATAAGTTATACCTGGAGCAATGAAGATTATTTAAAAAAAAAAAAACTTCAGTGGAGCGTGACTGACATTATAGATCAGAAGAAATATCAGCCATTCAGACCGATACAGGATCAGACTTTCGAAAGGAAAATCTGTCTGTAGAGGAGATGGTGTAATGCTCGGAAAATGTTCAGAAAGCATTTACATAGACTTGGAAGGCAGCCTCACTGAAACAAATACTGCTGGACATTCCGCCCCACGTTTCAAAATCCAGAATTCTGTGGGCGGTTGGGTACCAAAAATAACGAGATCTAAGAACAACCCAAAGGATTCACACAGAGATTTGTTCGTTGAAAAGTCGATCATCAAGCCACCCTCCATGAATATTCTATTTAGTATAATCTCGTTCTATTTTAACGTCCTTCTTTCGTTTATATTCTGAAAAAAAAGTGGAGAAAAAAAACTTTTCAACCAGAGCTCAGCATTTTCGTTCCCATCAGTCAAGCGCGTTTTCAACTCTGAATGCACGTTTCAACGAGAGACGAATAATTAGCCGTCTCAGGGATGGATGACTATGAAACTGGTGGAGGGGGTAAGTTGGTACCTATTTCCAATTTAGTGTAGCTTGGGGGCCTCGATCCCTCTCGCTCGAATGGAAATTTCACTCGGAGTCGCAAACTCGTCTCCGTTGTTCTATTGCTATCATTGTCTCGGCTTTGTTTTGGGGAGGCCTAAGCCCTTCGATGTGTTTCATCTCTCAGTCGCAGTAAATGGTGATAAATGCTCCAAAAATCTCTCCTGGTTCTAGTTTTGAGAATTAGGCCGATAAGAGAGACAGGATTTTTATTGAATCGGTTAATCAAAACTGTTAAATCAATCAATATTGACACCTGAGAGGGGACAAAAAGCCTGTCTCGGCTATAAAAATTGGGATTTATTTCTCGTTTTTTGTCAAAGATTGAGCAAAAATTGTACAGATAAACCACTACGTCGAAAATAAACGCTAGTTGATTCATCAGTGACTGATTTGATATGGTTTCAGGATCGTACCGTGGACTGGACGAAGGGAAGGAGCCAAGAGGAAATTCAATAGTTGGGGCGGCAAGAGGTCGGACGACAGCTTCGACTACATATCGGACCTACCAGAAGACAAACGGGCCAAATTCAACTCTTGGGGCGGCAAAAGAGCCAAATTCAACTCCTGGGGCGGGAAGCGATCGGATTACGAAGGTAAGGGGCGTTCAATCGCCTGTAATTGAAAGAATATGAGGAATTAAGAGGGGAACATTCGTTAGGGCGAATCATCGGAGGAAATCCAGAGAAGAAATCCGAAAGTCCTCAACTAAACATGAAGGCAGCATTCAATTTAAAAAATATATATCCCCTCAATTTAATATTAAAAGTGGAAGAGACACGCTAGAATAGAACTAAATAAATTGAATGAGTAAATAGTGGAAAGGATTTGCTGCTACCAACGCCAGTCCTAGGGTTAGAGAATATACATAGTAGGGAAAGACAACCAATTCAAGAACGTGCCAAGCAAGAAGCGGTAGGTGACGCCACCTAGTACTCTTGCAGAGGTTCCTAAGTCAAGCAACTCCGTGGTCAAAGCTGCAACCCTGCTGCTACCCCGCCATTCCTTAACGCTTAGATATCACCTGCCAAAGAATTTGTCTACCATATTTTAGTGTTATGACCCACATTTAAGCTTACTAATTAGTTCTTAAATAAAGAAATACAGGAGGATCCCTGAGTGAGTCACCACCCGCAAGGGAGGGACGAGGTACGGGAAAAACACGTCACATGACGTCACCCTTCCACCTCCCTCTCCCTCAATTAATCTCACGAGTATATAAGCTCGCTCAGCGATGCTCCAGTATGCCTTCTAGTCCAGTCTTTCGTATTTTCATTTCGCTCTCTACCTTCTCCTTCATCAAGGGATCTCCTCGAAGTATTAAGCTCAATAAGTAAATTTCCCGCATCCCACCGGTTGGTTTCTATGAAACGCCGGGGCTGTTGGGCTAGCCTGAATTCCCAGCACTCCGCATGCCGGTCTGGTGAATAAACCGCCGATGCGAAAGTACTGCAAATTAGGATAGGGACTTTTTCTCTCTTCATTGAGTAGGGGTTAAAGAAAACACAAACGCCGCATCGAGAAGGTCATCTCTTTCACTCGACGACACGCCAAACATAACATTTAGTTTTTTCCCCTAATTTCCAAGACTACAATAAATCAATATGGGCGTTTATAAGGACTATACATTTAGAAACGATAAATAAACAACTACATACACCAAGAAGAAGAAGAAATACGTTTATAATTACATACATGATTATTATTATTATTATACATAAAGTAAATATCATTTCTGGAATAAATATAAACATTACGTCATGATTGCTGCTCATCTATTTTTACGAATGCCAGCTGAACAATGTTTCTAGAAAATTATCACAGTTGGGACTCGCAAAAATTCTGGGAATACTTAACAACAAATCCTCAACGCATCGATAGCGTCAAAACAATCGATTGTTTGCTACTCGGTCGACAGTTGGCCACCCCTAATGCAACCTCCACTCGAGGTTATCAGTGCAGAACGTGGAAGATGGTGTTTGGACCTTCCCGCCCAAAGTGGGCAGTTGGTCCAAAGAGAAAGTAGTCCCTTTTACCAACAAAGTAGTTCCCTAAAAATGAACCAAATTAGATCATCTCGTACATTCAATGGGTTATTGCATTGAGAACTAATAGGCCAGTATTAGATCTGTAAGAAATGATGATCTAGTAGACCAAGGACGATCATGATTAAGAACAACATAGAACATGAACGCACAGGGTCCCGATGCCTCGGCTATACCTACAACGAACTACCTACCAACTTTAACGCTGTGCTCTATATTTCTTGTTCAAATCAATTATTCGTTCTGCTTAATACTTACGTTTTAGTTCTCAACCAGCGTGGTTATTTAGTTCTCATTCCCGAGGTAAACAGATGGTATAAGAATTTCTTCCCCTGACAGACTTCCACCATTCCATCAAGATGGCAGCCAGCATTCTCCACTGCGGAAAATCAGCCAATCAGATCGAGTTATTTCTTTCCGTCGTTCCAACTTTTTCGTCCCATGTGAATTCAGCTTTAGATAATGAACTATTATGGATGGAAGAAGTGTTATGTGAGGTGGTTGAGTGTTCCTCTGGAATTGGTTACTTCACCCTAGGATGGCACACCTATTTTTCGCATACATAAACGAAACACTGGGGTCAATTCTGACCCAAAAATTTAAATTCCTCTAATTTAAATTTAAGACAGAAATTTAAATTTATTTTTAGGTTGTAAAAATCTATTGATAGCCTGTTTGTTGAAATACATACAAAAAAACAGTTTAAACCAGGAACAAATTTCGGGTTTGAATATAGTTTCGTAAAAAGTCAATAAAAATATGGAAATAAATGAAATTTCTAAAATTTGAAATTATATTTTGTTGAAGGGTTTTTAGCATGGAACTATGCTTTAGCCTTGGACTCACTTGCCGAAAAATGTCACACGAATATGTCACACCTTATATGTCACGCGGAATGGGTAACGCGGATGGGTGACGAAATTTTCTTATGATTTTCACGTACAACCGAGCCGTTGGTAGGGAAATGGAACTTCCGCAATTGTAATCACACAGTAAACGTTCACCATTTGTTGGAAAGCTCCTGATTTATGTCGCATTTGTATATTGAGTGTTATATTAATGTGTTAGGTGTTTATCCAATAATGCGATATTATAAATAGTTAGTAAACAATCTTATGTGTCGCTAGCCTGGTTCATTACCAGGGAAGTTAGAAAATACCACAGTTCGTATCCATCGTAAAGCATAGTTCCATGTTTCTCGAATTTTAGCCGTAGGCTCTAAGTGAAAAGCATCCGGGGGTCCAGGGGGCTTGCCCCCTGGCGAGGCGCACAGCGCCGAGTTTTAATAGATTCCACTATCAGCATTCCAAGTTGACAATATTTGGAATCAAATATAAAAAAGATCGTTTAATTCTATGGAATAGTTTCGATAATAGATCAGCTCAAAGATGGCCCTTTTTTGAGTTTGACTGACGACTTTCACCAGCACTTTTATTTATCTGCTTTTCAAAAAAATTGTATCATCACTCCTGTATTATTGTGAATTTTTATAGTATACTTGCTTTGGCTCAAAGTAGGGGCTTCTCACGGTAAATGGAAAAACAAGAAATTTAGAAATCAATTTACGTATGTATAAATCTTGGCACACCTATTTTTCGCATACATAAACGGCACACTGGGGTCAATTCTGACCCCAAAATTTAAAAGGCAAAATAATGAATAGAAAGTCACACTGGGGTCAAATAGTCCCCCACACAAAAAAAGTCAACCGATTATAGCACACTGGGGTCAGATGTGGCCCATAGCACGTTTGCAAGTTAACTGCACGAACTCTAGCGAGTGACTGACCTTAACCACTGACAAAGGGGCTCAGAAGGAGTTCCAACTTTATTTACAAAATATCCCTGTTCGAAGAAAATTTTTTTAAAAATAGATACACGGCCAAATGTAAATCGTGGGGTCACGAATGACCCCGGTGTGTCATCCTAGGGTTAAGAGAGGTGTAACAGGTGTAACTCCTTCACGTGAGCCTGTTCATTAATACCCGTTCAGTCATTGAGCCAATCGTTCATTATATTTCAGTCGCACCGAGAACGCTTCTCTAACTCGATTATCCGTCTCTACGACTATTCACAATCTTCTAGAGGTTTATCCTCAATAAATACCCCCACTTGGCGTCCCTTCAGCGGAGGACCGATTCAAAAGGGTTTTTTTTCTCCCCCGGGGATCCCGCTATACAATCAGCCCCAACCTCGAGCATCCTCTTGTCTAGTTCAAAACCCGGATGTGATTTCATTTCTATGGTTTTCGATCTTCCCGGTCTAGTTGCATTGTCCCTCCTGTCATTCCTACTGGGACAATCGTTTAGTAGTACCGTCTTTCGTAAATAGAATCCACCGAGATACGAACCAGTGATAATACCTCGCAGTCAATAGTTAAATCGACACTTCAAGTTTCAGAACCAAATAATAAGATTTAAGAACTAGGTACTGTAAATAATGTCGTGATTTTTCGGGACAGTTTAATGCCTTCAGAATGAGAAACGATGCTTTTCATGTAGAAATTGGGGGGGAAAAAATTGAAAACCAGTTTCTGTTCATTTTGGTTTATTATTTTCAATAATAAACCTTTGGAATCGACCAAGAGAAAAAATTTTCGACACCCCCTCAAAATTTGATGGTTTACGTTTCAAGGTACGTAGAATCCAAAAATCGAATAAAAATTTGGCCGTCCGTACGCCGTACGCGGCACTTTCCCCACTTAGCATTGACCGATTTTGATGAAATTTGGTATGTAGACTCCATTTGGGGTCAAGTTGTGCCCCGAAGATTTTGGTTGATGTAGGTCACTTCTAAGGGTCAAAAAATAATTTTAAAATTTTGAAAACGCCCTAACTCAAAAAATTTTGATATAAAGGTATTGTTTTTCCATCAATTTAAGATTCTATAGAATTTTTAGAGACCACGCGGAGTTCTGTAGGACAAACCGTTCGCTCCCTACGAGAATTTAAGGGTTGGACGTACGATAAATCAGAAACACGAGAGTGAATCGCAAAAGAGGCCTAATCTCCGTTCAAATTTTAACTGACCGAAATGCGATCGATGTTTTTCTTCGTGTTGGATGGTTGGTGGCTTTGCAGACGAGTGATCAATATAGAACAAATTATATTTTAAGTAATCGACATAGAAACTTGATTACTACTAGCTTCTGCCACGAAAGCTTTACTTCGATTATACACGTATTTCACCGAAAACATTTACCTACTAAACTGAACTTTTTGATTTCATCTTCATTTATCAGGTTGTCTTGCTCGTAAATAGCTCAATTAGTTAGATATAATAAATAAACTTATAAAATCTTTCCTTCTCATTTTTGAAGCAGACGACACCCCATATATTGAAGTTCTCAAAAAAAAAATCTGAGTTTTTAAATGGAGAAATAGGCTCTAATTTGTATGTTTTAGATAAATCCGCCTAAATAAGAGCCTGAATATAATGAAATAGTACATTCCTTACCAGATCCAACTAATACACTCGGTTTCTACCTTATAGTAAATCCAAGTCTCGATTAATACCAATTCCAGTGAAATTTGAAAAGAAACTTTCTATTCTAAAATGAGTAAAACATGTTTCAAGATTAGTTTCAAACGTAGGTACCGCCCCATCAGTTCTTTTGGCACCCATGCGACAACTGACACGAGGATGTCAACTAGTATCAACTACTCATACCAAAAGGTCGTTTGGAATATTCAAATGTATGTAAATCAAGTGTGTATTTTTGAGTAAATGGGTCATTCTACGAAACTAGGGAATTTTCAGTCCTCTCCTCGTAATTTAGATTTGGATGGACCTAAATTTTTGGTTTTTTTTTTTCTTCTTCATTAAAAGACTGTGTCTCATTTACTCGATCAAGTGGCTCCCTTCCATTACATTTCAGCTATCCAGAATAATTAATAAAATTGCTTAAAATCGATCTCCCTCCCATGTCCCACACCATGGGACATTCAGACTTGTTAAATACTTGTTTGTTGATTTGTTAAATACTTGTAAAGTGAAAATAATGCTCCTAACTTGGCAGATTTGGAAGCAAAACGCTCAGATTCGTTTTTTTACATGCATTATTTAAAATTTTATACTAAGTTGATAAAACTTCATCATCGATGATCTACATCCAAAATGCCTACATTGAAACATGTTTCTAGATCGATAGCGAACTCGTCAATGAGCCTAAAGAGGCTCAAACAGCGTTTCCTATCTCCCTCACTAGACATCTATCTCCCTCACTCTCCAATTTAAAAAAATTTCTAATTTTTACTGAAACACGCAATTTTATGAAGTAATAATGAAACGGCTGCTATTATATAACCACAAAATTGAAATTAAAAAAAATCAAAAAGGTATACTTTGAATACTGGTGGTTGTGGCCTTCCAAAATTCCTTACTTTCGTGGAATGACCCAAATGTACTCAATCATCATTTATGATGATTGAGTATTGGAGTTATAACTCAAAATCTATCAAGGGTATGAAAAGAATCCTTGAAATGTACCAATTTTTTCAAAAAAAGAAAGTTTTCTAATGAAAGATTTTAAGGCTGACTTGGTTACCTTTTGTGTCCTCCGAATGCATGCAGCATTCCAGAGGACGACCCATTGGAAGAGCATTAAATGCCAAATTTTGGTCAATTTAATCCAGTTGCTAGGCGATAAACCACGCATTTGGTCTTAACAATAAAAAAATGCTGCAAATTATTACACAATGGTTTATCATTTTTCTATATAGATCACTCGTCTACAAAGCCACCAACCGTCCAACATGAAGAAAAACATCGATCGCATTTCGGGCAGCTTTAATTTGAACGGAGAACAGGCCTCTTTCGCGATTCACACTCGTGTTTCTGATTTATCGTACGTAAAACCCTTAAATTCTCGTAGGGAGCGAACGGTTCGTCCTACAGAGCTCCGGGTGGTCTCAAAAAATTCTAAAAATTCTATAGAATCTTAAATTGAAGGAAAAACAATACCTTTACATCAAATTGTTTTGAGTTAGGGCGTTTTCAAAATTTCAAAATTTATTTTTGAACCCTTAGAACTGACCTACATCAACCAAAATCTTCGGGGCACAACTAGACCCCAAATGGAGCCTACATACCAAATTTCATCAAAATCGGTCAATGCTAAGTGGGGAAAGTGCCGCGTACGGACGGCCAAATTTTTATTCGATTTTTGGATTCTACGTACCTTAAAACGTAAACCATCAAATTTTGAGGGGGTGCTACAACATTTTTTCTTCGTCGATTCATTATTCATTATTGAAAATAATAAACCAAAATATTTGATTGATTTGATCGATGCTGCTTACACGGACCTATCAACATAGGTAGCGGTTTCTAGTGATGATGTTGCTCCACACTTTGTTTTCCTCCTAGATACTTTTTTGCTGTCCTTGTCTACATCCGAGATCACCCGAGACAAATTCAACAACCACACGAAAAGAGGAGGTTAATATTAATGGACATATGTGTAGGTGGTTAGGAATGTGTAGGCGAGCCTCGTCCCTCTCATCTTCTCAGCAAGGGTTCCCTGACAGATGGTTTGTGTACAGACAGGGAATAGCCGTCACGAAACTTTTCATTCCCTTTTGTTCAGCGTTATAATGATTATTTACGACTCACTATGCCCCAGCAAATCTCAATTTCGTAACCCTAACGCTTCAATGATGCATTTTGAACATTCCAACATTTTTTTTTCTGGTTGTCAGAAATTTGCTCAATTCTCCAAAAAAACGTATTCAATCAATTTAAGAGTTTTCATCCGAGATCTTTGATCGTGACTTTAGACTGTAGTTCATTTCATTTCAGGGTGAAAATTCGTTTTTCGATGAAAAACTTAGAACCTACGTGCAGTGTGTAGGTGTCTACCTGAGTAGATCTGGTAGTAGAGTTTTTTCAAATAAAAATTCTGCAAATGTCTGAGAAAATTTTGAAAAATTGTTCATCAAAATCCTTCTTAGATGTTGAACAGTTTTTCTTATTAACTATATTTAAAAGATAGGGGTCCAAAAACGAATTATTTGAGATTAGTAGGACTTATAATATTACTATCCTAAACACACAACATAATATGTTGTTGAATACATCATATTATGATGTGTTCAAAATCAGCCTTAAATTTCATAAGGAATACGGTATCAAAATAAAAACGTCTGCCAAGCGATTTTATAGAGAAACGTAACCCGATTGTATAGATGATCCGATGCACAGTAGTTAATCTCAAAACATCAATCTCTAAGTACCTTGCACTACCCTCATAAGGGACCATCTACACGTCAACCCGCACAATCTCTGAATATTGTTGGAAAATGTAGATGTTATGGCTGTTAGAAGAAGGGGAGGGGGGGGGGTATGATTTTCATGGGGGACCGTCTCCACTCCAACTCGAACAATTCCTGAACATTTCATCAAAATAAGATGGGAAATGTAGAAGTTGTGGCTGTGGCAAATATTTAACGTGTGAACATGCCTCTGGAAGTGATGATTTTCATAGGGGACCATCTACACGCCAACCCGCACAATCCCTAAAAATTACATCGAAATCGGTAGAGAAATGTAGAAGTTATGGCTGTGGCAAGGATTTCATGACAGACCGACAGACACGGAATCAAAATTGTTCAGGAAGATCTGAATCGTAAAACAAAATTTTCATTTTGGAGAACATTATTTTTTTCAACCTTGAAATGTGAAAACAATGCTTCCGCTACCTTGGTTGACTCGGAAGCAAAATGGACAACTCTAAGGGCTAATTTTCAACAGATGGACCCAAAAACGTGTTTTTCGAGGTTTTCAATAGAAATTGCTATCTTAAACACATTTATGGATGGTAGGTACATTCAATATCAGCGTAGAAAAAATAAGCTGACAAAACTCAAAAAACGCTGCAAATTATTACACAACGGTTTATTATTTTTATATAGATCACTCGTCTACAAAATCACCAACCATCCAATATAAAGAGAAAAAAAAAATCAAAAAAAAAATCAAAAAAAATCAAAAAAATCAAAAAAAAAATCGAAATCACCAACCATCGATCGCATTTCGGTCAGCTCTAATTTGAACGGTGATTAGGCCTCTTTTGCGATTCACACTCGTGTTTGGATTTATATATATATATTTCAATATAAACCCTTAAATTTTCGTAGGGAGCGAACGGTTCGTCCTACAGAGCTCCGCGTGGTCTCAAAAAATTCTAAAAATTCTATACAATCTTAAATTGAAGGAAAAACAATACCTTTATATCGAAATTTTTTGAGTTAGGGCGTTTTCAAAATTTCAAAATTGATTTTGGAACCCTTAGGAGTGACCTACATCAACCAAAAGCTTCGGGGCACAACTAGACCCCAAATGGAGCCTACATACCAAATTTCATCAAAATCTGTCAATGCTAAGTGGGGAAAGTGCCGCGTACGGCGGACGGACGGCCAAATTTTTATTCGATTTTTGGATTCTACGTAACTTGAAACGTAAACCATCAAATTTTGAGGGGGCGTTAAAATTTTTTTTTCTTGGTCGATTCCAAAGGTTCATTATTGAAAATAATAAACCAAAAGGACAACTTTGAAGGGGTCCAATTTTCAAAAGATGACTCTTAAAGCATGTTTTCTGAGGTTTTCAATAGAAATTACTGACTTGAACAGATTTATAGGTAATATAATATTCAATATCAGCATTGAAATGTAATCTGTAAAAAATAAAAATGGACAACTTTAAGGGGCCCAATTTGTGAAATATTGGGTCCAAAAACGTGGTCTTGAGGGTTTTGGTAGAAAAATCTATATTGAACACATCGATAACTTAAAGCTCAAATGCCCAAAAACAGAGTTTCGAGAAAAACGCAAAAAAAGTTATTTCCAGGGCACAATTCCTAAAATAATGGCTTATTCCATTAAACTCTTCAATTTCTTCAAGAAATTTTACAGCTATAATTGTCAAGAAGGTCAATAATAGTTTTGTTGAATTTGAGTTTTTCTGAAATTAAAAAACAATAAAAAATGTGGAAAATGGATGGAGATAGCGCATTTGTGGTATCGATATATTACTAGATATACGGTACAATAGGAATCAGGGTAACATTTCCAATAAAATGATATTATGAAATGAAAACAAAATTATCATACTTCAAAAATTGGTAAAAATCTGTTGAATTTACTCTTGTTGCAAAAACGTGACTTTTTTCAATAAATCAATGAAGTCGGATTATTTATAACTGAGAATGAGATGAGCAAATCTATAAATTTATGTTACGGGTACAAGAAAGACTACTTACTTCTCTAAGAAGTAGATATCATACAATTTCACACAGTAAAATGAATGATCCGATTGCATACTACGATTGGAAGGGAATTCCAATGAAAACGAGTTCCAAAGAACACCGGAGAGGGACACTCAATACAGGGGCACTCAACCACTGAGCTGGAGAACCTCTTTGCCTTTTCAATTTCATTAGAATTGATTTAATCCGGCATCTAATGGAAAAAATTGGATTTATTGAGAAGGAAGGCAACTAAGGTTCATTCATTTTAATAAGTACAAAAAATTTGATTTGGGCCTCCATACAACGAGGAAAGAAGGCGTTGGTATCTGATTATGAGTCTTCCTTAGAAACTCTGCATCCCTTTGGCGCAGTCTTCTGGAGAAGATAGAACTATTTCTTAGCATCATGCAAATTACGGGGGAAACATTAGCCTGAACATGAATAAGAGACTGAAAATCTAGACTTAGAAATTTAGACTTTGACCTATTTTTTAGATTTACAAATGGCTTCAAAAAAGTGAGTTTCCCGCTAAACTGTTAGGAAATTTAGCGCTCTTTTCAACGGTGTAGAGAGATATGCATTTGCATGAGGAATAAGAGAGCTGTGACCATCTCAGTGCCGCAAAGGCAAAAACTCGAAAAAAGGGATTTTGGGTATTTTGAAAATTGCTAAGACATTTTTTGTTGCAAATTCGTAGTAGAATTGATCCTTGAAGTTTGGTCCACCTCGATGGTAGTCACCCTGTATTATGATTTAGTGTACCGTCTAATACTATGGTTACTCCTGAAATGATCAATAAATGTTTTTCTCTATCCCAAAAAATCTGATCTAGCAACCACATTTTATTCAATTCCACAAATTGATATATATATAAGCTCCTGTGGCAGGTTCAATTTAGTTCAGGTTCGAACAGTTTCGTGGGGATATCTGCTCTGGTCATTTACTTTGAGTTGAGTTACTGTGGATAGTTTGTAGAGAGATGCTGCGCTCAAAGTAAAGTTCGAGAAACCAAGTCAGAGGCGAACTTTGTGAGAAGTGAGTAGTCCGAAATGGAAAGTCAACAGACACGTGTTTCCAACTGCATGGACCGATTTAGGCTGGGGAGAGGCAACGAAGACGAATTTGCAGGCCATTGGGGGCTCAGATTTTTGAAGTCTCTAAGCTGGTTGGTAGGAATGGCAACGATATACATATAAAAAATATATCGATGGGTGACGCTTGATATATCGAAATATATACATCGATATAGAGAACCGATATTATCGGTCAATATCGATGTACTTACCGATAATATCGCGACTTGTTTTCGATGAGTAAAAATTAATATTAAAATGAATGGATGAGGAGGGACGCCTGTACCTGTGTAAAACAAGAAGTAATTTCATTCCAAATTTTGTAGGTTGGTTGACTTCAGCTCAAACATAATGTGTACATTAATGGTTTACACCTACAGTGTCGCTCAGGGCTCAATTATTTGACTTGAGCCAAAAAATGGATCCGCGTCTAGATTAAAACTACCTAGAATTCGAAGTGAAGCAGGTTTTCACAACAATTATTTTCAATTTTGAAGGACCATGCCTACAGTATACCCCAGTCAATTTATAAATCGAACAATGCAATGGCGAGGGTATTTAAGATATTTTATATGTTGTTAGCAACCCTGAGGGTAGTTTTGACATTTTCATGTCTTTGCCCTGGCACATAGCACAAAAAACTGTCACGAAATTGTGTTACAGTGCCTTTATAATGATTTCCGCTTACAACGACCCCGTTGTTAGGTTTGTTCCTTTTCTACACTTTTTAACCCACAAAAATAGTTCACCACTCGTTGGAAAGCTCTCGATTTAACGAACATTTTCATGTTCTCCATAACATATTGACTATACGAATAGCGGAGCTATGGGCATAACTGTTCTCATATTTTGTTTAAAAACTAATGATCGTGAGTGTAGAAGATAATTAATTCGGAATCGTCTATTTTATTGAAATTAGGTACCTACCTCTTAATATTAATAATTGTGTCAATTTGTAACATAATATATCTACACTCTTTCGTAATACCTACCTCTTTACATGGTACATGTGATGTTCAATAATTTCGGTAAACAGCCAGTGAGATAAAAGCTAAGTAGAGTAGACAACAGCAACGCATTGTGAGGTTTGAAAAATACAACAAATAGCTATAGATAGTTATTATGTTAATGATTCGTTTCACATTCTGACAACAACGGAGGGTGGGTTATAAAATCCTATAGTGAGGTAAAAAGCAATAGGTAAAGACATGAAAATGTCCCAATGCGTTGCAGACTCGTATGCAATCGTTTTTCGAATCGAGTGTGAAGCGTTTAGTTCTTTCTAATAAACTTTATTGTGAAGGTCTGAAGTCATTATGGTGTGGTAGGTAGTACCTACCAATAGTTGGTAGGTAAAAAACGCTGCAAATCATTGCTCAAAGGTTTATTATTTTTTATTTAATTTTTTTGTTTTTTTGTTAAAAAGTTTTTTCTAAAATTTCTGATGAAACATGATAAGAAGCCTCATATTACGCCTAGAAGCACTAGAAAAATAATTTTAAAAATTTCGGCGTACGAAAAGGTGTTCTAAAGGGGTGTGCCCAAATTAGCCCTCTGGGCACTCAGCACTAGCAGTTCTGGGAAAGTAATACTCAGTCACGAACGATCACTTTCCCAAAATTTGGCACCCAGAAAACCCTGTGTTACTGACATAATGCCGTGAATAATGAAACCGTGAAATTTTCGAACTTTTCAGTTTCCAAGCTATGAATTTTGATAATTTATACCCAGTAAAACTTTTTAAGTAGATTAAATACTAACTTCAACCGGAGTTTCCTAGTAGATCTTCCGATATATCGAGTACCTATATCGATATATTTCTTCCATAATGATGTTAGGAACGTTTCAATTCACCTACTTACTTACTTCGACAAGTTTTAAATTGGATTTTATGTTTTTGGGCTGGGGGTCATTCTAAAATTTGTGACGACCCGGCACTTTAGATTATTATTAACTCGAATGAAAACTGAAAGCGATCATTAATGAAGTTAGGTATTTATACGTAGGTACTTATAAGTAGGTACGTTAGGAACCATAAATACCTAAATAACATGGATACGTTTACAGTAAACATATCCATGATTCAATATTTTTCCGTGAAGCGGAGATTACTGTTATTTTCCAAGTATATCTTCCGATAGTATGTCGATAAATGTTCTCCTAAATGATGTTTGTATTGTTTTAAAACGATTAAATTCACCTACCTACTTCGACACGTTTTTCCAAATAAATCTTCGGATACATCAAAATATCGATACATTTTTCTCCGATATATCGAAGGTATCGATATCTTATTGACGATATATCATATGGCCAATATATCGATATATTTCATTCGATATGCCATCCCTAACGCGCGAAAGTATTTTTCCTGATTTCCTCCCGATCTGCTGAAAGTGAGACCCATTCTTCCGGAAGCATGACGTTTTTACTGTTCAAGGTATAATCCTGTACTCCTCGAAGCAGGACCTATACTGGTCAACTTATACGACGATATCACGATTATTCGAGGGGGAAAGACCCTAAATTCCCTAAGTAGGCCTCATGTTTGCAAAGGTAGTACGTTTCACTCTATCAACCCATCCATCCAAAAGATCATAGCGGTCAGAGCTTTCAAAAAAGCAATAAATGTTGAATTTCCAACACATACCTAATTCATTTTTGTTTTCAAAAATTTGAAATTTGGTGATTTTTTCATTTTACATATACGACTTTCTAAAAAAAAGACTTGTGTCGTGAAGGGATCGATCCCTCCCGTAAGTAGAATAGTCCCCAATCTCAGCTCAATGATACTTGAGATTCGAGGATCATCTCGGAGAGGTTTGCGATGAAACCTCAACACCGTGTGTGGGACGGATAATTACCTCTAACCTCCCTCCTGGGCCTTGAGATGCAAAAGATTGTGAAATTTGTAGGTAAATAACAGAAAGGCAGGATAATTATTACTATTGATTCAATAAAACGTAATCATGAAACTTGGATCTAAAATAAACAAATATTGTCTGATGTTTCGCCAAGAGGCTTTGATGGAATTATGCAATGTTTACCATTCTAAAATTACGTTTCGCACGGTAAAGACTATTTTTTGTAAGGTGTTTGAATAAACCTCTTTCAATTTCACTGAAGTGCTCTGTTATAACCTTAAGTGGCTTTATAGATAAGAAAGTGCTCTTTGAGATGAGATGCACACTCTGCAAGACACGCGTAGTTCTTTTCCTATCAATTTGGAGACTTTCGATGTTCAAGATGATGCTTGAGGTAGGTCATAAGATATTACAGCGTCCAACGTCAATTTGTATCTTACAGAAATCCAAGGACATCCTAGTTGAAACATGGATGACCATAACAGGTGCAATCATATGAAGAGACCACAGACAATTCGTAATGGGCTGAAGGTTTTCAGTAGTGACCTACAACGGTATTAATTTATGATTCTGACTCCATTATGAAAATGAGAGCTTAGCCCTCAACAATCCTTGTCGGGTTTCAGAGATACCTCCCGCCACTTCAACGAACTACCATTCCTGATTACCATAACTACCATTCTAAAGATTGTTGTCTCGTAATCGTTTCTCTTATTGTTTTCTCTCTGAACAGTTATGGACATGAAAATGATGCCAAGTGTCTTTTATGTTGCGAAAGGTACCCAAAGTCATTCAATTTCAAAGTGGATCTCCACAATCGTCTCTGGTTCATGTTATAGAAATATGAGAAACGAAAACGATTAAAAAAAAACGAAAAAAAAAATCTTTAGAATGGTAGTTATGGTAATCAAGAATCGTAGTTCGTTGAAGTGGCGGAAGGTAGCGCTGAAACCCGACAAGGATTGTTAAGGTCTAGACTCTCATACAAAATGGCCGAAATAATTTGTTCGATAAAATATGTTTTTAACGCAATTTGAGCGAACGGTTTGTCCTACAGAGTTCCGGGTGGTTTCAATCGAGAATAGACCTCTTTGGTGATTCACACTCGTGATTCTTTTTAATCGAAAGAAAACCCTCTAGTTCTCGTTTGTCCCACAAAGCTCCTCGTGGTCTCTAAAAATTCTAAAAATACCATTTCAAATTGGTGAAAAACCAATACCGTTATTTCGAGATTTTTCGAGCTAGAGCACTCTTGAACATTTCAACCCTTATTTTACACCAATTAGAAGTGACTGACATCAACTAAAAGCTTCGCGGCAAAACTAGACCCCAAATGGAGCCTGTATACAAAATTTCATCAAATCGGTTCATAGGAACTACAAAGTGCCGGACGGACGGACAATTTTTTATTCGATTTTCGGATTCTACGTAGGTACATTGAAACGTAAACCAACAAATTTTGAGGGACGGTTTCCAAAGGTTCATCATTGAAAATAATATACCAAAAACTAGAACTGACAACTTTTGAATCTTGAATGGCAATGAAATTTCTTGAGTTCAAAAAATAGGAGCATCTAGGGGAAGAAAGTGGTGGAACAGCGTGAGCGCTGCCTAGCGAAGATAGGATGAACCTTCCAGATCTCAAAAACCTAGGTAGGTTATCTCTCTTATCAGTTGGCTTATGTGATGTAGGTATCGTTTGTTGTTTTCTAATTCTTTTGTAAATGATAGAATGCTTTAAAAATTAATAATGTTTTTACCTACGAGTACATAGATTTTCATTTCAGACTGAATGCCTTTCTTATTGATGCCTCAAACAGATTTGATTGCCTTCTTCATTGAGGGAAAATTTCTGGTTTTCTATAGATTAGGCAGGGATCTACTGACATTACCACCTATTACTACCGTCGCAGTAGGAACAAACCTATTACCACCGGTTGATAACGGAGGTACATCCATCTTGCCAAAAAAGAAGAGAAGGTTCATCTAATCGTCGATGGATAGTGCTCGGGCCGTTCCAACACTTTCTTTCCCTAGATGCTTCTTCAAAAAATAGTAACCAAAATCCAACAGGTGTAAAAACACAAAAATAAACTGTAGTAACCGCTACAAGGCTCTTCCTATTTCAATGGAGCAGTCATAAATTGCTTGCACCACCATGGAACAAGTAGGTAATGCCTTGGATTCAATGATCATTGACATAACTAAGTGCTATTAGGGTACCTCTCCGTTTCTCCAGGATCTATTAGGTAACTCTTCAGCTATTAGAATGAAACTGTATGCAGTGTTTTAGACAAAAATCAGCCGAGTCGCTTTCAAAAAAAAAAAAAAAAAAGATGCTAACCCACCAAGGTAGGATACAAAAATCGTATTTTCAAAATGTCCGTCCATCGCATTTGATTTTCTGTTTTTGTTTGCCAAGATTAATCTATTTCGGAATACTAAATACGAATTCCATTTGTGTATGATTTCTGTATACCTCCTGTAGAGCCTAGCCTATCCTACACGGTACGTGCTGGGTAGACGCCTTCGTTTGTTTTTATTAAAATGTGTAGTAGATATTGGAATATTACAGAAAATAAATGAGAACGACTTGCTTGGGCAAATTCAAAAGACATAATATATTTTTCAATTCGTGATTGAACGGGTGATAAATATGACGGGTGGTGTTGTGTTGGTAATCAAAATGTTATAATTTAGTAGTGACTTCAACATCCTCCCAAATTATTAATTTTGATTTTCTGAAACAAATTTTAGTTATTACTTCCCAACAACAACAATACCAAGTCTCTCCCGGATACTCAAAAACTTTGGCTTCGCGAGAGGTTTGGTAAAAATGTCGGCTAATTGGTTTTCAGTGTCAACTTTTTGAATTTTGAGTTCTCCTGCCGAAACTTGCTCTCTAACGAAGAAATGGCGAATGGCTATGTGCTTAGTCCGACGATGAAATTCAGGATTTTGTGCGAGCCGTATTGCTGCTTCGTTGTCAACATATAGTGTTGGTGTTCCGGTCAGGTTCATCTCGCCTAGAAGACGTTTAAGCCAAATCGCTTCTTTTGCTGCTTCTGAAGCTGCAACTATTTCAGCTTCTGTCGTTGAAATGGCAACGGTCGCTTGTCTTTGGCTTAACCACGAGATTGCTGCGTTCGAGAATAATGACACAACGCCCGTTGTTGAACGTCCAGTGGATGAATCTCCTCCATGATCTGCGTCGCTGTAGCTTATCAAGGAGTTGTTCTTCCCTGACGTATATTTCAGTCCCAAGTCTGACGAGCCCTTTAGATAACGGAAAATCCGTTTCACTTTGACCCAGTCTTTTTGTGTAGGGTTTTCCAATGACCTTGACACTACGCCAACGGCGTATGCTATATCTGGTCGAGTTCCGACCATCAGGTACATGAGTCCCCCCAACAGCTTGGCGATATGGGAAATTTTCTTCTTTCTTCTCCTCTTGAGTTTCTTCTGCTATTTCCTCCCCATCTTTCATGATTGGAGTTGGAGAAGATCGGCAATTTTCCATTCCAAATTTTTCAAGTAATTTCTTCACGTATGCTTTTTGGTTGATAATAATTTCTTCTTTATGTTTTTCTATTTCAAATCCAAGATAGTAAGACGCTGGTTTCGTAGTAATTTTAAATTCCCTTCTTAAATCTTCCACAAAAGTTGTCAAATCCTCCTCCCTGCTTGAAGCAACGATCCCATCATCCACATACAAGGCGATCATGATGTTGGAGGATTCGGTTTTCTTCAGGAATAAGCAGTTGTCCGCAGTACTTTGCTTGAATCCAATTTTTATTAAATATGCTGAGAATCGTCTATTCCAACATCTGGGAGCTTGTTTGAGTCCGTACAAACTACGATTCAACCTACAAACTTTACCAGAGCCATCATCAAAACCTTCTGGTTGCTTGATGTATATTTCCTCTTCCAAATGTCCGTAGAGAAATGCAGTAGAAACATCAAACTGCATCATGTACATATCATTATGTGCAGCAACGCTAAGTAATGTCCTCACTGTACTTGCTCTCGCAACAGGAGAAAATGTTTGTTCATAGTCTATCCCTTTCTTTTGGGAAAAACCTTGGACTAACAATCTAGCTTTGAACCGCTCAATTGTACCATCAGGATTCATTTTTACTTTGAAAACCCACCTAGTTGAGATTGCTTTCTTCCCAGCAGGTAAATTTTCCAGGGTCCAAGTTTTGTTTTCTTTTAGAGAGTTTATTTCACTTAACATAGCCTTTTCCCAATGTTCCTTATTTTTACTGTTGATTGCTTCTCTGAAATTTTTAGGCTCATCTATATTTCCAATATCAGTTTCTGCTGTCATTAACAAATGTACATATCCATACCCCTCAGGTGGCTTGAGAGTATTTCGATCCCTCAACTTTCGTTGGTTTGAAGTACCCTAACCAGTGCTTTCCGTGTCTTCTAAAGCTTCAAATTCTTCAGGAGCTAAGTCAGATCCTGTGTTTTCTGGGGTATCTGTTTCAATAATTTTCTTTCCTTCCTGCAAATGAAGTTTTCGGAAATTGATTACAGAAGATTCTTCTTCGCTTGTATCTATTTTCTGCATATTTCCTGTCACAAAATTTTCGTCAAAAAGTACATTTCTGGACCTCATTAGTTTAGACTGTTCAGTTATCCAAATTCTATAACCATCATTCTCTTCGTATCCAACTAAAATTCCTTTAACTGCTTTTTTCGACATTTTTGATCTATGACATGGCTTAGGAATATGTACGTAACAAGTACAGCCTATGATTCTCAAATTTTTAATATCAGGCTTCTTTCCTATCCACAATTCATACGGTGATTTGCCTTCTATACTTGAAATTCCGGTTCTATTTATGATATAAGCTGCAGTGTTAATAATTTCTGCCCACAACCCTTTTGGTAAATCGCCATGAGCATGCATCAACGTTCTACCTGCTTCAACTATAGTTCGATGATCACGTTCACAACACCCATTCTGTTCAGGTGTGTATGGCATGGTTAGTCGTTGTCTTATGCCATGTTTTATTAGTAACCGTCTTACTGCATCGCAATCAAATTCACCACCATTATCGCTTAAGACTACTTTTATGAAATGTCCCAAGATTTTGGTTTCATTTAAGTACTGTTCAAGTTTGTCAACTACTTCAGATTTACTTTTCATGAAGTATATTTGGCGAAATTTTGAAAAGTGGTCTTTAAAACAAACATAATATCTTCGACCTCCTATGGAGTGAACAAAGGGACCAACTACATCACATGAAACGATCTCACCTTGTGTTGTAGTTTTCTCTCTTGTTCCAAATTTCTTTCTATGAGCTTTGCCATATACACACGCTTCACAGAGTTGATCGTCTTTTTTGAGTTCAATCCCAAGTTCATTCTTGATCACTTTTGCAACGTGTTTCATGTTTTGGTGAGCAAGTCTTTCGTGGTACACTTGCATCAGGTTCACCCTGTCAACTAAAGTTACATCAATTGATTTTTGTGGCCTTATGTGTTTCAAATTTAATTTGTACAGTCCTCCATTTCTCTTTCTGAAACCTAACAAAATCATCTTATCCCCAACCATCAACATGCACTTTTCTGGGTATGAGATGAATTTGCTGTGTTCTTGTCTGTCTTGTGCTGAAAGTGTGGAGAATAGATTTTTCTTTATTTCAGGTACGAGCCAAACGTCTGTTAAAGTCAGTGTTTGTGTGATATCATTGACTGTGGCTTCAACTCTGATGTCTCCTTTACCTACGGCCTTAACTACATCACCATTGGCTGTCTTTACATTGTGCTCTTCTGAAAATGTCTGAAATTTGGTGAAGATGTCTTTCATATGTGTTATGTGGTTTGTTGCTCCACTGTCTACATACCAGGATTTCGAATCATGTTCTGTTGAAAGCACCTGAGCAGATTCTGCAAGCAACGCAATTTCTGAAACGTTTGAACTGCAATTTTTCGAATTCGTTTCTTTACTAACGTAGTTCTTGTATCTAGCAGGTTTCGGTGGTTTACCGTCTGCAATCCAATACCTGCAAATCTTGATAGTATGATTAGGTTTACCACAATAGTTACATACTACTTTTGTTTTAGTTCTAGACTCTGTGTTTGTTTTTGACAATAAAGTTTCTGATGAAGTGACTCCATGTTTTTGATTCAAGGCTCTCTCATGGGCACATAGTTGGGTAGTCAAGTTATCTATTGTTCTCTCAGATTTGTTCATTAACATCCAGCTTGATTTAAATGCAAAATACTCACAAGGTAGAGTTTCAAGAACTTTGCAAATTAGGAAAATGTCTGGAAGGCTGCAGTTATTACATGTTTCATTGTTACCATTGTCAGTTTTCACCTCTTTTTTCAGGTTGTTCCATAGGTTCTTGATTTTAGACAAATGTGTTGCAATGTCATCTGCTTCATTCCGCTGATAACTGAAAAACTGAGAACATGTATCAAAAGATTTGTCCTCTGAACTCCCATCGAACAATTTTACAAGCTCTAGCCAAATGTCTCTAGCACTTGTAAAACGCATAACTTTCTGTATATCGTCCTCTTTTAAATTGTTCATCAACACTACTAGTGCACTGCTGTCTGCTGCTGCAAATGTTTGTTTCTTCAATAGGTATTCAGCTTGCTGTGCGTTGGTGGCATCTGTTGGTAGCTCTTCCGGATGTTTCAATGTTCCCTCAATGACATCAATTGCGTTAGGGATTCCTCGGATTAGAGTCAGTACCTTGAATTTCCACACACTCCAGTTCGCTTTACCTTCAAGTACTCCAACTTTTACTTTTGCAAAATCCCTTTCAGAATGTGTGATTCAATCAAGGCGTGAAAGGCACATGACCTATTAAAATGTGTAGTAGATATTGGAATATTACAGAAAATAAATGAGAACGACTTGCTTGGTCAAATTCAAAAGACATAATATATTTTTCAATTCGTGATTGAACGGGTGATAAATATGACGGGTGGTGTTGTGTTGGTAATCAAAATGTTATAATTTAGTAGTGACTTCAACAGTTTTGACTGTTACCTATCAATCCGGGTAACCGAACTGACTATAATGTTGATTCGGAAATGCAATAGCTGTTACTAGAATAACATTGATCTTCTCTAGAACTGAATAGCCACAGCTACTAAATTACTTGGTCTTTTAACAGGTGGCTAAATGTTCTTACGTAGATACAATGGTATGAATGTAATAAATTTGCGTTGCAGCTGAAGAGGAGAAGAGAGCAAAATTCAATTCATGGGGCGGAAAACGAGGTGTGATGGACTATGACGAGGCCCCTTACGAAAGCAGCGACAACTACTGGCTCCAAGAAGAACCGGAGAAGCGAGCAAAGTTCAACAGCTGGGGCGGCAAGAGAGATGACGACTCAAGCGCTGCCTGGGAGGAGGAAAAGCGAGCGAAATTCAACTCATGGGGAGGCAAACGAGCGAGCAACACTTCGACAACAGACACCAGTAAGCACATTTTCAGTATCGGTCTCAATCGATGCACTAGTAAAATCTTGAAAAAATCCACTGATTAGATGTGCAGGCTAGTAAGCAGTAGGTACCTACTCAATGGGTTTGGTGGGATACCAAACCCAATACTAATACACAAACTCTCTTGGTTCTTAAATTGCGTGGAATGGTATTGGTATACTGCTCTGTACTGTGCCTTAGTACACATCTCTTGAGACTCCAAATCTTCTGACACGGTATATGGAAATGTTATAATTTCCTATTGAATTAAGAACTGTGAAACACGAGATCTATCTGTGGATTTACAACAAACTTCGACAGTCAGAAACTGTTCCGTTCATTGAAATTTCTATAAGTGGTACCAAAAATCAAGAATTTTGCAAGAATTATTAATATGTTTTGAGTGTCAACTCGCCAAATCAGTGCAAACATCAACAAAAGGAGAATCATTTCTCATCATTTTTGTCTTCACAACAATCACGTTAAGTTTCAGAGAGAAAAAAGCTTCATTTTGTCACAACACGTAATTCAAGCCCATTTAAGTAATTAATAAGTAATTCCGCTGTATTGATAATCTTCTACTCATTTCTAACACTCTTATGAGATCCGCCTCAAGCTCAATCCTGCACGTTAAGCCTCCTCAGTCTTGTTTTCTCTCGTCCTTTTCTTTTCGGTAGCTGAAAGGTGGATTGATATCACTCTCGCGAGGACCAACAATGCAGACTTGCATACTCTTACACAGGCACTCACGATGCTAGGTGCAACTGCACCCCACCTCTGGACTGCAGCCATGCGTATCTGGTAGTAAGCCACATTCTCTGCATCTGCCCATACCTCAGCTCCCAACAGAAAAATATAGTGCACTACTGGCATCAGCGAGCGTCGCTTACAAGGACGTGGCCCAGTTGTGTTTGCTGTACGCCGACATCGGGGTCTGGTATCCTCGCAGCTTTACCAAATGCCTTCCAAATTTGTTCTCAAAAGGTTATCATAGTATTCAACATGACCCCAGATACCTTACTGCTGTGTTTGTCTCGATGACTGCAATCACCTCGACAGAATGTTGAGAATAAGCTTTCGAGCGAAAACCAGGTAGTCTCCATCCACCTGGTCACCAGGTATAACTCCTACTATCTTACCATGGGCTGAACCGGACACACTGGAATTTCCAAAAATGTAATATTTGATAAAAATTCAAAAGCAGCTGCTCACATTGGCAACATAAAAACTGGCATCTAAAGCTATGGCGCATCAAGATGTTTCATCTAGGTCTACATTGAGCAGAACGAAGAAGCTCACTAATGGATCCATCTCACCTCCAACTTGGAATCGGAATTGCCTAAGAACAACTGGAAAACAACTCTCAACTCTTCAAACACATTTTTAATCATAAAAACATATTGTTGAGTAATGCATGCATTCCACGGGACGTCCCATTGGATAAGGATTAGTTCAATTTAAATCAGTTGGTGAGCTTTATCTTTCTAACACTTCGGTATATCTTTCTAAACATTGATTGAATTAGCCAGAAACACGAGCTTGAAAAGCCTATTATTTTCATCCAAACTGTAAGTCTAACAAAGACTTTTTCATGGGTAAGAAATGAATGGAAAAAGTTGAAAGAGAGATAGAAGCCTAATACGTCAACAGGAAATACAACAAAATAGGGTTTTTAATCAATATGAAAATTTACGCAGATAAATTTTGTCCAAAGTAGATCGCCACGAAAAAGAGTTATTCGTGGAATTGTTGAAGGAAGACAAAGTTTTTCAATGCCAACTTCCTCCGTGAAACCCACACCGAGAGAAAGGCAGAGAACCGGAGGCATTAAATCAAATAATAGAAAATACTACACATTTTAAGAGCTTTCAACAAAAGGGATATTGATTCCCAAACTTCAAACAGAACCCTCTCTTGACGCCTTTGGGTTTGTTAACTCTGGCGTGAATGGAGGGCTAAAAGCTATTGACAGGGCAGACCGGTGCTGGACAGTGCGGGTATGCAAAAATAACGAACCCCTGGAAGACTATAGTCCAGTCAAATTAGCAGTTAGGGTTTGCATTAATTCCGGACAAAGCGAAACTTTTATGGGTGACTTGTGGATGCCTATGGAACATGTTTTTAGTATATTCTACTAGATTCTCCTTGTGCTAACTTTTTGGTGCCCGAAAAACCGCGATTTTTCGGCACTTGTTTCAGTTTTTTGCCTATAACTCGTACACGATGCATCCTACGGAAAATTTTACTCGTTCCTTTATTAAACAGGATGAATTTCTGCGTCGAATGACCACCTGAAACGTTAAGATCGGTTCAGCCGTTTGGCCGAAATCGATCGTTGAAGTTTGGCGATTTTTCCCAAATTGGTTGAAAAATGGGTTACGCTCAAGTTTCAAGGCCTGTACATCAAAAACGGCGTATCCAACCAAAAAATGTCACATAATCAAAGTTGTAGAGAATCAAATTTTGTGTAAGAAAAGCATCCCCCCTTCCTCCCCCCTCCCACCCGCCCCTACCAAATGATAGAATAACGAAACAACTTCTGAGTAAACGAAATTATGAGTATTGAAAACGGTGTTGCAATCAAAAAATGTCATATAATCAAAGTGAAACGTCTGTTGTTCAACTTACTAAGGCACTGAGGTACTTGTAATACTAGAAAAGGCGAAAGAAAAAACATTCTCCTGGTCCTAACTTTTTGGTGCCCGAAAAACCGCGATTTTTCGGCACTTGATTCAGTTTTTCGCCTATAACTCGTACACGATGCATCCTACGGAAAATGTTACTCAATCCTTTATTAAACAGGATGAATTTCTGCGTCGAATGACCACCTGAAACGTTAAGATCGGTTCAGCCGTTTGGCCGAAATCGATCGTTGAATTTTGCCGCTTTTTCCCAAATTGGTTGAAAAATGGGTTACGCTCAAGTTTCAAGGCCTGTACATCAAAAACGGCGTATCCAACCAAAAGATGTCACATAATCAAAGTTGTAGAGAATCAAATTTTGTGTAAGAAAAGCATCCCCTCTTCCTCCCCCCCCCTCCCACCCGCCCCTACCAAATGATAGAATAACGAAACAACTTCTGAGTAAACGAAATTATGAGTATTGAAAACGGTGTTGCAATCAAAATATGTCATATAATCAAAGTGAAACGTCTGTTGTTCGACCTAAGGCACTGAAGTACTTATAATAATAGAAAAGGCAAAAGAAAAAACATCTCCTAGATTCTCCTCTTGCTCACTTTTTGGTGCCCGAAAAACCACGATTTTTCGGCACTTGTTCCAGTTTTTCGCCTATAACTCGTACACGATGCATCCTACGGAAAATTTTACTCAATCCTTTATTAAACAGGATGAATTTCTGCGTCGACTGACCACCTTCATTTTTTAGATCGGTTCAGCCGTTTGGCCGAAATCGATCGTTGAAGTTTGGCGATGTTTCCCAAATTGGTTGATCGCCAAAACTTCAACGATCGATTTCGGCCAAACGGCTGAACCGATCTAAAAAATGAAGGTGGTCAGTCGACGCAGAAATTTATCCTGTTTAATAAAGGATTGAGTAAAATTTTCCGTAGGATGCATCGTGTACGAGTTATAGGCGAAAAACTGGAACAAGTGCCGAAAAATCGTGGTTTTTCGGGCACCAAAAAGTGAGCAAAAGGAGAATCTAGGAGATGTTTTTTCTTTTGCCTTTTCTATTATTATAAGTACTTCAGTGCCTTAGGTCGAACAACAGACGTTTCACTTTGATTATATGACATTTTTTGATTGCAACACCGTTTTCAATACTCATAATTTCGTTTACTCAGAAGTTGTTTTGTTATTCTATCATTTGGTAGGGGCGGGTGGGAGGGGGGGGGGAGGAAGAGGGGATGCTTTTCTTACACAAAATTTGATTCTCTACAACTTTGATTATGTGACATTTTTTGGTTGGATACGCCGTTTTTGATGTACAGGCCTTGAAACTTGAGCGTAACCCATTTTTCAACCAATTTGGGAAAAAGCGGCATAATTCAACGATCGATTTCGGCCAAACGGCTGAACCGATCTTAACGTTTCAGGTGGTCATTCGACGTAGAAATTCATCCTGTTTAATAAAGGATTGAGTAACATTTTCCGTAGGATGCATCGTGTACGAGTTATAGGCGAAAAACTGAATCAAGTGCCGAAAAATCGCGGTTTTTGGGCACCAAAAAGTTAGGACCAGGAGAATGTTTTTTCTTTCGCCTTTTCTAGTATTACAAGTACCTCAGTGCCTTAGTAAGTTGAACAACAGACGTTTCACTTTGATTATATGACATTTTTTGATTGCAACACCGTTTTCAATACTCATAATTTCGTTTACTCAGAAGTTGTTTCGTTATTCTATCATTTGGTAGGGGCGGGTGGGAGGGGGGAGGAAGGGGGGATGCTTTTCTTACACAAAATTTGATTCTCTACAACTTTGATTATGTGACATTTTTTGGTTGGATACGCCGTTTTTGATGTACAGGCCTTGAAACTTGAGCGTAACCCATTTTTCAACCAATTTGGGAAAAATCGCCAAACTTCAACGATCGATTTCGGCCAAACGGCTGAACCGATCTTAACGTTTCAGGTGGTCATTCGACGCAGAAATTCATCCTGTTTAATAAAGGAACGAGTAAAATTTTCCGTAGGATGCATCGTGTACGAGTTATAGGCAAAAAACTGAAACAAGTGCCGAAAAATCGCGGTTTTTCGGGCACCAAAAAGTTAGCACAAGGAGAATCTAGTAGAATATACTAAAAACATGTTCCATAGGCACCCACAAGTCACCCATAAAAGTTTCGCTTTGTCCGGAATTAATGCAAACCCCCCCCCCTTTTTTTGGCTAATTTGACTGGACTACTAGCCGACAACCGGTCGTGGAAAGTTCGAAATTTATAAAAGAGTCGTTTTCAATGGACGATTTGCAGCGGATGGAGGCGGGTGCCGTCTGAACGTTCTATTCTTGAATTCATCTAAATTCGTTGTGGACCAGACCTCGACTACTCTTAATTTCCAGGGAAGCAGTAAAATGCCCTGTGATGAACTTGAATGTTTTCAAAAATGCATTGATCGAAATGGCGATTATGTAAGAAAATGGATTAAATTCCGGGTCAGAATCAATTTTAACACAGAATGTGTTTTTGCGATGACCTACCGAAAAAAAATCGTCACGAAAAAGCGACAGAAAAAACCGTTACGCGCCTTTTATAATGATTTTCACGTGCAACCAAGCCGTTGGTAAGGAAATAGAACTCCCGCAGTGTTCATTGCACAGAAATTGTTCACCATTCGTTGGAAAGCTCTCAATTTATATAGTATTTTTCTTGTAGTTACATATTTATTTATATAACATTTATAGGGTTTTAGACCAAATTAAATGTCTAACAATTATTTATTTTATTATTGCCAAAGACTCCACATTTATTATTGTTGTTTTTTATTTAACGGATGACTAGCATCGCAAAAACACATTCTGTGTTCCTATGATTTCATACAGAGTGTGGAAAAAGAAATAAACCGGGGGTGCAGGGGGGCGGAGCCCCCCGCCGAGGCGCAAAGCGCCGAGTTTATCACTCAAAATTTTGTCAAAATTAAATATATAAATATACATTTACATATATATATATTTTCCAAATTGTTTTATATTTTTTCTACCCCAGAAAACCTTTTCTTTGGCACTTTTCTTCTCGCAAAATAGTATTCCTAATTCAATGATTTTCATAAAGAAAATTTAAATCATAAAGACAGGAGGGGGTTTAACCATCACTCCCACTGCCTGATCAATTTGTGTTACCTCAAGATGACATTAAGCAGCCACCGTATCGTATATTCATGCTCGCCGCCCATTTAACGTCACCTAGCTTTCTTCTCCGTTGTCTCTGTTACTCTGTACTCTGAATTGTAGGTCTAACAGAGCACACTCATAGGCTTGATTTTACTAGTTTTTAAATAACGTTTGCATTACTAAATATTGGATTTTTCAAATAAGTGTAGGTTTTTGACAATGAAAGTCCTTTGTCGTTTCATTTTTTTTTAATACTCCCCTCAAAGACAAAATGTATTTTGTGACGGAGGGGGCACGCCATAAATATAAATAAATAAATAAAATAATGGGGAGGACGCCTCGGACTCACCCGACGCCGGCCCTAGGGATGAGGGAAGATGAGGAAGGTGAGTGAGGGAGAGAGGGATGAAGGGAAGTGCCTCTATAAAACGACCACCAGTTCAAATATGAGCCGAGCAGGACGCGGGTGGTGATACCACGGAGTACGCCTACCGAGATGCCCAACTCGCGCAACTCCGTGGCACTTTTCCCACACCACACCCCGCGCCATGACAATGTTGCAGCCATCACCCTGATGTTGTTGGGTGCCACTCCTTTCAGCTCTGACACCGCTTGCCGTAAATCATTTGTATCATACTTCCTTATCTTGGCCCGCCAAGTCTGCTCCATGTCCAAGCTGCCATTGACAACTTGGACATCCAGAATAATGCAAGACTGGTCGGGCTTGACGGCAATGATGTCGGGCTTCTTACCCTGGTCACTTGGCATGTGATACAATCTCTCCCTCTCAACATCCCAGCCGCTAGATGATAAAGCACCTGCCATCTGCTTGGTGACCCCATCATGACGTAGAATGTGGCCACCGTGAGTACGAGGACACTGCTGCACTACAGGATACAGGTGCTCATTTCCACTCCGACAGGCGCTGCAAAGGGGTAGGGTTGTCCCACAACTACCTCTCAAACACCGCACCGCAGTTGGCAAAGATGCCACGCGGATGGCGTGAAAGTGTTGGTAGTCGTGGGCCCCAATGCCCTCCAAAGCTAAATCAACCCACTGGGATGAGATGGGGCTTTTGGAGCACTGTCGGAGTTCTTTATCATCTACTGACTCATGCAGCGCAGCAGCAAACTCAGCAGAAGAACTGGGTTCTTAAGGGGGGTAGGCTGTGACTGTGGTCGCTACGGCTCCTTTAGCGACGATTCTCGGACCAGCTACTGTCGTGTGTTCGAGTCTCGCCGCAGGGGCTTATTTTCGTGAGTCCGGGATCAGCCCCCCTCGTTTCAACCCAGGGTGGTGAGGCAATAGGAAGCCGTGAGCGAAATCATCAGAATAAATTCTGATCTTCCCTTAGGAAGACAGCTGATGGCGTCTGCGACGCCAGGAATGGCAGTCGGACGAAAATCCAACCTGAAATGGTTATTTACTTGCTTCACTACTTTACTCCAATCACACTAATTCGTGGAGTGCTTTCGACAACCCTCTGGTTGTCATTTTCAATCCTAGACAACTAAATAGAAAGAATGTAACAATGGTAAGAAATAGGTAACGATGGTAACAGGTATTTTAAGGTTATGGAGTAGAATTAAAAATGAGAAATGGTTTTCTAAACAATGGTTATGGATGAAGAGAAGATTCAGTCCTTTCTAACAGGATTAGATTTCTGTGTAGAACATAAGTAGTGGCGCCTCCTCCAGGCAAACATAGCAAACACTGTTTGCCTTAATAAAAATAAGCAAAATGAATAAATTAATTTTTGTTGAGATTCTCTTATATTCCCATCTTTTTCAAGTAATATAATAGCCAATTTTGGAAAATTTTAATATAATTTAGGTACTTTTTCATTATTACCAAGTAAATTAGATGAAATAGGAGAATGGAATAAGAAAGCACGTATTTTGCCTTGGATACTAGCCCGCAACACACCATAGACTTGGAGAGGTCGGTAATGTAGATGATTGCAGATGATAAGCGAACTAGCGAGGGCAAGGCAAGCAGTTCAAAAAAATGAATTTTTCGGGACTGTTTAGAGGAGAGGCGATGATCGGCGGGTGGCGGGGGGGTAATCGCGGTGTCAAGTATTGCCATACCCCCACTACCATGCTATCAGCTGTTGCAAACAATCGGAGAAATGTTTCGTGACCTTGAAAGCAGAGAAACTTGAGCCATGGATACTAATTAACCCATGCATGGCAAGACATAACATATCCATCCAACCACATTATCTCAAGGAAGGAAAACTTAGATTTTTGGCCACCGCAAATAGCGGCTGCCTGGCGCTGACTGGTGTGCCGTTCCCAATTTTACTGTACCTAATCCTTTTTCTTGTTGATAGGTACCTACTTGGAAATAGTTGCATAATATTGAACCCCCCGATGGTTTACTTTTGAGGTAGGTAGCTACTACGTATATTTTGAAAATCGAATATTAAAAAATCCGTCCGCCCGCGGAACTTTCCTTAATTATCATGGACCGATTTTAATGAAATTTGGTATAAGAGCTCCATTTGGGGTTTACTTGCGCCCGAAGGTTTTGTCAGTCACTTCTGAGCGGTGAAACATTAGGACTGTAACTTTTAAGGCCCCCTCTCTCGAAAACTCTGGTTATGAAGGCATTGTTTTTTCACCAATTTGAGAAAGGTACCTACCATTGAATTTTTAGACTCGAATCAACCCACCCAGAGGATAAACTATCAGCTCTCCATGAGAACTTGAAGGTTGAACTTACGATAAATGTGAAACACGAGTGTGAATCGCAAAAGAGGCCTTATCACCTTAAAAATTTTAGCTGACCAAAATGCGATCGATGTTCGTTTCTTTGGGTTGTACATGTTTTGCTTCCTTAATCAACCTGTAATCAAATTTCTAAACCAAGGAATTCTTTATTTCTTCAAACGGAGTGTGAAGGGTTTATTTCATCTAAATAAACAACATTTTGAAGCAAAAACATGATTGGTAGGTAGTGACGAGGGTAAAGCTGACGCTTTATCTTCAGAAAAATAATAAACCTTTGTGTAATAATTTGCAGCGTTTTTCGATATTGTTTATTCTTCTGTGACTGGCCAAGCTGTTTGCCTCACGAGACGCCACTGACATAGCAGTAGCAACTACTGCAGATACCGTAACTCACAAAATGGATGAGTCCTGAAGTCTTGAAAATGACAACCAGAAGGTTGTCGAAAGCTCTCCACGAAGTGAAGTTATTGGAAGAACGCACACTTATTTGGAAAAAAAAAGAAAAAGTCCACAACCACAACATATTAATGGATTGTTCGTTGAAAGCATTAGAATCGATTGTTCTTAACAGGTCCTACTCTTCCTAAACTAGCTTCACTTAGTGGCAACGGTAGAACTTTCTTGATGAGGAATAAGTCGGTGTAGGGAAGTTTGACTCAAGCTTCAACTGACTCGTCATATGGTAAATGGTTACCTACCCAACAATTACTCAGTGGTTTTCCTCCCACACGTCGTCCCTCCCAAACTCTCAGTCCTGTTAGCACGAAAGACCGCCCATCTGTCGTCACGTATCACTTTAAAGTTCTACGAAGGTTTCGACCGACGGAAAAAAAAAAATCGAGGATCCATGTTGATCCCGATACGTGAGGTGAAGTTGAAGCAGGGATTAATCCGGGAAGAGACCACTTCCCAATAAATTTGGGAAATTCGCCAGAAAAATCGCAGGCACTGGTTCAATACAGTAAAACATTGAGCATATTTCACGAACCACTTCTTCTTCTAAGCGTTTCACCATTAAATTTTTATTCATAATGTGTTGCCTTTCTTCGTTTGACAAGATTTATGGCGAGGGGAGGAAAAATGCGGCTGATCCACAGTTTTCATTTTTTATATTCATGTCGAGCTAGCTTTCGCCATTGGCATCGTCAGGACACTTGCATTGGGTTTGCATTTACATTGATCTTCGAGGTATTGGTTTTCGAGGTTTTGGTAAGTGGAGCTACACTGTTTGGGTTGGTAAGTAAACTTTTTTACACATTTAAGATAAGTTAGATAGTAGGTTGATGAGGTCCATGTAGTAGGTAGGCTTAGGCAATCTCCATTACAGAATTGCATAATTTGTGTCCCAGGCCCTGAACATGTGACTAGCTTTTCAGTTAAATTTGCTTCAAAAAAATTTTGATTAAAAACTGTTGGATACCCCCAGGATGATGAGAAAGCTCCACAAGACTATAACAACAAGCAACCACTATAGAAAACCACCATAAGTACATAACTTACTGAGTAAACATTAACTACTCTGGACTATCGTGCAAACTATATGCAATCTAGAAACTGGATGTCACACCAGCCTGTATTCTACTGACCCCTATTCTGTACACCATACATATCTAGGTTACATTAGATAAGCTTTGACGAGGTATGTGACCTGGTGACAGGACTTGCTTACTGAATAATTATGCAATTCTGTAATGGAGATTGCTCAAGCCTACCTACTAGATGGACCTCGTCAACTTACTATCTAACTTATCTTGAAGTGTAAAAAAGTTTACTTACCAACCCCAACAGTGTAGCTCCACTTCATGGACCAATAGAAGTCCTGAAGGAATGAAAACCTACAATACCTCGAAGGCCAATGTAAATGCAAACCCAATGCAAGTGTCCTGACGATGCCAATGGCGAAAGCTAGCTCGATATGAATATAAAAATGTCTGCCAAGTGGGTGTGGCACATAGCTTCCTCGTATCCATAACCTGATTATACATATAGATGATCCGATGCATAGTAGTTGATCTCAAAACACCAATCTCTAAGTACCTTTCACTACCCTCATAGGGGACCATCTACACGCTAATCTGGACAATCCTAGAAAATTTCATCAAATTCGGATGAAAAATTAAGTGAGTAGATGTATGTGATTGGATCAAAAAAAATACTTAGCCTCGGCTGGGATTCGAACCCGGGACCCCTCTATGCCCTGGGTGGGACCCCGGGACAGTTCTATGCTCTACCTCTGAGCTACTGAGGCCTAGTAATGTAATGACTGAATTTGAGATTCTCACAGGGGACCATCCCACTATGAAAAACCATTCTCTATGATTTTCATAGGGGACCATCTAAACACTACTCTGTAACATCCCTGAAAATTTCATTGAAATCGGATGGGAAATGTAGAATTTATGGCCGTTACAAGGAAATTCACGTTTGCGCACGCGCAGTGGCTACTATCAGTCCGAAGGTGGCGATTTTCGTAGGGGACCATCTGAATACTAATCTGTAATATCCCTGAGAATTTCATTGAAATCGGATGGAAAATGTAGAAGTTATGGCCGTTACAAGGAATTCACATTTGCGCATGCGCAGTCACTTCTATTAGTCTGAGGATGATGATTTTCATAGGAGACCGTCTACACACCAACCCGCACAATCCCTGAAAATTTCATAGAAATCGGATAATAACTTCGTATAGTTATGCGCGTTACAAGGAATTCATGACAGACACACAGACAGACAGACACGGAACCAAAATTGTTCAGAAAGGTCTAAAACGCAAAACGCGAGTGAAAATTTTAATTTTGGAGAACTTTTTTTTTCGTCTTGAAAAGTGAAAACAAAGCTTCCGCTACCTTGGTAAACTCGGAGGCAAAAATGAAAACTGAGGATCAGCCGCATTTTTCCTCCCCTCACCATAAATCTTATTAAAATTTAAACATTTTATGTTTAAATTTGACCATTTGTGTACTGTAAAATTTTGTGGACTCCAATCTCAGACTGGAAGTGTTCTATTGATAAAATTAATTTTAAAAACCACATTCCAGTGAAATGTAGAGTAAATCCCGTTGACTGGGTGACCTCTATGAGTACTGTAAAATTTTGTGGACTCCGAATTCAGACTGGAAGTTTTCTGTACAATTTATTTTAAAAAACCACATTCCGCTGAAATCCCGTCGAGAATTTCGACGCTGAGAAGACATTTTTTAGCCTCCAGTTGTACTACAAGTCTAAACCGGATTTCAATCCATTTCAGGACGGCAAAAGCATTAATGTCAGCAGCGGTGCCTCAGGCGATCCTCTCCGCTGGTTGTTATTAAGTTTTCATGCCCTCAATTCGAGAGAAAACTTTATTAAAGACGTTATAAAGTGCTCTTCTTGCGCTATTTCATGGTATTTTGCGATATTGGGTCGATTCGCGGATTGTTAAAATACAAGTAGTTTGAAATAAATTCTAAGACTTGGACACATGTTACTACTGTGGGATAAATCACGTACGTTACGATTTCTAATAGGAAATGCCGTAGTTCTGAAACCCCTTCATACGAAATAGTGAATTCATGAACGCGAGAAACAACGACAAAGGTCGAAATGAGAAATTCGGCCGCTTAGGAGGACCAGAAACGCTTTGGTACTTCACGAAGGTATGCGGCTCAACGGTGCCACACTGACAGAAACATGCCTCGCAACCACTTGGTTAGTTTTTGACGCCTCAATTCGTCTGTTGTAATGAGCTACGTATGCCTTTGTATATCAAGCTGTCTTTGACCATGGCTATTCACAGGCTGCAATCTACATTTGGATACTTCAGCTCAAACTCAATTAGTAAGTACCTTAACAATCTACAGGTCCATTTCAGGATTCACGTTTTAGGAATTCACTTCAATGAGCTCCTGAGGAGATTCAGTTTTACCCCCGTCAATACCAATGATGGGCACCCATCCAGTGGGGACACACGAGACCTTATTTGTTGATGGATTTTTATGATTCTTTGACCGACTTCAAAACCCGCAGTGGGATCGAAGGAGGAAGGACTTCAATTCAGTGTGTCAAGGGACGATTTTTGTAAAATGAAAACCTGATTCATAGTGCAACGAATTTCATTTATCTAAGTTGAAAGTGTCGAAAAATGAAAATATTAGATTCAGATTCAGATTCTGTGACACAAGTGATTCTGTTACACAAATTGTCCGAATTTGTGTAACTTTCCCTGTGACATTCTTAACATATGAACCTGGCTTACAGGTTATTACACTTCACCACAGAAAAGAAATGAGAAGCCACAGCCCGATTTTGGCGACACTATAATGTGTGCAAGAGCACAATCTATCGGAAAGGCTCAATTCCTTATTTTTGGAAAAATTGGAACTTACAGGGTTTTGCAGTGGGGCTGTTAGAATATTATTCTAATTGAAGGTCTGATTGTAAGCTTTAAAATGAGATGCTATATGAGGTGGGTTCCGATAGCTGGAAGATGCTACGGGGCGAGAAGGGGGGGGGGGATTATAGTGGGGTAATCATTCGCAAAGAACCTCATCAAACATGAATGTTCAGCAGGTAAGTTTCCCTAACAAATATGAGGAAGATTTGACAAGAGTACTGTGCCAAGTGGGTGTAGCACATAGCTTCCTCGTCATCCACAACATGGTGGGAGAGGTAATGGGATATGAGATCGTCTGGATTCTCCGAGGTGATAAGAGGATAGTCCACTAAGTGGGTGTAGCACATAGCTTCATCGTCGTCCATAACATGGTTTGGTAGGTAATGGGATAGGTGGCATAACAAATATGAGGGGTCTCGAATAGTAAGGTGATGAGGAGTAGTCTTCCATGTGGGTGTAGCACAAAGCTTCCTCGTATCCATAATCCGATTGTTTAGAAGATCCAATGCATTATACTAATCTCAAAACATCAGTATCTAGCACTACCCTAATATAGGGGTCAATCTACACGTTATCTCTTATCATGCCCAGCGTTTAAATCTAATTTTTTGGATGCCATACTATGATATTATAGTATTTTATCTTTCTACTATAGTGAGGATAGTCTACTAAGTGGATGTAGCACATAGCTTCCTTGTCATCCATAACATGGTTGGGGAGGTAATGGGATAGGAGATCGTCTGGATTCTCCAAGGTGATGAGAGGATAGTCTACTAAGTGGGTGTAGCACATAGCTTCCTCGTCATCCATAACACGGTTGGGTAGGTAATGGGATATGAGATCGTCTGGATTCTCCAAGGTGATGAGAGGATAGTCTACTAAGTGGGTGTAGCACATAGCTTCCTCGTCATCCATAACACAGTTGGGTAGGTAATGGGATATGAGATCGTCTGGATTCTCCAAGGTGATGAGAGGATAGTCTACTAAGTGGGTGTAGCACATAGCTTCCTCGTCATCCACAACACGGTTGGGTAGGTAATGGGATATGAGATCGTCTGGATTCTCCAAGGTGATGAGAGGATAGTCTACTAAGTGGGTGCAGCACACAGCTTCCTTGTCATCCATAACACGGTTGGGTAGGTAATGGGATATGAGATCGTCTGGATTCTCCAAGGTGATGAGAGGATAGTCTACTAAGTGGGTGTAGCACATAGCTTCCTCGTCATCCATAACACAGTTGGGTAGGTAATGGGATATGAGATCGTCTGGATTCTCCAAGGTGATGAGAGGATAGTCTACTAAGTGGGTGTAGCACATAGCTTCCTCGTCATCCACAACACGGTTGGGTAGGTAATGGGATATGAGATCGTCTGGATTCTCCAAGGTGATGAGAGGATAGTCTACTAAGTGGGTGCAGCACACAGCTTCCTCGTCATCCACAACACGGTTGGGTAGGTAATGGGATATGAGATCGTCTGGATTCTCCAAGGTGATGAGAGGATAGTCTACTAAGTGGGTGTAGCACATAGCTTCCTCGTCATCCATAACACGGTTGGGTAGGTAATGGGATATGAGATCGTCTGGATTCTCCAAGGTGATGAGAGGATAGTCTACTAAGTGGGTGTAGCACATAGCTTCCTCGTCATCCACAACACGGTTGGGTAGGTAATGGGATATGAGATCGTCTGGATTCTCCAAGGTGATGAGAGGATAGTCTACTAAGTGGGTGTAGCACATAGCTTCCTCGTCATCCATAACACAGTTGGGTAGGTAATGGGATATGAGATCGTCTGGATTCTCCAAGGTGATGAGAGGATAGTCTACTAAGTGGGTGTAGCACATAGCTTCCTCGTCATCCACAACACGGTTGGGTAGGTAATGGGATATGAGATCGTCTGGATTCTCCAAGGTGATGAGAGGATAGTCTACTAAGTGGGTGCAGCACACAGCTTCCTCGTCATCCACAACACGGTTGGGTAGATAATGGGATATGAGATCGTCTGGATTCTCCAAGGTGATGAGAGGATAGTCTACTAAGTGGGTGTAGCACATAGCTTCCTCGTCATCCATAACACGGTTGGGTAGGTAATGGGATATGAGATCGTCTGGATTCTCCAAGGTGATGAGAGGATAGTCTACTAAGTGGGTGTAGCACATAGCTTCCTCGTCATCCACAACACGGTTGGGTAGGTAATGGGATATGAGATCGTCTGGATTCTCCAAGGTGATGAGAGGATAGTCTACTAAGTGGGTGCAGCACACAGCTTCCTCGTCATCCACAACATGGTTGGGTAGGTAATGGAATAGGAGATAATCTGGATTCTCTAAGGTGATGAGAGGATACTCTACTAAGTGGGTGTAGCACATAGCTTCCTCGTCATCCACAACACGGTTGGGTAGGTAATGGGATATGAGATCGTCTGGATTCTCCAAGGTGATGAGAGGATAGTCTACTAAGTGGGTGTAGCACATAGCTTCCTCGTCATCCACAACACGGTTGGGTAGGTAATGGGATATGAGATCGACTGGATTCTCCAAGGTGATGAGAGGTGAAATAGAGTTGTTAATATTCTGAGGGAATAAACAACTCGTATTCCTACCCAATGAATTAAATATATAAGAAGTTAATTGTTAACTAAATTATATGAATTGGGTATAGTTCAATAATAAGACGGAGTGTAAGTTTGATCGATTAAATATTTAATCGAGGAAGAGGTCCGCAATAAAATCAAAAGGGTTCTTGGGTATCAAGGGAACCGCAGAGAAATATGGGACGTGTACTTACTCCGAGGAAGGCCGCAAGGGAACTAAACTCTCCTCGCTTCCCAGAGCAGGGCGCGTCACGATCGCGCGTAGCAGGCTCCGAGGGACTGCTACACTCCCTGTCCGGTGTTAAAATTTTGGAACAAAATTTTGCGGTGGAAGGATGGAGTGGGCAGGTTTAGTGGTTATTACAAAAATAAATTCAGTAAATTAAACCTAGGGACCCTCGGCAGGGAAACCTTGCCTGACGCGCACCCGTAGCGCTATGGTTGGCTGCCATGGAAGGTGCGCGTTCAAGCTGGACAAAACCTGCTGGCGACGTCGTAGACGTTCTCATTCTTGTTTGAATGTTTTTCAAACGTTTTGTTAACATTTTTGTTTTCTGTGTTTTTTTTTGTATTTTTATATTCTTTGACATTTATAACACTTTATAACATTTTTGTATTTTTGTTTTTGTTTTGTGTTCGTTTTTAACTTCTTAAGATTGTTGCTTGAGGCTCCCGGCGTACTTGATAACTTTGGGTGGGTCGTTCGGCTGGATGGCCTTCCAATCTTGTTCCATGTTCCCGTTTACGTCTCTTGGGCATGTAACACAGTATGATATACGAGATTAATATTATGATTGTAATTCTCATTTACAAATAAAACTTGGGTAATTTTTTTTTTTTTTTTACATTTTTTGGTATTTTGGTTTTTTGGTATTTATGACATATCATGTTGGTTGTGGGAATGGTTTCAGCTGACTGACGTGTTGTGTCTTAACATCGTTGTTGTCTATTTTGTTTACCAGTCTGTATGTGACGGGCGATAGTACCTTGTCAACTATGTATGGTTCACTGTACCTGTAAGTCAGCTTCGCGTTTACATTGTTTATTTTTGAGCTCAGGACATATTGGCGGATGAGAACCTGATCTCCTTCTTTGAAAGTGTGTGGGGTATGGGTCTGATCGTAATATTTCTTTCGTCTCTCCATAGCCCGATGCAGATTGGTGCATGCTTGTTCCCATACTTTTTGTTGGTCTGACGATGGGTATTCGTCAATTGGTTGTAATCCCCAGACCAACTGAATAGGGGTTGGGGTTTCTCGGCCCAAAAACAAACGAGCTGGTGTAAAACCATGACTGGTATGTTTTACTGAATTGAAACCTAGTTGTAGATATTCTAGGTTCGTATCCCATTGGGTATGGTCGTCTGCGTGGAAAGATGTCAGAGCGGCCTTGAGTGTTTTAATTTGTCTTTCCGCGAAATTTGGGTTTGGGTAATGAACATGTGTTGGTTTCATACACATGCCATGGCCGAGTAGGAAATTGTTGAATGTATGTGATCGGAAAACCGAATGGTTGTCTGTACACATATATTTGTAATATCCGAATTTACTGAAAATATTGGTGTTTAATGTTTTTATGATCGTTTCGGAATTATTTTTCTTCATCGGCATGAAAAAGGAAAACCGTGAAAATCCGTCTACCGCGACCAATATATAGATATTTTGACTCTTTGTTCTTGGTAGTGGACCTGCTACATCACAGTACAACAGCTGGTTCGGGCTTTCTGTAATCGTGGCGGACATGTCACCATAAGTTTTATTGTGGTGCTTTGCCCGCGCACAGATGATACAGTTCGCTACCCGATCCCGTACTGCCCGATCGATGCCTGGGTAAAAAAAATGCTGCTTTATGCTTTCCACGGTTTTGATTTGCCCCATATGTGCACCTAAGGCAGAATCGTGGTAGTAAGCAAAAGTCAAATCTAACAGGCTTGTCGGTAGGCATGGTTTGGGTTGTTTTCCCGGGATGGTGTAATACAGTATCCCTTGTTTTATTTTATAGTTAGGCACCGTTTGGTTTCTCTGAATTTGTGCCATTATTTGAGCTAAGTGTTTATCTTCTTTCTGATGTTTACTTAGCCCTGCAAATAAAGCCGGGTACTGTTGGAGTAACAGCAGTGGTTGTGTTGAATCCTTGGATTCTTGACTCTGTGTTACTCCTTTTATGTTTTTTTTTGTTTTGGGTAATTCCCCTGCCCAGTTTGAAATTTCGCTGGGCTTTACCTCAGTGGTTGGTGGGCCTGTACGTGATAGGTAATCTGCTATAGAATTTGCCTTACCACTGAGGTGGTTCAGCGTATAATTGTAATTCATTAGCTCTGATTGCCATCTCTGTACTCGTGGTGTTGCATGTTGTAATGTCCGAATTGTTGCAACGGCCTTTGCATCGGTGTATGCAAAGAAATGGTTGTGTGCTAAGTAGGTTGGTCTGAATTTCCGTATAGCAGTTAATAATGAAAACGTTTCCAACTCATATGTGCTCCATTTCTTTTCCTGTTCGCTAAGTTTCCTCCCACTATAGTACACTGCTGTGAAACCCTTGTCAGTCTGCTGTGCCAGACATGATCCTATCGCTGTAGTACTCGCGTCCACGAACAGGTGGAATGGGCGGTTGAAATCGGGCAATTGCAACACTGGTGGTGTGGTAAGTCTAGCTCTGAGAGTTTCGTAAGCCTCTTTACACTCAGATGACCATTCAAAGGGTACATTTTTTTTTCTGAGCGCATTTAGGGGTGCTGCAATTCGTGCATAGTCAGGTATAAAGCCTTGAAAAAAATTGACTGCTCCTATGAATTGCGATACCTGTTTCGGAGTTTGAGGAGCTGCGATTGCCAGGAGCTCCTGTATCCTATCCTCTCCGATTGTAACCTTCCCACCTGAGACCACATGACCCAAAAATTGGACCTCGTTTGTCCCAAATTTGCATTTGTCCGGGTTTACGGTCAAATTCGCCTTTTGTAACCTCTGGAGTACTGCCCGTACATGTTTTTGATGTTGCTGGTATGTTTTGGAAAAGATGAGTAAGTCATCTAGATACCATACCAGATATTTGCCGTGTAGGTCGTGGAATATTTGCTCCATTAATATACTAAGGACACCACCTCCTGTTTTCAACCCAAAAGGTACTCGTTTCCATGTATAAGTAGCAAATGGTGTTTTGAAAGCCACTAATTTTTTGCTGGCATCTGTTAATGGAATTTGATGGTAAGCGCTGTTCAAGTCAAGTAAACTGAAATACTGTGCCCCATGCAAATGTGTCAGTAACGATTGGATTGTTGCTAGTGGGAAATCAATTCCTTCGATTAACTGGTTTAATGCCCGATAATCAGTCACTAAGCGGTAACGAGGGGGGCTGTCCGGGGTATCTGGTTTCTTTGGCACCAGGAAACAAGGTGCAGTACTAGGTGCTGTGGTCGGTTCTATCACTCCCGTCTTCAACAATTTATGTATTTCGTCCTTCATGACCTGTTGAAGAGCTGGAGACGTCTGATACACTGGTGGGGGTCGAGGCAAACTTTTGCCCGGTAAGAGTTTTACTTCATGCATTATCTTTGAAGTTTGCCCTAATTTTGACGTAAGTACGTGAGGGAATTCTCGTCGCAACTGACTGGAGAAATCACTGCATTGTACTGTTGTGACTTGCAATGTCTTGCTTGCCACTGTCAATGATTCCACCAGTTTTATTTTCCGCTGGGGGTCGAAGCTGAAATTGATCTCATTTTCAGGTATATTGATGACCATCTGGGTCTTCTTGATGAGATCTATCCCTAAAATCACCTGTTGAGCTAAATTTGGTATGAGGAAAAATGTATGACTCCATGACTTGTGTCCAATGTGGATAGTCAATGCTACCTGTTGGGAGCAAGTGACTATTTTTCCATCGCCCATTGTCAACCTTAGTAGTTTACACGTTTTTACTTGAACTGATTTGTTTTGTACTTTCGTTCGGAAAAATTTGGTATTTACTGCCGAGATTGATGCTCCCGTGTCTAGTAGTGCATGCATCGGATTACCCTGTAATATGATTGGTACCAATGGACTGCTGTCCCCCAAAACATATTTGAAAATTGAGGATATATGAGGGTAGGGAAGTGGGGTGGCGCGATCCTCCTTCGTCGCCACCCTTGTTAGTTTAAATCCTCCCTATCGCTCTCCGACTGTTCATCTTGGGACGAGCTATTGGATTTTTTCTGAAGGTGTAGAAGGTTATGTTTTTTTTTCCAATTCCTATCAGTATTGTTGGCCTTAGTTGGTTGTGCAGCAGTGCTGTACTGTTTTGCCGGTGGAATTACCTTTGGTATTGATTTTTGGGAAATACGCTTTTCTTCGTTGTTGGTGGCATTATTGTTCCACGAAGGTTGGCGTTTGTCATTTTGGGTAGTTGTTTGGGATGTGATTCGCTGTATCCTCATGGTTTGTTCAACACTCTGGATAAGCGATCCTAATTCTTCTCTATTGGTGGGGGCCATGTGAAACGTGAAACATTGGCGAGTCGTCGCGTTCGCATTAGCTAATATTATTTGAATTATTTCCGTTTGCTGAAAACAGTCGATAACTGCATGAAAACGGAAGATGTCCTCCACGTAGTTGCGTAGGGTCTCATTTTGCCCCTGGGGTCGATGGAGGTGTTTGATAATTAACTCTGATCTCGTAATAGGCGGTAGTAATTCCGTCTTTAGCCTTTGATAAACCGTTTCATACGTGATGTGTTGAGTATCGCTCAACATCGTTTTGAGGTAGCTGAAACGAGGTTTCAAGACCAGGCGCCGAATTACTTCATGAATTCGTGTCGGAATAAGGTTACTGAGTTCCGACAAGGCTATGAGGAAACGAACGACCGATGTCGGATTACTCGGAGCAAAGGAAGGAATCTTGTCGATCACCTCCTCGTAATGCCTAGGGATATCTGACGACGTCTGAGGTCTGTCATTCCCATCCCCTGCTGGTGGTATGCCTGCGGCTTGTCCAATGTAAGCAGCGCCTTGCTGCTCCCTATGCAGCAACGCAGCAGTGATGCTATCTATTTGTGATTGCATTAGTTGCGTTTGGGTTGCATGTTGCTGCTGAGAAATGATCATTTGTTGCTGCATCAGTTGCATCATTTCGGTCAAATTCTTAGCTAACGCAGCTATTGCAGGATCGGGCTGTGAGGCTACTTGTTGAACGGGGGTCGGTGCTTCTTTACATAGGCGACAAATAAATTTCGCCTTTCGAACAGCACCCGCCTTTTTCCAATTCTCAAAATTATCCCCGGTACACTGTGAATGATAATGCACTTCACAACGTGTACAAAAAATTGGATTGGAGTCTTCGGGCGGCGTGATTTCCTCGTCACAGAATCCGCAATTCGGCATGATGATTGATAATTATTTTATATTATTATGTATTTTATATTATAATTATTTTCCGGATGATTGATAATTATTTTTAATAATTATGATTGATAATTATTATCCAATTATGATTGATAATTATTTTTTTTAGAGTGAAGCTTGTTCCAGGTTCCAACGTAAAGAGCTGTGAATTTGCACTGCTTGTTGGAACTGGAAACGTAATGATCGACCTATATCTGAGTTAATCACAAATAAGTTGGGTCTTTGTAAGATAAGAAACGGGAGAGCTGTTAATTGTTGTGCTATTTGACGGGATGAGGGAGGTCCGCGTCGGTCACCTAGTGATCTGTGTACTGTTGTTTTGTGTTGTTTCGTTATCTCGTCAGGCGCCGGCCTTGGAGAGATTATTCAGTAGGTAAGTCAGTTAATTCTCACCTGAAATCACAATGTGTCAAAGCAGACAGAAGCACACAATTTAAGTATAGGTAATGAATTGGCTCAATTGATACCCGTCGACCTATATTACGTTCAAATATTCAACGATTGTGATTAGTAGTAGGTAGCGATGTTTTTTGAGTGGAAAATCAAATAACTGCTGATAAGTTTTGATAAGTTTTGCTGGGCCCAAATATTACAAAAATAATTTGTAAAGTATCGATTATCTGTCTTTATAGAAAAGTTGTTCATCCACTCCGATCTATAAGAAGGGAAAATTTGTGGATATTTTGGTTTTCAATTGAAATAATCAAATTCGAAATTCAATTTTTGTTTAAAAAAATTGTTTTCTGAGAAAATGAAAATGTGTTTGGCGCGTGGATTCGGGATCTCTGCTACCATGAAATAGAGTTGTTAATATTCTGAGGGAATAAACAACTCGTATTCCTACCCAATGAATTAAATATATAAGAAGTTAATTGTTAACTAAATTATATGAATTGGGTATAGTTCAATAATAAGACGGAGTGTAAGTTTGATCGATTAAATATTTAATCGAGGAAGAGGTCCGCAATAAAATCAAAAGGGTTCTTGGGTATCAAGGGAACCGCAGAGAAATATGGGACGTGTACTTACTCCGAGGAAGGCCGCAAGGGAACTAAACTCTCCTCGCTTCCCAGAGCAGGGCGCGTCACGATCGCGCGTAGCAGGCTCCGAGGGACTGCTACAGAGGATAGTATACTAAGTGAGTGTAGCACATAGCTTCCTCATCATCCACAACATGGTTGGGTAGGTAATGGGATATGAGATCGTCTGGATTCTCCAAGGTGATGAGAGGATAGTATACTAAGTGGGTGTAGCACATAGCTTCCTCGTCATCCACAACATGGTTGGGTAGGTAATGGAATAGGAGATAATCTGGATTCTCCAACATGGTATGTAAAAAAAATTATAATAACACTCTTTCTGTTCACAGTGGAAGACTTCATGATGGTGAAACGAGCGTATCCCGCCTCCTCGCTCAAAAGGAAGCAGATCTTCCAGTCCTGGGGTGGAAAAAGGACAGCGCGTTCGGCTTCCCCGGGTTTCAGGATCCGCGGCTCCAAGGAACGCTCATGGGGAACCCTCCTCAGACCCATCCGAAGGGGACCGGACTTCTACGCTTGGGGAGGGAAGCGATCCGTGTAATTTTATCTTGATCCGAGAAAATATTTTCGAAAAACCAAAAGAGAAGCAAAAAATCAAACTGTAATTTGAGCATTGCAAGAAAAAACTTTCGTCTCCCCTCAATCACTCTATATTTCTCTCGTTTGTCCTTTCGAATTCCTAAAATGAACTCCTCAAATTAACCGTTCGTAAGGCGCAATATACGTGCAAAAAAATCATTCTATTCAAGTACGCGTTTACATTTTAGTCGATTAGAATACTAAAATTCGAAATTTCAAAATACAGCTGATTAGTTCATTAGTGCGCTATGCCTCGAACATACAAGATTAAATATTCATATCGTGGAATCTCCAAGTACCATTCATCTCCGACAGATCACTCCTGTGTCTGGCTCAATATTGATAACCCATCCAATGTAGGCGACTAATAAAGAGGAGAGTCTAGCCCCCAGAAAGTATTGTCGGGTTTCAGCGCTACCTACCGCCACTTCAGCAAACTACCATCCTTTTTTCAGCTCGATGTGAGCGTGGTCAAGCGGCATTTCTGAAAAGTAGGCTTACCTCGATTTTACCACCTTGGTTTTACCACTCTCTAATTTCTAAGTTTGGCGGCTTTACTTCCCTGCCTTTTTAAATTGCAAGGAAAAGGAACTTGTTATTGCATTTTTGTGTTGTTTTCATTTGTTGTGTTGTTCTTCTTTGCTACATTGAAATCTTGGGATAGCTGCAAGTTAGAGGAGCAACGGTAATGCGATCGCGAGCGTGATCACCTGATAAGATATCAGAAATGGTAGTTCGTTGAAGTGGCGGTAGGTAGCGCTGAAACCCGACAACACTTTCTGGGGGCAAGACTCTCCTCTAATAAAGATCCAATGAGAGATCCTCCTTAGTTCTGCTCTCTACCTTCGTGCGCTGTTCGACTATTTCCCACCCCTTTTGCCTGAATATGTACTACTTAAAAACACAATTATATTTATAGATATCATTAGTAAAAATACGCAAAACAAATAAATGTGGCGTTCCAAATGTTGAAAACCACCATTTTTATCCAAATATGAATATCAATTAATGTACGATATTTAAAAGAAAGATGTGTAAACTAAATGCAATAAGGAATATCATAGAATTGTAGGTTATACAAATACTTGTAATGAACCACTGAAACACTGTACTCCCTTACTCTCACTTTACATTTCCCGAATACACGAAGATTGTGCCCTATGAATGGTTAAAATGTACTATAAGAACGAAATACCCCTTCTTCCTTCTCCAACCCCACCTTGTGGCATATTTGTGACGTTCCTATGATTAATATAGCGTTCTAACGTATTTTAGAGGTCCGCAAGGACTAGTTTTGTTCTTTCTTACCTCGTGATTCACTTAAGATCCAAACGCAAAATCAAACTAGGAGTAAAATTTTGAAATTAAAGCATTATGTAACTAACATTTTTGAGTGTTGTAATTTGAAAATTCAACTTTTTAAAACTAATGAATGACGAAGAAAATTTATAATCGTCTATTTGTGGATAATGGACAAGTCATCGCTGTGAAAATAAAGTGTAATAAATATAGATATTGTTGTAATCGCATCTTTTACTGCTACTATTCATCCTTACTTCACTGAGTTGATGACAATGGACGTATGAACGTTACGAAGATGAGTAAAGTGAGAAAAGAAGAAGAATAAGAAAACGGAGGTCAGTCAATTTTAGAAGATACAATATCTAGTAGGTGAGGGGAACTACAAATAACGTTATACACATTAATCGATTTCTAATATCGATGTAGACTAATCAACATTGGCCAAGTGGGTGTGGCACATAGTTTCCTCCTATCCATAACCCGATTGTACAGATGATCCGATGCATAGTAGTTGATCTCAAAACAATCTCTAAATACCTTGCACTACCCTCATAGGGGACCATCTACACGTCAACCGGCACAATCTCTGAGTATTGTTGGAAAATGTAGACGTTATGGCTGTGACAAGGAACTATACTTTTGCGCATGCGCAGCGGCTACTAGATGTATGGGGGCAATGATTTTCATAGGGGACCATCTACACGCCAACCCGCACAATCCCTGAAAATTTCATCGAAATCGGATGAGAATTGTGGAAGTTATGACTGTGGCAAGGATTTCATCACAGACACACAGACAGACAGACACGGAACCAAAATTGTTCAGGAAGGTTTGAAACGTAAAGCACGAGTGGAAATTTTGATTTTGGAAAACTTTTTTTCAACCTTGAAAAGTGAAAACAAAGCTTCCGCTACCTTGGTAGACTCGGAAGCAAAATTCCATGTTAATGATATGATCTCCAGTAGGCACAGTCAACACATTTGACCCAAATTAATCGATTACTACGATTGTTGTTCGCTAATCGATTTCTATAATTGATCGAAGAAGTACGAAGAAGTTCAAGTCAACGTTAAATGACGAGATATTTAGTATTGAGGGACACTTAAAATCAACTTGATTGACGTTAATCAATAAATTACTAAGATCGACGACTCAACACCAAATATATGACTTTGAATTCATGGATGGCTGAATGAATGAATGAATTCATTCATTCATTCATAACCATATTCCTGATAAATCAAATTTTCGTTGATAAGGGTAGTAAATTAAGTTTAAGTTAGAAAACATACAGACAGACAAGAAAACCGAGGTCAGTATAAAACCAGGGAAGAAATAGGAGGAAGGCTCAGACAATGATGGATGACTATCTCTACTAGGCAAGGGAATCTAAGCACTAACTTGATACAAATTAATCGATTAAAAAGTTCTATATTGACTAATCGATTTCTGAAGCGGATATTATACATTAAAACAATTCAACAATCATAAAAATTTATGACTGAGTTTAGGGTTATAAAGAAATAATCCTTCGGGCCTCGCCTCCTAGACCTCTACAAGCTAACTGCTTAGAGCCTTTAGCTGAAATTCAAGAAACATGGAAACCCGGACGTGGAAGTGACCAAAAGAAGCAATTTTACTCACTCTTTTTACAATCCGATTCTACTTATTAGTCTTCATCCTCTCTTATTTAGTTTCTACATTAAGTTAGTTTCGTTATTTGAATCACTTTATTTGAACAGCCATTTGACTGGATCGTTTCGTGTGGTCGCGCTTAGAACTTAAAAGGGCGTTTAAAACTCTACCTGTTGTCGATCTGCAGTACTATCTGGAGTTCTACGCCAGAGCGCTCAATAGAGAGTTTTTGGTGCCAAAATCTTACGGGCCCCGTCAGGAGGAGACTAGCGCGAGCAACAGAGGATGCTACCCAGTTGAAGGAGGAAAGACGTTAACTTTGGACAGGGGGGGAATGGAGGCGCTCGTCACGGTGGGCCTCGAGGAACGGGTGACTGTCTGGGGGCACCCTTTCATCGTCGCCCGCTGATGTCGGGAGGCAAATCCATCGTCACCCGCAAACTCCGTGCTTTGTGAAGAGGTTCCACGGGGCCCGTCAGTGGTTTCCAAAAACTCTCTAATATGTGAATCCCGTCACTTTTCGCGTCGCTTTTTTTTCGTGTGACGTGAACGACATTCCTCGATTTTTGCAGTGTTTTTTGACAGAGGCTTCGCTTGTTAGGCATTTTCTTCTATGGTAATTTTTTTCCTGGTGTTGAACGTTATTCTAGGGCCCTAATATAGAATTTGACTTGAAATTCCAGAATCTAAAATTGAGGCGAATTCCCCATTACAACGGTTTCGGGGGTAGGTATGTAATTTATGCATAAATTGACGGCTTTCCAACGAATGCTGAACGGTTTTTATACGAACAACAATGAAGAAGATAAAGTTCCGTAGCAACGACTTGGTTATAAGTGGGAATCGTTCCCAAAAACGTGACTATTTTTGCTAGTAGTAAAGTAAGTTTAGTTTGATGCAGTAAACAGACAGCAGATGAGAAAACCGAGGTCAGTGTGAAATAGAGGTGTGTTGGTACAGCTGTACCGGGACTGTGGAATTGAGTATCAACTTGTAACGGTTCCATGCAGTGACAAAAACTCAGCCCTTATCAGCCCAGTTTCACGGACCGATAAGATATCATGGAATGGCTCTGGACCTGGAAGGGATCTTTCAGACCAGTAAGGATGGAACTTGTCTACAGTTTAGTTCCAGTACTGGGAAGCGCCCTTGCCAATTCCACAGACAAATAAGATATGGAGATTGGCTCTGGACCGGGAAGGGATTTGGACCGGTAAGCATAGATCTTGTCCCCAATTCTGTTCCATGTAGCTGGAAGTGCCCTCACCATTTCCATGGACCGAGAATATAAGAGTATCAAGGAATAGCTCTAGAGCGGGAAAGGATCTTCTGGGATGGTTAGCATGGAAATTGTCTCCAGTATTATTATTGTCATGTTAAGTTCTTAAACTGCAACGAAAATTATTCTTTCCTTGACTTGTTCGGTCACTATTATTTATAATAAATTGTCTCTTTTGTAACACTTGTTCAAATTTCTTCCTTTTAGCGAATTTTCAAGGAAAATGAAGCTATTGTATTGCAAGTTGAGATTGCAAGCATGGAAGAAGGAAGATAAGAAAGTAAGTAAGTAAAAGTAAAGTAAGCAACCATTTCAGGTTGAATTTTCGTCCGAATGCCATTCTTGGCGTCGCAGACGTCATCAGCTGTCTCCCTAAGGGGAGATCAGAATTTGTTCTGATGATTTCGCTCATGGCTTCCCAAACATCACCGCCCTGGGTTGGAATGAGAGATTGCCGATCGTCTAATAGACAGAAAACTTTCTGCTGGCGACCAGATTCGAACTCGCATCCCCGCTAGATGGTTCTTATCCTATCACTGCAGTCGGGTACACTGTCCACTAGACCACCGACGCCCACGCCCGGGGAGGTCCGATGCGATCCATGTGTCACGACGTCAGCATTGACAAAGCATATGAATTCAGTAATTGATACAAGGAAGATAAGAATTTTACTGCCTTCTTCCATGTCATGAGAGTGGGATTTGACCACCATCAGTAGGCAGTACTGGTAATGGAACTGTACCGGTAATTTGGAACGGTTACATATTTGTCACTGTAACTGTTGGAACCGTTCCAGTGAAATATCTGGACTGACACACCCTTAGTGTGAAACCAGGGGAGAAGTAGGAGGAAGGCTCGGTCAATGATAGATGAGAGAATCTCTAGCAGAGTAGGGTAGCTACAAATTACTTGATACACATCAGACTTCAAAGATGGATGTAGATTAATCGACATAATAACTACACTTCAAAATAATATGAGTTTGCAATAGTTAAGTTCAACTTCATTAACATAGTTTTGGACAAGAAATGTGGAGGACTAAAGATGTGAGAAGTTACCCATCCTTGCACGCTAACAGCTCTTGTAATTAATCATTAAAACTGCAGGGACTCTTACTATTGCAATGATATGAAAGTAGCATGCTGGACTGTTGAAGTGAGCCTTCCTTCTGCTTCTTCCACGGTAAAACCTCACCATACCTGCCTCCACCGGGTCTGTAAGGAGAGGCAGTCCGGAACCAGTTCGGAACTGAAAGGGGGAGGGGATAGAGGCTAATGGACTCCTCCAAACCCCTCCGAACCATTCAGGACTGCCTCTCCGAACAGAACCCAACTGTCACCCTAGCTGATATGCAAGCATCCTCAAAAAAACGAAATGGCCACTATCTCGAGTTTTGTCAACCAATTCCAGTTCTTCAGAATCTGAAGTTTTTAAAGTGATAATTGTATTTTTTTCAGATTTTACGATAGTTTGGTAAGCTCCCAGCTCTCGCTGTACCGAAATAATAGTCATGGGCACCACTTCAACAGTTCAAACCAGGTTCAAATATCAATGACGTAAGACTACAGCTACAATTCATGAGGAGCTCTTTGAAAACACTGACAACATGAGCAAACTCATGTCGATTCACACTAGGTTTGTTCCAGCAAGGCGACCGTGGTCGACCGGCGCATGCGCATTACTACTAACCACTGTTCTAGCACGACAATCTGCCCAACTTTGCGGTTGAACCACTGTTCCAGCAAATCGACCGCGGTCGACCCAAACCCGACCGCTTTGAGGAGTGCGGTCGCGAGCGGTCAAGATTGGAAACCTCACACTAAAGAAACCTCTACCTTAACCTTCTCATTTCAAAACGAGCTCCGCGGTGGAAGGACCTCCCAAGGTGTTTTGATTGAGAGTTTATAGTCATCAGATATAGGTACAGTAGACAGTAGATTTTTTTAGTAGATTAGTAGTAGATTTAGTAGATTAGTAGTAATGGATTTTTTTCACCCCCCTGTTGGAAGAACTTTTTTCAGAAACGTGTGAAGCTTCAACCCATTGTCCTCAAATTTCTCTCTCTCACAAAGGAAACCTTGAAATCTCTTTACACCCTCGTGAAGATAAATTTGCATTAAAATTGTGACTTTTCTATAACATCATACCTATACAGGGTGTCTACCATTTGGATGGACCAAACTTCAAGGATCGATTGTACAAGTAATTTGCTACAAAAAATGTCTCCCGGCAATTTTTTCTTAACTCACTCAAAATGCCTTTTTTCACTTCGAAGTTTTTTTTCGCGTTTTCGACTTTACGTCATTAAAATTGCCATAATTTCTGTTATTTACCAGATAAATTCAAATTTAAGGATATCGTTGGCAAGAGCGTTAAATTTCCAAGCTACCAAGTGTAAAACCGAAATCTTTTAGCAATAAACCATCTCTAAAAAATCAAGTCAAAAAGCAAACTTCAATTTTTTTTGAAATATGACTCTTTTTAAATTGAAAAACTTTTTTTTTTTAAATTGAACGCCTGTCCATTTCGATGGGCGCTCTTCAGAAAAACATGCTTAAATTGTCAGCTTTCCAACGGTATATCAAGTTTTCTTTTTTAAATTCAAATTGGAAGAGTAAATGAAGTTTGAATGCAAGAAAACGTGTGTTTTACAAAAAATCGCGGTGTATGGTCTCCCTCGATCTCAAGATGACTTGTTTGGTATCATTTCCTATGTAATTTTTCACGCTGAATCAGATGGTGATACTTCCGAATAATTCTGAGTGCTAGAAAGTGGATTTTTCGAAGAAAACCTTCGTTTTTTCGTACATAAAATACCAACGCATTATTCGTAGATATGGTAGTGAGGATGAAGTAAAACCTTTCTATTCAATAAAAACATCAATCAGCTAGAAATGTTTTTATTGAGTAGAAAGGTGTACCTAACTCTCCGACTTTGCTTGCTTTGGATCTGTACAATATTTTTTGCCATCCTCATGAAAGAAACAGTTTTTAGGAATTTTAAATGATTACAGCAATGAGAAAAGGTATTTTATTCATTATGCATCCTATGCGACGATAGCAGGTATGGAAACCTGAAGTCACACATACTCAGAAGTAACGCGATTTTCGACCAACTGGCTGTTGAGTGTTCCAGCAGTGGTTGAACCACGGTGATGGTCACACAACCGCGATCTATAAGGCTGTGGTTTTTGGGCTAACCGCGGTCGACCGCGGTTGGCCCTGCTGGAACAAACCTATTAATAGACTATGCAAGTTGAATATGAGTGCATCGTTCAGGAATATTGGTTATAATTGTTTATTTTATCAAGTGGAACAGGATATATGCTGACAGAAAGGGATGTCCTCAGTGGCATGAAGCTGCTAGAGCAGTAAGTCCGAAGGTACGACCCCACCAGAGAATTGGTACAGCGCGATCAGATGTGGGATAATCGTTAATAACTTGCTTTGGGAATTTGCTAAGTGGAAGACTCAACTTTTTCGTGGATCAAAATTTTGGGCTCGACGAGTTCATTACTTCCAATAGCACCATTCCTCGTTGATCATTGTCTTGGCTCTGAACAATTTAGGATTGCAAACGGATTAATGGTTGTTGCCACCAATCCAGCAGACCACCACTCAAATCTCTGTTCACATCCTCACCTCATCAACCATGAGTTTACCTGCGCTTCCATCGAATAAGAGGTAGGAAACATGATTTCACGATCGCAGGTACACAAAAGCCACGAATAACAGAAGGCATACAACAGCTACAGCGAAAACAGCAGTAATGAATCCCCAAAAACCATAATCCAATTCTTCATGCAGTCCATGGTGGGCCCACATTTCAAATCCAACGTGAAATTGACAAACATTAGTTCCACGAATCCTCAGTTGTAAAAATTGGTGTTTACCTGGTGAAATAACGTCTTGGGATCTTGAATTTCGAGACGAAAGCCACAAAACCGAACGAATCTAGTGCAAACCGTTACGAATTTCTCTGAAGATACACTGTTTTTAGTAATATCACACTGTTTAGGTCAAAATCACAAAACTCATAAAATTAGCGTTATCAATGACACATGCACACAAAACAAAGCAAGCACGAAAATCTGTCAGCCACAAAGGTGCACATTCAGACGTGAAAATAAAGGGTATACCATGGAGGAGGTTTTGAGAGAAAACGAGAATAAACAAACCAACTACGCACCAAGATGTCTTCTAGGGACAGCCAAATTTTCAGGAATTCTTTGCTCGATTTTTGTGTTTAAACCTCTCAAAGATATTCTTTAACTTCAAAACTCTTAATTTTAAAGAACTGCTTCATTTTGTCTCAACTTTTCCGAAACTTCAAAAGCGCTTGAAGCCAATTGACAGATTAGCTATCTTTGCTTCCCGTAGTAAGATCATTTTCATACAACAAAGTAATTTCCGCCATCTTAGATTTTGTGCCAAGTTCAAGCCGAAGCGTGCTGTTTGTTGCAATACAAGTCGCTTTTTTTCGAATTTTCAACTGAATCTTGATGAAAATGTAAGTTGAATACGTGGTAATTTGTACAAATAAGATACATTTTGGGAAAATCCTCCTTTGGTGCAGGGAATTTCGCTCTCTGTAGCTCAAAGCTGTACGCCGGTTTCGTTGTAGGTGGTGGATGGCTTGAAAGTTATGTTTTATGTCCTTTTATGACATTATTTTAACGATGAGTTGCTCTCGCATTCAGGAAATTATATTTCATCATAAAATATTCCGGCAGACTATTGCATTATGAAGATTTCCTCCTAGATGTCTTCCTGTGATGCTAGTAGATCCGATGTGAGACGTTGACTGTGCGGGTAGATGAGCTTCGAAGGTGTTCCTTTACTTTTCTCTGCTCCAATGTAGCGTAAGAGCTGAGTAAAGGGATGACCATATTTATGAAACATTGGGATCATTTGTGAGTACCAAGTAGGTACAATTTCCCACTTTTCAAAAATATGTTATTTACCTACCTATGGAATTTTTTACACCTACCTATTTTGGTGTATTTTGACAAATTAAGGCTAAATGTCACGATGTTTTAGTGTGATTCTGAAATAAGAGATGGCAGCACCATTGGGGCCAAATTTCGTTTACTCCTCAGTTGAGAACGGATCGAGATATTTTAGTTCCGCAAACGGATTTCTCTTCAAGATCACCGTAGAATTCCGGGTAATTGATTTAGAAAGTGTGCAAAAATTTTTTGCTCACAGTTCCAACAAAAATTTGTTCAAATTTTGAACATTTTCAAAAAGTGGCCTTATAGCCACTTGCAGAACCTCCATCAGAATACGAATCCGTTTGCAGAATTTTTCTAACTTGATCATAGCCGTCGGATTCGCGTTTTTACGATTTGGAGCGGGGCGAGGGGGCGATCATGGGCTGGGGGGGAGGGCGGCGATCAAACGCCCCACCGCCCGCCCGACCATCACACATTCATGTTTTGCTAGTATGCACCCTTTGGTCGCTATTCTTTTTCCCGGCCACCTAATAGGTAGCTACCATCAACCTTCCCATTTCCAACTTCTCTGTCTTGAGGTTGATCGAATTGGGCGAAATTTCCATAAAAAGCAAGACACATTTAGATGAAATTCGTCAGGATTGTTCAAATTGGCATGTATATAGTCCCCTACGAAAATCAAGACCCCGGAGCTGATAGTAGCACTTCGCAGATTTTTTCCGTTGATTGTGTCCTCCTTTACCCCAGATTAATCGCATATGGACGCCCAATTCTTACTGTGGGACGTCCTAAAAACGTCTGCCAAGTTGGGTTGGCAGTATAGCTTCCTCACTCATTGTAACATGGACGTATAGAATCAGTTGGCGAAAAAATTATGATTCAAAGAGTTATTGAATACCAAAATATTAGCGCTCCACCGTCTAGGACCTAACCCACACAATCCCTGAAAATTTCATCGAAATTGGTTGAATAGTTGCGGAGTTTTGGTTGTAACAATAAATTTAAAGTTCGCGCATGCGCAGCGGCTATTGCTTGACCAATTTGATTGAAACTTATAGGGTGTCTCTCACTTCTTTTACGAATACAAAGCTTCCCTACCTTCGGTAGTGAGGAAGCAAAACGATGTAGTGATCGCTGCACAATCGCGGAATATCCATCTGTATGGTATTTACCTTGTAAGACCACAGCACTAGTTCTAGGGTATTTATTACAGTGCACTAACGGTAATTTTGGGACAGTCATGTTTGTAATTTAGTAGTATACCTAGTACTACCTCAAAATTCAACACTTCGCTAGTGTTAGGCGTTATAATTACATGAAATCAAGAATGACATTTAAAAACAGAGAGAATTGATAATTTAACTCTTAGAAGAGGGAATTCGGGAATAAAAAATTCAGACACGGGGGATTTTAGTTTCAAATTTATTTAGATTTATAGATCTCCCCTTAGGGAGACAGCTGATGACGTCCGCGACGCCAAGAATGGCAGTCGGACGAAAATTCAACCTGAAATGGTTGCTTACTTTTACTTTTACTTTTTTATTTAGATTTATTTTGATATTATTTCAAAGATATTTGAATTTTTGGTAAATAATGATTAGGTGTTTTTACCTTTTTCAACAATATTGCAGAGTGAATTAACTACCTACTAATTATTTTTTCATCATCTTTAGCTGTTCACAAAATTTTGAAATCAACGTCAAACGCCAAGAATATGCTCATCAAACCATCTATTACTAGTTGTTCTAGATACCTAACTAGTCTATGTACAGTGAACTGAAATTATCACAATTTTAGAACTAACTATTAAGTAGGTAGTGCAAACCATTATCTGAATCAAATTAACACAGAATGTGTCTCATAAGTTATTTGTTCATGTGTCTTGCTTTTTATGGAAATTTCGCCCAATTCGATCAACCTCAAGACAGAGAAGTTGGAAATGGGAAGGTTGATGGTAGCTACCTATTAGGTGGCCGGGAAAAAGAATAGCGACCAAAGGGTGCATACTAGCAAAACATGAATGTGTGATGGTCGGGCGGGCGGTGGGGCGTTTGATCGCCGCCCTCCCCCCCAGCCCATGATCGCCCCCTCGCCCCGCTCCAAATCGTAAAAACGCGAATCCGACGGCTATGATCAAGTTAGAAAAATTCTGCAAACGGATTCGTATTCTGATGGAGGTTCTGCAAGTGGCTATAAGGCCACTTTTTGAAAATGTTCAAAATTTGAACAAATTTTTGTTGGAACTGTGAGCAAAAAATTTTTGCACACTTTCTAAACCAATTACCCGGAATTCTACGGTGATCTTGAAAAGAAATCCGTTTGCGGAACCAAAATATCTCGATCCGTTCTCAACTGAGGAGTAAACGAAATTTTCTTCATTTTGGTGCTGCCACGTGGTGGCAGATTTCACAACTAAACTCGGGACATTTAGCCTTAAATGGTACTTGAAGAATGCCTAGTTATGATCGAGAAGCGTGGGATTTTTTCAATTCGCTGGAAATAGTTTGGTAGGTACCTATGTATTTTTGGATATCTCAGGAAGGAGTGTTTCTAGCGAGGTTCAACTAAGATACTTTTGAAGGGGGGGGGGGGGGGGGGCTACCCGTATTTTCTCTAAGGACGCATCATGTTTATTACACTTCAGGATCGGAGAAACATTCAACAGAGACTAAATTTGTGATGAATTGAACTAGAAATAGGTACATATTTGAATACAAAATTTGATTGCTTAACTAAAATTAAGTAGGTTTTATTATGTTTTGGAAGGCACGAAATTCGCATACGAGTACCAAAGGTTCAGGTTTTCAACGTCATTGAACACGGTCTGTTTGCCAGCTTTCCGTAGAATAACAATCGCTACAGGTTTTTTTTTTCAGCAGATTATATATAACTCTTGGCCATTGGTTGTCTTTATCCGTGAGCCCCAATAGGCGTTTTTGGCATTAAAATCACACCAACAACAAAATTAGCATCTTAGATAATGAACTGCTGACACTATTGTAGGGAAGAATGTTGTGTTCAATGAAGTTGAAAACCTGTACTTTTGGTACTTGTATGTGAATTTCGTGCCTTCCAAAACAGAATAAAACTTTTTTAATTAGGTAATCATATTTTGTATTTGTAATAGATGGGTGGAAAGTAAAGAACAAGAACGATAGACGGTGTAGACTAATTTATTCACCAATAGGTAGGTAGGTATCGAGGAGGGGATGGCACCAGTGGTGCCACAATACAAATTAATAATTCCCTGTATAACATCTTCCCCCTTACACAATTTTAGAATTTTAAAATTAAATTCAACGCTTACAACGTACGTTTTACATGTTCTTCTAGAACTGGTACCTAGCAAGGTGTCCACGATAACATAATGTAACCTTCTTATGTATACTAAATTGTAAACATAAACAAAGTCATTTGAATCTGACACAATTACATTAAAAAGACAAAATAAAAGATCATTCAAAAGCATCAATTCTTATTGCTTTTGTAAATTATAGTTTGTGAATTATATAGCACAGGGAATACAGAGAATTATTAATTTGTATTGTGGCACCACTGGTGCCATCCCATCCTCGTCGCCAATTGTAATAGATGGGGAGAAAGCAAATATCAAGAACGATGGACGGTGTAGACTAATTTATTCACCAATAGGTAGGTAGGTATCGGGGAGGGGATGGCACCAGTGGTGCCACAATACAAATTAATAATTCCCTGTATAACATCTTCCCCCTTACACAATTTTAGAATTTTAAAATTAAATTCAACGCTTACAACGTACGTTTTACATGTTCTTCTAGAACTGGTACCTAGCAAGGTGTCCACGATAACATAATGTAACCTTCTTATGTATACTAAATTGTAAACATAAACAAAGTCATTTGAATCTGACATAATTACATTAAAAAGACAAAATAAAAGATCATTCAAAAGCATCAATTCTTATTGCTTTTGTAAATTATAGTTTGTGAATTAGATAGCACAGGGAATACAGAGAATTATTAATTTGTATTGTGGCACCACTGGTGCCATCCCATCCTCGTCGCCAATTGTAATAGATGGGGAGAAAGCAAATATCAAGAACGATGGACGGTGTAGACTAATTTATTCACCAATAGGTAGGTAGGTATCGGGGAGGGGTGGCATCAGTGGTGCCACAATACCAATGGGGGGTGCGCCTTGATTTTTTTTTAGATTTTTGATCGAAAGTAGACTACATCCTGAGAATTTTGACACAAACCGCGACCTTCTAGAGTGAGTAGATCTGTTTCTATGATTTTTCAAAGTTTCGACCGTTTATGACGTCACGCGCCCCTCTCGCCTGCATAAACGGTCGAAACTTTAAAAATTCATAGGAAAAGATTTACACACGCTAGAAGGTCGCGGTTGGTACCAAAATTCTCAGAATGAGGTCTACCTTAGATTAAAAATAACAATAAACAGTTTTTCCTACCCAGGCGCACACCCTATTAATTATACCCTGTATGACAGTATTAAATATAGATTTCTAATTAAATTTATCACGATTTTAGTCCTTGCAAATTGTTTCCCCGGTCTATCGAGAAGAGCACTTCAGCAATTTTCATCAAGAAAGCCATCTATGCAAACCCCAATCCAAAAAGAAATAAAGGAAGTAACCACAGTTTACATAACAGTAATCAACAAAAATGGAAACATAGCTGCCATATATTGCCACTTCGAAAGAAGATTATTTGTCACTACTAACAAGCTTTGCTTAACGTCGTTTATCTCTCGCCTCTTTTGGTTTGAACTCGTTTCGAATGTTTGGTGAAAGTGGGCATACTGTCATGGTCGTTTATACTTCTTCTTCGTTCTGAAAGAAGTTGATTATTCTATATTTCATTGGCGTATCTTTATTACTCCAGGATGCCCAGAGGTGGACGTGGGGGCCGTGGAGCTATCATCGGAGGACGCGGTGGCATCGGGAGAGGAGGAGTTCCCTTCAAGGTTCAGAAATTCGTGCCGCGACATCCCTTCGACATGGTTCTCTGCGAACCGGCTTTCCAGAGAGTCAAACCTGCAGCCAACGACGAGGCGTTTACTCAGGTTCGTTCACACACGTCTTCAAGGTTGGAAATTAAAATTTCATTGAAAAAATATATGTATATTCTCTGTAGAATGTCTTGAATCCATGAATTACTCATGAATTTGCTCAGTTAGATCTCAATAGATTTCAGTATCCAAACTTTCAGCACGGAAATCTGTGTAGTTAGGTGGCTATAACCTGACAATACTACCAATACAAACCATGGAGGAAGGAATTTGGTTTTGGTATTTTGCCACCTTTTGGTACTTCACAGATGAGGTCTGTCTCGTTAGCAGGATCTTTGGCTGAAGTGGGCCAAATGTAGGAAAGGGTGGACAAGAAGCAGTCCATGCAGTAAGTTTTGGACTGAGCTGAGTTGGTGGGTCCAACTTCACGAGAAGGTCATTTCATTCGATTCCTAAGCTGGGTTCACATGAACGCAGTTGAGGCGGCTACGTGATTGACGCGTTAGGGCATTTGATTGGCTGCTTGACGCGTCCGAATATCTGAATGAATTCATGTGAACATTCATGAATTCATGAATGTTCATGTGCCAAAGCAAAGACATGAAAATGTCAAAATCAAATCATAATTATATGGTTTCTATCCGTCCTTAGTCATAATTAATTGTAGTATAAGTACTTGGATTTTTAAAATTTTGAAGAAGGAATTTCTGAAACTTTTTTTGATTCCCAAAAAATTGTGAAAAATTCATATAGCTCGTTTTTTGAGCAAGGCCTTCAATGGGGAATTTGCCTCACATTTTTTTTTTTTTCGAATGAGGGTTTATTTTTATGGAATAAAACCATAGTGAGCTGCTCGAAAACGCATCCAAAAAATTTAGAGAATTTAAGGAAGATGGAAATTTTAAATGTGGTGGCAATGTGTAAGAGGCAGCCATGTTTGAAATGTAACGGATATTCTACCAATCTGACTTCAAAGGAGGTTCTGTGGCGCTTACCACAGAAGCGGAACATACACGAACTTTTAGCTTACAAGTAGTGCGCACAAGAGTGTGCCGCAAACTGGCAGGAAGAACCCAGACACAAAAGTGACCAAAAGAAACAATATTACTCACTTTTTTACAATACGAATCTACCTACTAGTTTATCAAGCATTATTAGTCTTCATCTTCTCTTATTTAGTTTCAAGATTTGAATCACATTATTCGAGTAGCCATTTCACTGGATCGTTTTGTGTGGCGGTACTAGAACTCTGTCTGTTGTCGGAGTTGTTTTCGCGACTTTTTTTTTTTCGTATGACGTCAACAATATTCCTCGGTTTTCGCGGTGTTTTGTAACAGAGGCTTCACTTGTTTAGGCATTTTCTCCTACGGTAATTTTTTCCCCTTGGTTATTCCTAGTGTTAAACGTTATTCTAGGGCCCTATTATAGGATTTGACTTGAAATTCCAGAATCTAAAATTGAGTCAAATTCCCCATTAGGATTATTGAATCATTATGTACGGATTCTGACTACAGAAAATTGGAAAAAAGTAGGTAACGCAACACGATAGTCAACAAAAAAAGTGTTGAGGAACTCCTTGAGGGACCTTTTCGTGTACCTCGATATTCTGCTCCTTTTGAGCCGATTTCAAGGATTTCCTCAACGTCGAGTTAGGATTGTGAACACGACGCTGAGGAAATGGTCATACGACTCGAGGAATTCCTCAAGGATTTCCTCGACATGGCAACTGTGAATAGCGCTGAGCATGCGACGGTTCCTCATCGCCTCCTTGAGGAGTTCCTCGGCTTTGAGGAATGACTGTGAATTCTGCCCTTAGATCGCTACAGTCCACTCCAAAAGTACTCGGGCAGCAGAGGTGCGACTGATCAAATGCCCGAAAGTGTCGACCGCCTAACTGCGACTACTGCGCTCATATCAACCCTTCTTTACTTTCATGGCACTAGCTAGACTTCTCCTTCGCTGTTCACACCGTACTATGCTCAGTGTTTCACTATTACTTTTGCCTCTGTTCCACATTCTTGAGCTCAGTGTATCCGCCCACTAACTGTTAAACGTCAGAATATTCTTGATCTTGAAATCTAGTAGTTTCTTTCGAAATGTCCCATTTGACACCCTGCTATTAATCTCCATCCTTCAACAGGCGTTGCTGAAGAGAAACACCGATCTGACTCCGTCTTCTCAAGAACAAGCGGCGGTTCTTGGTCTCGTGACGAAAATCCAGTCTGTCTTCGACCATCTCATCGTTGCCCCAGGCAATTTTGATGCATGTGTGAGTGATTTTTTTTCAGTAATCAGTTGTATGTTGACATTCTCTGCAACTTGCACCTAGCGATGTTTTTATTGTTCCAGAGGAGCCAAAAGATGGCCTCCTCGAGTGGTTATTGTAGTGATGTGACAACACGGAACTTTCACGAAACGATTTATTAATCACACAAACAACTTTCGTTGTTCAAACTACACAGAATTCAGTTTTCTTCTTCAGTTTTCTTCTTCGTGCCTTCTTTCATCGACTCATAGCAACTTATTTAAGGCCGATTCCCGTATCAGTGTCAAGATACGAGTTTTCTTCTTCTGAATCGCTCTGATACGACTAGTTTCTTAGCAGAATCAAGTTAACACGCCTTAACTCGAAAATCGGGAGGCTTGTTTGAGGCATTTCTAGTAGATACAAGTCTATAACTCCGAAAATCGATAGAAATCGACCCCCAAAACCCCCGGGTACCAATAACTCAATTTGGTCGAGTTTTCACGTTACGACTTTCTGGCTTAGCACGGCAGTATGGCAGACCTGTTTGGCTTACATCCTGTACATGTGATGTGACATGACTCCCGAAGATGTCACATTAGAGGATGTTGTAGGATTAATTATCATGTTAGGAAAATCCCGTCAAAGTGACTTCAATGGCATACGAGACATCCAGAGAAGCCACAGCGCAACTCTTTGATGCCATGAGGAGTGGCAGAACTTTGGATGTTGCCCAGTACGAAGAGGGTGTGGTGTCAAAATTGCGAGAAATGGCAACACAGCGAAAAACCACTGAGCTTGCAGCCAGCGAGCAGCTTTTGACATCACTACCCAGTAGGCAACAGAGGACCATTTTGAGGACTAGGGAGGCATTAAAATGGCTCAGCGTCCTCCCACTTGCAGCAGACAACTTCAACTTGTCATCTTCCCAATTCCGTGACGCGCTAGCCATTCGGTGCAGTTGGGAACCAAGAGGGTTGCCAGTATGGTGCGACGGATGCGGGAGTCCCATGGACATGAACCACGCCCTCAATTGTATGAAGGGCGGTCTGATCAAACAGGGACACGACCTGGTTCGGGACGAATGCGCCAAAATAGCAAGCCTCGCATGGAATGGCGTTGTCACAGAACCAGTTCTTCGTGAAAGTGCTGATGGCAGCCCCGGCCTGGTGGCAGACATGAAGGTTCATGGTGTGTGGGACCGTGAGAGACCTGCGTTATAAACGCTCTTACACTTCCATGGACTGGCCAACCATCTCTCGCCATGCTGCCCGAACTAAACATGCAAAATACGACAGAATTGCCGAAGATCTGAGAGGTTCTTTCACGCCACTCGTAATTTCATGCGATGGAGCATTGCATAAAGAGTATGACGCTTTTCTCAAGAATGCCTCCCTACGCCTTGCCAATAAACGGTCCAAGTCCTGCGCTCAAGTGATGATGTGGACGCGAGTGAAAACACAATTCTCCGTCCATCGAGCGGTTTCCATGAGGCTAAGAGGTCCAAGGAAACAAGTCGCAAACGCAAAAAAACCCTTTGGCATAAATCAATTTGAATTTTTGGCATACCGATTTGAACTTCGGCAACTCAATTTGAACTTTCGGCTAGTCCATTGCGTTTCGGCAACTACTGGAGTCCTTGTCCACCTTTGTTCCTTCTACCATGTTCAATAAATTGTTTTTCTCTCTCTCTAAAATTATCATGTTAGTTGTGTTAGATTCCCATAGCAACGTTGAAATAAATTCATTCTGGTTTCGGGTTCTTTCGTTTTGATTTGAATTCTTATATTAGGAAATCCTTCATTGGTGACGAGGATTGGATTGATCTCATTCTGCTTGATGTCATCCTATTGTAACTGAGTTCGCATCAAGTGATTATAACGTGATTTATGCTTTCAGCAAGTTGATGAATCAAGACAAGTGGGATCTTTCAAAAAGGGTACCATGTTGGCCGGGAAGAATGTGGCGGATATTGTGGTCATTCTGAAAACACTGCCGACTAAAGAGTGCGTGGGGGCTCTTGGAACGAGAGTAGTTGACGACTTGCGGTCTTCAAACCCTAAAGAAGGTGAGTTAGACTACCAAATACCACTTTAGTAGTGTGGAGTTTAGATACAATGCATGTATACCATTTCCAAATTAAGTTAAACTTTTTCCATTTAGATTTAGACCTTTTCATTTTGAATTTCATCTCAGGAAATTATTAAGCCTCAATTTAAAAAGTTTGCCAAGTGGGTGTGGCACGTAGCTTCCTCGTATCCATTATCCGATTGTATAGATGATCCGATGCATAGTAGTTAATCTCGGAACATCAATCTCTTAGTACCTTGCTCCAAGTTTCTTTGAAATCAAATGGAAAATGTAGAAGTTATGGCTGTGATTAGGAATCGGGTATTTCGGTGGGTCGGAAATTCAGGTTTTTGACCTCAAATTTGGATTCAGCACCCTTGAAAACCTATATACTCCAACTTTAAGCTCAATGATTCTATAACATGTGGTAGAAAAATTAATTAAAGAGATCATACGTTTGAAAAAAGGCGGGCGGCTATAAATACACACACACTAGGCAAGGACTAAACCACGCGCGTGTGTGAGTAGTATTTTGTAGTATCCAAGAGGTCCTCCAAGGGTTTCTGTGCATGGATACTTTTTTCAAAGACAGTTGGCTAGCTACGTCACACCATTCAAATCTTCAACTTTCCTTAGCTTCTCTGATTTTGACATTTTATGTCTTTACTATGGCACATAATTAGAGTATTTTTGTACTTGCCGTTTCGTTTCACACGTATCTACTCCCACACGCAAAAAGTTCCTTGACACCAAAAGCCAACTTTTGGCGTTTGAAAAAATCCGCTGTCTACGCGAGGGTGCGCTACGTGAGGATAACCTCTGAGTAGATGGAGTTGTTTTTCTTCTTCCATGGACTACCCAAGGCAGAAAACAGCAAGTTTAAGGTGTAACAGAAAAGACTATTTGTTTGTACCTACCACTACCTTTCCACCTTGTAATGACTCATACTTGTAAATACGTAGTTCTCAAATAAAGGTCGAGGGAAACCCTGAGTGACTCACACCATGCAAGGTGGGTAAGGTGAGGTACGGGGGACAGTGACATCAGTTGACGTCACCTTTTTCCACTCTCCTCTTACCTTGTCAAGTCCATATAAAAGGAGGACTCAGGGCTTCCCTTTCATGCACTCGTCTTCGAAAACTCGACTTGTTTATTTCTCGATCTACCTCGCCTCTTCTCTGAAGCCCACAGTTCACCAGAGGGTCTCGGTATGCGATAAAGCTCATCGCGCCGGCTTCTGCTCCCATTTACCCTAGTCGTAGTCTGCCCCCAACTAGGTATAGGTAAATGTGGTGCATCCCCCGGGTCGGCGAGCAATCGCGCCTAGGAATGTATCCGAGCTGGCGATCTTAACACTCCTGCACACGTTCTGCGGTTACCCGCGCCGGGCATCGAGTGTTGTCCCGTCCTTTGTCTTCGTTGAGTAGGAACCAATCAAATCGACAAGCAGAAGGAAGCCGATCGCCTTCACGCTCCGACACGCAGTCATAACACACCTCGTCATTAATATTGAAGTTATTTTAATTCAATTCTCATTATTGTTTCATTTACTATGGGTTCCAATTTTTCTCCATTAGGTTTTACTATCATTTGTTAGGTAGGTACTATCATACTTCTTTATTCATTTTACTGGTATCTATGTATGTTACAACCGGGTAAAGACAAAATAAACACGACAACTCTTCTCAAATTCGCACAAAATAATATTTCACTTAAACCAAAAATTGAGAGCCAAAACAATAAAACCGGGAAAGTAACTACAAATCGTCCTTATTCAGGTCCACCAAAACCAGGACTGCAACATGCCCTTAAATCGGTAAATTACCGTCAAAACCCACCACAATATATATGCAGTTGATTATTGGTAACTATTAAATAATATCTATAATAAAAATAATTAGGTAATAAATTTAAAAACATAAATAATATCTACAACGTAGTAGGAATTTCTTATAATATTTATAAGAAATCGAAAAATATAAATAATAATAAAATAATAAAACCATAAAAATAATAAAACCATAAAATAATAAAACCTTCGCAAAATTTGGTTTGTAAAGGAGTACTAGATTGTTTAAGTGGTTATGTTGAATCCTCAAGTCAGATTTGGTATATCCTGGGGTTTGACAATAACTTCCTCTTCTACCATGGAAATTTCTGAAATGGGGTGCTTTTTCACTAGCAGAAACCTTAAATAATCATCGAATACTTGCTCAAGTTCCTTCTCAGTGGAGGAAATCTGCCAGATGGACTCTCCTCATGGACTCCATCCATTCTTCCATAACTTTTATCATGATACTAGGAACATGAAAAAGAAAAAATCAATATTCTATCTAAATGGGGAACAAAATTTGAAATTGACTAGGTGTGAAAATCCGCCGAAGTAACCTTGCCAATTCAACTTATAAGCGTCACGTTAACGTCACTACAGGAGTTTACTTTTTCACGATTTCAAGGAGGAGATCTGAAAAAAATGACGTTGAAAGTTAGCATCTACGAGTGCTCGCGCTAGCTGCTCTTTTTCACGTTTCGCGTTTTGTCAACACGGGAAGTACAAAAATACTCTAATGAAAAATCGTCACGCGGGGAGCGTTACGCGGAAATTTCTGATAATTTTCACGTACAACCAATCATTCCTAGGGAAAACTAACTTCCTCATTTTCCACCCCACAAAAATCGTTCACCACTCATTGGAAAGCTCTCAATTTATTAAACATAAGACATAAAATGTCTCTCGTGGTTGCGTACTTGTACGAAAGCTGTATCCACAGTTTGTGTTTTCGAGAACATTTTTACTGGTGTTTTAAAAACATTTTCTCGACGAACAGACCCGATTACCGTAATTCCTGAGCCATACTCTTTTGAAAAAAAAAATAATAATAAAAAAAATTGACTGAAATACCCCATTGACATTTGGGCAGCGCACCGACTACTATCAGTTCCGGGCGATGATTTTTGTAGGGGACCATCTACACACACGATCCCTCCATTTAAATAACATGGAACTTATCCATGCGGATTCTGCGTAGCAATGCGGCCTGACCCGCCTCTAGTGTGCGCGTTGGCCTTTAGGGTGCTTTGCAAATGGGAATATTACAAATGGAAATGATTTAAATCTAAATGGAAAGGGTCTAATTAGATTAGCTCAATTGGGAAATGTGAAATTTTAATTTCATTAAATTTTCAACGTATTCATCTGTGCAGTTCTCCAGATGTCAGTCAATGAAACTGGATTTGAAATCAAAAATAACGAAGCGACCGTTCGAGTTCTGGTAACGACGGTACATCAAAATCTCCGCAAACTCGATCCGGAGCTTCACATGGACTATAAAGTCCTGCAGAAACACCTCTCGGCCATCAGACACAGGTAATATAATATTCTTCTTTTTTTTTTGTAAAACAAAGTTTTATTTTGATAACAAATAAGAACAAAAGCCGTCGTTCCAAAAGCAAGCTTGCTGCGAGGTGACAGCCAGCAACAAGGTGTCAGATGCACGCCGGGCATCGAGCTTCTCTCCCCCAGATGATGCTACCAGAGCTGATGATGGCTCTTCCGGACTAGTTGGTCTGCAGGGGCAGTGCAGCACCGTCTTTTACCCTCAAAGCCTCCTCCTCACGATCCGCCTGCCAGTTTTCGCCGTATCCCAGATACCTCAGAGGCCTTCGTGAACCTCGAAGCCTCAAGTACACTGCTCGAATCGTCGCAATCTGTAATTTTATGCGGACGAATTCGGCGACCATTGATCAGGGTTTTCCCCATTTGTTCGCCAAGCTATCCACCAGCCTCCTGCAGAATGAGTTGAATTCCTGATGAAGGACCTCTTCGCATGATGTGATTAGAGGCGAAAACGAGCCATGGAGATCTTCAGCAGCTAGGTCGTATTTCCGATGCTTGGCCCTAGCTGTTTCCCTAGCTACAGTGTCCCAGTCACGGGTGGAATAGGAATCAGCGTCAGCATTAACAAAGCGGAGATCAAAAAACGACGCCCGGTCCCTATCCCACACTCCGTTGACTTTGATGTCAGCAATGAGTCCAGGCTGTTCTGCTGTTCCTACCCGCATTATAGGCTCAACAACCACCCCAGCGAAAGCTTGTCTGGCCAGTCCTGCGACCACATCCCAGATCTGGTCGTGACCTTGCTAGACAAGCTTTTGCAGTTCAGAGCATGGTTCTTGTCCATTTCGTCCCCACAGCCATCGCACCTTCTATAAAATATTCTTTGGTTATTTTGGGATTCCATGAATAGTACTTGCTCCTTCGACCCATTAAGTAATCTTATTTTGTCATCAGTCTACTTTGAGGGGGAAGGGAAAATCTGATTTTTACCGACTTCAAAACCGCCATAGGCGCGAAGGATGGTTCTCTTATCTGTGTGTCGTGGGATGACCTTGCGTTCCTTTGTTCTGGTACCAGTCTGCCTGATTCTTTTTGAAATGTGTTCTACCAGTATCCGTGGTGGTCCAATTTCAAACGGATTTAATTTTGCTTTGTTAAACGTGTCGACAATAGAGAGTTTTTGCAAGCCACTGGAACCTTTTGGGCCGGTGGAACCTTTCCACAGAGCGCAGTTTCCGCGGTGCCCGTCATTTTGGTGACGACTCAGCTGCCTATTTTAAAGGCCCCCGTTTTTACAGGTTCCCGGTGCCGAGAACATCCCTAACCTCCGTTTAATATTTCTCGATGTACACTCCTGCTCAAAATTAGAGCACCACCATCCATTTTTTCGTTTATCTCTTTCCTTCTTCCCTTATAAATTTTGTATCCTGGACTGGCCACCAAGGAGCCTAAACATGAATCCGATAGAGCATGTTTGGGACATGCTGAAAAGAAGAATTCGAGCCAGAGATCCAACATCAGACAATCTTCAGCAGCTGGAAACAGCAGCGAAAGAGGAATGGGACAATATCCCCAGGAAGGTATCCAAAACTTGATTAGAGGCATCGGTCGATAGCTCCAAGCACTCATCCTAGCTAGAGGAGGTAATACCAAGTATTGAAAAGCTAAACTGGCATAATTCAAACCTTTTTTTCTCACATTTTCAATTTTTATAATTTTACCACAAGAAGTAAATTTTTCTATAATTCATTAAAAGCATATTTTTTTCTCGAATTTGTGCCTTTTTAGGACGTCCCACAGTAAGACTTGGGCGTCCTTATGCGATCGATCTGGGGTGAGGTTGGACAACACTCAACAGAAAAAAAAATAACCACACAGTAATCCGTTTTAGACCATTCTGAATCCAAATCCGCGAAAAAAACCATGGGTGCATGTCTGTGTGTGTGTGTGTGTATGTGTGTGTGACAAAATCTTGTGTACTCTGCCCAGGCCTTAGTTCTCAACCGATTTTCCTGGTTCTTTTTTTGTTCGACGCGGAAAACTATCTAGTTGTGCACTACGGCGCCGGAATTTCGAATTTTGTCTTTTAAGGAGGGGAAAGGGGGGGTTAATGCTAAAAAAACGTGTGTTTTTGGGCATAATCTTGTGTATTCTGCCCAGGCCTTAGTTCTCAACCGATTTTCCTGGTTCTTTTTTTCTTGGATGCGGAAAACTATCTAGTTGTGCACTACGGCGCCGGAATTTCGAATTTCGCCTTTTAAGGGGGGGAAAGGGGGATGCTTAAAAAACGTACGTTTGCGGGCATAATCTTATAAACTCTGCCCAGGCCTCAATTTCCAACCGATTTGCGTGTTTCTTTTTTTGTTTGACTAAAATAACTTCCGAGTTGTACACGATTTCACCAGAGTACCAAAATTTGCAAGAGGAGGGGATGGGTGGGGGGATAATATTCACAAAATATCCAATTTTTCAATATTTCGGTTCCTTTACTGCTTACTAATTGTATCCAAGCTTTGAAATTGAGAAAAAATTCTCATTATACCTTAGGATTTGCGTGAATTACTTTCTGTACCACCATGGAAATAAAAGTGGTGCCACCATGGTGCCAGGGCACCATAAACCTCATATTTCTTGGGTTTTTTGGTGTTTCACCTTGAATACGGATGTGACATTCGACGGACTGCCTACTAAACCTAATAGATGAAAGTTCAATGTTACGACGTATTTCCGCTTTGGTGCCAGACTGGCACCATTGGTGGTGGTGGGGGGGGGGGTGTACTCGAATTCGCATGTTGGGTGTCGTAGATCATGGATTTTAAAATGCTCTTCAGATTCGAGGCTTCCATGCCGCTAGAAGTGTTATGGTTTATAATGGTGGTTGGGGGGGGGGGTCAGTATTTCTTGCCTAAAGTAATAAATAAATTACATCGAGAGAAACAGTCTTATCGCTTAACAACTGGTTAAACTGATCCAATACTTATCCAATGGGACGTCCCCTGGAATGCATGCATTACTAAACAATATGTTTTTGGTTACCTTTTTCTTTCTGTGTTTGCAAACAATGTGTGCAAATAGACAAAAACTTGATAAAGGCAAATAGAAGGGGGGAAACGAAGAAATAGATGATGGTGCTCTAATTTTGAGCAGGAGTGTATTTTCCTTCCTTCCAAGTGTCTCCGTGGTTATCATTTACAAGTCTACTTACTGAAGAGCTTTCTCTGCACCCGCTGACTAAAGTTTGCTTACTATTAAAACATTCGCAGTCCATGTATTTCTAAAAACGTTAGTGCTGTAAGTACTATAATGCAGAAGTGTTCGAACTATCAGTGATCGCGGATGTGTCGACACCTAAATCCTACCATCAAACGTTAATTTCGTTGTAAAAAAATCGAAATAAATGAAAAGAATTTCGTTGAAACGTTTTTCCGCATTCTCATACTGATTTCTCCCTTAAATTCCTTTGTTTTTCATGTTTTAATTTAATTTCACCGTTGGGAAGCTGAGATTTTGAGGATAGTTTGATGAAATTCGTATTGACTTTCCTCTACAGAAAATGGGTGAGAATTTCGTCAAAAAACTATTTTTCTGCGAGGAACATTTTGTTGCAAGTTAATAATTAACTTAAATAATAAATCAAAAACATGATTGTTGTGAGCCATTTCATGATATCAAGGGGCCGGTTCTACAATTATTGTGGAACCGGCCCCTTGATATCATGAAATGGCTCACAACAATCATGTTTTTGATTTATTATTTTCTACAATGAACCATTGGAATCGAGCAAGAAAAAATCTAACCGTCCCCCCCATTCGAAATTTTATGGTTTACTTTTAAAAGTAAGTGAAATCCGAAAATGGAATTTTAAAAATCTATCCGCCCGCCGCAACCTCATCTCCTCCAAACGGGGCCCGTCACTCTTTGGCAGCAAAAACTCTCTAATTTGTGAACATAGTTGAAAAACGTGGTTTCTGATTTCGGGAAGTTTGGTCCATATTCACTTAACTTCCCCTGTAACTTCCGACCGAGTCGTTCGCGGACCCTTTTTGTAAATTCAAATTAGAGGTCTGATTGTAAGCTTTAAAATGAGATGCTATATGATGGGAATTCTGATTAAAGGTGCTGAGGGGGTAAGAAAGGGGAAAATTATAGTCGGTTATTTCACAGAACCTAGATGAGCCTAAGCAAATGAGTTCATTAATATTCAAGTAGGTAAGTTGGTAAACTCTGAGTTGTCAACTTGCACTTTAATTTTGGACACGAAAGAGTTGATAAAAAAATTCTGATTTTTCGGATTCTGATACCTAATTATAGTCTACTATTATAAAATGTATTTATTTCAAAATTGATTTCTTGACCCAAAATATTTTTGTTACCTCCTTAACTTTGAATATTTCGTTGCAGTCGGTGGTTCGAAGAAAATGCTCAGCACACGACCGTCAAGGTGCTGATTAGGTTACTTCGGGATCTGCGAAACCGGTACAAGGGATTTGAGCCCTTGAACCCGTGGATGTTGGACCTGCTGGTGAGTAGCGATTCGTTTTTCTTTGACTGATGCCTGAGATAAATTGAATTTTGTGTAGAGGTAGAGTTGGAATTTATTTTACCTCCTCGCCAACAAGGTCTACGAAAGAGAAGATAACGATACGCGTCTTCCCACTATTACATAACTTATGAAAAAAAATTTTGAAATCAATTCCATATGAATTAGTGAAGAAACTACCTTTCAAAGTCTTGTATCTTGTTCGGAATTAATCGAACTGTTGAAAGACAGAGAGAGTTAATAAAAACGGAGTTGAGTAGAACGTTGTCTATTTCCACGAAAATAATGAGTTACAAGTTAAATCGATTTCGACGGTTAGGTCATCATCAGTAACAAACAATAACTGAAGGTACATCACAGAGAGCATAGCTTATATAGTCACAAGTGAAAGGGAGCTTGAATCCCATTGGTCGAGAAAGTGAAAGTCATACCCAATCAGATAAGTGAAAGGAAAATCCTATTGGCTAAGAGAAGTGAAGGGACCTGGGAGGATCATCAAATGCCAATCAAGGCAGACAAAGTGAAAGGGAGCTCAAACATTGGTGAGGGTAACATTGTAAAGGGGAGACCAAGCTATTGTAGGAAGGAACCCATCAACGGTGAAACATGTTGAGGGACCACCTCATTCAGACATTTACCAGACCTATCACTCTTAAGAATCTCGAACTTTTCAAGCACATCCAACATACCTCCCTTCGGGCAAAAATGAGGAAATTCTATATACTGTCCGTTTGTTAGATCAAAACTAAAGTTATGATTGGACTCTCTTAGGTGATTCGCAAAAGCGGAATCACCCTTGCTATCCCTGAAATCCTTCTCATGCTCTTTTATTCTTTCCCTAAATTTCCTACCAGTTTGACCACAATACTCAAGCCCAAAAAAAAATCAATACACTAGATCCTTACACTAGATACACTTTCACTTTCTCGACCAATGGGATTCAAGCTCCCTTTCACTTGTGTCTATATAAGCTATGCTCTCTGTGATGTACCTTCAGTTATTGTTTGTTACTGATGATGACCTAACCGTCGAAATCGATTTAACTTGTAACTCATTATTTTCGTGGAAATAGACAACGTTCTACTCAACTCCGTTTTTATTAAAATGGTTTTCCACAATCTCATCGCGAGTGACTTTATTCGTAGAGAGAGTTAAAGTCAAAATTTCTACAAGAAAATTCGATTTCAAGTCTCCTTCTCGACATTACGATCCTTTCCAAACAAGAAACCAGCCTTTGAAGAGGTCATCTTTCTCGAGTAAACCACCTAAAAACATCGAAATGCGAAAGAGTGTTGAAATCGGCGTTTTTAGTTGGTTTACTCGAGAAAGATGACCAAAGGCTTGTTTCTTGTTCGGATTGAATCGAAATGTTAAGGACAGCCTTCCTGAACAATTTATTATTACCAATTATCTGTCTGGCATTAAACATCTTCTTACTCGCTAACTGTACGAAGTTATTTTACGATTTCTATAAAATTGTCATGGATCTTGTGGGTTGGCGTGTTGATGGTCCCCCATAAATTCATTCTCCTTTGGTCAATAGTGTATTTGGAGAGGGTGCAAATGCGTAATAACCATGTTAGAAGCTGTTTGGAGCTGGCTGTTGAAGCTGTTTTTCTCCATAAAAAATTATTTTAAAAAAGCACAGACGACATTTCTGTGTATCAGAAGTTGTCAGTTTACGTTGTAGGTATTGAGGTCGGAGAAAAATTAATCATTTTTGGACATGGTGTCTAGTTTTGGACACATCTTTGCTTGTCCTTGTCAAAATCAAGACCATTGATTCTTTTCAGCCTCAATGTATCCTCTCATCACTTCATTCAAGTTTCCTCTCCCCAACAAGTCTTGTTGAACAATTGATTGGCGCATCCTTTCAATTTGTTTTTTTTTTATCAACTGTGACGACCCTACATTTTATACGGGACAAACCAATTGGTTTGTTCCCGATTTGTTGGAGCTACGCCTTTAGAGATATCCGATTCATAGAGATATGAATCGATATCCTCTTCGGGCCGGCTGATTAATCTAATCACTGGTTTGAAGGGGTAGGGTCGTCACACCCTCCTCTGTCTCATATATGAACAATTAGGTGAATTTCAATCTGAAATTCAACCTATATTGTTACACAACGTGAATGCTCTGTAAGCTTCTCATGAAAAATTATTGCAAATTTCAGTGTATTAACATATTTTCTCACATATAAACCTCTCTTTCCTCCGTTTTCAGGCTCATAGTTCCATCATGAACAATCCCAGCAGACAAGCGCTGCCAGTCAATGTTGCTTTCCGACGAGTCCTTCAATTGCTGGCGTCTGGACTATTTTTACCAGGTTCCTCCAGTAAGTTGCAATTTTCTTCTTAAAGCCCCTTCATCTAAATATCGTTGATAAAATTTCTGTTATTTCCGTTTTATAGAATTTTTACGTCAAATGGTTTTCTATTTCAAATTGGAGGATGACAGAAATAAGTGATATAATTCTTGGAAAGCAGTTACAACAAATTAAGTAACTCGTGAAACAAAACATTCAACGAACTTGAATGAGCTTAGCGAACAGAAAAGAATGAACAAACCCAATTTTTTAAGGTAAGTCTAGACCTGCAGCAGCGGCTGTAAATAAATAGAATTGGTGAAATTCCTCATTGTGACATAGAATGTCAGCAGGTAGAGTCGTAGGCGCCCTCGTGACCACATGAAATGATCCACTCAAACAATGTAATTCAAATATCAAAACTAACTAACATAGGAACTAAATAAAAGAAAGAGAAGACTGATAATGCTTGATAAACTAATAGGCAGAATCGTATTGTAAAAAATAGTGAGCAATTTTAATTGCTTCTTTTGGTCACTTCTGCGTCTGGGTTCTTTCTGCCAATTCACGGCACTCTTGTGTTCGACCATGTAAGCTAATGGTTTTATGTGCGCTGTCAGAGGTAGCGCTGTTGTCGTAAGGGGAAACTCGTCACGTCACAGACTCCCGCTACTTTTAAACTTTCCATCTTCCATAAATTCTCTAAATTTTTTGGATGCGTTTTCAAGCACCACTCTGGGGTTTTCTCCCATATTAGTGAACCCTCTTTTGAAAAAAAAAAATTAAAAAATTGTGAGGCGAATTCCCCATTCCCTGATGAGAATGATGGTAGACATGACTGCCGCTGCTGCAGGTTAAAACATACGTTAAAAAAATTAAGTTTGTCCATCATTTTCTGTTCGCTATGCTCTTTCATATTTGTTGAATGTTATGTTTCACGAGTTACTTAATTTGCTGTTTCTTTCCAAGAATTATATCATGTATTTCTGTCATCCTCCAATTTGAAATAGAAAACCTCCTGTTTGATGTGGAAAACCTCAACTTTGATGTGGAACACCTCCAATTTGATCTGTTAAACCTCCACTTTGTTGTGGAAAACCTCCAATTTGATCTGTAAAACCTCCACTTTGTTGTGGAAAACCTCCAATTTGATCTGTTAAACCTCCACTTTGTTGTGGAAAACCTCCAATTTGATCTGTTAAACCTCCACTTTGTTGTGGAAAACCTCCAATTTGATCTGTAAAACCTCCACTTTGTTGTGGAAAACCTCCAATTTGATCTGTTAAACCTCCACTTTGTTGTGGAAAACCTCCAATTTGATCTGTAAAACCTCCACTTTGTTGTTGAAAACCTCCAATTTGATCTGTAAAACCTCCACTTTGTTGTGGAAAACCTCCAATTTGATCTGTTAAACCTCCACTTTGTTGTGGAAAACCTCCAATTTGATCTGTAAAACCTCCACTTTGTTGTGGAAACCTCCAATTTGATCTGTAAAACCTCCACTTTGATGTGGAACACCTCCAATTTGATCTGTTAAACCTCCACTTTGTTGTGAAAACCTCCAATTTGATCTGTAAAACCTCCACTTTGTTGTGGAAAACCTCCAATTTGATCTGTTAAACCTCCACTTTGTTGTGGAAAACCTCCAATTTGATCTGTAAAACCTCTACTTTGATGTGGAAAACCTCCACTTTGATCTGTAAAACCTCCAATTTGACGAGAAAGTGTCATATCCCTCTGTCTCAAATAGTTTTTTTTTTACCAAATGAATTTATTATTATATTCAACCAATTTTCGCAGCTGGGCGGCGTGTTGTCTTACTAAGTCACGCATTTTGTAGGTTCTAGAAATTCAGAATCTTATTCATTGTTGGAATCCCATCTCGAATAATTTTTTCTTCATTACCTAAGCTAGGGGTCCTAATTGACGTTTTTGATCGTCGATTTCAGGCATAGCAGATCCTTTTGAAACGAACAACATCAGGATTCACACCCTCTTAACCCTCGAGCAACAAGACGTGGTCTGCTTGACGGCACAAACCCTCATCCGAATTTTAGCGGTGGCTGGTTTCAAGCCCATCCTCGAAGGAGACTCGTGTAAGTATACTTTCTGTTGAGTCATTTGTTGGATTGGAAAAACTTTTTTTCTTCATTTCCTAAGGCCAGTTTTAATGGGGCGTGACAAGACTGGACCTATAGGAGCCTGTGAGGTGTAGGTACAGGGCTGAAAGCTGAAGCTGGGAGCCCTAGAAGTGTTCTGATTGGTGGAGCTCCAGGACATAGTTATAGCGGACTGCAACAGATCCATAAGTCGGATGATGACTGAGCTCGCCATCCAAGTCGTCACGCATGCGCAGTCACCATTTTCTGACAGTTGCATGGATATTGCACGGTGACGGTCGTCACAAAAGACCTGGTGAAAACTCTATTTTGAAATGTAACGACCAAACTTCGCTATGCCCGATTATAGAATTCCAATTTCGTTATTGACCAGTCGTTGCACGGGAGGGATACCGAATCCGACGCCGTAACGTCAACCAAATAACGAGTTACAGAATCAGCCTACTGAAGTTATGCGTGCTTAAGTCGCGCTCTCCCGGTGTAACACAAATATTCTTTCAAACTCCCTCTACTGAGACTCCTTCTTTCCAGCTCTAATCACGGAATCGAGCGAATGGAACGGCATCCTCATCTCTTCCCTCGACAAAGCCTACGAAAAACCCGTCGAGAGCTCGAAAGACGGCGACGGCGAAGACATGGAAGACGGAGATAACGAAGATCAAATGGAAACCGCGAATTGATTCGCGATTTGAATGTATTATCACTGTATTATATGATTTTTTTATATTATAGTAATTCTAATTTAAATTACCATTATTTTTTGACGTTTTGTGATTTCGTTCCGATTTTTTTTTTAATTGACCACATTATAAGCGTTAATTTAACGCGAAATTACTTGATTTGCAAGTAAGGGCCGAATGAATGTGACTTTTCGACAAATATATGCAATTTTAGTTAATTTTTATGGTAATTCTTCCTTTTAGTAGAAGTTCTTTATCCTGATCTGTGTTGGGTGATGGTTTTGGAGTAGGAACCTTGCTTTTGAGTTTTTCCCTTTGATAAAATCAACTTGTCAATTTTTTGTGTGGTTCCCTTGCAGTAACTAGTAGGTCCCTTGAACGTCTAGTGTCAAATTTATCAAACGATGTTATCAGACCATCTCGTCAACATATCTGTGATGGATGGATGAAAACGAAGACTCAAACCCGGATTGAACCCGATTGAACGTTTACCATTTTACTTGCAATATCATCAGATTTACTGACATTGTCATTTTAAACAATCGTTATTATTGTAAACTCGAGAAACACAGTAGTGTCGTCACTAGCTGCTCAAAAATCCCCTCGTGACAGGTTTTGAAACTATTGAGAGAAGAGAGGGGGCACCTGTTAAGCCCTCTTCTGGTTCTGTTCGAACAGTTAATGTGGTACCTCGCTTGAGTGTGAACCTTCGAGGTGTCATGTGATCATTTTGATATCAAATTTGTAGTAAATGCTGTCCGAGGGGGAGTATCGTTTACTTGTGTTCCGTTTCTGAAATATTACAGTTTCTTTATGTAATAAAATTAGTTTACAATTCGGAAGCATTGTTCCTTTGCAAATACCATGTCTTCTGACAAAGAGGTCAGCTTTGGGAGGAGGAACCCACCATAATATATCTATATCATTGGACCAAAACATCGATGTTTGAAAAACATCAAATATAAAACATCGATATTACGAGCAAAACATCGATGTTTCGACATTATCGATATCGATGTCCCATCCCTATTCGTTTTATCTTCGAGACTCAATAATCGATTATTTTCGATATCAAACATAACCTTCTAACATAACCTTCTCTGACCCGATCAGCTGGTCGTGAAGGGGCGCCATTTGCGCTCCTATCCAGCAAGGTTATTCTGTTTACATACCAAGTTTCTTGGTATGTAAACAGAACGATGGTGATGATATTCTTTAAAAGCAATTATGTAATCGTTATTATTATGTCTCCCTTGTGGGTTAGATGTCTGACAAGAAATTCCATACTCAGTATGTATGTTCACTCTCAGGAGACGACCTGAGAAGGTATGAATATAAGATACGTCTCTGCAGTGGTTTAGACCCCTTTTTTGAGCAGAGTGTTGTTGAGTGTGACGACGATTTTCCTGACATAACTCGCGAAGATCTCGTGGAGTATCTTGTATTGAAGACGGATTTCATATCCCTGAAGCAACTGAAGTGCTGCAAATCTTTGGATGCGCACAACTTCAGAGCATGTGAAATCCGTCTCATGCAAGGTACTCCCAGGTGACAAGGTGGTGGTGTTTGGAAAGGTAAGTAATTCAAATGTTATCCAATTATTATCAGGTTAATTGAAATAATAACGATGTATGCCATGTTTTGGGCAGATAGTATATTCAACAACGGTCGTTTGATGAAAATAATGTTATGATAGCATCCCCTGCCCATTGCTAAGTCAACATTGTTATGAAACTTTGAAAAATCATGGGAAAAGATCTACTCATCATAGAAGAATCCAGTTGATACCAAAACTCTCAGTAAGGGCTCTACTTTCAATTTAACTTTGGAATCAGAAATTTCTTAGTATTAACTTCCTACTTAAATGCCCACTTAAGAAGGTAATTAACTGAACGAATAAACCAGTCAATAGAATTTGTTGAGGCAACGTAACTACACATCTTTCCGAAAACATCACGTTCCTCACTTTCCCACTTCCTCTCCCTGCACATGAATTTTGAAATTCAGGAGATGAAGTGCATATTTACATCGATCATTTACTAATTGAACTTCAAAACAATCACGCAAATCGGTTCGAAATTATCTTCCTGGGAACTTCGTACAAATCAAAACACTTGGACGCAAACAAAAACATTTCGTGAAGCTCGTCCAATGAGGGTAGGTATTCTATTATTACTACCTAACTACTGATGACTGAAGTAACGTAAGCACATTAAAATGTGATGTATTTTTATTCTTACGGGTGATGAAATGCCGAGAACAAACTAGTATTTGTTAGGAGTTTAGTTGTCACCCTCTCAAATTGCGATTGATTCGAGCGAGCCTACTGCTCCCATGACGGGAAGAGCAGCCAAACACCGCACAAATCGGCATGTCTAATGAAAAAATCTTTGTTTACAACGATGGGAATTCAGTCAGTTCGTCGAACATGGTTGTCAGGAATGCTGGGAATCAGTGACGCCAAAAGGCTGATATTCTTATTTTTTCGGAAAGTTCTCTTGTCTTTCCACACTGTTTCTAATCACTTTTGGCAAACCAAAAATTTAAATACCACTTCCGGGACGAGAAGAGCAACTAATAACCGCATAAATTGGCATAATGAAAAACTGTCCATACAATCTTTGTTTACAACGGAGTCAACATGGCCGCCTTTCAGCGAAATTCGAATAACCATTCGATTAGTCGAATAATCGATACATCCATTCTGTGTGACGTCACACGGATAAAAGCAATATGGTAGTCAATGTAAAGTTCAATAAAAAACACAATTATTTATAAATAACATTTATTTGCAATCTATATATACATACGGGGTAATGTTATGCCATCCATGTTATTTTCGATATTTCCGTACATACCATCCTAAAATTTGTGTAAATTTCTTTAAAAACTATTGTTGCATTTACAAGCTGTTGGATATCCAAGAATTGGACCCTAGTTGGTGACGTTTGGTTTTTTCTTTTTGTAAGTTAAACGAGTAATTCGATTTTCGATATGTACACTAGCGGAAAACAAAAATAAACTAGACTTTTTCGACCATCCTCTATTCACAATTCTTGAAATCAAAAATATGGTACTCGTAATATTATCATGTATTGCACGAGTGGGACAGGGGATTGAAACTTGGAGTAGAAATCGGTTTTTTGAACCTTCAGGTTTGTGTAATTTTATTAATTCATTGTATTTTTGGGCCGAATCATGAGTTAAGGCCGATTCACATTAGACGGGCAGGGCAAGGCAAGGACCAAAAATGAGAAAAAAAGAATAATCAACCAAAAAAGAAATTATGAATAGGAAGGTACATAGATAGATACGTAATATAATAGCATACATTGTCCAAGTTTACTTCCATTTTCATTCCAAATCTTGGTTTTCCACACATTGTCGACATATTTATGGAGGCACATGTCGAACTGCTTGCTTTTCTCCCACACTAGCTCAATTTAATGTTCGTCCTCCATGTCACGAAAAAAAAAAATCAAAACAAAAAGACCAAAAACACAACTTCCTGACTGAAAGGCAAGTGACAAGGTGGGGAAGCGACAAGCTCTGGGTTCAATCGGCAGGGAGGGGTTCAATCGGATTCGCGCAAGGAGCAGTCACTGACCTAACCTTGCCCGTTCAGTGTGAACGAACGTATTGATTTTACATTATACCGATCGTGATCGAGCTCTGCCTGGTCCTTGCCTTGCCTTGCCCTGCCTGTCTAATGTGAATGGGCCTTAACAAAAGCTTTTGCAAGCCCCTGGCTGGTTACTGCTTAGAGCCTTCGGCTAAAATTCAAGAAACATGGAGCATGCTTTAGCCATGTTTTGTTCGTTGGCTGTTCCCTTTGACTTTGTAAAGCAGTCTCAATCATAACAAAGGTATTCTTATTATTAAGAAATCAAAAACATCTAAAGCGTTAAAGAACACATCACAACTAAAAGCCCGTGTTTCAACATACTTTGATTACATTTGTAAAAACCAAGCTAACCAACAACATAATTATAATCCAGTAAATTGATGTTGGTTTTTACCTAGAGGTGTGTACCGGCTGTACCGGGACTGTGGAACTGAGTATCAACTTGTAACGGTTCCATGCAGTGACAAAAACTCAGCCCTTACTGGTCCAGTTCCACGGACCGATAAGCTATCACGGAGAATGGCTCTGGACTGGGAAGGGATCTTTCAGACCAGTAAGGATGGAACTTGTCTACAGTTCAGTTCCATGTACCGGGAAGCACCCTTGCTGATTTCACGGACTGATAAGCTATCATGGAGAATTGCTCTGGACTGAGAAGAGATCTTTCAGACTGGTAAGAATGGAACTTTTCTACGGTTCAGTTCCATGTACCAGGAAGCGCCCTTGCTGATTCCACAGACCAATAAGCTATCATGGAGAATGGCTCTGGACCGGGAAGGGATCTTTCAGACCAGTAAGGATGGAACTTGTCTACAGTTCAGTCCATGTGCCGGGAAGCACCCTTGCTGATTCCACGGACTGATAAGCTATCATGGAGAATTGCTCTGGACTGGGAAGGGATTTGGACCAGTAAGGATGGAACTTGTCTGCAGTTCAGTTCCATATACCAGGAAGCGCCCTTGCTGATTCCATAGACCAATAAGCTATCATGGAGATTGGCTCAGGACTGGGAGGGGATTTGGACTAGTAAGCATCGATCTTGTCCCCCAGTTCAGTTCCATATAGCTGGAAGCGCCCTCGCCATTTCCATGGACTGAGAATATAATAGTATCCTGGAGTGGGAAGGGATATTCTGGACTGGTTAGCATGGAAGTTGTCTCCAGTATAATTATTGTCATGTTAAGTTCTTAAACTGCAACGAAAAATTATTCTTTCCCTGAATTGTTTGGTCACTACCATCTATATACATATACACCAATCGTATTGTGAGAAACTAGGCAAGTTACCTGGACATTTTAGTAGTTGTTGATGATAAACAATGAAAACTTCAGTTCGTTAGTTTTGCGTGGTTATTAGTATTGCTGCCGTTTTGCTAAATATAATAATCTTTATCTTCTGCCATCACTGACTTTTTATAGTGGTGTCAGAAGTGGGATAGGAAGGGAGGAAGCTATTGGAAGAAATGACAACTCGTTCAGGCCGACATTTTCGGGATGATCCTTCCCAACAAGATAACGAGATTGAAGACGATGTGATTGTTGAGGAACAAGGAGACAACTTTCAGAAAGCAGTAAGCAATATACCTACCATCAATACTGAAATAGAGGAAATAGCCCAGCTAGAACAGAACCCTCCAGTGCTGCCTGAGGCTGTGGAACAATTTCAATCGAATGCTCATGTGTCATCTCAGGAAATGATAAATTCAGGAAATAGATCAGACATTCCACTCGAAGTTCGCACTTTCCTAGCAGATCGAGTTTGCACAATGGGGGACTCAATTCGGGCAGACATAGCCCCACTGTTTGATGCGACAAGAGATGGCAAGAATGCAAGTATCCATGAATCCTCTACCTTCAGCCAGTTTGCCTCCACCCCAAACTCCTTGACCACCAACCCAACAAGGACCTGTTCCATCGCAGGGAGCACCCCAAACCCTTCAACCCATCGGGAAACAGACTAAGCCGAGACCATTCGATGGGAGCATCGATTGGGACTCTTACCTATTTCAGTTCGAAATGGTAGCTGAAAGGAATGGATGGGACACTAGTACCAAAGCAACAGAGTTAGGTGCGGCTCTGATTGGACCAGCTATAACCATTTTGAGTGAGGTAAGTCACCCAGCTAGTTATACTGCCTTAGTTAGGGCATTGGATACAAGGTATGGGAGCAGAAATCAGACAGAACTCAACATTGCCCTTCTCCAGAGCCGAATGCAGTTGGCCACTGAAGGAATAGTGGAATATCATAGACAAATGAGAGAGATTGGGAGGAAAGCTTGGCCTAATACGCGAGATGAGGCTGTAGAAGGGATTCTTACCCTACGATTTGTTGAAGGATTGCGAGACCCAGTCATCAAAGAAAGAGTGATGATGGTATGGCCAAAGACTATGCAAGAGGCACTTACAGTGGCCTTGCGAATGGAGGCTGTAAACAGAATGACAGCCTCAAATGGGGCCTCAGCACAGGCACCAATAGCACGTGTAACATCACTAGAGGAGGGTGTACACAAGCAGTTACCAGAAATAGGACAGAAAATTTGGAACTACAGCGGGTGAGGACACATGCAAATCAATGGGAGCAGAACCGGCCTCGAAGCGATCAGTGGCAAAGTAAATCCATTGTACAATGTTGGCGATGTGACCAGCGTGGACATTTGGTAAGGGATTGCCCTACTTGGGGCAGACAGACCCAACAGTCGGGAAACGGGGAGCGGCCAAACTGAGGGGGCAAGGTTTGGTGCTCCATAATGACCCCGAGCCTACAAGTGTAGAATTGTTCCAATTAGGTGGTGGCTCTTCCCTGTGCTTGAATGGCCGTGTAGCAACAGTACCTTGTACTATGATTATTGACACTGGAGCCTCAAACACTTTTGTAAATCCACAATTACTTGACCAAGCTGGGGTGAGAACCGAAAAGAGGGAACACTATCACTAATAAGAACAGCCACTGGTGGTACTGCACCTATTCTAGGTAGGGCATCTATTCAGCTGGATTTAGGCTTTGGGGTCTCACACTGCCTGGACGCAGTGGTTGCACCTATCGAAGGTGAATGTATAGTAGGGATGGACTTATTGCGGGACAAGAGGTGTGTTATTGATACAGGTTCTGGGACCATGAATGTTGAGGGCAAGACCCTCAAATTTCAGTTATATCCCGAGACTCAGGCCAATGTACAGTGCCGGCAAACAGAGGCAGAGCAAGAATTGCCCGCTCACCTGGTGACACTATTCGATGGGGTTGCTGAACGAGTGACTACAACCCAGATGGGACAGTTCAAGGAGTTGTTGCTGAGCTACCAAGATGTGTTTGCTGCCACCAATCAGGAACTTGGGCGTTGCACCATAGGGGAACACTCGATAGAAGTTAAAGGCCACAGGCCAATCAAACAACCCCCACGGCGAGTGAGTCCAGAACAGAATAAGATCATTCTTCAAGAAATCCAAAAGATGAAAAATCAAGGAGTGATAAAAGAGTCTAAAAGCCCATGGGCTAGTCCTGTGGTGCTTGTAAAAAAGAAGACAGGTGACTGGAGGTTCTGCGTAGACTATCGCAGACTAAACGATGCCACAGTTAAAGATGCTCATCCGTTACCCCACATAGACGACACACTGAGGGCTCTGGAAGGTAACAAGTGGTTCAGCTCATTGGATCTACAGGACGGATACTGGCAGATTCCACTGGAAAAACATTCTCAAGAGTTGTCTGCATTCTGCACTCGAGATGGATTGTGGGAGTTTACAGTAATGCCTTTTGGATTGACCAACGCACCAGCAACGTTTCAGAGGGTTATGCGACAGGTTTTGCAAGATCTCATCGTCCAAAGAATTGTCTCTGTGTACCTGGATGATGTACTGATCCATACCACTATGTTTGAAGAGCAGCTCAAGGGCATAGAGGTAGTGTTCAAGAAACTTAGGGAAGTGAACTTAAAGCTGAACGCTAAGAAATGTGGATTCCTCAGAGAGACTGTGACATACCTTGGGCACCTGGTTACCCCAGAGGGTATCAAGACAGATCCCAAGAAAGTAGAGGCTATTGCGTCTTGGCCAGTACCCAAAATAGCAAGTGAACTCAGATCGTTCATTGGACTATGTTCATACTACCGGCAGTTTTTACCCCATATGGCTGAGGAAATGAAGCCCCTTTACCAAGCTGAGAACTTGAAGGACTTTGTGTGGACTAGAGCATGCCAACAGACATTTGATAACCTAAAGGCTATGCTTCAACAAGCTCCCATCCTCAGTCATGTTCGCGCTGGAGTACCATTCATACTTGATGCCGATGCCAGCAATGTTGCAATAGGTGCTGTCTTGTCACAAAAGCAGGATGGAGTTGAAAAAGTAATAGCTTACTTCAGCAAATGTCTTTCTCGCACGCAAAGAAATTACTGTGTCACTCGAAGGGAACTCCTCAGTGTGGTGGAAGCTGTGAAAGCTTTTGAACATTATGGACTTGACACAGGAGTACTCACAGTTCGGACAGACCATGCATCTTTGAAGTGGTTGAAAAGCCTGAAGAACCAAGATGGACAAATGGCACGCTGGCTAGAGAGACTCAGCCCACACAAGCTGAATGTCCAGTACAGACCAGGGTCAGAACACGGAAACGCTGATGGATTGTCGAGGCGGCCATGTGCTAGTGATGGTTGCATTTACTGTAAGCGGCGAGAAGTACTCGAAGAAAATTCACAGAATACTAGTAGCCATGTAGCGAATCCTGAGGTACGTGCTGTTAGACTGGAACCAATGATTGATCCAGCAAACATGAGATTTCAGCAGTCTACAGATTCCACTGTATCACAAGTTATAGCATGGTTACAGGCTAATAAGCGACCAGAGTGGAACCAGGTTTCAGGGCATGGAGTAGAACTGAAAGCTCTTTGGGCCATGTATAATTCTTTGCATCTAGAAGATGAAATTTTATACCGGAGGTGGGAAAGTCCTGATGGGCGAATGATAAGAGAGCAGCTTGTTGTACCCCTTACCTTACGGAAGCAGCACTTGCACTTAGCCCATGGACAAGCTCATTATGGAGAACGACGAATGGTGGCCCAATTAAGACGATCCGTATACTGGGTGGGACTGCATCGTGACGTGCGGGAGTTTTGTCGGAGCTGCGACACATGTGGGAGGCGTCAAGGAGGGGGACGTAAAGGACGAGGACCCTTGCAAACCTACATCAGTGGTAGCCCATTCCAAAGAATTGGAATAGATGTGGTTGGCCCTCTACCAAAAACTAACGAGGGGAACCAGTTCATACTTACAGTGGTCGATTATTTCACGAAATGGCCCGAGGCTCTAGCCATCAAAGACCAAAAAGCGGAAACTGTAGCAGATGCCCTGATCAAACACGTAATCTCGAGATTTGGAGTTCCCAGGGAACTACACTCAGACCAGGGCAGAAACTTTGAATCAGAGCTCCTGCAGGCAGTACTGGCTCAATTGGGGATTCACAAGACCAGAACAACTCCCCTTCACCCACAAAGTGATGGCCAAGTAGAAAGACTCCACAGGACGCTGTATAACTGGCTAGCCAAAATGATAGCTGACCATCAACGAGATTGGGATCAGCAGCTGCCTATTGCCCTGTTGGCTTACCGCGCCTCTGAACATGCTACCACAGGGTACACGCCAGCCTATCTGCTTTATGGGCAGGAACTGACACTCCCCCTGGAATTATTATTTGGCCGACCTCCTGAAGAACAAGAAGTGCATCAATATGCTGCGAAGTTGAGGGAAAGAATATTGGAAGCCCACGAAAAAGCCCAAAAAGAGCTCCACATCCGAGCCGATGAGATGAAGCGCCGGTATGATCGTGGGAGCCACACTCGACCTTACAATGAGGGAGATCTAGTCTGGCTGCATAACCCCCGCCGAATCAAGGGCCGGAACCCCAAATTGATGTGCCTTTGGGAGGGTCCTTTCAAGATCCTCAAGAAACTGAATGACGTTGTTGTACGTGTCAGACAGGGCCGCAAACCCTGCAAGGTGGTCCACACCGATAGGTTGACCCCTTACTTAGGCCCAGGAGCATTCACTCAACCAAAGGGGGAGACAGTGTGAGAAACTAGGCAAGTTACCTGGACATTTTAGTAGTTGTTGATGATAAACAATGAAAACTTCAGTTCGTTAGTTTTGCGTGGTTATTAGTATTGCTGCCGTTTTGCTAAATATAATAATCTTTATCTTCTGCCATCACTGACTTTTTATAGTATGTACGTATGTATGCACATCGCCGATCGGGAGGGGTTGGAGTGGTCTTGGGAGTGTCAGAAGATGGAGGGGTTGGGGCAGGGGGGGGTTGTTGGAGGGAGTGGGTGGTGGGGAGTGTCGGAAGAATCGTTTTTGCCTGCTTTTACTAGGCTTTTCAGCTAGTTTATAATAAATTGTCACTTATGTAACACTTGTTCAGATTCCTTCCTTTTAGCGAATTTTCAAGGAAAATGAAGCTATTGTATTGCAAGTTAAGATCATAAGCATGGAAGAAGGAAGATAGGGATTTTACTGCCTTCTTCTTCCATGTCATGAGAGTGGGATTTGACCACCTTCAGTGGGCAGTACCGGTAATTTGGCTGAATTAAGAACGGCTGAATGCGGGAAAACAATTAAGCTGCAAACACACTGTCCTAGCATCAGCAAAGTGCGGTTGACCGTTCTCCTATAAGAACACAAGGTAATTTGTTCGCGACAGCCACACTGACGGTAGATCACGTGAGATGAAGTCTGGACAACTACATTTCGGCGTGACTTGAGTTGAGATTTGACGATTTGAAAAAAAAAACGAATGAGTGCGCCCATCAACGTACAACTGATGATTGGCCGTGATACCAATGTGTTTAACTGCATGAGGTGAAACTGCATGTGAGCTCACGTGTTGTGAGGGCAGTGTGTTTCCACCTTTATGCGCAGAACGTACCGCGCATTTCTGCGTAATCAATCGGCCATGTGAACGGCTTTACGCACTTTCTGAACACCCCCACTTCTCTCCTTCACATTACGCACCCATGTGAACCCAGCTTCAACCATCAAATTTTGAGGTGAGGTTAGAAAATTTGTTTCTCGCTCGATTTCAAAGGTTCATTATTGAAAATAATAAACCAAAATCCAAGTTTCAAGATCCCCCTTCATAAGCACACCGATATTCATTCAAAAAACGCTCGAAATTCGTTCATTCGTTCGTTTTTCGATTTTTTCAATCTTACCAACTAAATAACAACCTATTAGATCGACTTCATAATTTCGCTCTACTTTTTTTTGTCATATTTACTGATTTTTTCCTCCTAAAATACGGTAAAACTACTTCTCTATAAATATAATTTTGTTTACTTCTACGTTTTACGAACCTAAAACGCGGTCTCTGTTAGCCAAAGTTGATCCAGGAACCACATCGAGAGATCTTGACGTGAAATTCGAAAATGAAAATAATTTTCAAATCTCTGCCCATACTGGACGGTAAATTAATGTTTTTTGTTACTACTAAGGGTGTACCATACGTTTTCATTCATTCTATAAACTATCAGACATCGAGAAAGTAGCTAAACACATCTTGCATGCTAAAGACAAAATGACTGCGCTTATTGGGGTAAAATGTAGTACAGTTATATATAATCTCAAAATAGGTGTTCAAGCTCTCACTAGATGAGATTTTTATGTTTTGAAATAAAATTCGCGCTTTGTCGAAGTGGCCGTCCTGTAAGGTGATCAAAACTGAATTAGGATCCTTCAGGGCACTGTAGGAGGTTTCTTCATAATTTGAGGACTATTGTAGTGGATATTCTTCACTTAGGGATCATTCAGGTGTGTTGGGGTACTCGTGCTTTTTTTCTAGGGGAGCACTCAGGTGAGTCAGGAGCGCTGGCGTGACTTTTCTAAGGGAGCACTCGGGTGCTTTTCCAGTCCCTTGGGAGTACTCAGGCGGTCTCCTCCTTGGGAGTACTCAGGCACTCTTTCAGCCCATCTGGAGCACTCGGGCGGTCACCCGAAGAGATGGCGAAAGGAGTTGGAGAAGTGAAGGAACAGTGAGAATCAATTCTTCAACACTGGACCATGGAAGAAGATAGGAGGAAAGCTCACTTCAATGGGCCGATGCGTGTGCTTTTTTCGTTTATAGTATAGTACAGTAGTGTTCTCTTTAGGTGGCGAACAGAGTTAAGAAGTACTATTCACGGTCACTAGAGCTCGTAACGCTTCCCCTCCCCCCAGCCCTGATAACAGTTACTCCAACGTACTTTTCAGATGTGTTTCTCATTGCTAACGTATGTTTTCTCGTCTTTCTGTTTGATAGTGGTTCGTCTCCAAGTTTAATTTTCTCGTCTTCCTGTTCATCTACAGTGGTTCGTCTCTAGTTTGCTTTTCACTTATTCAAAACAAGAAGTAGTGTTGGTAAATGTCGATTCCGATAACTTGAGACCATCAGTAGGTACGCCTCGGCAGAAATGCAGTGATAAGAGTGGTGCAGATGATAGATGATGATATTGTAGTGTAACTACAGTCCCTGGATATAATTTTTTGTAGGAATTTAGTTAGTTGTTATATTGAAAAAGTTGTGTTTTTGATATTGAAAAGAAATTACACTTGTCATATTTTGTGCCAATCTGTGGTTTTCTAGCACAATATTTTTGTTTTTCATTTTGTGGTAGGTATGTACCTGCCGGTACTCCTTTTCTCCTGGTATCTTATTTCTGTAACTATTACGATAGTTATAGAGGACAGAGCGTCCAAAATAGTACACCACAAGTAATATTGATGAGGTGCAATTTTAAAAAACCCGCAGGAATGAGCAGGAGGGACGAACCAGCGACTGAGTGGTATAATATCGGAGGACTATGTTTTTCTTCGCCAGCTAAAGGTTGCGCTGAAAGCGGGGGGGGGGGGGGATTTTTCGCCACGTTTTTTAAGGTTGACTGAGCTTTCCTCCTATCTTCTTCCATAACTGGACACAACCCTAAAGGCCAGATCGAGAGGAGAAAAGATCACGAAATTGACAAGATTGAACTTCCCTTGTACACTCAAGGTCAAGATCGTTATCAGCTGGAATGTCACGTCAAACATGGACAAGAAGTGTCTCCACGGATATTCCATGCTCACCTTCCATCGTGACGTCATCACCACCCACTAGTTACATGGTAGGTTTGTTCCAAGCGAGCTGAACTCATGAACCAGTTCGGCGCAGTGGCCACACGCAGGGATGGGGGCAGGTGAAATGTGTTCCAAGCGGTCGAGTTCATGTACCTAACTTTTACTTTCTACTCGGACTGTACACTGAACCGTGTTCCAAGCCCCGATGGGTTCATGAAATTTCTGCACCGAGTTCACGAAAATTCCGAACTATCTGAGAAGGAGGAGCAGCTTTGGGTTCGGGTGCAGAAATAAACATCAATTTTTGTTTTTGGCGCAAAATTGAAGTTATTCGTTCTAAATCGTTGTTGTTTGATCGTTCCAAGCGTTTTGTTCTGATTTTTTCTCTCCAATTTTTTTTATTTCGAAAGTGTAGAACTCTCAACGAGAATAATGGATGTGAATAATTTAATTTATTCTTTATTATTCGATGAGGATAGCCTTCCACTGGAACAAATCCTCAGGACAGAAGAGGAAATTGCTGTTGTGGTCGATGACCGGATTTGTAATAAAAATGAAAATTATTTGAAAACAGTACTATTATACGACCATGTCCAACTTATAGAGCATTTTAGGGTATCTTAAAAGATCGCCCAGAAAATCGCGGAGGGGATCAACCTTCGGAGTTCTTCCACTCTGATACCGGGCCGTTTGCTTCCAATTGAGCAAGTACGTACATTTTAGCGAATTATTTAAGGGATTTTTATTCATCAAGTGAATAATTTAGACAATTATTTAGAAGACATTTGCCTGGGTTTAAATTTCAAAAATGCCCGAAAACACTCCTAAAACTTGCTAGCCCATACGGCCCATAATATGGATGAGTACACGAACTGAGAAATTTCTGCACCCGCTCTTCACCTTCCCCCACTCCTCAATGAACTCACAAGAACCCAAACCTGCACTCGCACCTGAAGTCGCCTCGCATGGAACAAACCTGGTGACTATGAAGTTTCTCTTCAAACCAATCCATCCAGGATCTGCCCAATTTCATCTGACGCGCAATCCTGATTTTATCATCCCTCTTTTTCTCTTTTCCTGGTCTCTAAAACCTAATGATCGCCATCTTGCATAATTCCTGTAGTTTTTTTTATCTGATTTGACATTCATTCTATAAAATAGAATTTTGAACCTCCTTTTTGTCAGCACTGAACACGAGGACTTGCTTCAAACTTAATTATGACTTAGTCAACAACAATCTTTTTTTTTTACAGTCTTATTCATACAATTTTAGATTCCTTACTAAGTAAAAATTGGTTGTTCTTTTATATTACGAATATTTATAAACGATTGAATATCTAGCACGCAGTCTCTACCAGAACTGGGTTCGATAAACCATTACAGGTAAGCGGAGTGTCGAGAGCTTTGTTCCAGCGCCGCAAGAACATCGTGCTTCTGCCTCACGTATAGCCTGCCTTTCTTCCAAGGGTTTTGAAGTTGAAGAGGTTTGAAGTCATCTCTCAAGCACCTGTGAAGATTTTTAAAAAAAGTGTTCGAGGTTTATTGTTTTCAGATGTAACAGCCTACAATAAGGCAAACAACAGTCGTACATTACAAAACATTATATAATAGGGCAGAAATAAAAAACATATTGTTTAGTAATGCATGCATTCCAGGGGACGTCCCATTGGATAAGCATTAGATCAGTTTAACCAGTTGTTAAGTGATAAAACTGTTTCACTCGATGTAATTTATTTATTACTTTAGGCAAGCAGTACTGACCCCCCCCCCCCTCACCATTATCCACCTTAACATTTCTAGCGGCATGGGAGCCTCGAATCTGAAGAGCATTTCAAAATCCAAGATCTACGATACCCAACATGCGAATTCGAGATTTTGTTACACACACACACACACATACACACACACATACACACACACAGACTTACACCTATGGTTTTTTTCGCGGATTTGGATTCAGAATGGTCTAAAACGGATTACTGTGTGGTTATTTTTTTTTTCTGTTGAGTGTTGTCCTCCTTCACCCCAGATCGATCGCATAAGGACGCCCAAGTCTTGCTGTGGGACATCCTAAAAACCAACGAATCAAGCCAGGTACATTCAACAGGATGGATGAGAGAAAAATAAAATTAAAAAATAATAATTCAACCTATGAATAATGAAAATTATCCAGTGGGTGGAGGCTGCGCAAGCGGGCCCCACTGGCGCCAGCTGGGCGCCACCCGACCGGCCCCGGGCTCACCCACCACGGTGGCCCCACATACCAGGCACCCAACGGCCGCGACGCCCAGCACAACTACCGGACGCCACAACCATCAGACAACCTCCGCACCACAATCTCTGGCAAGTAGCCGAGAACGAGGCGCCAAGGAGACTGCCCCTGGGACCAACCAAGCGACAGCCCAACCAACGAGAGGACATCCACCAACACACACTCATACATACAATAAAATTTATTGTATTTAATACAATCACACCACTGTTAGACATTGAAAACACAAAATATCACAGATAACTACACAAATATCACAGATGAAAATATAACATGACAAAAAAAAACAACTAGACAGAGTACTTGTATAAAAAATTCCTCTGCTAGACAAGGCGACATACCTAACATTTAAAAAAAATAGAGATTCGAGTAAACTTTAGTTTGATTCGTTGGTCTTAATTCAATACAAAAAAATCTAGTATTTTTATACAGGTTTGTTAACCCACTCAATGTTGTAAAACTCATCAATAGAATAGAGTTTGGCCTGAACAAGATTGACTTTCAGCGTCCTAATAAATGTCTTTTCTGGAAGGTTGCTGATCTTGAGAGGTAAAGCATTGAACAGTCTTGGACCAACTTGATACGGGTTAATTCGCAGTGGTTAAGCGACTAGTCACATAATTCCTGATATTTAGGATGTAAATGTAAGCATTTCTTTACCGTTCTCTCGCTCCAATGACGGCCACCAAGCAGAAGTTTTGGAGTTGCTCCGCCGGGTAGATGGGTCCGTCTTTTCCTTTGAGCACCACAGCCATGTTCAGTTGCTTCACCACCAAATCCACGACTTCGCGAGCCGTCGTTCTCGGACTTACGTGCAGTTTCAAACTTGTTCCCGAAGCCAGCCCTGTTTCGTAAGCTGCATAGACCTGGTGGCAAGAAGAAACGGTTGTTTCAGAGCTGAGCTGGAAGGCCAGAATCGTTATTGTTGTATGATTAGGTACGAGGGTAATAGGCAGAGCCGGGCGGCCAGAGGTGTTGTTGCACCTAAGTAGGTACGTCATCCAGAAACTAGATTGTTTTAAATCAAGTTTTTATCGGAAACGTCTGCCAAGTGGTTGTGGCACATAGCTTCCTCGTATTCATAACCCGATTGTATAGAAGATCCGATGCATAGTAGTTAATCTCTAGGAGGTACCCTCTACTACCCTCATAGGGGACCATCTACACGCCAATCTGAACAATCCTGAGAAATTTCGTTGAAATCGGATGGAAAATGTAGAAGTTATGTATGTTACAAGGAATTCACGTTTGCTCTTGCGCAGCAACTACTATCAGTCCGGGGGTGATGATTCTCATAGGGGACCTGCACAATTCAATTCATCGAAATCGGACAATAACTTCGTATAGTTATGCCCGTTACAAGGGTTTCATGACATACAGACATGTAACCAAAATCGTCCAGGAAGGTCTAAAACGCGAGTGAAAATTTATATTTTGGAGAACTTTTTTTTTCAATCTTGAAAAGATAAAACAAAGCTTCCGCTACCTTGGTAGACTCGGAAGCAAAAAATTCAAATTTACAGAAATTGTACTTCAACATAACATGTCGTGGAATACTGTAACATCTCAATGTTTGGCCATTTCGAGTTTGGTATTGATTTGATTCGGGTCTCCTGCGCCTCCCCTCCCATCGTCGAACCCCTCAGATCGCCTTAGCCGTAGCGCCGGTCGAGAAAATTCAAGTCTTTCCGAGTTCTAACACCAATTTCTGTAATAAATCCTACTTTATAAATAAAAATGACTAGACCGTTGGAAAGCTGAGATTTTGGAGCATCGTTTAGGTTTACAGGTTAAAATTCTGATGCCGGATTACAGAACCTATGAGCGTTTGAAAAAAGTTAAGATCTCCAAGATTTGAACAATTTTTCGTTTCAAGTCCAATTTTCACCCGTTTCTCCTATTTAAAAAAAATATTTTTTTGTCACCAAGAAGATAGGAAATATTACGCTCTTCCCAACGGTATAACCAAATTTGAATTTGTATGAAAATTCGGGGAGTTATAGCCGTTTTACTGACATAAAGTCGAAATCACGAAAAAAATCTTGAAAGTGAAATAACTCGAAAACTAAGTATTTAAAAGAAAATTACTAGGAGGCATTTTTTGCTGGAAATGAGCTTAAAATCGATTCCTGGCCTGTGACCGTTTTGAAATGTAAAATCCTGTAGAGACTGGGGATCTAGACATGGCGGAGAGATGAAATGCTAACCTGCAGAATTCCAGGAGAGGGGGCGGGCACGGTTGCGCCTTCTTCCTCTGCACTCCTCGTTTTACTCCCAGTGGAGTCGTCGGACGACAGAGAGTACAGACTTCCACTCCCATACCTGCAACATGATAACTGAAATGTACTCCTGGTAATTGATTCACTTTTGCTTGGATCAAACTTCACAATTAAGAAGGATGATAATATTTCATACCTCCAGTCTATAACCTGGCCATCTCATACGGCAAAAATAAAATATTGAGTTGAGAACAGAAACGATTGATTTTTGTGTCTGCAGACGAACAGCTTTACAATGTGTATCATTTTAGGCCACATAAGAGCCTTATAAGACGAAAGAGGGAAAGCAAGTTAGGTGGACGAGAATCGCTTCCCACCGATCAGTGGGCAGCTTCAGCGATTTGAGAACACGAAGATGTTCTTGAGTTGAATCTAAGTGTTGCCAAGGGCGAAGAATTTTCCTTTTGGTTTATTATTTTCAATAATGAACCTTTGGAATCGACCAAGAAAAAAAAAATTTTAACACCCCCTCAAAATTTGATGGTTTACGTTTCAAGGTACGTCGAATCCAAAAATCGAATAAAAATTTGGCCGTCCGTCCGCCGTACGCCGTCCGCCGTCCGCCGTACGCGGCACTTTTGCCACTTAGCATTGACCGATTTTGATGAAATTTGGTATGTAGGCTCCATTTGGGGTCTAGTTGTGCCCCGAAGCTTTTGGTTGATGTAGGTCACTTCTAAGAGTTCCAAAATCAATTTTGAAATTTTGAAAACGCCCTAACTCAAAAAATTTTGATATAAAGGTATTGTTTTTCCTTCAATTTAAGATTCTATAGAATTTTTAGAATTTTTTGAGACCACGCGGAGCTCTGTAGGACAAATTGTTCGCTCCCTACGAAAATTTAAGGGTTTATATTGAAATATATATATATAAATAAATCAAAACACGAGTGTGAATCGCGGAAGAGGCCTAATCTCCGTTCAAATTAGAGCTGACCAAAATGCGATCGATGGTTGGTGATTTTAATTTTTTTTTGATTTTTTTTTTTCTTCTTTATATTGGATGGTTGGTGATTTTGTAGATGAGTGATCTATATAGAAAAATAATAAACCATTGTGTAATCATTTGCAGCGTTTTGAACTTGTGTTTGAACCGTCCCCCTCTAGTTCAAATATTACGCCATTCTCCCGAACTGCTTAGTACTAGAACTTAGTGCCAACAGAGCGCTGAGCGCCAGCCTCGTTCATTCCTCGTTTAGGAATTCAATTTCGATTTATCATAAACCATAAGTGCAGAACCAGTAGGTACATACGAGTAAATGTAATTGCAATTAAAGAACCAAACAAGTTCGGAAAATAAGATCATTTCCACTTAATCGGAGCGGTGCCATCTTGGCTCCCCTTTTTGTCGTGTTCCGCCGTGTTTCCAGTTCATAGAGAGTTTTTGCTTCATGCGGGCGCACCGTGGGAGGCACCGTCCGTGGAAATTCAGCGGTCGATGATGACCGAAAAGGTACGAAGTTTCCCGAAGTTGTCGCGGTCGCCGTGCGTTCTCGAAGACCGCCCGTTTGAAGCGCTCTTCACACGGTCCCCTCCCGCGGTCGGGTTCCTGCCACCGCAAGATGCAACCTTTAGGTAGGTTAGACTCTGATAATTTTATGGATTTACAGAGAAAACGTTGGGAAAAACTACTACTCGTAATAGATCGAAAACGAACACGGTTTAGCAGAAATGCGCTTTTATAAGAATCAATCTTTTTTAGTTGAACAAAGTAACCTTGTCAAGGTAACATCAACACAGTGCTACCAAGAAACAAACGGAGAAGAAAAACACTTCAATACTTTCCCTTTTTTCTATCTCCAAGTCAATTTTCAAAGTTGAAAAACAGTCCCAATTTCTTGATCAAATATTGCAGCCTAATTCTTGGTAGAGTCTTCGTCATGATGTCGGCTGCTTGTTCTTCTGTCGGAATGTACTGAACCTTGAGAACACCTTCTAAAACTTTTTCTCGTATAAAAAAGTATTTTATTTTAATATGCTTGGTGCGGTGATGGTTCTCTGGATTGTGGCATAAACGAATCGTTGATTGGTTGTCAATTTGTAGCGTAGGCACTTCTTGGGGACAACCCATGTCTTGAAATAGTCTTGACAGCCATATAATTTCCTTTACAGCCTCATTGGCTGCAACTAGCTCTGCCTCAGTTGTTGAAGTTGCAGTTAATTGTTGACGCTGACTCAGCCATGACACCGCTCCTCCAGCATACGTCACTACCACTCCAGAAGTAGAACGTCCTGTTTTATTGCAACCACCGAAGTCTGCATCACTGTAACAGCAGAGTTCGTGATTCCCATCTTCTGTGTATCGTATTCCCAAATTGCACGAACCAGCAATGTAGCGAAATACTCTCTTCAGTCTTACAATATCTTGGTTACTCGGACAGTCCAGGGTTCTAGAGAGAACACTAACACTGTAGGCAAGATCTGGCCTGGTGCCTACCATCAGGTACATTAGAGCACCGACGGCTTCTCTGTAGGGGAAGCTAGTGTTTCTATCTTGCTCCAATTCCTGTTCATCCAACTTCGTCATTGGGGTGGAGACAGGTTTACAGTCTTGAAAGTTAAAACGCTCTAATAACTTCTTGGCATACGCTTGCTGACAAATTTTTATAGAACTCCCAAGACGCTCAATTTCCAAACCAAGGAAATATGTAGCTGGTTTAACTGTAATTTTAAACTCCTTCTCCAACTCTTGTATGAACAATTCAGCCTCTGCTTTGCTATTTGCCATCACTAATCCATCATCGACAAATAGAGCTATTAGTAATTTGCTACTTGGACTATCCTTGACGTACAAACAAGGATCAGCTTCACTTGTTCTGAATCCTATAACTTTAAGAAAAGTGCTGAATCTTCTGTTCCAGCATCGAGGAGCTTGCTTTAAACCATATAAACTCCTCAACAGTTTACAAACTTTTTTGGTTCCATCTGAGTAGCCTTCTGGTTGATCCATATAGATGTCTTCATCTAGGTGTCCATATAAAAATGCTGTTGACACATCGAACTGGATCAAGTGCATATTTTCTGTAGCTGCAATGCTTAACAAGGCTCTTATTGTGCTTAGTTTTGCTACTGGACTGAATGTTTCATTAAAATCCACACCATACTTCTGGGTGAATCCTCTTACTACAAGTCTGGCCTTATATCTGTCTACTGAACCATCTGGGTTAGTCTTGATTTTATAAACCCATTTAGATGAGATAGCCCTAGAACCTTTAGGTAGACTTGTGAGTTCCCATGTGTGATTTTCTTTTAATGAATTCATTTCACTATCCATCGCTTCCTGCCAATGTTTCTTATCACTTCCACTCAGAGCTTCTTCGTAACTATTTGGTGCTGTGACTTGCAGAATTGATTCTTCACCAAACAATACGTAATCGTCCAGGTATGAAGGTTTCGATAACTTTGAACGGTCCCTTAAATTTCGTGAAAAAGGCAGGAGTGGGTTCTCTGGCTCATTTACTGATTCGTGCTCAGACTCAGACTCTTCTTCCTCTTCAGAATCTTTTGTCTTATCAAACACCCCTTGGTTCTCTTGTTTTCCATAATCTTGAATATCAATGTCTTTAATTGGCAACTTGACAAACTCACATTTACTCAATTTTTCTTGAAACAAGACGTCTCTGCTTAGAATAACTTTGTTCTGTTCTTTTACCCATATACGATACCGCTCGTCTCCGTCATAGCCTACTAGGTATCCTTTAGTGGACTTCTTATCCATCTTCTTACGAGTCTGGTTGGGAATGTGGGCGTAGCATACAGAACCAATCACTCTCAAGTGCTTTATTCTTGGTTTCTTGCCTATCCATAGCTGATACGGACTTACACCTTCTACAGATGACTTTCCTGTTCTGTTTAGAATGTAAATTGCAGTTGCTACAAACTCTGCCCACATAGCTTCCGGAAAAGTTAAATCTTCATTCGAATACTTGAACGTTCTCGCCATTTCGACAGTTGTTCGAAATTCTCTTTCACAAATGGCATTCTGTTGGGGTGTGTAAGGAGCTGTCAACCTCTGTGTGACTCCCGCTGCACTTAAAATCTCTCTGATCTCTTTGTTGTCCATTTCTCCACCATTGTCACTGATCATTTCTTGGATTGGATGACCCATTACTTTTGCATGTTGAAGAACCTTTTTCAACATTTCTTTAACTTCCGATTTTTCTGACATCAGGTAGCCGTAACGAAACTTTGTGTAGCTGTCCTTGAAAATAACTAAATACTTTTTCTTTGAAAACGACTCTGGAAATGGTCCACACACATCTGCTGATAGTAACTGTCCTGGTTTTGTTGATTTCTGTCTATGTCCAAATGGAAGTTTATGTGCCTTTCCATACACACACGGCTCACAAAGTTGCTCACTTACTTTAGCAACTTTTATGTTCAACTCTTTTTGCATTTTAGCTTGAACATGCCGCTTATCCTGATGACCCCACCTTTCGTGGTACAGCTGCAACAAATCATTGACAATATTTACTTCAGGACTTATTTTCACTGGCTCAATTTCCGCTTTGTATAGAGTGCCCCCTAGTTCTCTTGTTCCATGCAGCATTAACTTTCCCTGATTTGAAAGCCAGCACTGCGTAGCTGTTGATTCAAATACACTTGTTGGGTTTTTATCTTGAGCTGCCAACACCGAGAACAAATTTCTGCATAACTTGGGAACAAACCAAACATCTTTCAACAGAAATATCTCTCCAGTAGTCAAATTTCTTATTTTTACTGTGCCGGTACCTATGGCTGATAGGATTTCTTCTCCAGCTGATTTTATGCCCGATGGACTCTCAAACTTCTTAAAATCTATATAAAACAAATCTGTATTTGTTACATGTCTTGTGGCTCCATTGTCTATCCACCATGTAGACGGTTGACTAGATGATTCTGCTGACAAAGCTTCTACCTCAACAAACATAAGACCTGCGGTTTCTGCTGCTGAAGCCTCTTGGTTTTTCTTAGGTCGACCATCTGAAATCCATTTTTCACAGTCTTTAACCCAATGTCCAGCCTGTTTGCAGTAATTGCATTTATTTCCATGTTTAGAAGTACTCTTATTTTTTCCTTTTTGCCATGTCCTTTTCTTTGTATCTGCAGCCAAAGCCTCTTGTGAAACAGGACTCGAATTCTCCTGCTTCATAAAATTGCGTTCAAATGTGCAAAGCTGTATTGTTAGGTCTTCAAAAGTCTTATCTTCACCTTTTAACAACATCCAACTTGATTTGAACGAAATGAATGTACTTGGCAAAATGTTAAGAGTCTTGCAAACTAACAATAACTCTGGCAATGCATTCTCATCTTTTGACTTTAGACCATTATTCAGTTCATTCCAAAGTGATTTCAGCTTAGCTATATGCATTGAAACATCCTCACCATCAATCCAGTTAAATGAAAAGAAATCTGAACAAATCTTGAATAACTGGTCTTTTGATAATGCCTCAAAAAGTTGTCTCAATGTATTCCAAGCGTCACAAGCCGTTTCTTGATCCATGATCTTTTGGTACACGCTATCAGTTACAGAACTTGCAATCATAGACTTAGCGTAACTATTGGCTTTTCTAAATAGGTCAACTTTGCTTTTGAACTCTTTCATTTCGGCTTCTGAAGCTCCTTCTTCAAGATTATCAGGTTTAACCAACCTACCGTCAATGACGTCAATAGCACCTTCATGGTAGTCTAAAAGATCTCGAATTTTACGCTTCCACACTGGCCAATCTGACTCACCTGCCAACGGTTTGACGTGTTTGAAAAACTCCATTCTGATTTTTCACTAACACGACTCCTAACCTTGAACACTGACGAGTTCCCGATTTTCGTTTTTCACAACTCTAGTCACTACTTTTGACTTACTTAGTGTCTCTGCCCTCTAAACGTGATCTGGTCCCACAACCTTTTATGGATTTACAGAGAAAACGTTGGGAAAAACTACTACTCGTAATAGATCGAAAACGAACACGGTTTAGCAGAAATGCGCTTTTATAAGAATCAATCTTTTTTAGTTGAACAAAGTAACCTTGTCAAGGTAACATCAACACAGTGCTACCAAGAAACAAACGGAGAAGAAAAACACTTCAATAGATAACAGTTATTACATTGCTTTGGTTTTGCGAATCGCAAGATTTCTTTTACTTTCTTCTTCAATTCTTGCCAAAATATACTTTAAAAATGAGTACCTACCTCACATTGAAACTAGGTACTTTAGGTTATTACAGAGCACTGCAATGGAACTTCAATAGAGGTTTATTTAACTCTGTACAAAAATTAATATTGAGATTAATAGTGAAAAAAAACTGATCTAAAAATGTGTTCAGGCAATAACACATTTAAAACTCTTTCTTACCCATGTGCAATTTTAAAAATATAATTATTTTCCCGAGTTTATTGTCATTTATTATATTTCAAAATATAAGTATTTATTAATTAGGTGTAATACCATACATGAACTCTGAACATTTTGGGACTTAGAGAAAAACTTATAACAAAAGATAGGCCTAAAATATCATCATTCTTAGTCATATGCTATATCTAAAATGCCAATTGTGTTCATGAGTTTATAAGAAGTTTGCCAACAATTTAATTGTAATTGCAATTTGATAGTAAAATTAATAATTAGGTATGCATCAAACTGAATATACAAGGTGTTTCACGAAAAGGTTACACCCCCCTTCATTTCCCCAAAATACAACGTAAAAACGCTGGTTTATTATTTTTATATAGATCACTCGTCTACAAAATCACCAACCATCCAATATGAGGAAAAAAAGAAAAAAAATCAAAAAAATTTTTTCTAAAAATCAAAAAAAAAATCAAAATCACCAACCATCGATCGCATTTTGGTCAACTAAAATTTGAACGGAGTTGAGGCCTCTTTTGCGATTCACACTCGTGTTTTGATTTATATATATATATATTTCAATATAAACCCTTAAATTTTCGTAGGGAGCGAACGGTTTGTCCTACAGAGCTCCGCGTGGTCTCAAAAAATTCTAAAAATTCCATAGAATCTTAAATTGAAGGAAAAACAATACCTTTATATCGAATTTTTTTGAGTTAGGGCGTTTTCAAAATTTCAAAATTGATTTTGGAACCTTTAGGAGTGACCTACATCAACCAAAAGCTTCGGGGAACAACTAGACCCCAAATGGAGCATACATACCAAATTTAATCAAAATCGGTCAATGCTAAGTGGGAAAAGTGCCGCGTACGGCGGACGGACGGCCAAATTTGTATTCGATTTTTGGATTCTACGTACCTTGAAACGTGAACCATCAAATTTTGAGGGGGTGTTAAAATTTTTTTTTCTTGGTCGATTTCAAAGGTTCATTATTGAAAATAATAAACCAAAATTGGGACCAACGCTATTCTACATGATTTTTGGTGAGAAATCCAGGAAGAATATTTTCGCGCAAAGTAGAAAAAAATACCAGTCAAATTTAAATACGGATGACACCCTGTGGCAGAGTCAAAAAATGATGAAAAAAGATCTGACAGTATTTTTCCTGAATTCCTTACAAAAAACCATGAAGAATAGCGATGGTCCCAATTTTTCACGCTGAATTTTGGGGAAATGAAGGGGGTGCAACCTTTTCGTGAAACACCCAGAATAATGTTGTTAATACCCAGAATATTGTTTGGTCGGAAAAAAATTGATATAGGATTATATAAAAACCTATGAAAATATAATTTTGAGGATTTGTGAGGGTGAGGTCATGAGTAAGGTATCGCTTTCTTCTAGAAGAATGATGAATTTAGGATTGCAAACAACTGAAGGTTGAATGTGAATAGTCGTTCAGAATTCCTCAGAATGGAACCAACTGAGTTGGTTCATCACTCAGATTTGGTAACAGCGTTTTCCAAAATCTCAGAAAGAAATCAACTACATATAATTTTAATTTTAGGCGTTCTACTACAGATATTGCATTCTCTCAAAGTAGGAAATTACACGGCATTAATTCAAATTTGAGAAGCAAATTCCAATAAAATTATCACCTGATTTACAAACTTGAAATAACTTTGATGCTTGATCACTCAAAACTAGGTTTTTGTAGTTGGTTTCATTCTGTGGCGTCCACTTCAACATCAACGAAAATGGTGGCGAACTTGTCACAGACAAAATGGTGGCGGTGTCAGGTTATGATAACAGAATCCACGGAGCGTCCCGTTTCCATGGTAATAGTCACGGTCCCGTGGTAAAAAGGAGTGGGGAGGTTAGCATCAACTCCAGTTTTCCGTAGCTTCACGTTCACGGGAGCTCGCCACCGTGTGAAGCAAAAACTCTCTCATGTTCTGACGTACAATCGCTCTTCCACCGTTTTGCTGTTTTTTTTTTTTTTTTTTTTTTTTTTTTGGTGACAATTAATTACCGTTTCTGTACAATATACGGTCATTCAAGTTCATATTTGTTCAGTTCTATTACCGTCCTTTCCCGAGGTAAAAACAACTTGGAAATGCTCAATAACTCATGAACGTGTTTTTGAACAATTTTTTTTACGCATAAAAAAATTGTATGATTTTTTTTTAATTGTTTAATTGATTGAAAAAAGTTATTGTTTGTGTCAGCTTTATTGGGATTTGGGTCCAACAACAAAATCCTCCTCTTTCACCAAATTTTCGAAAAATTAATTTTCTTCATCTTTATTTCATTTATTTTCTTCATCTTCTTTGTGGTTGTGTCTATCTGACTGTCTTGATTTGTTTTTTACCAATTTAAAGCCTGATGTTATTGTTGTTTTTCCAAATTTTATTATAATAGTCAAGTTTTTTTTAACACCAATTTAATGATTAGTGTTCCTGGTTTATACCTCTTTGTTCCCGACTGTGGTTTGATGTTCAAACCTAAACTCATCCTCTGAGCCCTGATGAAGAAAATAAATTTTTCGAAAATTTGGTGAAAGAGGATTTTGTTGTTGGACCCAAATCCCAATAAAGCTGACATAATTTACATCGGGTCGATTGTCATACACTACTGTTATTGTTTGTTACTGATTTTTTTTACCCTACGCCGATGGTCTAGGTGGTTGCGTCATGGGAGAGTAGGTAAGTTTCCTCCTTCCCCACACTCACTCTTCTGACCGAAGAACCAATTGCCAGACCAAACCAATGCCACCCATCAGACTTCGTCAGTATTTTGGAGTCACTGCCATTTTGCTCTTTGCCATCGGAAAAGAGTTTCAGGCACAGGTGGCTTATACTCTCCGTATTTTGGAGTCAATATTCAGCAGTCATCATCAGATGATGGGAGGAACTCACCCTTGCCGTACAGAGAGAGATGGCGAAGTCGTTGCAGAAGAAGACGTCCTCGTTCTAGAGTGCGCTGCCATCACTCGAGTATGCAGGGCTAACGTGTCCTCAGACTTGGAAGGCGGTAATCTTCCTTGAGGCTCAGCCAAGAGAGCTAAAATAATTTCAAATACCCTTTTCTCATTGTAAATTCATATTGAAATTACATAAATTGTGCCACAAAATAGGAATTTCTCTACATGAGTTGAGGATGCATTTTGTTGGTTAAGAACTGACATCACCTTACACGTTTTTCAAAACAAATTAAAAAAAAACGTTTTCTTAAAAGAATTGTTGAAAAAAATTGTTTTCAAAAATCGCTTTTTGAACAAATTTTAAAAAACTACAAAAATTTTTGAAAACTCGTAGATGGTTAGGTAAGCGAATAGTCAGTGGCGCACGAGGTTAGCAAAAAGGCGATTTATTGAGGATCAAGTTTACAACGACTTGAAACTAACTGGAATGGTTTTACAGGTGGTCGACACTAGCGACTCTACTGGCGAGGAGCTGAATGAGGGATTGCCTCGATATTCGATATGTAAGGTTTTATTCACAATGGAGTGGAATTACGCATCGGAAACCATTAGGTATAACCTCATTTTGGCAAAAATTTGATTAGGTAATATCAGTATTTACTTAACCGACGATTTTTATCTACGGGTTAATTAAGTCATCATTTAAAAACACAATGAACAAACGATTATCATGAATGATAATGTATGTTACGAACTAGTATCTACTGGTGGTGATTATGGGGGGAAGAAAATCACGAGTGAACTCAACTTGAAAGGACGTGCCCTTTATGTAACGAAATAATTTGGGCCCGAAGGGTGTCTCACCTGGAGGGGAAATAGGTTTGATAATCGGGGGTGGGGGTGGTCGATGTGTTGGAGGTGGTGTTGTCGTACCAGCTGTCGAAAGCTGATGTTCGCTTCGAGACAGCTCAGTGGTTCCAGCGCCGAGGAGTCGAGATACACCAGGGCCTGGCCAGGATCCCCTGGATTTTACGGCTTTACCGGCGTCCGGAGGAAATAAAAGCTGCAACAGATTCGTTTTTGTGATTTAAAACGCTCTGCAATTCAACAGGAAATATCTGGGGTCTAAAGTGAATCACCCACATCCAAAATACACGTTTTTTGTTTGTTTTTAAACTTACCCCATTATGGGAGCCCAGGCTGTCCTGAGATCTTCTAGGATTCAGAGCCAACAAATGCCTGACGATGTTGGTTGGCGTCTGCGTCACTTTATCTCTGGCGAATACCAGCACGTCCAGAAGCCATCGTGCCTGCTTCCACGCTGCGTTCAGCTGAGTTTGAAGCGCTTCCAACCGGGCCAGCCTTTCTTTGGCAGCGCTCACCTCTGAACTCGAAAACGCCTGCAGGACACACCATCTTTTCCATCAAAATGTTTTTTGAATAATAAATTCTTTGGAAAATTACAAAACACCACACGTACCTCTCGGTGGCTATGCTGAGCCAAAGCAGTGTCCAGTTCGATGATGCAGCTCAAACGAGAATAACGATCGACGAGTTGTTTATGGTAGGTGCCCATATGCACCATTTCAAACACCTAAAAAACACAAAACGTTCAAAAATGATAAAATACTAGAAAAAAATGTCAATTGAGGCTATTTGGAGTCGCAAAGTAAAGTTCTTCATTAACTTGAGGCTGTGTTACTGATTTTAGTTTTAGCATGGAACATGCTTTAGCCTTGGATTTACTACGCGAAAGATAGGGTGATAGGCGTGTGTCATGCGGGGAGTTATTCTCCACCTATCCATCCTATCCCTACTCTGCGGAAAAGTGCGGCTAAAGCATGTTCCATGTTTCTTAAATTTTAGCCAAAGGTTCTAATCAATAAGCATCCAGGCTTGCTTCCTGGCGAGGCCCAATGAGGCGAGTTTTGTTTTTGGTAGATGGCAAGAGTTTTTGGAGGAAACTTATATTGCTTCTCATTTGGCAACAAAATGGAATTTTGAAAATTGCAAAGACTCATCATACTATTGTATATTGCTGCAACAGAGTGCTCTTCAAGCACTGTGCTGCTTCCTACTGTCACTAGAGAGTTCCTAGTAGGTTTGGTTCGGCTTAGATACGGCGTGACGTATTACACACACTCTCTCAATCCGGCGCTGTATTGTGATAAGAACGCGCCATATCTGATCTGGCGCCATATTATTACGGTAGAATACGTCACTAGGAGGCAATCCAGCGCGTGGTATTGAAAACATGGCCGACAATCAGGCTCCAGCCCGCCTTATCTAAGCCAAATCGACCCTACTAGGAACTCTCTAATGCTTGCCTACTTCCATGCATTGACGTCACGCATCTCCACAGAGTAATGAAGACAATTGGGTGGCAAGCTTGGATGAGTGGGAACAATGTTGTGACAGTGATGGTGGATGCTGGCTTCAAATTGATTAAGTGGTGGGGGTAGAAGACTCCTATTCCTACTTCTCTTCAAATGACCGCTCGTTACCTACCATTAATCACTCAGATGGTAAAAACTTGTAAACGCACTTGAACAGGAAGAGGTATGAGATCTGGGCGTTGAAGCAGGACTTCTCCCTGCCCTGGAGCCGAGCAGGCCTGCTCTGGAGGGGGCACAATGACCAGAAGGGACACATCTTGGCTGACTTCGATCACCTCGGCGTCGTACAACCTGTGGTTCAAAGACTGCTCTTCCGACACCTGCATGTACGTGAGAAGTCGGTTGACGGTCGTCGCCACTTGTTCGACGAAGTTACGTTGTTGTTCTGTTTCATCTAAACACCCAAAAGCCTGTTCTACACACACTTTCGTTATTCCTTTAAAAATACTAGTAAATAATAATTGTCTGGTTCACTTACTTGAATCTTTTTCGTGAAATATTTTGTTAAACTTCTTGGTAAGACATTCCCACTCTTCCCTGTGGAAAATTCAAGGATCAATATTTATAATAACATTGATAAGATGCCATTTGAAAATATCCCCAATGACTCAAACTTTGTAAGTAGAGATTCATTCCCTAGGACTCTGAAGGAAAAGGATCGAAAGATAGAAGATAGAAAATCATGAAAAACAATAGTAACAATCGAATACTTTTTTTTCAGTAAAATAAGATAACTTACGCTGTGATGTGTGGGTTATCCCGAATTTTGCAGTGAGGAGGAACATTGGGTGATTTTGAAGGAACTAAAACTTGTAGAAGGTCGACGGAACTTCGCATTTTGAGGTAACCGAGGTACAGACCTCGAGACAGCTTGATTCCACTGACTTGGTGATAGGTGATTTGCTCCTGTAAACATTGAGAAATTAGTTGATGCGAAATAACTTGGTTGAATTTAGAAATTTCACTTATTGGTAAACTATGCGTTGGTACTGGTTCCCAATAAATTTCATCTTCATCCGATTATCACTTTGGAAGGGTGGTATTTAGAGATTGGTTTTGGTTACACGGTAAGCCACAGATCTTGGATACAAGGAAGCTATGTGCCACACCCACTTAAGGGCCTCTACTTACTTATTTCCATAGACAGGGAAACTCCTGTGAGCAACAGCCAGTTGCTCACTGTTTCCCCTCACAGGCACTGCCTGTCCTTAAGACCTGATGCCCCAGGAGAGGACCGGGGAAGCCCAGAAGAGGCCACATTTTTTGGGCGTGGCCTCCATCCACCGTGTTCGACCACCACCAAAGAACACAACCAACAACAACTGTCATAAGGATGGAAGAGCATAGAAAGCGGGAGAGCTAAACCAACCAACGTCATCAGGAGAGCCAACTGTCAGCAGAAGGATGGCAACACTGGCCCGAGGAGCTAATGATAAACTAATGTAATGACCAGGAGGCTTCAATCCTGTTATAACTGCCTAGCCAGCACTGTCTCTGAAGCTCCCCCCCCCCCCTTGACTACGACGCGCTCGCCCCGATACAGTATCGATACACCTCCTGCCTCCCCTCAAGTCACTAGGTTTTACTTGGTGGAAATAGAAGTAAACAGTAAAGTAAACAGTAAACAGTAAAGTAAACAGTGAACTCTTGAGTTGTCCTGCCTCCCCTGGAAGACCCCCATTGGATCGCCAGTCCTGTCCCAGCTCTCGTCCCCTTCAACTTCGCCGCACCACATCTGGACTCGCCCCAGTAACCCAGAACCGTGAGTGTATTGACTAACACCATCCTATATTGGCGAATCATAGGTAGATGGATAACAGTGACTCAGTGAACATACGCGTATCGAACCTAGATTAACTAAAAACTAGCCCTGTATCAAGCCTATCATAAGCCGTATCGCTTAAGCAATATTAAGACTGAATTCGAATTGATACCTTTCAATACTTACGTTCTCAACATCCAGCGTATCGCCCTTTAGGCCATTGGTCCCTTTGTCCAAATCATATCGAGTCTTGTACCTGTATTGCCATATCTTGTCTGGTCATTAAACCTAAGCATTTTGGTAACCGTAGTTTTCTACTTTAAAACTGCTTGCACCCCAGGTTCTGAGTATCTTACAGTAACAGTATCGATATAGGATTGCATTGACTGTTGCATTACTTTTGTTCTACGTCAGCATTTGAAGTTATGGAATATTTTGGTTCGAGTCTGCCCCGACCCCTTTGGCCCTCCCCTCCATTATCCCACCCTTAGATGAATCAGTTCAAAGTTTTGAAATGTAGGCGAATCGGAGGATCCTGAAGGTACCTTGGACGGAGAGAGCAACCAGTATTGAAATCCTCAGACACATGGATAAGAAGATGGAGTTGATGAGCTCAGTAAAAAGACGCAAGTTTGGCCATATGATGCGAAATGAGAAGTACTCTCTTCTACAAAATATATTGCAAGGCAGAATTGATGAGAGAGAGCCTGGACGGAGACGAATATCTCGGTTGAATAACCTTCATCAGTGGTTCGGGGAGTCCTCGTCTTCATTGTTTCGGAGGGCTGGGGGTAGGGTAATGATTGCCAACGTTCGTCGCGGACAGGGCAGTTGAAGAAGAAGAAGATGAATCAGTAAGACCATAATTTATAAAACTATATTATAACCAGGCACCGAGACTCGGGTGAAGACCAAGAAAGAGCAAGCTCAAAATCTGGGAAAAGAAAGGTCTTGACGAAGATTTAAGGACTGGTCTAAAACAATGGAAACCACTAACTCTGGTTGAAGGGGGATGATGATGACGAGGTTGAAATCGAAAGGCAAGGTAAGAGCTGGGTTGGGCACGTTGAGAGGATGTCTGACGACCAAGATTGCAAGGAGGCGTTCAATGGCAAACCTCGAGGAAGAAGATGAAGAGGGAGGCCTAGGGAAAGATGTAGAGGAAGATGGGGGTCAGCATCTAGAAGAGGAAACTGTGGTTGGAGGTATTTTGGGAGGTTTCTTCATGGGAAAAAGTACCTTAGGCCCATAGTAAGGTTTGGGGAATTGACACTTAAGAAAGTGATTAATGCTTGAAGAGAATTATGAAGAGAGAAACCTGAAAATTAGTAGATTTTGCTAGGTTCTCTTCAAGATGGAGATGCAGCCCTTTAGAATCAAGTGACTATTATCTCAGATGCTCAGACATGACTTTCCTGGTTGAATCAACAACAAAATCTCAACTTACCGGAATGGAAGCCATCAGGAGGTCTCCTAGCGTGGAATCTGTAGCCAGGGGTTGATTCCGTTTGGTCAATTTTCCTAGGGGTATCCACCGCGAGTTGAGGACGGAAACGGCCTTGGGCGACCTGACGTAGTTGACTGTACAGATGACTATCGTCCCTTCAGCATCTCGCAGAGGCTTGTGGTACAACTGACCCAAATCTTGGACGCTGAGAGCAGTCTGAAATTTGGAAGAAGACGTTTTACTGTTTGAATGTTTCCATTAATTCTTGTTGAAATAACTAGAGTCATTTGGCGATAAATCTAAAGGTGGGTTCACATGAAAGCAGTTGAGGCGAAGTCGTGGTTGAGGCGTTGGGGCATTTGATTGGTAGCGCCTCGACGCATTGAAATATCTGAATTTTTCCCACTCCAAAAGTACTCGGGTGGCAGAGGTGTGACCAATAAAATGCCCCAAAGCGTCAACTGCACTCTTGTGAACAAAAAAAAAACTCCCCTCAAAGACAGGGGGGGGGGGGTGAAGGGAAGTGCCTCAATAAAAAGACCACCAGTTCAAATATGAGCAGAGCAGTACGCTTCTGGTGACGCCACGGAGTACACCTACTGAGATGCCCAACTCCTGCAACTCAGCATCACAACAAAGTTGCTGCCGAAAGACAAAGTTTGACAAAGTTGTTGAGGTTAGCACTCCTGCCTTCCCCTCTCCTCTTCCTAACTCCTCCCATTCTCATTATGAATAAATTAGTTCTATGCAATCTGCCTTCTTGTTGTGTCGTCTTTAGCTTCCCTTAACAGTTTATTTTAAGAATTATCTGTCAAATAGGCCCATGAAGGATGCCTCATGATTGATATTTAATGAAATTAAATTGAAACAAGTACAGAAAAATGTATCCAACGCAAGCAACGTGAAGTTTTGTACAGAGTGTCAGTAGGGAGTTCTAGCTTACGTCTACACACATAAGGATATCAGCCTCGGTGGCTTCAGTAAATTCCAATAATAATCGGGATTAGCAAAAAACTGTTGGAAAGTCGATAAACAAAGCCAAAGGAGCACAACAGCGGAGTACCTACCTGCATTTGAGCAGCCGCTTGCAGCAGTTTGATTCGAAAATGAACTCCCGGCGAACTCAGAGACTTCTCCATGTCTTGTCGAAGCCATTTGACGTCGTCCCATGTGCACGCAACCTAAAGCAAAAAAAAAAAAAAAAAAAATCAGTTAAGTATAAGTCAAGTAAACAACCATTTCAGGTTATATTTATGCACAATTATCTTTTTTTATTTATCCTTCCCGAATTATCTCTGAAAATGTCATCGAAATCGGACAATAACTTCGTATAGTTTTGCCCGTTACGAGGATTTCATGACAGACATACACGGAACCAAAACTGTTCGCGAAGGCCTAAAACGTGGAAATTTTGATTTTGGAGAACCTTTTTTTCATTTTTGAAAAGTGAAAGCAATGCTCAAAATCAAACCCCAGAATCAGTTCTATTGCCTTATTCATACCTTCCATCATTGGCATCTCCTTCGGTTTTCAGCAGAGGGAGCATAGAGCAATATATTTTGCTTTAAGCCACATTATTACAGGGGGCCTAATACGAAAGGAAGTGTTTGCTACTATTCTTGGGGGAAATCGAGGAACAAACTGTTCTTAATAAGTTTGACGTACAAGTACAAAAATCCTTTGAAAGTGGGACAGGGACATAGTAGATGAAGCCCACAGCTCCTTCGTCCATGATCCAAGACACACAAGGTCTTAGTTAAACATAAGACTGCTTAACTAAAGGTAGTAAGACCCTAAAACTACCTAAACATTGGTAGCCAGACCCAAAAACTACCTAACTACTGGTAGATATACCCTAAAACTACTCAATTAAAGGTATGCAGACCCTAAAACTACCTATACGTTGGTAGGTAGACCCTAAAATCATCTAACTACCCTTGGTAGACCATAAAACTACATAAATAGTGATAGGTAAACCCTAAAACTACCTAGTGGTAGATATACCCTAAAACTACTCAATTAAAGGTATGCAGAGCCTAAAACTACCTATACGTTGGTAGGTAGACCCTAAAATCATCTAACTACCCTTGGTAGACCATAAAACTACATAAATAGTGATAGGTAAACCCTAAAACTACCTAATGGTAGATATACCCTAAAACTACTCAATTAAAGGTATGCAGACCCTAAAACTACCTATACGTTGGTAGGTAGACCCTAAAATCATCTAACTACCCTTGGTAGACCATAAAACTACACTACTACTGGTAAGTAGTCTTAAAACTACACAACTACTGACAGGTATACACTAAAACTACCTAATTATAATAGGTAACTACTGGTAGGTAGACCCTAAAACTACTTAACTACCTAATGGTAGAGAGACCGTAAAACTACATATATAATGATAGGTAAGCCCTAAAACTGCGTAAATGCAAATGGATGTTTGAAGCGGGAATGTAAATGCACTCTTAGCGAACACTGATCGTTAAACCATCAAGAACCTTCAACGACTCATTCCAACCCTTATCTTCGTTCTGCCCCTTTTGTCTAATTTCCCTTTCCTTCCCTCTGAAATTCCACACCACACGGCATTGCTTTAGAGCAGGTCCGATCAAAGGGTTGGAATCTGAAGGGTTCCTGTGTTTTCTCTGGCAATTAACCGAACAACGACCACCCAAGGGCTGATTACTGCTGGCGCAGCTGTAATAACCGGACTTTCTCTGGTTACCAACACCACAACGGTATTTCTCTAAGGTTTTGTTGAGAGTCTGTGTTACAACCAGACTACCTACTTGTATTCATCTCTATAAATTGAATTCCTTCCTCTGAAATTTCCACTTCTCAACAACAAAACGAAATTACAGAAGTCGAAATCCAGTATTATCCGTGGTATAAAATAATTATACTTTAAATGGTCAATTTCATAAATTAAAATCTATACAGGTAGGATCTTACCTTTAAGAGCCAATGGAAATCGTTGTATATCGATCCAGGATAGGTTTCATCGACTTCGATCACAGGCAGGAAGTCCTCGTTCGTGGCCAGCACCTTGTCTTCGTGGTAGAGGAGACATGACAGATACACACCCCTGAAAAAGTTAGGTACTACATTAGCATATATGGTAGGTAGGTAACCTAATCAGTGTAGCTGACGAGGTTATTTCTAGGGCAGTGGGATTAACATGGATCAGAACATGTACTAGAGGAATTGTTACTCTCCGAGGTTTAGATAGAGAGATTTGACACGTGCAATGATTAAGTAGTTACCTATGAACCTCCCAGGACGCCTCTGAGCGATATTTCAAAAGATTCTTAAAATGAAGTTGGGTTTCTCCAGGACTTGAAGAAATATTCGCCTGCCTGGACAGAGAATTCGGTGTTACCTCAAGTACTTCCAATAATTGAGGAATCAGCTGGAATGTCATCCACGAGTACACTTCTGATGCTGGGTAGTACCTAATCTAGCACGTGGATACCATTAATCAAGGCTGAAGCCAGGACCAGCAAACAACCTCACTTTTGACTTTACAAAGAGCTTAGCTGCATATACTCACTACTCTAAGGAAGATATGTGGCCAATGGAATGGTTTGCCTCTGAACTGAAAATATAGGTCTGTTCAATGCCATTTCAAGGAAATCTCAAATTGCAATAATCATAGACTCTGCTGGATGAGCAGCCCAAGAGCTTATTCCAAGTCGTAACAAAGATAGATTTGCTAAGTGGTACTCATTTCATAGTCTGCAATGTGGAGACCATATAGGCTAAGGTTTCTGCCAGGAACAGGAAAAACGTCACTTTTGACTTCACAGAGACATGGACTGCAATGGTGACTACTCACTAATCTCTCAAGAAGTTTGCAGCAATGACCGGTGTTGTTTCCGAGCAGAATGGAGAGGTCTATCATGTGTGCTGGGTGCCACCTAACCATGCATTCAAATCTCTACCAGAACCACCAGAGAAATTCAAGTCAAAGGTTACCAACTTATCTCTGAAGAAGCTAAGGATCATGGACTAGAGGAACGGCTTGCTTATTATGGGCAATCTTGAGGAAGAAGTAGTCTTGCAATAATTGTGGACTCTCTTGGAAGAGCAGGCAACGAGTTTACTTCTGAGCTAATTACGTTCGACCAGGACAAGATAACCATAGTATCTGTCAGGACCAGTAATCTTTGACGTTAGCTATATGGACCAAAGGAATGGTTGGTTTCTCCGCTGAAAAGAGAGGTCCGCCAAGTGCTGCTTTCACAATAAACAATGGACTTTGCCGGAACAAGCACACGAGTCTCACCTCCTCAGATGTTTCTGGAACTTGGAGGCGGCAGTGAAGAGCTGCTTGATGGTGGTTTTCTTGCGTCGCTCACCAGATGGCTCTTGCATCCCTTTGATGTCCGGCCTTCCAGTCCGCACTTCGCTGAACAGCTTGTCCAGTCGGGCCAGCCCTTCTGAACACAGCCGGTCTTCCTTTTGGTACACGTCCCTCCAACCTGCAATGCAACCACCATTGAGAGCTCATTGATTTTACTGATAGTGAGGCAACGCCACTAAATGTAAGACACTCTTGTATGTAATTCCTGCTGATACAATCAATGATTATAGTCACTCACTGGAAGGAATAACAGAAGCGGGCGTAGAGGGGTGTGGGTGACCCCAGCCTTTGATGTTACCGCAGCACAGCCTGAAGTAATATCGCGTTCCATGAGTCACCTCGTCGATGGAGCATTCAGTTTGCCGCGGATCCAGGAGTATCCGGTAGCCGCATAGCGATTTGAATTCAGAGTCCGTGGACCACTCGACTATAAATTCAATCAATAATATAAACATGTACAATAAATTATTAGAGTAACAGAAAAAATATACTTTGGTAGGTTCAACAAACTGTTGAATTGCTGATTCTAATTGGTATCTACTGATCTAAGTTCATACTTGGACCACATAAATGAGTAGGTATACTGGTATACTGACTTTTGAATTTCGTTGTGGGAGGGGAATCGTTGCTTTCAGGCTCTCTGAACCGCACGTTCACAGTGTGGCTGCCGATTACGTCCACAGCAACGAGCGAAGGAACGTCCGGAGGACCTGAAAAGTGGAATTATCAATGAAGCAGGTATCATGGAATTTACATTGCAGTTCAAAATGTCTACTTAGTCCATAACTAACTAACTAACTAAATGGTGCTACAGCCCAGGGTGGGCCTGAGCCTCCTCTAGGACATCTTTCCAGCTTGAACGATCTCGTGCCGTTGTCATCCAGTCGTAGCACCCGAGCCGTGCTGTGTCTTCTTCTAAATTATCACTCCATCTTAATCGTGGCCTTCCTCTCTTCCCTGTACCATTCGGGCAAGTTAACAGAAGCTGCTTAGCCGGATCGTTATCATCCATTCGGAGAATATGGCCGGCCCACCTTAATCTCCCCAACTTCACGAATTTGACAACGTCAAAATCATCGTACAGCTGGAAGAGCTCTTCATTGTGGCGCCGCCTCCATTGTCCATGGTCGAACACAGGGCCCAGTATTCTCCGAAGGATTTTTTTTTCCTTATGGACTTAGTCCATAAGGATTATTTATTATATCTATTAGAGCGAACTCCAGTGGCGAGCAGATTTGCCAACTTCCTCACCGATAATGAGGTTATGAAACGCCAAATTCAGAATTGAATGCAATCTGGGAGGTTAGCGATTGACTGTGTGAAGTATCAGAGCAAGAACATGATTAGTAGGTACCTAGCTTTCGATTTCGAGCTTGCGACTTGTTCTCATAGGGAGCTTACGGTTGGTCTTACTGAACTCTGGGTGGTCTCATTCGATTCTAAAAATACAATACTATTTTAAATTTTTATTTGATTTTCGGATTCTACGTAACTTGAAACCAAAGGAGGTCTCAGTTGGTCGCCGTTCGTTCCTCGTTCCGGGTTAGTATTTAGCCAAATCGAAGGCGCAAAACCATAAAAAAATTGTTCTTAAATTGGAATTTTTAAAGGATTTCAGAAATTCATTAGTGCACGGACCTAGGGAATTGAAAAACTGAAATATTGCCGCCGGAATCATCAAAATCAAACAATAATTTCCAGAGAAAAATTGGAAAAACCGTTAATCCAGTTATTTTTTTCCATAAAATGTAGCTAAATTTTAAAATTTCAAAGATTTTAAAAACTCATTAGTGCATGGCCCTAGGGAATTGAATAACTGAAATAATGCCGTTGTAATCATCAAAATCGAACAATAATTGCCAAAAGAAATAAGAGAAAAACCCGTTTATTCAAAAGTTTTTCCCATTTTTCTTTGGCAATTATTGTTCGATTTTGATGATTCCAGCGGCAATATTTGCACTACTAAATTTCTAAACTCCTTTAAAATTTCCAATTTGAAACAACTTTTTAACTTTTTGCCCCTTCGATTTGGCGAAATACTAAAAACGAACGGCGACCGACTAAGACCCCCCTTAAACCATCAAATTTTGACGGGATGTACATTTTTTTTTCTTGGTAAATTCCAAAGGTTCATTATCGAAAATACTAAACCAATAAGCAATAAGGGTCATTAATTTTAAAGATTAAGAACCTAGGTAGCCGTAGATGTACTTTAATGGTAACAACCTTTGAATTTCGCTCATCAAAACTTTTGTAAAGGAAAATAATCTTCCTTTGGAAGATGGAATGATTTTTAATGAATTATCTCTAGATATCCTCAGCATAATGAGCGGAGGTCCTGCCTTAATGAGTCTCATCTTCCACTTTCTCTGTTGATTCGCTCATTTCATTTACGGTATAACTACCTCACAACCGCCTGTTTTTCTTAAATTTAAAGCGATCGACATCAGCGTTGATTCCCACGAGACGATGAAATCATTAGGATGATCTCAAAGGATCCAATTAGTGCTTTTAATAACTGTAGCAATTGGTTTCAGTCAATGAATTTATAGTTCTTATAATTTATTGCTCCATTTACTTTTAAAACGGAAGGCTTTCCAAAAAGGTGTCATATCGATACTAGCGCAAAGGCGCTTTGTTTTGAGAAAAACGCAAAAGAAGTTTTCACCAAACCACAAATTCCTAAAATAATGGTTTACTCGTATTACACTAAACTCCTCAATTTCTACAAGAAATTTTCAAGCTATAATCTTTAAAAAGGTTAATCATAGTTTTGTTGAATTTCGTTTTTTGAAATTGAATTTTTAAAAAAATTGGAAGATGGATGGACATAGGTTGTCGCAACTGCGAGAATTATTTCGTTTCTAAATAATTTCCTAAATTTGACGTTTGACTACTTCAGTATTTCACTGTCCAAATTCACATGGTTTCGGCAAATTTCAGGTACATGTGTTGAGAAAAGTAAACTAAAAGCCGATATTTCTTATTAATATTGTAAAGTTAAAATTACGGATAGGACGTAAAAGATCCACAGAGAATCAAGGAGTTTCAACATAGATAGACTTATCAATTATATTATGAAGAAAATGGCTGAAAAATCTTCATCTCTCCCAGACTTGAGAAATGCGTTACTTCCTAGGATTCAGCAAAATGAGCATTAAAACTAGAACTCTTCAAAACCACCTTGATAAGGCACCCAAAATTCCATTTTTTTGTTCATCTGCGCCATGGAGCCACTTTACGACTCCGCGGAGCTCGAATATGGCTGGTGCAGGATGTGAGCAGTATTTTCAATACACACATTTCTCAAGATTCAAGCAATATCCACTCAACGAATAGCTTTCGGATGTCTAAAGGGTTGCTCTCGTACTTGAAGGACCAACGTCATCAGAGTGGCCTCGTATGACCGTACAAATCGCACTTGCTTAAAAAAGAACCGAACCTAGAAAAATAGGTACAATTCGAGTTCTTACGTGCTTGAGTGAAGCCTCGTATGAGGTTCGCCAGGCCTTTGGATCGCCTCTGCCACAAGCTCTGATTCCTGGCATCAGTTCCCGTCAGATCGCAAATTCTTTGTTCCGCTTCGCAGCTGAGTTTCCTCAAATGCGAAAGCAGACTGTCGCCGCTCGAAACTGAAAATAAACCCAAAATATGTAAGTAACGGTGTAAGGAATGATTCCAGAATATCCTCAAGACGTTGGGAAATTGATACGTTAACATTTCAATACATCAAAAATTCTGAAAAATTGGGCATTTTGATAAATCCAAATTTTGATACAATGGATATTTTGATATACCAACCGGATATTTTCATACATTGAGCATAATAATTATCTAATCTAATTAACAATTGTGCATGTATTAATTAATAATAATTATTAATTAATACATGCACAATTTGATATTGGAAATTTTGAAAAATTGGACATTTTAATATATTGGTCATTTTTATATACCTACTGGATATTTTGATAGTTGGACATTTAAATAGATTAGATATTTTCATAGGCACAGTGGAGATTTTGATACACTTATCGGATATTTTGATATATTGTTCATATCGACGTGGATATTTCAATACAGGTATTGGAAATTTTGAAAAATTGGACACTATGATAAATTTACCGGATTTTTTATACATTGGGCTTAATGGTGCATGGACAATTTAATATTGAAAATTTTGAAAAATGTACATGGACAATTTAACATAGGAAATTTTGAAAAATTGGACGTGCTACACCGACATTTTGATATATTGTACATTTTGATATACCAACCGGACATTTTCATACATTGAGCTTAATTATTAATTAATACATGGACAATTTGATATTGGAAATTTTGAAAAATTGGACATTTTGATTCGCGAACATTTTAATATATTGGTCATTTTGATGTACCTACTGGATATTTTGATAGTTGGACATTTAAATAGATTAGACATTTTCAAAGGCACAGTGGAGATTTTGATATACTTATCGGATATTTTGATGTTCATATCGACGTGGACATTTTAATTCAGGTAGGTATTGGAAATTTTGAAAAATTGGACACAATGTTTTACCATATTTTTATACATTGGGTACATGGACAATTTAATATTGGAAATTTTGAAAAATGTACATGGAATGTTTTGAAAAAAGTACATAGACAATTTAATATAGGAAATTTTGAAAAATTTGACATTTTGCTACACCGAGATTTTGATGAACTGGAAATTTCGATACATATACATTTTTTTATATACCTACTGGATATTTTGATATATTAGACATTTTGATAGTTGGACATTTAAATAAATTAGAAATTTTGGTAGGCACCGTGGAGATTTTGATATACTTAATATAACTTATATAACGTAGATATTGGAAATTTTGAAAAATTGGACATTTTGCCACACCGACATTTTAATATATTGGTCATTTTGATGTATCTACAGGACATTTTTATACATTGGGCACATGTTGATAAATTGGAAATTTCGATACATAGACATTTTTTGATATGCCTACTGGATATTTTGATATACCTACTGGATATTTTGATATATTAGACATTTTGATATAACTACCGGATATTTTGATATATTAGACATTTTGATATACCTATTAGACATTTTGATATACCTACTGGATATTTTGATATATTAGACATTTTGATATAACTACCGGATATTTTGATATATTAGACATTTTGATATACCTATTAGACATTTTGATATACCTACTGGATATTTTGATATATTAGACATTTTGATATACCTATTAGACATTTTGATATACCTACTGGATATTTTGATATATTAGACATTTTGATATAACTACCGGATATTTTGATATATTAGACATTTTGATATACCTATTAGACATTTTGATATACCTACTGGATATTTTGATATATTAGACATTTTGATATAACTACCGGATATTTTGATATATTAGACATTTTGATATACCTATTAGACATTTTGATATACCTACTGGATATTTTGATATATAAGACATTTTGATATACCTACTGGATATTTTGATATATTAGACATTTTGATATACCTATTAGACATTTTGATATACCTACTGGATATTTTGATATATTAGACATTTTGATATAACTACCGGATATTTTGATATATTAGACATTTTGATATAACTACCGGATATTTTGATATATTAGACATTTTGATATACCTATTAGACATTTTGATATACCTACTGGATATTTTGATATATTAGACATTTTGATATACCTATTAGACATTTTGATATACCTACTGGATATTTTGATATATTAGACATTTTGATATACCTATTAGACATTTTGATATACCTACTGGATATTTTGATATATTTGACATTTTGATATAACTACCGGATATTTTGATATATTGGGCAAATTGACGTGGACACTTTAAAATATTGGAAATTTTCAAATTTGGCATTTTAATGTAATGGATATTTGACTGAGAAGTGGTCTCAGTTTATCTAACGGCTCCAGTTGGGACGACCCTTCTCTACTTGGCAGCGTTTTTCGCCTATCAGAGCAGAACTTATCAAACTTAAATAAAATCCAGCCTCTCCGATGAATTGTGCGTAACAGTTTTCATGTTACATTCAACATTCAACTCAACTCCAGGTCGAATTAAAAAAAAAAGAAGTGGAATCTCGGTTTCCGGCGACACCATATGGCTCAAAACACGGGAGTAAAAAATACGTCGTAAATATTCATACTCACATTCGTTCCCTTCCTGCGCTCCGAATCCGATCAGCATTTTTATGAGGGATTTATTGTTATTGAGCACGGCGACGTCCAGCGGAGATAATCCGTCGCTGTTCACCCTGCCAACATTCAAACAAATTGATAGAATACACAATCTACAAGTTTTATTTTGAATATGGAGGGCGGACAAGCTCTTCAGTGTTACAGAACATTCCATGTAAGCACCAAACCCGTATAACACTTGAAAATGCACGAATCCGAACTCCCTCTTTCCATAATTTTAGCGATGGATTATTTGCATCCTTTTCAGACAATTTTCAGTAAAATTCCAAGAGGTTTGACTATTTCCATTTTAAAATTTTCTAAAAACAGCAACGACATCATAACCATGAAAATTTTTGAATTATACGATGCGCCACTAGAGAATAGTAAAACAAGAACTTTGCCGCAAAACGAGTCAAAACCGCAATAAAAACGATACTAATTATTGCACAAAGGTTTATTTAAAAAAAAAGATCAGTCGTCTGCAAAGAACACGGCTTTGCCATTGTTACCACCAACCAACATGAGGAAAAACATCGATCGCATTTCGGTCAGCTAAAATTTGAACGGAGATTTGGCCTCTTTAGCGATTCACACTCGTGTTTCTGATTTATTGTAAGTCCAACCGTAAAGTTCGCGTAGGGAGCGAACGGTTTGTCCTACAGGGCTCCGCATGGTCTCTAAAAATTCTAAAAATTCAATACTATCTTAAATTGATGGAAAAACAATACCTTTATATCAAAATTTTTCGAGTTAGGGCGAATTCAAAATTTCAACCCTTAGAAGTGACTTACATCAACCAAAATCTTCGGGCCACAACTAGAACCCAAATGGAGCCCACTTAACTAAAGAACTAAGGAAGCGCCGCGTACGGCCAAATTTTTATTCGATTTTTGGATTCTACGTACCTTGAAACGTAAAATAACAAATTTTGTGGGGGGGGGGGTAAAAATTTTTCCAAAGGTTCATTATTGAAAATACTAAACCAAAAAAGCTGAGAAATACCAGGAGGTTGTTTGGGCTGCCGCATAATACGCCTCTCTACATGCTCACCTATGAAACAGGTAAAGCATCCATGTTTTTGCAGGCTCTGAGGATTCACGTGAAATAAGTGCTCAGAGCACTCAATCTCCCTCAGGGTAGGCTGCCTCGAGTGATGGCGGAAGAGGTCATCAGCAAACATCGGAGAAAAAAACACAAACGGTGGATACAGCTTTCGTACAAGTACGCAACCACGAGAGACATTTTATGTCTTTTGTTTAGTAAATTGAGAGCTTTCCAATGAGTGGTGAACGATTTTTGTGGGGTGGAAAATGAGGAAGTTAGTTTTCCCTAGGAACGATTGGTTGTACGTGAAAATCATCAGAAATTTCCGCGTAACGCTCCCCGCGTAACAAATCCCGCGAGACGATTTTTCATTTATGTGCCATAGTAAAGACATAAAATGTCAAAATTCGAAAAAAGTTTAACATTTTATTTCGATAGGTTGTTGAAAATGAATAAATGAGGTGTTACAATTTCAAAAAGTTTGGAAACCTCGAAAATGAGCTCAATTTTTTAAAAATTCGACTAGGATTTCGAGGGAAACATTGATGCAAATTAGTCGAAGAATCGACTCAGCTGATTGACTTCCTGCATACATGAATATTTTCTCCTCTCGCAGTGTGAATGCGTTTCAGTTTCAATTCAGTCATTATAATGGCCCAAGCTTAATGTACTCGTACGTCATAGAACGAATAAAATAGTAATAATAATTATTATTAATGAATTATTATACAGGGTGTCCCGGTAGCTGAATTCCCCCACTTATTTTTTTCCAATTGTGGACGAAAAAAATCGGGCCAACGCTATTCTTTATAATTATTTGCGCAGAATTAAAAAATGACAAAATTGCGCAGCACGCAATCAAGATCAACTTGTTTTTTTTTTTTTTTTTTTTTTTTCAAATGGGAACCCCCATGTTTTATTGCAGATTCGGATTCTGCGTCAAATTTTATGAACATTTTACTTCGACAACTTTTTTGAACGCGCGCAACCCGCACAGCGAGCGCTCAAAAAGGCGCAACCCAGGGATTGTGCCAAAATTGAGATGAATGTAGACCTCTGGTATGGCACATTACTTGGCACTGTTTTTTCGACTGAAAAAGTCACTTTTTGAGGAGGAAACGATCGATTTTCATTTCAACCCCAATAAAGTGTAGAAACACTGTAAATTTTATAAAAATGTGTCGGAGAAGGAATAATTCGTGAAGGAAACGATAATCGGAAAAGATTCCACGGAAAATCGATGATTTCCTCCTCAAAAAGTGACTTTTTCTTCTGTAAATGCGGTAAGATGAAATCAAATCCAGAAAAGGATATCATCAGTAGAAAACAGTGCTAAGTGATGTGCCACACCTGAAATCTTCCTTCATCTCAATTTTGGCACAATCCCTGGGATGCGCATCTTTGAGCGCTCGCTGAGCGGGTTGCGCTCGTTCAAAAAAAAAGTTTTCGAAGTAAAATGTTCATAAAATTTGACGTAGAATCCGAATCTACAATAAAACATGGGGTTCCCATGGGGGAGCGTTGTGACTGGGACAGCCTGTATCATTAAGAATGATTATTTACCCGTTGACGTCAACATCCGTGGACTCCAGTATTGTCTTGGCCTTGTCCGTGTGACCATGCTCGACTGCAGCGAACAGAGCTGCAACAAACATTACGGAAACGTACATTTATAAAGGGAATTGGCACTTGAACTTGATACAGTCGAATAAGTGTTCATAAACAACGAATTATAAACGAATTTTGAAACATTGAATTAATTTTTTGTAACTAGCAAACTGGTCTTAAGAAAATCCTGAATCTGATAGGTTCTTAAAGGAATGTTCTTTTCATCATCAATCAAAATCTGATCTCAACTAATTAAATAATTGTAATAGTGAAAGTTGGGCGAACTATCGTTACTGCAGAAATGTAATTAGCGTTTATTGTTAATGTTGAATTTTAATTGGAACTTCATAATTAGAGGTACAAGGAGGTGGGGCGAAAAATGAAGAAAATCGATGTATTAAAATATATAACGATTGTAAAAGTATGAAAATTTAGTCCGAAAATTTAGTTAGTTTAGTTACCTAGTGAAAATGAAGTTAGTCCGAAAATAGAAATTTTTTTCCGGGGACGAAAAAAAATAACAAGTTTTAGAGGCTGCCCCTTTCTGTATCTCATATGGATGAAGAGATTAGCAAGCTGATGTGAATACTATTTGCAAGACTTCTATGCACAAAATTCGTATTTATCTCGGTATTTATTACTTACGATGTTTGATTCTCATCTGACTAGGTTTTTACGAGAATTCGAGGTTTTACGCTTTTACTATTGACGAGGTGGTCACGAAAGTAGGAGGAATGAAGAAGGAGGAAGTATTACGCATGAACTTCGACAATCTTCGGTAAACTTCGTAACAAACTCTCGTCATTTGTTCACTGAAAGCTTATTGACTCGGTCTCGTTTATTGACAAAACAACCAGAATCATTGTTTTGGTTTGGAAACAATGATTACGCGCACTTCTGCGTAATCGCGTAATCATTCAGCCATGTGAACGCTCTTTTCTGCTTTACGCACTTTCTGCATTAGGAAACATCCCCACCTCGCTTTTTTGCGCATTACGCATTACGGACTTTACGCACCTATGTGAACCAAGCTTAAGAGAGGATAGTCAGATCAGCTGTGCGAAAAGTGATCAGGAGGAACCCAGGGGAATGAGAGAGGATTGTCAGATCAGCTGTGGGAAAAGTGATCGGGAGGAACCCAGGGAATGAGGGAGGATAGTCAGATCATTTGTGGGAAAAGTGATCGGGAGGAACCCCGGGGAATGAGAGAGGACATTCAGATCAGCTGTGGGAAAAGTGATAGGGAGGAACCCAGGGGAATGAGAGAGGATAGTCAGATCAGCTGAGTGAAAAGCGATCGGGAGGAACCCAGGGGAAATGAGAAACGTAAGCCAGATAGGCAGTGTGAAAGGAATGCGATAAATTAAGCCTCTCTGGGTTAATCACCTGTATCGAAAGAAACGTTATGACATTTTATAGTTGTTATTTTAACAATAAACGGGACATTTGAACACTTCGGAATGAAAGTTGTGAGAAATTACATTTTTTCACCAAATGGGACCAAGTCAAGTCTCCAAGTGTACTGTACGATTTTAAAATATTTTTAAAGTTTTGATGTGTAATAGGTACATCTGATTGAAAGAAGGGAGAATGAGGGGTACGGAATTTGAATGTTGATCCTATGGATTCAAAGACACGGATTGAGACCAACCCCATGTTTTTGAATGCTCTCCAAAATATTTAAATAATTTTTAGAGTTTTGACATGTAATACATCATGCAAGGACTAATACTGTGATATATCATGAAATCTTTACAGGAGCTTTTGTAAGCTGATGAGAACTAGCGAATGTTAACTCACTTTGTCGTAAAAATACATCAAAAATATCAAAAACCTTGAAAAACCTTAAAAATTATAGTGTCGAAGTGTTTTTAGATTTTCCAATTTGAAATTTGTTGTTGATATTTTCTCGAAAAAAAATGGTTAACATTTTTTGCATGAAATTTTCAATCAAGTCTGCTCTTGTTTAGAACCACCTCTGTATAACATAATTAATATAATTAATCAATTAAGTTACCTGTATTATTGATGAGACGTTGACATATTTTTTCCAATTCTCACTTCATCAGTGACTGCGAAATCGAACTACTTATTATAGTCGAGTAAAACTACGTATCAAGCTCATGCAAAGCAACGACCACAAAATAATTTTTTTTTTAAATACGCAGCAAAATTTCGATTTGTTTGACTTGTAGCGTCACCAGTCACAGACATGCTTAAAATACCACTTTCAGGTGAATATTCTGAGCCTTGCACCTTGATCAGAATTTTGAAGCTATTTTTCTTTCATGCAAGAACGTCGTTTCTAACTTTTGGCTACTACTGGGACTTCTGAATTAGTTTACTCTACCATTAATCTCTTGATTGTGAAATGAGGTTTGACCCCTACAGTAACATCTGATGATGTCAGGAATTCATAATATTTACTTCTGGCTTTAGGTCAAACGGCAGCGCGGAGTTGTAGGATCCTCGAAAAATGTTCAGGAAAGTCTAAAACGTAAGATTTTGGAGAACTTTTTTTCAATCTTGCGGTAGAGTCAGAAGCAACAAGTGTTTGAGCATGGACTGTTTTTACAACGATTTACATGTGGGTATTCTATAATACGTGCGCTATTGCTTCCGAGCCTAGCAAGGTAGAGGAAGGTTTGTTTTTACTCGGCAATGATTTTGAATAGATGTTAGTCGAAACTTACTGCTGAGCCCCTGAACCGTACGTAGTACATACCTACATATAACTGAGATGACAAACTTTTATTTGTTTCAAAAACGATAACATCGGCTTATTGCCGTCTCAATGAACTATGATGGGAGTCATTGCCTAAACTGCCGTTTTTAGCAGTGGGAGTCAAGGGAAACGTCGAAAAGCCTGACGGGAGTCATCGGTAATGCGCCCGGGTTGATGTTATACCTTCACATAGAGTTTATGACGGTATAGACATATCCTTCAAATAATGGTGCTGAAGGGTTTCTCAAAGATTCGTGCGTAATTATTCCATCTTATCAAATTTTGCGTTCAAACTATGATGAAATTGTAACCTGAAGTTTTATTCTACGAATGATAACATAAATTTCCTTGCCCACTATTTCATTTTTACTGATTGAGTATATGAGTTATCTAAACCCCTTCAAGTACTGTACTTGAAGTCTGTAACAGTCTTCCCTACCTATCCAGAGGGCTCAGTCCTCCTTGGGCCAAAATGTAAAAAGGAAAGAGGTGACTGCAGCTGAAGTGACTCATGTTTACTCGAAACCTTTTTCCTACCGACATGCCGAGAGGCAGGGACATACCTTTTATTTCACGTTCTCCCGAGACCTCTGGTCGACATTCTGGCCTTCCTTACTGCCTCATTAATTTTACGCCGATGAGGCAGTAACTAAATTTTGAATTCTGATGAGCGGATTATGATTGTATGACCCTTCCGAAATTCCCTATTTGCGGGGTTTTCCGAAATTTTGCCTAGAACCTTGTTAATTTTGATTAATTAGTTAGGTACTCCAAATTAATTTTAAAAATTTCCAAACATAATTAACCAAAAATTATCTATCAAAACCTACAGAACGGCCTTCGCAGATTTCAAATCCAAGTTTCTAGTCATGTGAAAATTATAATCCAAAATGTGATCATTTCAAGACGCTACTTGGCGGCGGATTTGGGAACTAAAACCGGGACACTTAGTCTTAAAGGTAGGCTGAATAATAAGTACCTAATGAAAAGCGCATCGTTCAAACAGTGAAACGACACCTCCAGAATTCCCTCATGTCGAAATTCTATAAAGGAAAATTATAGTTGAAAATTGTCTCCTCAACCAAACCTGCAAGCTGGAACATCCTACACCTGAGCTGTGGTGGCTGTTCATAACATTCACCGCTGCGTCGTAATAACCAACCATTTCAATAAATTCCCCCCTAAGTGGAGAGGGGTTCACCAACGATTCTACTCGAATAAATATTGAGACATGCTATCCTGCCCGCGAGTGGCCACCAGTCCTAACGTTAGTCGGCAATATCCGGATATCAAAGCAGAATAAAGATTGATGTTATAATTCTATCCAAATCGTACTCATAAAAACTTCATTCCAATCAAACTTCGTTTGGTATTCATTAAAAAGTGTTTAACATCGAAAAATGGTTAGAATCTCAAAATGGACGGTAGGAGGGATTCAATCGATCAAACCAGAATAAGAAGCGTATAAAAATGACTAAGGTGCTTACCTGTAAGATGAATGTCGATCGGAGGGATTTTTTTGCTGGGGTTTTCCACCCGTGTAGGGTCCATCCCTCGGGGATTTGGCTCCACATTACTTTCTGCGAGGAGAAAAAGAGAAAAAAATAAAAATAAATAAAAATAAAAAACGATACGATAGAGCGAAACAATAAACATAAAAGTAAATGATAAAACAAAGAAACCAAACCATATAAAATGTGGTAACAATGGGATTCGGATGATTAATTTCATTACCGACTGAAAGACTTCACAGAGAGCTTTTCGAAAAGGTGCTGTTCGAGGGGTATCCGATGAGAGAAAACGACTACGTCATTATTTTCACCCACAATAGTTGTACGACGCGCTTAATCTTCTCGCCCTTTTTACAGGTAAACTAAACGAAATTTCGAGCTGAACACTGGCATTAGAAGGGTTTTCAAGAGAGGTGAATCCTAATTATGAATCGAAAATCGGATACCGGAATTCCCTCTTGAATGTGTCAGAATATCGTATTTTTGACGTCAAATTCAAATAATGCGGGTTCGAAACGTACTCGAACCAGTTTTCAGTTCGAAATTCCATTTAGTTTAGTCGAATTGGAGCAGTGCTGCCAACACCCCCCTTCAAAATTGCCTATTCAAGTACATTTGTTGTAGGTAGCTCGTAGCTCACTTTTCACGCGCGAGACTAATTATCATGTTATCAATTAATGATGTTGATAGTTTGTTATCACTAGTGATCAGTTATTTCTTTAGTACCACCAGGTAGGTACTTTTAGAAGCTTAATAATGAGTCCCCTAGTACAATACTATTGGTGAGTTGAAATATTTGGGAGTTTTCGGTGTTGAGGTACGTAAAAAACCATACGGAAACATGTTGAACCATCAAAAATTAACTTTACTTTCACTGTTTAATCTTTACTTAGGTGCTTTACTGTTAGTCAAGTTGATTTTTCACCCATCAGGGCACCACAAATATTTTTTCGTAGGCACTTGAAAGATGGGTACTTCGACGTCTTTCCCATCGAAGTAATCAGATCCGAATTTCCATGTAAAAGAAATTATGGCCATTTTTATGTCATGAGGGCAAAAACCAGAGTTGGGCGAATTCTTATTCATAAATACGATTAAGAATACAAAATTTGTACCTATTCTATGATTTAATCATATCTGCGATTTTATGATTATGAAACGAATACAGGTATGAATATGAATATGAATACGATTTTCCCCCTTATTCGTATTTTGAATACGATTTTATGATTTTTTCTATAGTTTTCCTAAAAATCGATTTTTGGTTTATTATTTCTAATAATAAGCCTATGTGATCGTATCGCAAAAATTTTTTATAACCCCCCCTCAAACTTTGTCACTTTACGTTTCAAGGTGCGTAGAATCCAAATTTGCAATGTCCGTCCGCCGTCCGCCGTTCGCCGTCCGGGCCATAAAAGGCCTTAGAATCGGTCTAAAAAACCCGATCTTTCGCACATAGACTCCATTTGGGGTCTAGTTGGTCCTAACGTCGAACTATTCCGATCGCTTAATTCGTATAGAAGTTATGGGCAAATAACCGGCCAAAAAAGAGGTTTTTGCTCAAATATGCGTGGGGTGACATTTTCCAAGTATTTTTCTTCATGTTGGATGGTTGGTGGCTTTATAGACGATTATATAGAAAAATAATAAACCATTAAAATAATAAACCATAAAAATAATAAACGTACGATAAATCAGAAACACGAGTGTGAATCGCAAAAGAGGTCTAATCTCATAAAAAACAATAAACCATTGTGTAATAATTTGCAGCGTTTTTAACAACAATTTTCCCTGAAATCATACTTTTGGTTTATTATTTTCAATAATAAGCCTTTGGAATCGAGCAAGAAAAAAAAATTTTTAACCCCCCCTCAAAATTTGATGTTTTACGTTTCAAGGTACGTAGAATACGAAAATCGAATAAAAAAAATTCCGTCCGTCCGCCGTCCGCGGCACTTTTCTTAGCAACACTGGACCGATTTGGTTCAAATTTGGTATATGGGCTCCATTTGGGGTCTAGTTGTGCCGCGAAGCTTTTGGTTGATGTAGGTCACTTCTAAGGGGTGAAAATTAAGGGTTGAAATTTTCAAGAGTGCCCTAGCTCGAAAACTCTCGAAATAAAGGTATCGTTTTTTCACCAATTTTAAATAGTATTGAATTTTCAAAAATTTTTGAGACCACCCGGAGCTCTGTAGGACAAACCGTTCGGTCCCTACGAGTACTTGAAGGTTTTCCTTCGATAAAACAGAATCATGAGTGTGAATCGCAAAAGAGGTCTAATCTCCATTCAAATTTTATCGGACTAAAATGCGATCGCTGTTCATTTCTTCGATTTGTATACAGTTTTGCCTTCTGCGTAACCAGTAATCAAATTTCCGTATGAAGCTTTCTATTTTTCCAATCGAGTGTGAAGCGTTTAGTTCTTTCTAATAAACTTGATTGTGAAGGTGTGAAGCCAGTATGGTGTGGTAGGTAGTACCTAGCTGGAAGGTAAAAAAAAGTTGGTAGGTAAAGAAAATGTTGGTGGGTAAAAAACGCTGCAAATCATTGCTCAAAGGCTTCTTCACTCTTCAGATCACTGATCAGCTGAGTGAGCTCCGAAGCCATTTTCAATCCTATTGAACGCAGGAAGCTGAAATTTGAGAGGGAAGGTCAAGAGAGGATACAGATGGTGGTAGGTGCTATTGATGGAGAACCAGTGATCTATACAGAAGGGTGATCTATAACGAAAATAATAAACCTTTGAGCAATGATTTGCAGCGTTTTTTTAAATGATTTTCTCCCGAAATCTGGACATATTTATTCCCCCAAATTTTCAAAATAATCAACTAAAATTCAAAACGCTCACCAATTCTTATAGGATTTTTCTCGCAGAATCGAATGAGACCACCCCCAGGTCGCTACGACCAACAATATAGAAACTACGACGTAATTTACGCTGGAAATCGTATTTTTTTTACAATTTCCGCTGAAAATCATAAAAAAGTTATGATTTTTAGCGTAAATTACGTCGTAGTTTCTATACGGCTGGTCGTACCTGTGGGTGGTCTCATTCGATTCTGCGTGGAAAATCCTTTAAGAATTGGAGAGCGTTTCAAATTTTAGTTGATTATTTTGAAAATTTTGGGGAATAAATGTGTTCAGATTTCGGGAGAAAATCATTCATAAAAAAAGTATGATTTTCAGGGAAAATTGTTTTAAAAAAATCGATCTTTAGGAAAATCATAGAAAAAATCATAAAATCGTATTCAAAATACGAATACAATCGTATTCGTATTCATGTTCATACCTGTATTCGTATTCATAATCTTAAAAATCGCAGATATGATTTGTATTCTTAATCGTATTTATGAATAAGAATTTGCCATCTCTGGCAAAAACACGAAAACATTCTTAAAAGTGAAATAAATCGTATTTTTGTTGCTTAAAACAAGATTTCAGGACTTTTTTTACATGAATTAGTTGTAGAAACGAGTCCTGAATTATACAAGGACACCATGATGAACAACTTCAAAAAGCCCATACTAAAAATGATGAGCCTATTCATTGCAATAACTTCATTTTTCTTGAAATTTCGCTGAAATTAAAGAATTGCCGTGTTTTGGCAATTTTTGTTACTAAATGAGCCTCATGATCTTGAAGACTTTTTTTTAAAATAAAAAATCCTCAAAGTCAATATTCAATGAAAACAAAGAGACACAAGACAATTCTTGTAACGGCAGAAAGATTCGCGAAGACGTACTCAGCAGGTACCTACCGGTAAACTCGTTTATCAGACAAGAAGTCAGCCATGAACACTTTTAAACCTCGAGGTGAAACAAGAGTTTTCTATACAACATTTCGTCGTGCGTTCAGCAGCCTTCAAAGATAGGCGACATAAAAATATTACGTTGCCTCCACATCCAGGAGATGTCACGTATTTGAGCGCATTGTCGACCCGAAGGTATAAGACATGAAATGAGACTTTCCGAGAGCTATTCGTCGGAAGAACGCAGTCCGAGATGAGATGGTTCACGTTTTTCCCGTTGGCAGGCCTGTGTTTGTTGGTCGAGTCTGTCCCTCAAGGTAAAATTCTCTGGTAAACAATTTTGTTCTCTGGTAAAATTGTACGTAGATTTTAGTCAGAGCATTAAATTAAATCCCATTAGTGGGGCATGAATGATTAAGCAATTCTTTAAATTTCATCAAATTCATAATTTTTTATGCCTTCCAGAACAATGGGGTGTGCGCCTGGGTCGGAAAAACTGTTCATTGTTATCTTTAATCTAAACTATACCTCATTCTGATAATTTTGACACCAACCGCGACCTTCTAGCGTCAGCAGATCTTTTTCCACGATTTTTCAAAATTTCCAATGTTTATGACGTCACAGTTGGCTGGGATCATAAACATTCGAAACTTTGAAAAATCATAGAAAAAGATCTACTCATCCAAAAAGAGAACGGCTGATGTCAAAATTCTCAGAATGAGGTCTACTTTCGATTAAAAATGTAGAAAAAAAAAATCAGGCGTACCCCCCCCCCCCCCCCCCCACTTTGGTTCAGTGTCTGTCTGTCTGTCATGATATCCATGTAACGGGCAAAACTATACGAAGTTACAGTCCAATTTCGATGAAATTTTCAGAGATTATGTGGGTTTCCGAGTAGATGGTCACCCAGAGTAGGTACCTACCCATTCATTAAGTGATTTTTTTTGTTTTTTGTGTTTTCCCTACAAATATACCTACTTGTCGTATTTTCAAACAATCTTATTTTCTAAAATTACAACAAATTATGCGCCAATACCTGTAGCTATATTATACAGGGTGTCTGCACTCAAGTAGAGCATAACTTCAGGGTTTCTAGGAATTCTACAATTTTGTTTTAATCCGTTGTTTTTTTAAGTCATTTCAATTTTAAGATTCGTTTTGTGTTGTCGACCTTAGGTCATTAAAACTTTCATAACTCCAGTTATTTGCCAAGCAAATTCAAGTTTAAGGATACCGTTAGAAACAGCGTTAGATTTCCAAGCTAGCTAGTGAAAAAATCAAAATATTTTAGTTATAAAACCTATTTTAAAAATCAAGTCAAAAATAAAAATTTAAATTTATTCGAAATTTAACTTTTTTTTAATCGAAGTTTTTACTCTGAATTTCTGCCATTTCGATGGGGAAATTCCTTCTTGAAAAAATATGCCCAAATCGTCAGCTTTCCAACGGTCAATCCGCCAAAAAGTGGATTTTTCGGAAAAAAACGTAATTTTTCGTACATAAAATACGCATTATTCGTAAATGTGGTAGTGAGTATGAAGTAACACCTTTCTACTCAATAAAAACATCATTCATATTATCGGAGGTTCTTTTCAATGAACTAATTCTGAATCTCAGAGATGTTATTCTGAGATTCAGAATTATTCGGAAGTATCACCTTTGTATTCAGCGTGAAAAATTACATAGGAAATGATACCAAACTAGTCATCTTGAGATCGAGGGAGACCATACACCGCGTAAAACACAGGATGTTCTCGTAAAACTCACGCTTTCTTGCATTCAAACTTGATTTACTCTTCCAATTTGAATTTTAAACGGAAAAATTGATAGACCGTTGGAAAGCTGACAGTTTTCATGTTTTTTTCCGAAGAGCGCCCATCGAAACGGGCAGGGATCCATAGTGAAAACTTCAATCAAAAAACTTTAAGTTTGCCTTATGACTTAATTTTTTTAAAATGTTTCATTGCTAAAAAAATTTTGGTTTTGCACTAGGTAGCTTAAACATTTAACGTTTAAGGTTCTTCAAATTTGAATTTACTTGGTAAATAGTAGGAGTTAAGACATTTTTATGACGTTAGGTCGATATGACGAAAAAAAAAATCTTCAATTTACAAAAAACTTGAAAAAACAAGGGGTTAAAACAAAATTGCTATGAGACTTTTTTGTTGGAAATACTTTGTGGAATCGAACCCTGAAGTTATGCCCAACTTAAGTGTAGAAACCTAGTATAATAACGTAACTAAGACGTTAATTATAATATAAGGCTTGGAAAACGCAGTATTTTGGAATTTTTTCCGAAACTACCGAATTTTTTCTCATTTTTAAGTGGATTTTAACATTTATTAACTTTCTTTCATAATTCTTGAATATTAACTGATCGAGTGCAATAATATTTTGACACTTTTGTTGTGTCGAGTTTCAAGTTACTTTGACAAGCATCCTTGGTGAGTAAATTCTATAATGATTTTAACGAAACGAAGAATTTTTCAGGTGGATTACGTGTATAAGAACATAATGATCCAGTGTGCTTTTTAGGACCGAAATTAAAGTATGAGTGAATTTAATTGGTGTGATTTGAGTTAACCCGTGCGTTGCCCACGTCGCATAAAAGACGTCACATGACAGAGTGGACAATGCTAAAAAGTCCTAAAACTCGAAATGATCTAATATTTTTATTTTTTTTAAATTTAAAGGTACTACAGATGGTTCGAGTACTACTAGTACTACAAGCGAGACACCGGTCAACGTTACTACCACAACACCACCTACCAGTGCTTCTACCGTCACAGTAACACCAAATATGTCTTCTACCTCTGGACCTGCCAATAGTAGTTCAACCACCTCAGCGCCTGATAGTAATGCTACAACCACCTCAGTACCTGCCAGTAGTACATCCACCTCAGCACCTGCCAGTAGTACTGCTACCACCTCAGCACCAGCAAGTACTTCTTCTACCTCAGCATCAACGACGTCATCCCCAGTGTACTCCACAGGATACCCCACAGTTCATCCCACAGGACCGACATACCTGCCCCCTCCTTACCATCAGCCCTCCAACAACCAATACTGGATCAACTACCGTCCTCAATACCGCCCGCCATTTTATTTCAACAACAATTGGAAACCTTCATTCTCCCAATTCCTCAGACCTCCTTTCTACAGCAATAGATTCTTCCCTTTGGCAGGTTAAAAACCTGGCGAATTTTAACTGATTGCGTGAAATCAGGCAAAAAGACAGGCAGGTTTTTGTTGTTGTATTTTACCTGTACCTACTGATTGTAATAAAGTGTTAAATTGTGTTAAGTGATTGTGTTAAGTGTTAGATTGTAAATGTTGAACAACAACAACACAGCTACCTAGTTGCTCTTATCATTCTCATCTTTACCTTCAACTTGTTATTGAATGTACTTAAAATAAAAAACGATTCACAATTAGTTTTGTCCTATTAATTAACAAGTGATGGGCACCAGTTACGTTAGTCCCGCGAGTGAGGCAAAAAGTGCTAAGTAGATCAAGTGTGATAGTCGGTAAAAGTGAAGTGATATACGAAAACACAAACATGACGTCGCAATCATTCTTCCTCTGGCCTTGTTGTCAAACCTTTCAATGGCAAACATTTCGCCAACTGGAAGCTAAGAATTGAATTACTTTTGGATGAAAAAGATCTGTTGGTGTTTGTTGATGACATAGGTACTAGCATCATCAAAGAGACAAGAAGAGTTGGAGTACTTTCTCGGTTTGGAAATTACCATGTTCCCAGACAGAATGCAAACTCCTCAAAAATCAATGATCTTAAAATTGATTGATCGATTTCAGCAAAGGGAAGCAAAAAACACATTGATTCCTATGGAACCGGAGCTCCAACTGGAAAAATGTGATAAGCATGAGGAGACCTTGCCCTACAGACAATTGATTGGGTCATTAATTTATATATCAGCAGGAACAAGGCCTGATATAAATTATGCAACCAATTACCTTAGTAGATTTTGTAATAATTACGACCAAACGCACTACAAACATGCCGTTCGTATGTGGAATATTTGAAATCTACAATGGATTTCTGCCTAAACTACTACGTCAGCAGTGAAGGTCCTCCAATCAAAATGTATTCAAATGCTGATTATGGAGAAGATCGCAATGACAGGAAGTCGACATCTGGATATGTAGCATACGTTCTTGGCAACCCTGTCACATGGACCACCAGGAAACAAAGTATCGTTGCAACCTCATCGTTTGATGCTGAATATACAGGGTGTAAGCCTAACTGGTCTGCCATACGGTACCAGTCGATTTCACAACTAATTTGCAACAAAAAATGTCTCCTAGCAATTTTTTAAAACCCTTCGTTTTCGAGTTATTTTAACTTTAAACTTTTTTTTCGTGATTTTGACCTTATGTCATTAAATCGGTCATAACTCCGTTAATTAGCTGTGTAAATTACAATTTGAGGATACCGTTGGAAAGCGCATTAAATTTCCTATTGGATAGATGCCTTAACAACAACACAGCTACCTAGTTGCTCTTATCATTCTCATCTTCACCTTCAACTTGTTATTGAATGTACTTAAAATAAAAACGATTTTCAATTAGTTTTGTCCTATTAATTACCAGTAAGTCATCAATAAATAATAATTATTGAGTAATCAAGTATTAAGAAAGTAATAAGTATTAAATGTTTCGAAAATTGTAAGTACCAACCCGTCAATATAAAATGTTATAAGGGGTCGGAGCATTTTTATTTACCTTTCTGCTGCATAAAACAGTTTCATCCAATGTAATTTAGTTAGTAAGCAGAGGAAGTTACGTATAATTTTTACCATTATGAGAGTCCAGAACTGGATATTTTGAAATCGGAAATCGTCGATAAAAAGATGCTCGATGCTCCCCCGTTCCCCCATATTAGCCACTATAAGACTAGGTAAGTAGGCCACTAATAATTTCTCTTCAAAAATCTTGTTCTTTCCTTGTCACAATGTTTTTCCCAAGAATTCAGCTTCAAAAAGTTTCAAAAAAACTATTTGATAACGTGATGCAAATGAAACGAGTGGTGGTGGAGGGGGGGGGGTCATCCAGGTCGATCTCCAGACTCTCCTGACTTCTAGTTACATCAGAGACCCGAATTTGAACAGCATTTTGAAATCCAAGATCTACGATACCCAACATGCGAATACGAGCTCCTCTTGGCATCATAACGGTGGTAGGACAAAACATTGGACTTTCATCTGTTAGTTTTGGTCAATTGTCCGTAGAATATAATGTCTGTATTCAACGTAAACACCCAAAAATCCACGTAATACGCAGTTTCTGGTGTCCTGGCACCATAATGACGCCTACAAAGAATATTTCATTAAAATCCAAAGGTAAATTTAATATCAAATTGTATGATGATCGACCCTACAAACAATTCCCCGCCAAATTGATTGGGAATGAGGTCCTCAGGAATAAAACTCATCTTTTCTCGAGCTTTCGGTAAATTTATCATCTTTCTCAGGGCTCGAAGGATGTGTTACCAAGTGAACATCACATCAGCGTCAATCAACAAACAGTTGATTGTAGTTAAAGATGCCACCATAACTGGTGGGAAATTAAGATTTAGAGCTACTGTAGGTAAAATTAAAAAATGGAAAAGAGGGGGGTGGGGGAATTTAAAACATAATTTCCAGCTATAAATATGAAATAAAAATCATGAGGATCCACAGCTTGGATAGACAGTGTTAATTATACAACTTAGAAACCTCTGAGAACCTCATTCCCAATCAATTAAAATCTCAATCAGTAAATTTAATATTATGTTCCCTGAATTTCAAAGCTACGATTCCATGAGTAAGCCTTAATAGAAAAACTATTGACAAATCGTGTATTTTGTGAATATGATCCCCCCCACTCGACCCCTCTCCAGGCAAATTTTGATACTTTGAGAAAGAGAAAGAGAGAGAGAGAAAGAGAGACTAGAAGTTAGGTGTCAAACCGGCGCTAGTTCTCCCTGGCCTCACGGGGAGCGCAGGATAATTATGATGACCGATATTACCGATAATTGGAGCGCAAATTAATGCCAAGCTATCGCGAATTTATCGCTTATTAGATTATTGCATAAAATCTATATATTTTCTCTTCATCTTTATAAAAATCCAGCCGCCCTATCAGTCCATCTATATCGTCCTCTATATTTTCCCCGGAAATCAAAGATGTATAAAATGGCTGGTCTAATTTGGGAATGAGATGCAACATGCTTTGTAAGTCATTCAACTTGGGTTGTGACACGCATTTCTAGTGGAGAGACAAACAAAATATATTGATGTTTGAGGCACGATTTTTATGAAACCCCTTTCTTGCAGAGATCAAAGATCTTCTTACACCTTGAAATCATACTAATCAAGGGAACAGGATTTCCGAATCAAAAGATTTTTGAATGAATACTTTGGGTGAAAAGAAAACAGGAATACTTACACATGCGCGAGATCAGTAATCAGTAAGCAAAAGAAAAATGAGCCTAGCTTGCCGCTACACTGCGAATTCATTTAGCTGTTTCAACGAAAGAGATACCTACGTAAATAATATATAATATGAAACAGTAAAATGAGGCACTCGCAGTTGTCCCAGGGAAATAGATACGTGAATCCAAACTAACCACCAATATTCATGTATCGTTTGTTTGTAAATTACCTACATAACTTTTTCATGGAGTGCCGAAGGGAATTGTGATATTCAAAACGTCGCTTACTAAGTACCTGTGTTAGGAAATAGTTCAATTTTCTAACAAAAGAAGGGCGCGAGTACCTAAAGAAATCTATTCTACTCGGCGATATAGGTACCAAAAGCTCGATTTTGGAAATTTTCTCACTTGAGAGGTATTTTTGCATAATGCGGACAAATTTATGTTAAAGCCTGATTAACAAGACTTTGAAATAATGTCTATAATTCGCCTCTGCTGCACTGCTGCGCTCTCCGGTCTGTCTTGTTAATTAACATCAAATTATCGGTAACATCGGTAATCCCAATTATCCTGCGCTCCCCGTGGGGCCAGGGAGAACTAGCGCCGGTTTGACACCTAACGTCTAGTAAAGATAGAGTGTATATTTGTGGAAATACAATGTATATCACAATTGTCGGAAATGTGAATAATAGAAATTAGGAAATATTAACAATTTTTCCTTTGATGAAGAAAGATTTCCTCTCATTAAAAAAGTGCAACTGGAAAGTAATCTGCCTCAAACAAAAAACGCTGCAAATTATTACACAATGGTTTATTATTTTTCTATACATATAGATCACTCGTCTACAAAATCACCAACCATCCAATATGAAGAGAAAAAAAAAAAAAAAAAAATCAAAAAAATTTCGAAAAATCAAAATCACCAACCATCGATCGCATTTCGGTCAGCTCTAATTTGAACGGAGATTAGGCCTCTTTTGCGATTCACACTCGCGTTTTGATTTATATATATATATATTTCAATATAAACCCTTAAATTTTCGTAGGGAGCGAACGGTTAGTCCTACAGAGCTCCGCGTGGTCTCAAAAAATTCTAAAAATTCTATAGAATCTTAAATTGAAGGAAAAACAATACCTTTATATCGAAATTTTTTGAGTTAGGGCGTTTTCAAAATTTCAAAATTGATTTTGGAACCCTTAGAAGTGACCTACATCAACCAAAAGCTTCGGGGCACAACTAGACCCCAAATGGAGCCTACATACCAAATTTCATCAAAATCGGTCAATGCTAAGTGGCAAAAGTGCCGCGAACGGCGTACGGCGTACAGCGTACGGCGGACGGCGGACGGCGGACGGACGGCCAAATTTTCATTCGATTTTTGGATTCTACGTACCTTGAAACGTAAACCATCAAATTTTGAGGGGGTGTTAAAATTTTTTTTTTCTTGGTCGATTCCAAAGGTTCATTATTGAAAATAATAAACCAAAAGAACTACGCAAATCGATGGAAACTAAAGCCTGGGCAGAGTACACAAGATTTGTCACACACAGACATACACCTATGGTTTTTTCGTGGATTTGGATTCAGAATGGTCTAAAACTGATTTGTAAGAGGTTTTTTTTCACCGTCTAGTGTTGTCCTCCTTCTCCCCAGATTAATCGTATAAGGACGCCCAAGTCTTACTGTGGGACGTCCTACAAAGGGGTAAAATGTTAAAATAGGTATCATTTGGGGAGCTTAGGAACACTAGTCCTAATTTTGGTTTATTATTTTCAATAATGAACCTTTGGAATCGACCAAGAAAAAAAAAATTTTAACACCCCCTCAAAATTTGATGGTTTACGTTTCAAGGTACGTAGAATCCAAAAATCGAATAAAAATTTGGCCGTCCGTCCGCCGTACGCGGCACTTTTGCCACTTAGCATTGACCGATTTTGATGAAATTTGGTATGTAGGCTCCATTTGGGGTCTAGTTGTGCCCCGAAGCTTTTGGTTGAGGTAGGTCACTTCTAAGGGTTCCAAAATCAATTTTGAAATTTTGAAAACGCCCTAACTCAAAAAATTTCGATATAAAGGTACCTATTGTTTTTCCTTCAATTTAAGATTCTATAGAATTTTTAGAATTTTTTGAGACCACGCGGAGCTCTGTAGGACAAACCGTTCGCTTCCTACGAAAATTTAGGTGTTTATTTTGAAATATATATATATAAATCAAAACACGAGTGTGAATCGCAAAAGAGGCCTAATCTCCGTTCAAATTAGAACTGATCGAAATTTAATCAATAGTTGGTGGTTTTGATTTAAAAAAAAAATTTTTTTTGATTTTTTTTTTGATTTTTTTCCCCCCTTCATATTGGATGGTTGGTGATTTTGTAGACGAGTGATCTATATAGAAAAATAATAAACCATTGTGTAATAATTTGCAGCGTTTTTAGTAGAAGATTGATACGAATAGTATAATAATTGTGATCAGAAGGGATTTGAGGGAAGGAGGTTATGTCTGCAGACCCACACTACGCCCACACTTGGCATACTGGTGAATCCATAATCTCAGTACGTCGTCTCAATGGTTCGCCGGTTTTCTTAAGTAAACCCGGACTTCCATTCTACTTTTTCCCAACTCGAGGTCCTTTTTTTCCCCTTCGAAGGGGATCAACTCAAAGAAAAGGTTTCAACCGGAGAGTTTGAAGAGTGGAGAAGTTTCTTTTCAGTGTAATCCTCGAAGGACTGGGGAGAATAGTTTCGTCGAGACACCCACCGCAGGACCACGGGCTCTCAGCTCCATCTAACTTTAATGCTGGAAACTCAACCTCGTCCGTGCAATGGGAATGTTTGACACGTTTTCTGTCGTTAGAAGAAAAAACGCCTCAACTATAATTACTCGATTTGGACTCTACGGCGCCTAATTTGAGAATAGCTCCAAATTTGGACCTCTAAATCTGACGATCTGGCAAAAAATGAAATAGATTAGATGCAGATTGAACCCTTGAACACCTCATATACAAACTCGGTCTACTAAATTTTTTCATTTTTTGGAAATTTTTGAAAAAAGTTGGAATAATTTTAATAATTTAAATATTTCACTTTTTTTCGCAAATTAGCCAGGTTGATATCCGTTACCAACAATTTCTTCCTCTTCTTATTCATTATCAATTATGATTCATCAATAATTTCAGTTTCAAGTCAAATGGGCACCATTTTTCACCAAATGAGTGCCAAAATGGGTAAAAAGTTCTTGCTAACCTCTTTGGATAGGAAGAGGGCGGATGGGCTCATTACTCGATTTGGATTCTAGTGATCCTAATTTGAGAATACCTCCAAACTTGGGACCTCTGTATCTCACGAACCTAACTAAAAGTGAAATAACTCTGCCTTCTATAGTTTGTCAATTTCCAAGATTTTTCGGGAATTTTCTAAACAAATTGGAGTTTTGGAATGATTTTAATAATTTAAATAACTCACTTTTTTTTGCAAATTAACCAGGTTGATAAGCGTTACAACAATTTCTTCGTCTTCTTATTAATTATTAATTATGTTTTATCAATGTTTTCAATTTCAAGCCAAATGCTACCAAATGAGCGCCAAAAAGTTCTTGCTACACTCCTATTACTACCCTCCGGATGAGCTTTAGTCACAATTTCACTGATTTTCTTGTAAGTGGACACTCCAGGGTATTTGAATACGCCAGAAACTCAGAGATCGGAAGTAGAGACGATTATTTGACATGCTAGCGCGAGAACTTAGTTCCTTTCACCCCCAATGATGAGTCTTACCCAAGAAAATTCAAAATTGCAATAAAAAAGAAAAATATACTTTTTGCACTCACTGGCACATTTATTTGCGGTTTCCGTTGATATCCAAATATATCTTCATTTCATTTCAGACCTATACTCCAAACCAAACTCCAAATTGTTATTGAACTACACCCAATTAGGTACCTACATTTTAGTTAATTGACAACCTAAAATTATATTTTGAATAATTGGGTAGAAATGTGAGCTGACTTTTCCATTAGAGTATTTCCAACTCTGTTTCAAAGACGAGGGAAGTAGAGGAGAGTCGTCTACCTCAGGCCAGGAGCATCATGATCATAGGAAAGAAGGATTCCATGGAGAAATAGATGTGGGGCTAGTCAACCAAGGCAGAAGTGAGATAGAACGGAATTATGGCATTTCCTAGTCCAATCCAAGATTTTCCAAACTAAATTCAAGATATTTAATCATTTAATAATTATCAACAGGAGGTTTCCGTCATTTTTCCGACCTTCACTTTAGACCGTTACATCACAGAGAAGTTATCGCGCCTTCGCGACCGATCGACATGACACGACTCGAAAAAGCGTTACCATAATTATTTTAACAAAATTTGTTAAATTTTGATATTTAATGTCATGTGAACATTAATTTGTCGCAAAATAAGCATTTAAACAATTTTTTGATGGAAAAAATGTACTAAAATTAATCGTTATGATCTGAGCGTAGACTCGTAGGTCTATTTCAAACCAAATTCAAGATTGTTCTTGAACTGAATTACACATTATTGTAGAAAGTTGACAAGTTAATTTCATTGTAACCATAACTTTACTAATGTTCCCATCGATGATCGTCTGTATGTCCATGACTGTTTGTCTATGCATTCCTTCTGAATGTCCATGACTGTATGTGTATGTATTCCTTCTGCATGTCCATTCCATCTTTACGCGCATCTCTTCCAAATGCCAGAAGGTTGTGAACTGTCGATATATCGTTCTGTTTTTCTCTTCTAACGAGTTCAAGGCCTAGTTTCTGCAAAATTTGCATTCCTTGGTTTGGAAAATCTTGATAATAGTATGGGAAATCTTGAATTTGACTTGGAAATGCTGTATAAACTGCCGAAAGCTACGACAATGGCACTCAACGTTTTGCAGTATTGTTGTAAATTTCGAGTTGCAAGTCATCAGCCTTCCCACGGTGAGTGAATTCAATTTTCATTTTTTTAAATTATTTATAGGGAGCCCACTCAAACTTGTACAAACGATTTTTGGTCTACAAATACTCCAAAAAATGGAGTTACATGGTCTCAATTCTTCATAGTCGTCACATCTAAAACGTTCACCGGAATTGTTGTTGGAAATGAAAATATTTATTCATTCCAGGCGATAACAGAAAAGGACTTAACCCAAACTGAATAAAGGTTTTCTCTGGCAATTATACTCGTAGTTCGATTTTGATGATTCCAACGGCAATATTTTTTTTTCAATTCCCTAGACTATTGCACTCATGCACTGGATTTACTTTCGTAAATCCTTGAAAATTTCAAATCCAGGCACAACTTTTAAAGTTCGAGTGCCTGCAATTTAAGGAAATACTGAGTTGGAACAGGGAACGAACGGCGACCGACTAAGACCCCCCCTAACTAAACAATACGAAAATTTGGCCAAAATATCAAAAGTAATGGAAGAAAACAGAGATAAGATAGCCGGTTGGTGAACCAAGAGGAGTCAGGATCTGTCTCGTCGAAAAATCTGTATCAATTCAGTGAACCGCATTGTGAGCTGTACAGAAACTTCTTCATCTCAAGGACAGCTCTCTGATTGGTTTGGGGAACTCCTCGTCTTGTCGTTGTACTTCGGTACCTTCTCCGTCTATAATCCAGAACAGATCGTTTATGAAGCGAGTTGCTCATCAGTTCCGCAGTATTGAAGCTCTGTTGTATCGAATCGTGGAATGAATCGGCCACAATGACTGAACAGCCTCCGCGTGAAACGAAGAAAATTTGATTGTTTGTGAAACGCCTGACCACAAGATGACCCTCGTCGCGCCTTTTGGTCTTGGCGAAATAATGGGGAAGATTTTTTCAAAGTATGAAGACTTTTCATGAGAAAAATTCCTTTGATAAGCATCAGTGATTTTTAGCCAATTTCGGTCAATTTATCGAGGAATTTTTGTATGAAATCTCAAATATACCATCAATAAGTAGGTAATATGTTCAATATAGCATTTAACACAAAACTGCAAAAATATGATTGGGCCTCTACGTTTTGGAAATTATTACCGCTTATCGCCCATTTTCGAATATTCGTATCGACGATTTTGCTTCTACTCAATCAAAGTAGCGGAATCACTATTTTCTTTTCAAGGGTAAAAAAAATTTTCCGTAAAATAAGACCAATACCAAGATACAAAAGTCTGCAAGTGGGTGTGGCACATAGATTCCTCGTAACCAAAACCTGATTGCATAGATGAGTAGGGAGTATATAGGGGGATGAACCCACCTTATCCCTATCTTTTTTGGGGGTTCAAGTGCTACCACCGGATCTTTTATTAGGTAGGTACCGAGCGCTCTCGGTAGGCTCCCTTTTCATTGGGCGTACCTCGTTTCGGCACGATCTATTGTCCTGGAAAGGATTAATTACAACTCGTCTCGGCACACCGAGGCCCTCTCCACTGTGGACTCAGTTCGGCACGGTCGAGGCTCACTTTGTGACGAGACTGTACCTTACTCTTCCTGATGTGATTAACAGCCAACAGCTGATCATGTTTACCCCGACGCGTCAACGAGACGACGCGATTATCTGGTCAGTATTGCACAATGTCTTCCCGCATCGCCCGAAAAAGCTGCCCACAATGCAGTACACCAACTTTTCCCGGCATGTGAGCTACGAGGCTGTAGGTTCCACTTGGGGCAGTCGTGGTTCAGAAAAATCAATGGGATGAAAAAACTTCGGGAGGAGTATACCACTTCAAGTGAGAGTGGGTATTGGCTGAGATCATTTTTCGGACTATCGTTTATCCAGCCAACCGATGTCGAACCAGTGTTCACTGATCTTATATGTATCGCTCCGCGAGACGATGAAACTCCAAGAAAACCAGGTGAACCAGATGACTACTTGAAATTTGCAGACTACATTTTTGATAATTACATCTCTGATGATGCTAAGTTCCCTCCCGAAATATGGGCATCTGAAAACGACACGGAGCCACGGACGACGAACGGTGCTGAGTCGTTTCATGCACACTACAACGCTCAATTTTATAACACTCACCCGTGTGTTAACCGTGTTCTCTTCGTATTGAAAGAAATTCAGATCGAGACTTACATTAAAATTCGAAGCGAGCTAGTTCCCAGACCACTGTCCCCAGCCTCAAAAGAAAGGCAGCGAAAAATTCGGGAATTGAGGGTTCTCTTTCACCTAAGTCAAATAACCCCGAAGAACTTCGTGATGAAGATGGGCAAAAAAAAGAAACCAGTTCGGTTGGTGGTGCAATAGCGCAGATATTAACACGACACGGACGACGAGTGCATCAATGAATGTGTCCGAGATTTTGATGACTAAGTGTCTTATGATTATACATGATAATGAATTATTGTGATTAATATATTTATTTTTGGCACTGCAATAAAAGTTAAAGTGCAACCTCATCTTAGCTCAGTTTGACCAACACGTTTTTCTGCCCATGGTTTCTATGAGTATGTTATGAGAGTTTGGACGGTGTACAGTCACGTTAGACATATTTTGGGAGTGTGCCGAATGGAGTTGTATTTTCCGGGAGCTGAGGTGTGCCGAAACGTCGACTGTGCCGAATCGATGACTGTGCCGAATCGAAGACCGCCGCTTTTCATTCTATCGAGTTCTGGTCAACAACGGACCATTCGTCCGTTCGTATTAGATGCGTAGAAGTAAAAGCGGACTTATAATATAGTAAAAGTGTAGACTTTTCAGTACCCCTATCGAGTTTTGGTCAACAACGGACCATTGGCTCGTTCGTATTAGGTGCGCGGAAGTAATAGCGGACTTATAGACTCAAGTATAATAAATTAAAAGCGAACTTATAATAGCGTAAAAGTGTAGACTTTTCAGTACCCCTATCGAGTTTTGGTCTACAACGGACCATTGGCTAGTTCGTATTAGGTGCGTGGAAAATGACGTAACAGCGGAGGTATCTACTCTGCAGTTGTACCCCTATCAACGTTATAGGACTACAAGTTGTGCAACACCCCTAGCAACTTTCCGACCTCCGAACTTTTCAATCAGGATGAATAGCGTAGAAAACGACCCGCTTAATTTTTCCACCATTTGGTAGAGAGAGGGTTCATGAACGGGTATACAGGGTGTCCCCGAAAACGTTCCCCCCCCTGCTAAAATCGTCCAGGTAGTGGCAAAAAGAAATTTTTTTTGTTGAATCTTCATGATTTTTCCCAAGGATCTCAAATATGACTACGGTGCGCATTGCGCACGTGCGCAATCGTGCGCAACGCACACCAACTTCGTTTTTTCAAATGAGACTCCCAATTTTTTATTGCAGATTCAGATTTTACGTGAAATTTCATGAACATTTCACCCCTCAACCGATTTTTTTTGTTGCGCGCAACCCGCTCAGTGCGCGCTCAAAGATGCGCAACCGCAAGGTTGTGTCAAAATGTGCATGTACGAAGTACCTAAGTGTGACACATGATATTTCAGTATTTTTTTACGCTGAATCACGTGGTGATGTTAGTTTCTTGATTTTACTGCATTTTTATCAAATTATCGACGAAAAATGAACTTTTTTAAGAGGAAAATTGCATTTTTACTCATTACGCATCTTCTGTGCCCATCCGTTAACTTCAACCTTGTAAATTAATTGTGGGACATGTTGAAATTTATGTTTTGACACTTAAAAAACAACTCTCCGATCGCTCGTAATTTATTGCAGTATTCTAGAGAACCTTGCTTCATAGCTACCGATATGTAGCTATGATTTTGTTTACTGGCTGCAGCGTTGCATTTTTTGCGATGAAAAAAAAAAGTGCCGCGAAAAATTCCTTGATCCCCAGCCAAAAGACACATCTATGTCAAAACGATTGTTTATCACACTGGACTCTTCACTAGTAATTTCACAAGGACTCTCTACTTGTAATTTCTCGTGAAAAAACCGTCCTGTCTACTTGAAAATTACAGAGTGGTTTTGCCCTTGAAAAATGCAATTTTTCTTTTTTAAAAGTTCATTTTTCCTCGATAATTTGATAAAAATGCAGTAAAATCAAGAAACTAACATCACCACGTGATTCAGCGTAAAAAAATACTGAAATGTCATGTGTCACACTTAGGTACTTCGTACATGCACATTTTGACACAACCTTGCGGTTGCGCATCTTTGAGCGCGCACTGAGCGAGTTGTGCGCAACAAAAAAAATTGGTTGAGGGGTGAAATGTTCATGAAATTTCACGTAAAATCTGAATCTGTAATAAAAAATGGGGAGTCTCATTTGAAAAAACGAAGTTGGTGTGCGTTGCGCACGATTGCGCACGTGCGCAATGCGCACCGTGGTCATATTTGAGATCCTTGGGAAAAATCATGAAGATTCAAAAAAAAATTTTCTTTTTACCACTACCTGGACGATTTTAGCAGGGGGGGGGGAACGTTTTCGGGGACACCCTGTATAACGCCCTGTAATTGAGGTACAGATCGTCAAACGGGGACTCGCTCTTTACAGTCCAAAAATGCCAGGTATCGTGTATAGTTCATATAACGCCCCATTGATAAGGGTATTGGACAGTTCTCAGTCCCAAACGTTGACAGGGGGATCCTTGGATCCTTGGAACTGCAGAGTAGATACCTCCGCTGTTACGTCATTTTCCACGCACCTAATACGAACGAGCCAATGGTCCGTTGTTGACCAAAACTCGATAGGGGTACTGAAAATTCTACACTTTTACTCTATTATAAGTCCGCTTTTACTTCTACGCATCTAATACGAACGGACGAATGGTCCGTTGTTGACCAGAACTCGATAGAATGAAAAGGGAGCCTACCGAGAGCGCTCGGTACCTACCTAATAAAAGATCCGGTGGTAGCACTTGAACCCCCCCAGAAAAGATAGGGGTAAGGTGGGTTCATCCCCCTATATACTCCCTACTTAGATGATAATCTCGAAACACCAATCTCTTAGTAACTGGCAATAACATTATAGGGAACCACCCAGGTACACACAAACCCGAAAATCTAAACTCTGAAAATATCTGAAAATTTGATCGAATTCGGATGGAGAATGTAGAATTTACGGTTGCTTCTTTTACTTTGTACTAGCAACTATCCATCAGGGGGCCTGGCTCTTCCTAGGGGACCATCTACACGACAAGCCGCACATTTTCAGAAAAACGCCATCGAAATCTGGGAGTAACTTTGAATAATTTGTCCGAAACGAGGATTTGGGGACACACAGACAAACAAACACGAAACCCAAATTGTTCAGGAAGGTCTGAAATGTATAACGCGAGTGAAAATGTTGATTTTTGAAAACTTTTCTTATCAGAATATCAATAATTGATATTTTGATAATTCTGATCAATTATTGGTTCCCTCCAGTTTCAACACGTGTTGATTTTCATGAGTTGATGTTTGATCAATATAAAATTTGGTCCCTTGTTCAGGAAGGTCTGAAATGTATAACGCGAGTCAAAATGTTGATTTTTGAGAACTTTTCTCATCAGAATATCAATTGGTTCCCTCCAGTTTCAACACGTGTTGATTTTCATGTGTTGATGTTTGACCAATATACAATTTATTCGATTGTGTTCCATCAACGAGATTGTATTACTCAAAATAAAGAATGAAATAGGTATTTAAAATAGTTAAGACCACTGCGAATAAGCGGAATTCTGCAAGATTTCTCTGTCTAGCTTTTGATCCTTATTGCTTCCGCAACTTTGGTAGACTCGGGGGGAAAAAACGTGGAAATAAGATGCAAATCAAATAAATTTTGATATTGATTAAAGAACAATTTCCTGTAGAAAAAGAATTGCTACTTCAATACGTTCAGTTCTACAGTGTGTAATATTCTCTACAAGAGGCTGAAAAAGGGTCTCAATTTCTTTTACATAACTTTCGGAGGTCTCCGAACTTTTCCGTAACTCTACTTATAAAAAAACCACGTAAAAGAGGAGAAATACGAAAGAGAAGATGCGAAACATCGTTGGTTGAGCTGAGACAAACTTTTTCTTTGACGTGAGGAGGTCTGAAGAGAGAACTATGTTACAACAATGAGGATCCCATATTTCCCTGGTCTTGTTAGGCGGAAGACTATCGGATGCCGACGGAAAAGGTTAAAAGACGTCGTATAAAAGTTGGAGGAATAAGCAACTGAGGAGAAAAGTCGGGCATCTTTTGTCGTTTCGTAACTCCACTTTCGACAGTTTTTTTTTATCACAGGGTTTCCGAAGGTATTACGAATTTACGTGAACAGCTGGTTGTTTGTAGGACATCTCTCAGTGGTAACAAAACAAACGTACTTTCCCGATCTAAAACAAGTCCGTTCATGCAGCATGAGTTAATGAGCAAATTTTAATGATTCGCGCTTTTGACATTTTCATGTCTTTGCTTTGGCACATGAACTGAAAAATCGTCACGAAAACTTTGATGCTTGGGTTGAACTAACAACCTTACTTCACTACCTTGTTGTGTAGTGGTTGACATGAAAATGTCCCAATGTGTTGCAGACTCGTATGCAAGCATTTCTGATTTTATTGGAGGGTTGTCTAAAATTCCTGGCTAACAAATTCGCCTTTTTAGGACGTCCCACAGTAAGACTTGGGCGTCCTTATGCGATCGATCTGGGGTGAAGTTGGACAACACTCAACAGAAAAAAAAATAACCACACAGTAATCCGTTTTAGACCATTCTGAATCCAAATCCGCGAAAAAAAACCATAGGTGTATGTCTGTGTGTGTGTGTGTGTGTGTGTATGTGTGTGTGTAACAAAATCTTGTGTACTCTGCACAGGCCTTAGTTCTCAACCGATTTTCCTGGTTCTTTTTTTGTTCGTCGCGGAAAACTATCTAGTTGTGCACTACGTCGCCGGAATTTCGAATTTTGCCTTTTAAGGGGAGGAAAGGGGGGGTTAATGCTTAAAAAACGTGCGTTTTTGGGCATAATCTTGTGTACTCTGCCCAGGCCTTAGTTCTCAAACGACTTTTCTGGTTCTTATTTCGTTTGACGCGGAATACTATCTAGTTGTGCACTACGGCGCCGGAATTTAGGCATTTTGCTTTTTAAGAGGGGGAAAGGGGGGGTTAATGCTTAAAAAACGTAAGAACTCGAATTCGCATGTTGGGTATCGTAGATCACGGATTTTAAAATACTCTTCAGATTCGAGGCTCCCATGCCGCTAGAAATGTAAAGGTGGATAATGGTGGGGGGGGGGGTCAGTATTTCTTGCCTAAAGTAATAAATAAATTACATCGAGTGAAACAGTTTTATCACTTAACAACTGGTTAAACTGATCTAATGCTTATCCAATGGGACGTCCCCTGGAATGCATGCATTACTAAACAATATGTTTGTTTGTTATTATGAAAATTTTGGCGGCAACTTGGAAATTATCATGTTATCATCCAGAGTGACACATATATAGGGATGGCATATCGAATGAAATGTATCGATATACTGATCAAATGATATATCGTCAATGAGATATCAATACCTACGATATATCGGAGAAAATATATCGATATTTCGATGTATCAGAAGATCCAGTTTGGAAAAACTTGTTGAAGTAGATAGGTACGTGAGTTAAAACGTTTTAAAGCAATATAAACATCATTTTGGAAGAAATTTATCGTTATACTCGATATATCGGAAGATTTACTTGGAAAAACTCTTTGAAGTTAGTATTTAATCCTCTTACAAGTTTGATGGTTTACGTTCAAGGTATGTAGGGATAGCAAATCGAGTGAAATATATCGGACCATCTATTTGGAAAATCTTATTTAAGGCCAATCATCCCCGATTTTAATAAGATTTTTTGGTTTATTATTTTCAATAATGAACCTTTGGAATCGACCAAGAAAAAAAAATTTTTAACACCCCCTCAAGAGTTGATGGTTTACGTTTCAAGGTACGTAGAATCCAAAAATCGAATAAAAATTTGGCCGTCCGTCCGCCGTCCGCCGTACGCCGTCCGCCGTACGCGGCACTTTTGCCACTTAGCATTGACCGATTTTGATGAAATTTGGTATGTAGGCTCCATTTGGGGTCTAGTTGTGCCCCGAAGCTTTTGGTTGATGTAGGTCACTTCTAAGGGTTCCAAAATCAATTTTGAAATTTTGGAAACGCCCTAACTCAAAAAATTTTGATATAAAGGTATTGTTTTTCCTTCAATTTAAGATTCTATAGAATTTTTAGAATTTTTTGAGACCTCGCCGAGCTCTGTAGGACAAACCGTTCGCTCCCTACGAAAATTTAAGGGTTTATATTGAAATATATATGTATATATATAAATCAAAACACGAGTGTGAATCCCAAAAGAGGCCTAATCTCCGTTCAAATTAGAGCTGACCGAAAAGCGATCAATGGTTGGTGATTTTGATTTTTTTTTTTTTTTTTTTCATATTGGATGGTTGGTGATTTTGTAGACGAGTGATCTATATAGAAAAATAATAAACCATTGTGTAATAATTTGCAGCGTTTTTTCACCAGATGGCAGCACCGGCGATTGTAGCAGAAGGGGCAGTCGTATCCACCAGTTTAAGCGATTTTCATTTTGAAAACGGGAATGTACTCATTATTAGTTTCCAAATGGCGCTCTGCCAAAATTTTCAAAATAAAATTGTAATTTCAATTTTATTTAGAATTTTAAAGTTCAAATTTTGAAAATCATTTCACATTTTTCAAAATCTGCGCTTATAGCGCCAAACCTCTAACTCACCTGAGTACGAAAATATTATTTTATTTGAAATTTATTGAATATATTGGTAGGAATATATTGGTAGGTAGTTGAATTGAAACGTTACTAATATCATTTTGGAAGAAATACATCGATAGGGATACTCGACATATCGGAAGATCTACTTGGAAAAACGGTTGAAGTAAATATCTAACCTGCATTAAAAAGTTACTGGGAAAAGGTGCGAAAAAGTCACGGTTGTCAGAGCACAACGTCAGTAGCACTGGGTTTTTGGGTTTGCCAATTTGGGGACAAAGTACCCTTAGGAGTCCTAAAACATAAACTCGATACTCTCGCCATAGCAATGTTTCGTTAATTATTTATAAACTGCTTCAACTCGTATAAGTAGTAGGTAGTTTCAATCAGGACGCGCCTCCATTACTTTTGGCTCAAGTCAAGTAATTGAAACTGTAGTGGTTGCTGTAGTTGAGCTGAAGTCAACAGTCTGAAATCAACCTATCACCTAGGTAGGTACCTACAAAATTTGGGATAAAATTACCTACTTGATGTTTTTACAGGTACTCACAGACGTCCCTTCTCATCTATTCATTTTAACATTTAAGTTTTAGTTGTTGAAAACAAGTCGCGATATATCGGTAAATACATCGATATTGATCGATAATAAGCGTAATGTATCGATAATAAGCGTAATGTTATGTATCGATATATGTAAGCGTAATGTATCGATATATCGTTGCCATCCCTACACATATACAGGGTGTCCCAAGGACCATAAACCTTCGGGAGTCGATTCTACAACTGTCTCCTAGCAATTTTACTTTAACCACAATGTTTTTATAAGTTTTTCCCATTTTAAGATTTTTTTTCGTGCGTTCGTCTTATATCCACTAAAATTGCCATAACTACCTTAATTTACTGTAAACATGTAAAAAACGCTGCAAATTATTACACAATGGCTTAAATTTTTTTTTTTTTCTGTTTTCTTCCAACATGAAGAAAAACATCGATCGCATTTCGGTCAACTAAAATTTGAACGGAGATTCGGCCTCTTTTGCGATTCACACTCGAAGTCCAACCTTTAAATTCTCGTAGGGAGCGAACGGTTTGTCCTACAGGGGTCCACGTGGTCTCAAAAAATTCTAAAAATTCTAAACTATCTTAAATTGATGGAAAAACAATACCTTTATATCAAAATGTTCTGAGTTAGGGCGTTTTCAAAATTTCAAAATTCACTTTTCAACCCTTAGAATGACCTACATTAACCAAAATCTTCGGGGCACAACTAGACCCTAGATGGAGCTTATATACCAAATTTCATCTAAATCGATTCTCTTAACCATAGCTTTGAAGATTCGTTCGATAACTCATTGGATGGACTTTTCTATTTCGGAGTAATCATTTTCCACGCACTTTCCCTCAACGTAATGACTTTCCCGACTTTCCTCTCTCGGGTCGAACCAGAAAAACAGTAATTTCCCACACGTTATTCGCGTCCTGACAGAAACCGACTTGAAATTCTCGCAGACTGAATAATTCCCTTAGCGCCTGTACGTCCTCCCCTTCTGAACCAATTTCCCGTCAAAACTGAAGTTAATGGCTCGGACCTCGTGATGGAGCGGGGAGGGGGGGGGGTAGTGATGGGAAGAGCTCCTGCCATCCTTGGCGAATTAATTTCGTTCCGTACGAATTAACTTCAATATTGTAGGACGTCGGAACTATAATTGGAAAATGATGATCGCCGGCGTAAATCCGTAATTATTCTTTGTTATTGGTTCGAATGGTTGAAAGTTTGGTTGAATCTCGATAATTGAAAGTCACGTTAGATTTAAGGGATCGAAAATTCTCTCGGTGGAATCAAATTGAAACTTCATTGTTCAGTGGAAAAACGGGCGTTTTGGTCACTTCACGGGACGTCCCTCTGCAGGGTCCTTCGAAGGATCGACTCTACAGCTAATTTCCAAGGAAAAATGTCTCCTAGCGATTTTTCAACCCCTTGTTTCTCGACGTTTTAAAAATTTCAAGGTTTTTTCGTGTTTAAACGTCTATAACTTCTTTACTGAGGTTCTTGGCCGGCCTGGGTGCGGCCCCTTTGGCGCTTTTATTGAGGTGAGAGGTTTGCCTCTGCGGTAGACCGCGCAGTTTGTAGGGCTACCTCTCCAGTAATGGATTGGTGGCCCCGGGAGCCGCCATGGTGGGTGGGCCGGCAAGGTAGCGCCCCACACACACCTTATTCCTGGGTGTACCGATCACACTAGTTCCTATTACACTTAGTTCCTGTTCTTCATCGTTTTTTATAGTTCGAGCTCTTTATTGTTAACTTTTTTGACTAATTATAATAGTTAATGATACCTTGCCCTACATGTTAAAATTAGATAGTAAGTTAAGTAACAAGCTTTAATATCTGTATCGACTTATACTATGTACATATATGTACCTTCAGTAAAAAAAAAAAAAAAAAAAAAAAATGCACGAGATAAGCTAAAATATGAAGGTTGGAAAGAGCATCAATTTTTTATCACCCTTGAATCAAACCGGAATTCCTTCAATAGTACAGGAGTGTCAAAAATAAGCCTAAAACGCTGCAAATCATTGCCTAAAGGTTTATTAGTTTCTGTATAGATCACCCTTCTGTATAGATCCCTCCCTACCAACCGTAGGTACCTACTACCTACTAGGGCATTTTTGAACATTTCAACCCTTCATTTCCCTTAAGTTGGTGGTTGAGGTTGGCAGGGAGGAATCTATACAGAAGGGTGATCTATACAGGAAAATAATAAACCTTTGTGAAATAATTTGCAGCGTTTTTCTATAACATTTATATTATGAACAATTCGAGAATGAAGCACACCTTTTCTCCACATCTCAAAGTAGCAATATCAATTTTTTTTCTCAAATTTTCATTCATTTTCTCAAATATTCTGAAACAGAAAATGAATGAAAATTTGAGAAAAAAAATATATTGCTACTTTGAGATGTGGAGAAAAGGTGGGCTTCATTTATTTGAATTGAATACATTATATTCATTTCAAAACATTTATTTTATCCAGCATAATATATTAAGTATAAATCCAGTGTAAAAATCGAGTTTTGGATGTGATACAAGAACATTTAAGTGATATAATTCTGGTATTCATAGCTTCTCTTTAGAAAACATTATTTTATATACTCAACATATATATATATATATAAATACTAACAAGAATGAGTTTATGTTCGTTTTTTGTTGAATAAATGAAAAATATACGACCATCTTGTTTTGAAAATATTTTTTCAGTTTCACACGTCATTTTTACGTAGTCTACTAATAACTGTGTCAGGGAAATCTACTACTCTAGGGTTAAGTACTCGTAGGGAGCGAACGGATCGTCCTACAGAGCTCCGGGTGGTCTCAAAAAGTTTTAAAAATTCAATTATATTTGAAATTGGTGAAAAACGATAGCTTTATTTCGAGAGTTTTCGAGCTAGGACACTCTTGAAAATTTCAACCCTCAATTTACACCCCTCTCAAGAATACAACCTGGTAAGATCACTTGAGGAATGAATCAGGCGTTGACCATCACACTCTGAATAACTTGAAAACCGCTCGAGTTTGGAGGAGTCCTCCCGCATAACAACAGAAAAAATCACAAATCCTAATCAACCATTCGGGTGGGGGAGCGATGCGAGCGGACTCGCCAGTGAAATACGACGAGGCCTCGGAGTTGCTATCAGAAGAAGCAGCTGCTCGTCCTCCACCACCTGTTACTTCCCTCGCCGGAAATTGTGTTCCCCTGCAGTTCTGTAACGGCGAGACACCCCAACTCACCGAGCAGGTCGCCAGGGTGTAGCACATAGCTCCCTCCAATCCGTTACAAGGATAAAACTCAAATTTCATCTGTCACTGAAATCGATTTTTTGCGCTACTTTTATATTACAGCGTAAATTTAATTAAATTTACAACTCTACCGTTAACCTTTGTTTTTAAGTATGATTTATTTTATATGCAGCTGTTATGAAACTGTAATTTCATGTGATTGAGCCTCACAGAATCCAAGATTGCGGGATTTTAGCCCCGAGGGGTCGTAGCACGACTGCAATATTGTAGTCTCGCGGAATCGTAATTTCGATAGTGAACTTGCAAAACCATGTAAGTCGTTTTCCAGAAATTTTACAGGATAACGAGAAAAACTGTTAGACTTGCTTCGATCGTGGAAGGTTCTAGACTTACAGGTTATTACTTTGGTGCATAGAGAAGAGATATTCGAGATTTTGCCAGTTTGGGTCCGTTTGATGGATTAAGGGGGTCTCATTCTATCCGAATAGCTAACAACCTGATTTTCGAAAAAAATCGGACTTACATGGTTTTGCAAGTTCGCTGTCGATTTGTTAGATTTTATTCCCTTCAAATACGTAGCTTGTACGATTTAAGGCTCATGGAATCGTATTTGACGAGATTTACAATTTGAGTCAACCGACGATTTAAACATAATTTATTTTATAAGTTGCTTTTATAAAATTGTAATCTTGTGAGATTATTGTCCCGCATGATTGTAGCCTCGCAGAACCCTAATTTGCTGGATTTTAGGAGTGTAGTCTCGCGGACTGTTAGATTGTAGCCTCGCAGAACTGCAGCTGCGGGGTTTCAGTCATATGGAATTGTAGCTTGTAGTTACTAATAGCTTGTTGTAATAAATCGTGATTAGTGGGATTTTTGTCTTGCGGAATCCTAGTTTGCGCGTTTATAATCTCGAAGAAGCATGTCGTGTGAGATTGTAATCTCGCGGAATCGTAGTTTGCGGGTTTAGTCTCCCTGAATCGTAATTTGTAAGGTTATAGTCTCGCGGGATCGTGGTTTGTAAGCTTGTAGTCTCGCAGGATCGAAGTTTGTAAGCTTGTAGTTTCACGGGATCGTAGTTCGTAAGCTTGTAGTCTCGAGGGATCTTAGTTTGTAAGCTTGTAGTTTTACGGGATTGTAGTTCGTAAGCTTGTAGTCTCGCAGTATCATAGTTTCTAATGTTATCGTCTCGCAGAATCGTAGTTTCTAAGCTTATAGTCTCGCAGAATCGTAGTTTCTAAGATTGTAGTCTCGCGGGATTGTAGTTTCTAAGATTGTAGCCTCGCGGGATTGTAGTTTCTAAGATTGTAGTCTCGCGGGATTGTAGTTTCTAAGATTGTAGTCTCGCGGGATTGTAGTTTCTAAGATTCTAGTCTCGCGGGATTGTAGTATCTAAGGAGTCGGGGTAGGAGGCGACAGGTTTAGGAGGGGGCGGGAGGAGTCAGGGTAGGATGAGTAGGAGGCGAGAGGTTTAGGAGGGGCGGAAGGAGTCAGAGGAGTCGGGGTAGGAGGAGTCGGAGGCGAGAGGTTTCGGAGGGGCGGGAGGAGTCAGAGGAGTCGGGGTAGGATGAGTAGGAGGCGAGAGGTTTCGGAGGGGCGGGAGGAGTCAGAGGAGTCGGGGTAGGATGAGTAGGAGGCGAGAGGTTTCGGAGGGGCGGGAGGAGTCAGAGGAGTCGGGGTAGGATGAGTAGGAGGCGAGAGGTTTCGGAGGGGCAGGAGGGGGGCGGAATCGGAGGCGGGAGGAGTCAGAGGAGTCGGGGTAGGAGGCGAGAGGTCTAGTGGAATCATAGTTTCTAAGCTTGTAGTCTCGCGGGATCGTAGTTTCTAAGGTTGTAGTCTCGCGGGGCTGTAGTTTCTAAGGCGAGAGGTTTCGGAGGAACGGGAGGCAGAGGCGGGAGGATTCGGGGTAGGAGGCGAGAGGTTTAGGAGGGGGCGGGAGGAGTCAGAAGAGTCAGGGTAGGATGAGTAGGAGGCGAGGGGTTTCGGAGGGGCGGGAGGAGTCTGGGTAGGAGGAGTAGGAGGCGAGAGTTTTCGGAGGGGCGGGAGGAGTCAGAGGAGTCGGGGTAGGATGAGTAGGAGGCGAGAGGTTTCGGAGGGGCGGGAGGAGTCAGAGGAGTCGGGGTAGGATGAGTAGGAGGCGAGAGGTTTCGGAGGGGCAGGAGGGGGCGGGAGGAGTCAGAAGAGTCAGGGTAGGATGAGTAGGAGGCGAGGGGTTTCGGAGGGGCGGGAGGAGTCAGAGGAGTCGGGGTAGGATGAGTAGGAGGCGAGAGGTTTCGGAGGGGCGGGAGGAGTCAGAGGAGTCGGGGTAGGATGAGTAGGAGGCGAGAGGTTTCGGAGGGGCAGGAGGGGGGCGGGAGGAGTCAGAAGAGTCAGGGTAGGATGAGTAGGAGGCGAGGGGTTTCGGAGGGGCGGGAGGAGTCTGGGTAGGATGAGTAGGAGGCGAGAGGTTTCGGAGGGGCGGGAGGAGTCAGAGGAGTCGGGGTAGGATGAGTAGGAGGCGAGAGGTTTCGGAGGGGCGGGAGGAGTCAGAGGAGTCGGGGTAGGATGAGTAGGAGGCGAGAGGTTTCGGAGGGGCAGGAGGGGGCGGAATCGGAGGCGGGAGGAGTCAGAGGAGTCGGGGTAGGAGGCGAGAGGTCTAGTGGAATCATAGTTTCTAAGCTTGTAGTCTCGCGGGATCGTAGTTTCTAAGGTTGTAGTCTCGTGGGGCTGTAGTTTCTAAGGCGAGAGGTTTCGGAGGAAAGGCAGGCGGAGGCGGGAGGATTCGGGGTAGGAGGCGAGAGATTTAGGAGGGGCGGGAGGAGTCAGAAGAGTCAGGGTAGGATGGGTAGGAGGCGAGAGGTTTCGGAGGGGCGGGAGGAGTCTGGGTAGGAGGAGTAGGAGGCGAGAGTTTTCGGAGGGGCGGGAGGAGTCAGAGGAGTCGGGGTAGGAGGAGTCGGAGGCGAGAGGTTTCGGAGGGGCAAGAGGAGTCAGAGGAGTCGGGGTAGGATGAGTAGGAGGCGAGAGGTTTTGGAGGGGCGGGAGGAGTCAGAGGAGTCGGGGTAGGATGAGTAGGAGGCGAGAGGTTTCGGAGGGGCGGGAGGAGTCGGGGTAGGATGAGTAGGAGGCGAGAGGTTTCGGAGGGGCGGGAGGGGGAGGAATCGGAGGCGGGAGGTCTCCTGGAATCATAGTTTCTAAGCTTGTAGTCTCGAGGGATCGTAGCTTCTAAGCTTGTAGTCTCGTAAGATTGTAGTTTCTAAGCTTGTAGTCTCGCGGGGCTGTAGTTTCTAAGGCGAGAGGTTTCGAAGGGGGTGGGAGGCGGAGGAATCGGAGGCAGGAGGAGTCAGGGTAGGCGGAATCGGAGGCGGGAGGAGTCAGAGGAGTCGGGGTAGGAGGCGAGAGGTCTCCTGGAATCATAGTTTCTAAGCTTAAAGTCTCGCGGGATCGTAGCTTCTAAGCTTGTAGTCTCGCAAGATTGTAGTTTCTAAGCTTGTAGTCTCGCGGGGCTGTAGTTTCTAAGGCGAGAGGTTTCGGAGGGGCGGGAGGCGGAGGAATCTGATGCGGGAGGAGTCAGAGGAGTCGGGGATGGGAAGAGTCAAATTACCTCTAATAAGAAATATAACACTTTATAGAGATAACACTTCATAGAGATAACACTTCATCACAGTCCCAATTTTATGAATAAAAGCGAGTTACATTGTGATAGCAAGAGGAAAAAGAAGATGCTAAATAAAACACGATTTTATTCATAAAATTGGGACTGTGATAAAGTGTATTCTCTATAGAGTGTTATGTTTCTTGTAGGAGGTAATTTATTTTCAACTTTTTAGTTCATTTAATTAACAAAAAATAAAAGCTTGTTTTTAAAAAAGGGTTTTTTCTTCAATTTTTGTCTCTACCTTCTAGTCTCGTAAAATTATTTTCTATAGGAAAAGCAGTTGAAAAAAAACTGTTCAATAGCACAGCGTAACGTAAATTCACCATTATAATACTATTATTTCAGGGTTGCTAATGATAATGATTAATCAGCAATGAACGAACCTGGAGGTTGATTTTCGACCTCTTCGATCTCCATGAGGTCTCCGAGGGACCGCCGTCTCTTGACGGGGAACTCAGGGTACTTCTGGTCGGGCAGAACCGTGTCGGGGCACTTTCTGAAGTTCCTGCCGAAAGTGTGGGGTTGGGGTTTGGACGCCCGGTTGAACTCGCACTTGGTACACCGCAGGGGGTTAGAGCCGCACTTGGTACACCGCACGGGTCGAAATTCGTGGTTGGAGCGGCACTTGGTACACTGGTCATTCTGGGTGAAGTCGCACTTGATGCACGGAGCTGAGGCGCACTTGGTACTCGACGCGCACTTGGCGCTCGCGTCTTTACAGGCGGTTCGACTCTGTACTTCTCTTTTGACGGCCTCGTACGCCTCGGGCCCCAAAGTCTTGACGAGACGGCCGACTCGGAGGCGCGACGACGGACTGAGAGCCGCGAGGTCCTCTTTGAGCTTTTTGGACGGCGGGCCTTCTTGGACCCGAACCGAAGACTTCCTCCGGAGACGCATTTCGGGCTGCTCGCGAGCCGAATAGAAGCTGACGACTGGGAGTTTGGCAGGTGCGCGCGGAGTGACGTTCACCTGCTTCCGATCAGCTGACTCCCTCCCTCCCAGGACGCTGCTCATCCTCCGGAGGGAGGCGCGGAAGGACGATTTACGCGAGAGGACCGCCGGAGGGTCGTCGCACTCGAGTTTTTGATAGTCCATCGTCATTATCACGCCCTTGTCTATCAAACTCCGTCAATTAAGCAACCTGTCTATCAAACTCCGTCAATCGCGCGATCATCGAACAGCTCAATCAAAGGATTCTTCCACTAAACTCCGTCAATCAGGCGGATCTATCAATCAAAATCAGTCAATCTGGGTCTCTGAGCCAATCGAGCTCCTCAATCAGTCGATCTAAATTCGTCAATCAAACTATTTGAGTTTATCGAACTCCTCATAAAGGCGTCAATCAAACACGGTTATTCAAGCGATCATTGACCACAGAACCGTTCAATCAATTGATTCTTCCACTAAACTCCGTCATTCAAAGCAGCCAATCTGGGTCTCTGAGCCAATCGAGCTTCTCAGTCAAGTCATCAGTCGATCTAAATTCATAAATCAAATGATTTGTGTCTATCGAACTCCTCATAAACGCGATTCGTCCACTCAACTCCGTCAATCAGGCGATCAGTCTATCAAACTCCGTCGATTAACATTAGGCGATCCATCCACTACGCAGATTAGTCGAACTTCATCAATAGTGCGATTTGACGGTCAATCGATATTTTCTCATTGAACTCCGTCAATCAGGCGATCCCTCTATCAAACTTCGTCATTCAAGGTACCTGAGCCCATCAAACTCCGTCAGTCAGGCGATCCGTCAGCCAAAGTTCATCACTGCACTTGTTTAGTGATTGTTATAGCCACAATTCGCGTTTCTGTAAAATTATATTCAGTTAAATATAGGTTTTCCAGGTCCAATTGAAAGCTTTCCAAAATAAATTGAGAGCTTTCCAAATTAAATGGAGAGCTTTCCTAATTAAATGGAGAGCTTTACAAATCAAATTGAGAGCTATCCAAATTAAATTGGGAGCCTTCTAAATCACATTGAGAGCTTTCCAAATCAAATTGAAAGCTTTCCAAATTAATGTAAATTTCTCCTAATCAAATTGGGAGCCTTCTAAATCACATGAGAGCTTTCCAAATCAAATTGAGAGCTTTCCAAATTAAATGGAGAGCTTTCCAAATTAAATGGAAAGCTTTCCAAATCAAATTGAGAGCTTTTCAAATTAATAGACATTTTTCCTAATTAAATTGAAAGCTTTCCAAATCAAATTGAGAGCTTTCCAAATTAATAGACATTTTTCCTAATCAAATTGAGAGCTTTCCAAATTAAATTGGAGCCTTCTAAATCACATTGAGAGCTTTCCAAATCAAATTGAAAGCTTTCCAAATTAATGTAAATTTCTCCTAATTAAATTGGGAGCCTTCTAAATCACATGAGAGCTTTCCAAATTAAATGGAGAGCTTTCCAAATTAAATGAAAAGCTTCCCAAATCAAATTGAGAGCTTTCCAAATTAATAGAAATTTTTCCTAATCAAATTGAGAGCTTTCCAAATTAAATTGGAGCCTTCTAAATCACATTGAGAGCTTTCCAAATCAAATTGAAAGCTTTCCAAATTAATGTAAATTTCTCCTGATCAAATTGAGAGCCTTCCAAATCAAATTGAGAGCTTTCCAAATTAAATTGAGAGCCTTTCAAATCAAACTGAGAGCTTTCCAAATGAAATAGAGATTTTTCCAAATCAAATTGAGAGTTTTCCAAAACAAATTGGGAGCTATTCAAACTAAATAGAGATTTTTCCAAATCAAATTGAGAGCTTTCCAAAACAAATAGGGAACCTTTAAAATCAAAGTGAGAGCTTTTCAAATTAAATTGAGAGTTTTAAAAATTAAATAGAGATTTTTCCCAATCCAATTGAAAGCCTTTCACGTCAAATTGAGAGCTTTCCAAAGTAAATGGAGAGCTTCCAAAATCAAATTGAGGGTTTTCCAAATTGAAAGCATTCCAAATTAAATAGAGATTTTTCCAAATCAAATTGATAGCCATTCAAATCAAAGTAATAGGTTTCCCAAACAAATTGAAAGCCTTTCAAATCAAATAGAGAGCTTTCCAAATTAAATAGAGATTTTTCCAAATCAAATTGAGAGTTTTCCAAATTAAATTGAGAGTTTTCCAAATTAAATTGAGATATTTCCAAATTAAATTGAGAGCTTTCCAAATCAAATTGAAAGCTTTCCAAATTAATGTAAATTTCTCCTGATCAAATTGAGAGCCTTCCAAATCAAATTGAGAGCTTTCCAAATTAAATTGAGAGCCTTTCAAATCAAACTGAGAGCTTTCCAAATGAAATAGAGATTTTTCCAAATCAAATTGAGAGTTTTCCAAAACAAATTGGGAGCTATTCAAACTAAATAGAGATTTTTCCAAATCAAATTGAGAGCTTTCCAAAACAAATAGGGAACCTTTAAAATCAAAGTGAGAGCTTTTCAAATTAAATTGAGAGTTTTAAAAATTAAATAGAGATTTTTCCCAATCCAATTGAAAGCCTTTCACGTCAAATTGAGAGCTTTCCAAAGTAAATGGAGAGCTTCCAAAATCAAATTGAGGGTTTTCCAAATTGAAAGCATTCCAAATTAAATAGAGATTTTTCCAAATCAAATTGATAGCCATTCAAATCAAAGTAATAGGTTTCCCAAACAAATTGAAAGCCTTTCAAATCAAATAGAGAGCTTTCCAAATTAAATAGAGATTTTTCCAAATCAAATTGAGAGTTTTCCAAATTAAATTGAGAGTTTTCCTAAGTACATTGAGATATTTCTAAATTAAATTGAGAGCCTTTCAAATCAAATTGAAAGCTTTCTAAATTAAATAGAGATTTTATCCTAATCAACTTGAGAGCTTTCCAAACAAATTGAAAGCCTCTCAAATCAAATAGAGAGCTTTTCAAATCAAAAGAGTACTATAAAACAAATTGAGTGAGTTTTAAATCAAATTGAGAGCTTTTCTAACCAAATTGGGAGCCTTTCAAATCAAATAGAGAGCTTCCCAAAAACTTCACGTCAAATACAGGTTTTCCTGGTCAAATTTAAAGCTTTCCAAATCAAATTGAGAGCCTTTTAAAATCAAACTGAGAGCTTTCCCAATTATGAGTATAGCACCAATCGGACGTTGGGGTCTAGCCAATCGAGTGGAATACATATCTGCGGTGCAAGAGGGAAGTTGGGGTCTAGTCCACTCATATGAATTATTAGTATAGCCTCAAAAGGCAGTTGGGGTCTAGCCCATCGAGTGGAATTCGTGTTTCCAGCTCAAAAGTGAAGTTGGGGTCTAGCCCACTCATATGAATTATTAGTATAGCACCAGAGGGAAGTTGGGGTCTAGCCCACTCATATGAATTATTAGTATAGCACCAATGGGAAGTTGGGGTCTAGCCCACTAATATGAATTATTAGTATTGCACCAGAGGGAAGTTGGGGTCTAGCCCACTCATATGAATTATTAGTATAGCCTCAAAAGGCAGTTGGGGTCTAGCCCATCGAGTGGAATTCGTGTTTCCAGCTCAAAAGTGAAGTTGGGGTCTAGCCCACTCATATGAATTATTAGTATAGCACCAGAGGGAAGTTGGGGTCTAGCCCACTCATATGAATTATTAGTATAGCACCAATGGGAAGTTGGGGTCTAGCCCACTAATATGAATTATTAGTATTGCACCAGAGGGAAGTTGGGGTCTAGCCCACTCATATGAATTATTAGTATAGCACCAGAGGGAAGTTGGGGTCTAGCCCACTCATATGAATTATTAGTATAGCACCAATGGGAAGTTGGGGTCTAGCCCACTCATATGAATTATTAGTATTGCACCAGAGGGAAGTTGGGGTCTAGCCCACAATGACAATGTGAGGTGACCTGATCCTGCAGTACCCAGGGTACACTCAGGGAACCTACGTAATGGATTCCCCCCTTTTCCTAGTTCTTTTGATTCACGAGGGCTCTCATAGTTTTACTTGCAAGAAAATACGAAGCAGGAAATACGAATACAACAAAAAACTGAAAATGACAGAATTTCCTCTCAAATCGGTTTTCATTGGTTGATGAAGTAAGAATGCAAACTACAGAAGGAGATATTCTTTTGACGGCGGCTCTAAAAGGCTCAAATTGACTCCTTCAAGACTCTCGGGCGATCAGAAGAAACCGAGACGACGTGATTGGTCTATCTTCAGATCTCCTTCGAGTCCCCACTCAAGAGAACAAGAAAAAAAAAATTATAACGAGAAAAAGGGACGGTTTTAACAATGAAGGTCCGAAGATTTCCGGTGGGCGGAGTCGAGAGGGTTTCTTGAAAGGGAGCTTCAACCAACACTGAAATTACCTCTTGATTTCACTCGTTTCGACGCGGTTCAAACCGATTTCGAGGTGGTTTTCTATCGGAAATACGCGATTTTCGGTGAATTTTTCGACGACGGGAAAAGAAGCGAGTGGCGGCCACGCGTTGCCACGGAAGACTGGTCGGGAGAGCAGCTGACAGATCGGACCGTTACGGAGGTTGATAGGGGAGAACTATTGTGCCGCCTCTGCCGTATTGAAAGTGGGGTTCCGAGGTGGACGAGGGGGTCCAAATCTGGCGATCGATACAAGTAGAAAACGCGGCGAATTATTACACAACGGCTTAATACTTTGAGCGAAAGGTCGCATTTGATCAGATGAAATTAAGGGGGTCTCGGCCGGTCGCCGTTCATTCCTCGATCCGAGTTAGTATTTCACGATTTTTTTTTGACTTATTTTATTGCACCAAGTTACAACTTATAAGCAACATTTTTCTGATACATAGTGGTGTACGTTAATAAAACTAAGATGCTTCACTTAGTTCTTATTGTCCTGAAATTTGCACTTCATGATGGTCAAACTAAGTGGATTAGATCGTGTGGCTTGGTTCTCTTAAGTCTTAGATAGATGTGTTCATTTTCGCCATTTTGTACACTTTTACAATAATATAATTGCATGAAGGGATGCGATTTGCTCAGATTTCCTACCCGACCTTAGGCTTGGCCCGTGTTGTAGGGTAGGATCTTTGAATAACACTAGATTACAAAATTTAGGGGTGGTCTGGCTGCCTCGTTCTTTCACCACTTTTCTTATGGTATTTGGTGCGCTGAATCCGAATTTGACGTCAGTTTTTTTTTTGTTTATGTCGGATTTTCAAGATATAGCTAGTTTTAAGATTTTTCTAGTTCTCACTTTTCTTCATTTTTTAGTGAAAACTCATCTTGCTCAAATCTCCTCAAAAAGTACTCAGACTTATAGGAAATTTCATGTAGAATCCGAATATGTACTTAGTTTTTAAGTAAAACTGTGTTAAACTCCCTATTTTCCACAAAACGTATCAAAAAACACCGGTTCTCAACGTTTTTTCTTCGGGTTTTCCCTTACATTTTGCCACTTGAAAAAAAATTAAGGCTAAAAAAATTTTTCTCGGGCCTTCACTTTGTAAGGGGACACCCCAGAGGAGAATGAGACCAATTGCGGTCTCCTAAACCCATTAATATCGAAGGAATGAGCTTTTTCATGGCACTGAGATGAAAATTCACAAAAACTGTTAGTTAATTTTTCGAGATAAGTATGTGCGTTCCTAAATCTGTTTTCCTCAAATGGATTTTCCTTTCTTCTACATTTTTTATGCTTGTCACCTATTAAGAGTAAGATCGAAAATAGGTAGGTACTCAAAGGGGGAGTAAATCATAATTGTGTGAGCTGCCGCTCAGCGAATCACTCTTTCCCCTTTCAGGCCACGGAGGCTAATAAGTCCTGATTCACCCCCCCGGAGAGAACCCCAGGCCGTAGAGGCCAGTAAGCCCTGAAGTACCTTGGAAGGAACCCCAGGCCGTAGAGGCCAGTAAGCCCTGACGTACCTTGGAAGCAGAACCAGGCCGTAGAGGCCAGTAAGCCCTGAAGGAAGCAGCAGTTGGAGAAAAATAGCCCCATAGCCACCACTCAGAAGGGGCGTGGCCCACTCACATGCCCTCCCACCACCTTGGGCCAAACACCAAACCATCTGATTGTCAGGCAGGAGAAGAAGACATCCCCACCTCAGAAATGCAGTCATGCCAACAGGAAATTGGTGTTGAACAGTTGGACAGCCTGGGAGAGAGAAGCAAAAGGTCCATCTAATGACCTGGAGCTTTAGTCCCGAAGCCACAGCCTAGCCAGCTAGTCCTGAAATCTTCTCCCTTGTCTTTGACGCGATTCTCCCCCAAAACTGTATCGACCCCGTATCGAACTGCCCTCCTGCCTCCAATCAGTCTTTGAAAGTAGGTTGTACCTAGTGAGTGGTGACCAATTCAAGTGACCTGATCAAGTCCCGACTCCCCTGGAACCGTATTGCCCGCGGATCGCGTACGCGCCCAGTCCTGACCCGGCTCTCCCCTCAAGAACTCTCATCGCCGCTCATCGTGTATCGGACTCGCTACGGTAACCCGTCACGTGAGTGAACTGTGTCATACTACTTATTGGCCAATAGTAGGTAGAAGTGAAGAGTACTCAGTAACATTAAGTAGAAAGTATCGAGGAACTGGAACATTGCATCTAGAACTAAAATCAAGTCTTATTGTACCTGTAACGCCTAGCATAAGCGGATCTGTATCGCCTAGTCAAGTTAATCTAAAGTCACATTTGCCTTTTGGAGTAGCCCTTCAGGCTGTATCGGGTCGTGGACCCTCTAAATTCGAGTCGTTCTTGCAATAAAACACGTTCTATTTTACTCACTTTCTTTCAGAGTCTACCCTGGTTCATGGTTCTGTTTCACAAATAACGGGTATCGATATAGGTATTTCAAATCACTTGCAACAACAATCAGTAACTTCATTAAAATCTTTATTCAGAATCGATACACCAAAGTACAACAGGTAACAGTAAAGGTATTTAAAGGTATCTCCAGGTGTATCGCAGCCTCATCTCCCAAACTGCATCGAGCCGAGCTACCCCGAAGTACATCAAAGCTAAGTATAACTTTTCTTACTAGCCTAAGTGTATCGGTATCGCAGTTTGCATTTTCTCCTTTTTTTTTGCAACCCGTTACAGCTTTTATTTACAAGGAACAATTTAAATCGTAACTTCAACCCCCGATCGAGCCAATACCTCGCCCAAAGGCTTACAAATTTGGTGGCAGCGGTGGGATCGTCTCAACCTGGGATCACCAAATTTTAAGGTTCCGAAACGAACCTTACAAATTTGGTGGCAGCGGTGGGATCGTCTCAACCTGGGATCACCAAATTTTAAGGTTCCGAAACGAACCTTACAAATTTGGTGGCAGCGGGTGGGATTCCTGCAAGCGCGAACCCGACACTGTATCGGACTCGTAAATTTCATTCCTCGAGTCCGGTGTATTGGCGGATCGCGTGTGGTGGCGCCCTGCACGAACCCACAAACAAAAATATTTGTGCCTAGGGTATCGGCCGATCCGATTTGCTAAGAGTAGTGAAAGAGAACCAAGGGTAGTAGGTAGGTAGGACACCTAACGGTAACACCGAAAGGTGGGTCGAACCTCAACTCTACACCGACATTCCAACAAACTGTGTCGTCACACAGGAACATTCAATACCAACCGTATCGCTATACGGGAACAGATAACCACTAACACTAGACTGAACTATAAGACAGGAACTGTGACTGAGTCGGAACCTACCGTAACGGCTGTGCTGTGTTTACCTATTTTCGTATCTTCACAAGTGAAACATGGTGCTTTCGGATATCGAGGATGAGGAGGAACAACAGCCCTTCAACAACAAGGAAGCGGTTGATACGCTAACCGAAACGAAGGAAGGATGGCGATACACCGTACGTTCCAGGGTGTTCCTCTGTGTTGTTGAGGGGCGATACACCCGACGATACACCCGGCGATACACCGTACGTTCCAGGGTGTTCCTCTATGGTGTTGAGGGGCGATACACCCGGCGATACACCCGGCGATACACCGTATGTTCCAGGGTGTTCCTCTATGTTGTTGAGGGGCGATACACCCGGCGATACACCCGGCGATACACCGTACGTTCCAGGGTGTTCCTCTATGGTGTTGAGGGGCGATACACCCGGCGATACACCCGGCGATACACCGTACGTTCCAGGGTGTTCCTCTATGTTGTTGAGGGGCGATACACCCGGGGATACACCGTACGTTCCAGGGTGTTCCTCTATGTTATTGAGGGGCGATACACCCGGCGATACACCGTACGTTCCAGGGTGTTCCTCTATGGTGTTGAGGGGCGATACACCCGGCGATACACCCGGCGATACACCGTACGTTCCAGGGTGTTCCTCTATGGTGTTGAGGGGCGATACACCCGGCGATACACCCGGCGATACACCGTACGTTCCAGGGTGTTCCTCTATGTTGTTGAGGGGCGATACACCCGGGGATACACCGTACGTTCCAGGGTGTTCCTCTATGTTATTGAGGGGCGATACACCCGGCGATACACCGTACGTTCCAGGGTGTTCCTCTATGGTGTTGAGGGGCGATACACCCGGCGATACACCCGGCGATACTTTGTCCAATCCTATCTCATTCGTGAACCCTTCCGCGACCGATACCGTTGGTGGATCGTGGCTGGCGCACAGGGCGGCGGTCACCTCGGACGGGACGGTTGCGTTCCACTCTTCTAGCTGGGTCAAGGTCTCGGTCATCGATGTTTCAAGGGCGGTCTCGGTTGGGAAGCGCTCCTCGAAGGTCACTACCGGCCGTTCCCCCGAACTCTGAGGATGGGGGGGTGAGGGGTGAGTCATCACAACCCGAAAGGTGCTAGGGAGGACTGTGTCGGCGCTTTCACGAAGGCTCAGGCGCGGTGACCCAGTTTCCTCCCCCCTCCCGAGCTGCGATACCACCCCGATGCTGCCCAAGTCGCAATACAAGGGGTCCGAGTTCCTCCATTCGGCGTCGTCTTCTGTTCTCATTCCCATTGTTGGTCCAGTCGTAAACGTTATAGGGATTCGTCTCAGTACATCGAGTCCCAGTAAATCGAGGGTCGCACCTTTC